>JARYGA010056639.1:1877500-2503333 GCA_030545235.1 Helianthus tuberosus
TGTATTATTGATTCTATAACGTTTTACAACCTGACAACACTTCAGCAGCACTTCGTTGCTCTAGCCGGAAAGTTACAAATGGTGAAAGTTTGAAGCCTATTTATAGACTAGGACCCTCCCGTTTGAAGGTGACATGCCACCCTTCAAACGGTCACAACACTTTCAAACTTAACACTCTTCAAACTAGCAGGTCCTTCAAACTAGCAGCCTTCAAACTAGCAGCCTTCAAACTTTCAGGCACTCTTCAAACTTTCAGTCCGAGACTCGATATAAGACGAAGTTGACAGATGTAATGCACCAACAGAAAAAGTGTGCTTCTGTCTTCCTTTTGTATTTTCAGGATTAAATGAGCTCAAATTAACAAAAGAAGCAAAAAGACATCAAAATCAAACATAAATACAAGAAAAGGAACAAGACGTGACATGCCCGACCCCACGACAGCATCTTCCCAAGCAAAACAAGAAGACAGAAGACTGACATGCCCCGTGCTCATCCAGCACGGGGGCGTGCCCAAGTGTCAGCAGAAAAGACAAAGTGGTAGAAGCTTCTATTGCCCACCACGGGGCCGTGCTCAGCGGACACGGGGCCGTGGTCAACTATAAGATTCGCACAATCCAGGAAATTCTTCATAGTACAAAGATTCTTCTGCACACGGGGTCGTGGTCAGCGGACACGGGGGCGTGGTCAACTAATAAGACAAGCTGCATTAAATGAAGAAAGAGAAGGATGTGGACACGGGGTCGTGCCCACTGGACATGGGGCCGTGCCCGAGCTTCTGTTCAGCCTATAAATAGGAGTGCTTGGCCCAAGCTCAAACCATCCCTTGGCACACCACCTCTCTCACACTTCACCCACCACCCACCACCACCATAACACCATCATCCACCACCATCATCCATTGTCCATCATAGAGTGTGTGAGTCGTCTCGGGATCCAAGATTGATCGTAAGAGTTCTTGACAATCAAGGCCATGTTTGCCTAAGTCTCTTACATCACTTGGTGAAGACAAGTGTCTAGTGTAATACTTTTTATTTCTAATATTTTCGCACTTTTTATTTGGTTTTGTATTAATGACTTTAATAACTAGTTTCTTATGTTGAAGGTGATTATTCCTTATCGTTTGTCTGTGGTGTCTTGACATTATTTTATTGTCTATATAAAATAAAAGATTTTCACCATTCATATCTCCACGGTCTATATGAAGGTATGTTGGCTACCTGGTCGGGGGTTAAGGGAACGGTTTGGTAAGAGTCTTGCCATTGTTCAGCGTTTAGAGGTCCTGCAATGGACCTGGGTCAAATTTAGTAGGACTTCCTTCAATACTTAACGGTATTGGATGGCGGAGGTCCAAACTCTTTGATCCCATCATAAGTTAACTACTATTAATACTATAACCCGGCTATTTAGGACTATATCCCTGCTGACTCAGACTACTTAGTCGAGGGTAACGTCACCTCCAAAAGAGGGGCCTACCATAATTTGCATTAATAACTTAATTAATTATCTTTCAATAATCCGACCCTTTAGGATTGTATCCTTGCTGACTCAAACTACTGGGTTGAGGGTAACGTCACCTTCAAAAGAGGGGCCTACTACAATAACTAAGATAATCTCTTAAATAAGTGCAAAAGTGCGGAAATAATCAAAGGTTACACTATACACGAGTCGGAACCAAGTGATTCATCTTGTCTATCTGTTTTTTCTTTTATTTTTATTTTTCAGCATTTTAATTAGTTTTTATTTTTCTTAGCTTAAAACATTTTTCTACACTTTTTGATTTGATTAGACGTTGAGGATAAACCGGTACTAAAAGCTCTTGTGTCCTTGGAAGACCTCGGTATCTTACCAACACTATACTACGCCCACGATGGGTGCACTTGCCCATATGTGTGTTTAGTGTTAGTAAATATCGTGTTTTATAAATTTAAAACTTGGCTAAAAAAAGTGTTAAAGGGCTTAAAATATACACCTAATATATATAACACTTCACACGCATCACTTACGCATGTATGCATGTACGTTTTGTGCGGTAGAAACAATGAAAATTGTGTTAGATGCAAAACTTGTTTGTCGAGCATGAAATTTGATACATATATGATATTTTATGTATATTTGCTTTAAAAATGACAAAATATATAAATTAGTAATATTTCGCGTGTTTCGGTGTTAAATTATATGAACGTTTATGTATATATATTACGACGCGCAAATGGTAGATATATTGCGTATAAACGGAAAAAGTTAACGGATTTACGCAATAATGGTCACCCATAAAATCGTTCAAGGCGTAAAATCATAAAAATATATATATGGACTCATGTATATAATAACGTGCCAACATAATCCGAAAATAACAACTTTTAGAGATAATCTCAAAGTTATGTGATAATTCTAAGAAACGGAGAAACTTGGGATTTTTGTGTTATGCATATTGATTTAAAATCGTTCCTATATTGGGACGTGTAGAAAATCAATCTCTGGGATTGTGCTATTTAAAATACGCACCCAAATGTGAGTGTCACTAAACCCCTCATTTTACTGCTTTGTATATATTTTGGGGGTAGAACACATCAACAAAAGGGTTTAATAATGTTTTCGAAATAAAACATACCTTTTAATATAAAATATATATTTTCGTTGAAAATATATGAGATTTGATAAGTCATACGTTTCAAAGTAAAACGTTTTTGATGAATGAATATTGAAAGTACGGTATTCCCTAAGTGAAACATGACCGTACAGTTGGGGATGAATTCTGGACTGGGTCTCAAATAATGGAGTGTCAGGGGAATTCGTACAACGTCGTGTATTAAATTGTCATATTAGTAGGATATATATATATATATATATTGTACGTGAGGCAGACATCATATTGTTCTTCAAGAGGACCCTGTGTCCATGATGTCGTTTAATCATTTAAGTATTGCACGCGATGAATTGTTGGTAGATCTATCGGGTTGACAACCCCGTCGTGACCGGTCGCCCCGTGTCAAGTAAAACGACGAATTTAAATTCTGTTTATTGTCTAGCTTTGATTATCCCTGCATGGTTAATATATAGTTCGTATCGTCTAGCTAACATACGAGTCTGAAAGTTGACGCAATAATTTAATATACAAAACCTGGGCAATATATATTACAGTTGTCGGATTGATGAACCGACAGAAGGCCCATGGATTTTATTAAGAAAGTAAAATGGACTTTCTAAAATTTATATGGATGTTTTCAAATAAACACCTAATCAGAAAGTTTTCCTTGGAACAAAATTGGTTGTAAGTGAATATGTGAACTCAACTTCCTTTGTGTTGACACTTTATTTTTAACGTGTTCTACAGGTACTTGAGTTCGACTTCGGGAAATCATGGTGTATCTTGTGTTTGATGATGCATGTTGTTTTGCTTTAATATGTTGGACAACTTTTAAACTATCTGGGACGTTTGTAATAAGATCCGCGAGGATCAAAACAACTTAACTTATGTGGTTGTGTCGTGACTTTAAAATGTAATGTATAATATTTATGTTTTAAAATATGTCAAAATGTCCAACAAATGAGTGCATCATTCGACAAGGTATAAATGGGCACCAACTTCCGTCACCACTACGTTTTATATTCCGCTGCGATGTTTTTGGGGTGTGACAGAATTTGGTATCAGAGCCATTGGTTGTTAGCGAACTAGATGTTTTCGGGGAAAATACTAGACTTCAACCGGAGAATTTTGAAATGTAAAGTTCAAAATATCGAAGCCAAGATTTTTAAATAAACATAGAAAATATTTTATCATGTATGAAAACCATTATGTGTTTTATGTGCATACGTGATTTTTTGTTTATTTAACCTTATTTGTTACTGTTTATGTTGATTACGCACTTACTTGTACGGTCATCGAGATCCACGACTCGGGTTACGAGCCAGATTTCGAGACTTCACCTAGACCTACGCTGCCAGAGACACCTATCACGGCTCAACAGATGATTGGTACTACGGAGCTTACGTCATCTTTCCACGTCAATCCTGCTACTTTTGCTAGCCAGGGACACCCCGATGCGCTTTCACTAGCAACGGGTGGATGGATGATGATGATGTACCTCTCTCAATCCATGAGACGGGACGATCATCTGGCACTGTACCAGTTATCGATGACGTGATCAGGAGTGTCCCTATTGTCGGAGGATCTTCTAGTATCGCACCAGTGGTGGACGCCACTATCATCATGGCTCGACCCTTAGAGCCATCAGTCGTCCCACCTGCTGCTGTGATCCAGCCTGCTACTGAGATCCCTCCGCTTGTTTTATCTGAGTCTTCTTTGCCTGTTTTAGAGTCACGCACATCTTCGATGCCGCTGTTAGTTTATTATCGTCGTAGGAAGAGAATTAGGCCAGCTGGAGATAGGGTAGATCGATATTGCCATTGTGATCGACAGCTTGCCTCATTACGCAAAGAGCATTACGCAAAGACCTTGACATAGCCAAAGGAAAGGCGAAGTACCTTGAGGGACATATGGACGATCATGTGGAGTTGAAGGTTATAGATGACATCGCGAGAGATGAGATGCATTGGAGGGTTGTGGATTTGGAGAAGCTTGTCCAGGAGATGTTAGAGTCTCTAGGTTTTAGACATTTTTAATAAATACCAATGATGTACTTTTGGTTTAAATTTTTTCTCATTAATATGTGGATATTTTACATGCGCAATGTTTAGTCCACTAACATTTAATGATTGAATTATTTTTGGTTACCGTCTTATGTGGATATTATTGTTATGATAATAGAAACGACGAAATGCCGCCAAAAGCAAGACAAGGTACCGGATTACCTACCATACCGGAAGAGTTGGCTCAACTCATAGCCCAACACGTTAATACTGCCATGGAACAGCTCAATGCTAACCAAAACGATGGTCAGGGATGTGGACGTGGTTCACACTGCCAAGGTTTTGGTGGGGCACATAATGGAAATCCTCCAGGTAAAATGTGATCGGAAAGTTTTAGTAGTTCATGCGTTATGTTATCATTGGAATGAATTCCTTATTTCTATTAACATTAATGAGCAGTGCACGGATGTACATATAAAACATTCCAGGGCTGTAACCCACGATCATTTATCGGTGCTGAAGGACCCTTATCATTGGAATGAATTCCTACCACCTATCTAGAGGCTACTATATTGGCAAAATCATTAGCTGATGACGCTGCTCGCAAAGGTAGTCTTGATAAAAAGGAGGAAACAGGGAAGTCATCGGGCTAGGCCAAAGCAAACACGAAATCTGAACGGTCGGGGCGTTCTGAGTCTAAGACAGAAGTTACGAAGAAGCGCAAGTCCGAGAGCTCGAGGAAGGAGACTGAAGAGAAGCGCGACAGGAAACGTAGTTCGAAGAAGGCATATGCAGCAAGTTCTAGTGGTACTAGAAAGGATGGCACCAAAGATAGCCGAGGCGGATCTGAGAGAAAGACTCGTGAGGAAGGACAGAAGAAATGTAACCGATGCGGACGAACTGGGCATGCTACCCGCGAATGCTATGCCAAAAGTACTGTGGAAGGAACGAGGATTGAAGGATGCTTCCAGTGCGGAGAACAAGGACATTTCAAGAAGGATTGTCCCAAGGCGGGAGGACAGAATGCCAGGGGTAGAGCATTCGAGCTAAACGCTGGGAAGGCACGTGATGATCCTGCTGTTGTCACTGGTATGTTTTTGATCAATAACCATTCCGCGTTCGTACTTTTTGATACTGTAGCTGATTTGAGTTTTGTCTCGAAAAACTTTGAACCATTCCTGTGTTCACCTACAAGTAAGCTAAATAAGAAGTACTCGATAGAACTAGCAAATGGTAAACTGACAGAAACTAGCGAAGTCGTACGCGACTGTAGTGTTCTGTTAGGTGATCATAAATTTAGTATTGATTTACTACCAGTGGAGTTGGGAAGTTTCGATGTAGTTGTGGGGATGGATTGGCTGTCCAAGAACAAAGCGGAAATTGTTTGCTCGGAGAAGCAAGTACGGATACCTCGTCCTAGCGGTGGCGGAGTGATATTGGTCCATGGAGATCGTTCGAGTCGTGTGTCGAGTGTTGTTAGTGTTATGAAGATGCTCAAGTTGTTGCGGAAAGGGTATCCTGCGTTCTTAGTTAACGTGATGGATACAAAGGCCGAATGTAGGAAGATCAAGGAGATTCCTATTGTTCGTGATTATCCAGAAGTTTTTCTTGAAGACTTTCCTGGATTACCCCCTGCGAGACAGATCGAGTTCCGAATCGACCTGATACCCAGTGCTGCACCAATTGCAAAATCTCCCTATAGATTGGCACCGTCTGAAATGAAAGAAATGTCGAACCAGCTTCAAGAGCTACTAGACAAAGGTTTCATTCGACCGAGTAATTCGCCTTGGGGTGCGCCTATTCTGTTCGTGAAGAAGAAAGATGGATCCTTCAGGATGTGTATAGATTACAGGCAGCTGAACAAGTTAACTATCAAGAATCGGTATCCTTTGCCGAGGATTGATGATTTGTTTGACCAGCTTCAGGGATCCAGCTACTACTCGAAGATAGATCTGCGTTCAGGCTATCATCAGTTGAAGGTTGCTGACGAATACATTCCAAAGACAGCCTTTCGAACACGATACGACCATTATGAGTTCCTAGTCATGCCCTTTGGTTTAACTAATGCGCCAGCTGTGTTCATAGATCTCATCAACAGGGTATGCAAACCCTACTTGGACAAATTAGTGATAGTATTCATCGACGATATACTTATTTATTCACGAACCAAAGAAGATCATGAGCATCATTTGAGGTTAATTTTGGAGTTGCTGAAGGAAGAGAAGCTGTATGCTAAGTTCTCTAAATGTGAGTTTTGGATTCGAGAAGTTCATTTTCTCGGACATGTCATAAATGAGAAAGGTATACATGTAGATCCGTCTAAGATCAAAGCAATAAAGAATTGGGAAGCGCCAAAGACTCCGTCAGAGGAGCGACAATTCTTAGGGCTTGCTGGGTATTACCGGAGGTTCATTGAGAATGTCACACCCCCAAAATCCACCATGCGGAGTATCACCGCTTGGAGGCGTGACATAACCAGGATCAAGCCACCAATCATATTGAACAAAGTATTTAAGATAGATAAAATCCAACCACACAATATAATTGGTGATCAAAAGCTAGTTAACCAAGTACAAATTAAACAGCGGAAGCATTAAAGGTAAAACCAAAACATAAGTTTAATAAGTTCCTAAAGTTCAAATGTTAAGCACGGAACATAACAGTCCATATCCCACAACGACCTCCTCCTTGTGCAAACTCCATAAGCATCTAACGACCTGTAAGGCATGTAACAACGAGTCAACAACAAAGTTGAGTGAGTTCACAGTTGGTTGTTTAGTTTTAAGTTGTTTCTGAAAACATGGTTTGTCTATTGCTAGCTTACTTGCCATGGGGGTTACCCCATAGTTGAAAATATGATTAACCAGTTCCTTCTTTATTACCCAAACCATATCCATAATCAGTGGGGGCTTCCCCGTGTGAACCACTAGACCGTTACCATATCGACTTCTAACGAAAGTAAGTTGTGCCCTACGTCAATGTCTATCATCATTGACAGTTTGCCATAGTCCATTAGTACACGCCCGTCCGACTGGCACGGTGTGAGGTTTGTTAAACCTAATAGCTCTATTAACTAATGACCCGCTCGCCATTGGCCTCGGCGATTAAGTCGATATAAAATGAGGGACTTAATGATAGAGTTTTGTCTAGTAAGTTTTAAGGTTGTTGTCCTACCCAAGGAGGACGAACATACGTATTCTACCTAAAGAGAATACGCAGGATTAATATTGGCATCCTACCCATAGAAGATGGCGGTACATATCCTACCCAAGGAGGATATGTAGGTTCCGTTTTAATTCTTTAACCCATTCCCAACCACCGGGAATCCCATGCCTTAGAAAGTGTGTGAACTCACCTTGGTTTGCTCGGTTAGATTAGTTACTCTAATAATCATAAATCAAGCACATCCTAATAAAGTACAGATAACAATCAATTTCTCGTGCATGCATAACACGTATCCTACGTACGGTTTATCTACTCATTACTTCTATCACATACCACACAATTCAAATATCACACTCTGACTTTTGTGGAAAGATCATAGTTAAAAAAAATACACTTGTAACACTTGTTAGAAAATAATTTTCTATGTGTTGGAGTTTTAGGAAAATTCCGCCATAGTCTCCCTTGTAAATGGAGGCGACCATGCTAATAAGCATATCATTTTCTTTTCTGAAAATAATTCAACAATCAACAACAATTTACTAAGAGCAAACTATTCCATTTACAAACCAACATGAACTTGATGTTTCATAAAAACGCGTAGTAACTTGGTATGGCGTTTAGTGGGTTTAGTTACCCTCCAAAGTGTGTTTGCTTTATTTAAAATCTCATTCTTGGGATTTTTAGATGTTCACAACTTGTGCACATATTTTACAAAAATATTTATTTACAACATTTTCATGTGTCACTAGTATCCATATACTTACTTTATTTCCAAAATAGTGTAAGGATCATGATTTTTCAAAAACCGTCTTTTAAACTTGGTTTATTTAGGAAAATCATTCACAAGTTTTAGATCTACAAGATCACTAGTTCACTTGATTTATTATTTTTCAAGAAAAATCATTTTTCTTTCAAGTTCATGTTTAGACTACAAGATGATTATTTCATGAAAGCACATAATCATCTCTAACTTGTTAAACCATGTTTTTAATCATTCTCTAACAAGTTCCATATGATGATCAATCATCATATTACTAGAAATCATCAAGCAAACATCATCATATTCAAAACAACATCATTTCAACATTATTTCATCATGATTTCATCTTTTATGTTCAAGCTTTAAGTTTATGTTCTTTTAGTGTTCATATGGTTTCAACAATATATATCTTTTACCCACAAAAAAAACATGAAGTAAACAAGATCAAAGAAGTCTTACAACTAGCTTAAAGCTAGGGAAGAACACTAGTGAAAATGTGAAGGATAATAGCAAACGAAGGTGGTCCTTCAAGTTCCGAGTGTTCCACACCTTCTAATTCACCTTTGTGCACCTTGAAACAAGCTTGGATTGGATGATGGAAAATCAAAAATAATGGTGGTGTGTGGACTATGTTTGGTCGTGAGCTTTGTAAGGGGAGGGAAGGAAGTTTTGTGTTGGTGATGTTGAAGATGATAGGTGCTTATTATCCTTCTTATAATTCCTAAACCTTCTTACCCAAGGGTTAAAGTGTCATCACAAGTACAAGCATGATCTTCATAATTCCAATGCAAGATTTAGAGAAGATATGGAAGATTTAATGAAATCTTGATGTGGGGTCCCTAGGGGACGGTTACAAGAGAGGGGGGGGGGTAAGTTGTATTTTGATGGTAACTAGATTAGTTAGTGGGAGGTTATGTGGTAAAAGTCTAGTGTTATGTGTTACATGTATTATGTAGTGTGTTTAAGTGTTCGGGAACCAAGACTAGCTCAGAAAAAATGAAACAATGTTTTTAACAATATTTTTGGTGTCCCGGGTAATGTCCGGTTGTTCGGTTAGATACTGTTCCGTTAAAGTACTAAGTTATTCCGTATAGTGTCCTTTATATATCTTTTTGTAACACTTTTAATTCCCAACACTTAGGAAAACATTCAGGACCATTTAGTCAATTTTCTACACAATACTAGTATGTTAAAAAGCACATGTAAGTATGACGCAATAATCAGAAAGTAGTTAAGTAATTCAGCACAGTTATTAAGCATTTAATTAATATTAATTAATCGTACGGATACATGTAATTATGAGGGTTGTCACATTCTCCCCCTGTTAAGAAAATTTCGTCCCGAAATTTAGCACGTGTTTACTGAGGAAGCTAGTTAAGTTGCGTGGTTTCCTGGTTTTCCTGGGGTGTCACATCATCCCCCCGTTGGTTTGGAATTTCGTCCTGAAATTTTGCAGTAGCTTCAGCCTCAGTAGTGGTCAAACTTTTCTTAAAAAACTGGGGATACTTGAGTTTCATTTGGTCTTCTCGTTCCCAGGTATACTCTGGGCCACGACGGGAATTCCAACGAATTCGAACAAGAGGTATTCTGGTACGCTTGAGAATCTTAACATCTCGATCAGTAATCTCTACTGGTTCCTCAAAGAATCGCAGCTGATCGTCGATAGTGAGCTCCTTGAGAAGAACTATGAGGGTCTCATCTGACAGACACTTCTTCAGATTCGACACATGGAAAACATTGTGAACTCCGCTGAGTTCTTCAGGTAGATTCAACTTGTAAGCGACCTTGCCAATTTTCTCAATGATTTCGAACGGTCCGACATAGCGTGGATTGAGTTTGCATCGTTTGCCAAAACGAACTACACCTTTCCAAGGTGAGACTTTGAGTAGCACTCGATCCCCAACCTGGAACTCGAGTGGCTTCCTGCGCTTATCAGCATAGCTTTTCTGACGGTTACGAGCTGCCGCCAATCGTCGTCGTATCTGAGAAATCCTCTCGGTTGTATCTACTACAAGTTCTTGGCCAGTGATTTGACTGTCGCCAACCTCTGCCCAACAAAGAGGTGATCGGCACTTCCGTCCGTATAATGCCTCGAATGGAGCGGCCTGGATACTAGTGTGGTAACTGTTGTTATACGAAAACTCCACTAACGGGAGGTGTTTTTCCCAGCCATTACCAAAATCGATTACACATGCCCTAAGTATGTCCTCAAGGGTTTGGATGTTGCGTTCAGATTGCCCATCCGTCTGTGGATGATATGCCGCATGTCTAATCGAGAGCCAAAGGACTTGTGCATAGCTTGCCATAATTCAGATGTAAAACGTGAGTCACGATAAGAGATGACGGAGGTTGGCACTCCGTTCCTTTATACTACTTCCTTTAGGTAGATGTCTGCTAGAGTAGAAAACTTATCCGTTTCCTTGATAGCCAGGAAATGTGCAGACTTGGTCAGTCAATCCACGATCACCCAAATGGTATCATTTTCGCGTTGAGATCTAGGCAGGCCAGTAACAAAATCCATGGAATTTTACTCCCATTTCCATTTAGGTATTTTTGGTTGTTGAAGTAGGCCTGATGGTTTTTGGTATTCGACCTGGACCCAAGCACAAGTCAAGCATTTACTAACCTAGGTTGCTATGTTGGCTTTCATACTAGGCCACCAATACGTAGTCTTGAGATCGTGGTACATCTTATCCGAACCAGGATGTACCGAATAACGAGACTTGTGCGCTTCATCCATCACAAGCTCGCGTAAGTTTCCGTAAAGTGGAACCCAGATGCGCCATGTTACATAGTAGGCGACGTCTTCCTTTTGTTCTAACCGCTTCCTCGATCCTCGTAAGGACTCAGCCCTGATGTTCTCTGCTTTCAATGCTTCAACCTGAGCATCTCGTATTTGAGATGGAAGGCTAGAGTGAATGGTAAGCTGTAACGCACGTACATGCTTAGGTGTAGAATCCTTTCGACTGAGGGCGTCAGCCACAACATTGGCCTTGCCCGGATGATATTTGGTAGCACATTCATAATCATTCAAGAGCTCGACCCATCGGCGTTGTCTCATGTTTAACTCCTTTTGCTTGAAGATATGCTCGAGACTCCTGTGATCGGTGTAAATGGTGCACTTGGTACCGCACATGTAATGTCTCCATATCTTAAGTGCAAAAACAACTGCTCCCAATTCCAAGTCGTGCGTAGTGTAGTTCCTTTCGTGAACTTTAAGTTGGCGCGATGCGTAGGCAATGACCTTGTCACGTTGCATCAACACGCAACCAAGTCCTTGGATGGAAGCATCGCAGTAAACCACAAAATCGTCTGTGCCTTCAGGCAGTGAGAGAATTGGTGCGCTGCAAAGTCTATCTTTTAAGTGCTGAAATGTGGACTCCTGTACATCACCCCAACGATAGGTAACACCCTTTTGAGTTAGTGAAATGAGAGGTTACGCAATCTTTGAGAAATCCTTTATAAACCTTTTCTAATATCCTGCCAAACCCAAGAATTGGCGGATTTCTGTTGGTGTACGGGGTGTAGGCCAGTTCTTGATCAAGTCAACCTTGGATGGATCCACATGAATTCCATCCTTGTTTACCACGTGGCCTAGAAAGTGGACTTCGCGAAGCCAGAAGTCACATTTCAAAAATTTGGCATACAACTGCTTTGTTCGAAGGAGTTCCAAAATGAGCCTCATGTGTTGTTCGTGTTCCTCCTGACTCTTAGAATAGATTAGGATGTCGTCGATGAATACAATGACAAACTTATCCAGGTAAGGCTTGCACACTCTGTTCATGAGATCCATGAAGACCGCAGGTGCATTCGTTAATCCAAAAGGCATAACCAGAAACTCGTAATGCCCATACCAAGTCCTGAATGCTGTCTTAGAGATATCCTCCTCTCAGACTCTCAGTTGATGGTAGCCTGATCTTAAGTCAATCTTAGAGTAGAAGCTCGACCCTTGCAGCTGGTCAACTAGGTCATCAATACATGGGAGGGGATAACAATTCTTCACGGTCACCTTGTTGAGTTCGCGGTAGTCAATACACATTCTGAAGATATCGTCTTTCTTCTTCACGAATAACACTGGAGCTCCCCAAGGCGAAGAGCTAGGACGTATGAAACCCTTTTCCAAGGGTTCTTGTAGTTGCGTGGACAGTTCTTCAAGTTCTGATGGAGCTAGACGATAAGGTGCTCGAGCTATGGGCGCTGCTCCAGGAGCTAGCTCGATTTGAAATTCAACTTGACGATGAGGCGGAAGACCAGGTAATTCCTCAGGAAATACCTCAGGAAAATCACGTACAATAGGAATGTCTTCTATCTTCTTTTCTTCCGAGGATGTATCAGAAACGAGGGCTAGAATAGCAGTGTGGCCCTTTTGCAAACACTTCTAGGCCTTAAGGAAAGAGATGATGCCCACAACAGCACCACTCTTGTCGCCATAAATCATGAGAGGTTCTTCACCAGAACGAGGAATGCGGATGATTTTCTCCTTGCAAATAATCTCCTCTTGATGATGAGATAGCCAATCCATCCCAATAACGACGTCGAAACTACCAACTACGATATGAATAAGATCGATAGAGAAGGTCTGACCAGCTAAGACGAGGTTACAACCTTTAACTATGTGTGTGGCTTCAAGACTTTTACTGTTTGCAAGTTCTACCGTGTGTTTGGTGTTCAAAAGTGTTGGAGTGCACTTAAGCATTTGGCTAGCTTTTAAGGACACATAACTAGTATCGGCACCCGAATCAAATAAAACAGTAACAAAGAAGTCGTCCAGAAGGAACTTACCCATCACAACGTTGGGATCGTTCCTTGCATCACCCTGACCCAGCACGAAAACACGTCCCCTGGCACCATTGCCATTATTGTTACCCCTGTTGCTGCCTCCATTGTTGTTCTAGTTTCCTTGGTTGTTGTTGTTCTGATTCTGGTTCAGCTGAGGACAGTTCCTCTTAAAGTGGCCTTCGGCGCCACACTGAAAGCATCCTTTATTGCCCTGTTGTTGCTGCTACTGGTGGTTCTGTGGAGCTTGTTGTTGTTGATGGCGATTCTGATTTGCTGGTCGTGCGCCCCTGCAATCCTTTGCTTCATGACTAAAATTGTTACACCTTAGACAACGACCCTTGTGGCACTGCTCGCTATGATGCTTGTTGCACCGGTTGCACTTGGGGTGGTTCCCTCGGTATCCACCCTGTCCTTGACTACCAGAAGATTGCTGACCAGGACTCTGGTAGTCATCAGTCTTTCGCTACTGGGACTGAGACTGAACTGAAGTAGAACCCTTGCTCGAATTTCCATCCCACTTGCGCTTGTTATCACTAAGAGCATCAGTAGTAGTAGCGCTAATACGCTTGGGCAGCTTGTTCTGCTCAACTGCCTGATCAGTGAGACGATGAGCCAACCAGATGATTTGTTGAATGGTGCCGAGATTAGCTGAGGTCACGTGGCCTTGAATTTCTGGCACCAAACCCTTAAGGTACAGCTCGATACGCTTGATAGAAGGATCCACCATAGTGGGACACAAGATAGCTAAATCGTTCAATTTCTTTGTGTGTGCCTCGATTTCAGACTCCGTCATCTTCAAATTGAAAAATTCCACCTCTAGCTTGTGGATGTCGTCACGACTACAGTACTCTTCTTTGATCAGTTCTTTGAAGTCATTCCATGGGGTGGCATTAGCAACCGCCAGCCCTAGCAGTTGAACCTGTGCTTTCCACCAGGTTAATGCAGCACCTTCGAGTGTTCCAGTAGCAAATTTCACCCTATGATCTTCAGGGCATTCACACATCTCAAAAACAGACTCAATCTTCTCGAACCAGTGAAAAAGGCCTACAGCTCCTTCTGTGCCGCTGAAGGTACTAGGTCGGCAATCCATGAATGTTTTGAACGTACATACGGGAGGTTGAGCATGCTGACCTGTCGCGCGAGAACGAAAAGACAAGATTAAACACGAGAGTTGGTTCGCGAGAGTAGGATCTAAACATCCTAGGATAGGTCGAAATAGCAGGTTATACCTCCTGCTGGAGCTGCTGCGAGCGCCTCAGCAACTCGTTCGTTGATCAAAGCCGTCAACTGGGCTTGAGTCAGGTTGATACCACCACGTCCTCCGCGTCCGTTCATGATCTTCACAACGAAGCAACGTAAGTGAGAAAAGTGTCGCGAAAGTGCGTAAGCGTGGGACGACAGAAGAGAGTAAGCACACAAGGCTCAAATAGCAGTTATCACGTTAACTAATGCACTATATGAACTATCAAACAGACAATATAAACATAATTCATACCACCTATTGTGTCAAGTCTTGCACGTGGAGCGAAGCGTCGTTGTGGATCATTGAGCACTGTACAGTTTATAGTCTGGTTTTGTCAAAAAGCTTTTCTCTTTTTAAAATCAAGTTCACTATAACCAATGGCTCTGAGTATCACCGCTTGGATGCGTGACATGACCAGATCAAGCCACCAATCATATTGAACAAAGTATTTAAGATAGATAAAATCCAACCACACAATATAATTGGTGATCAAAAGCTAGTTAACCAAGTTCAAATTAAACAGCGGAATCATTAAAGGTAAAACCAAAACATAAGTTTAATAAGTTCATAAAGTTCAAATGTTAAGCACGGAACATAACAGTCCATATCCCACAACGACCTCCTCCTCGTGCAAACTCCATAAGCATCTAACGACCTGTAAGGCATGTAACATCGAGTCAACAACAAAGTTGAGTGAGTTCATAGTTGGTTGTTTAGTTTTAAGTTGTTTCCGAAAACATGGTTTGTCTATTGCTGGCTTACTTGCCATGGGGGTTACCCCATAGTTGAAAATATTATTAACCAGTTCCTTCTTTATTACCCAAACCATATCCATAATCAGTGGGGGCTTCCCCGTGTGAACCAGTAGACCGTTACCATATCGACTACTAACGAAAGTAAGTTGTGCCCTACGTCAATGTCTATCATCATTGACAGTTTGCCATAGTCCATTAGTACACGCCCGTCCGACTAGCACGGTGTGAGGTTTGTTAAACCTAATAGCGCTATTAACTAATGACCCGCTCGCCATTGGCCTCGGCGATTAAGTCGATATAAAATGAGGGACTTAATGATAGAGTTTTGTCTAGTAAGTTTTAAGGTTGTTGTCCTACCCAAGGAGGACGAACATACGTATTCTACCCAAGGAGAATACGCAGGATTAATATTGGCATCCTACCCATGGAAGATGGCGGTACATATCCTACCCAAGGAGGATATGTAGGTTCCGTTTTAATTCTTTAACTCATTCCCAACCACCGGGAATCCCATGCCTTAGAAAGTGTGTGAACTCACCATGGTTTGCTCGGTTATATTAGTTACTCTAATAATCAGAAATCAAGCACATCCTAATAAAGTACAGATAACAATCAATTTCTCGTGCATGCATAACACGTATCCTACGTACGGTTTATCTACTCATTACTTCTCTCACATACCACACAATTCAAATATCACACTCTGACTTTTGTGGAAAGATCATAGTTAAAAAAAATACACTTGTAACACTTGTTAGAAAATAATTTTCTATGTGTTGGAGTTTTAGGAAAATTCCGCCAGAGGCTCCCTTGTAAATGGAGGCGACCATGCTAATAAGCATATCATTTTCTTTTCCGAAAATCATTCAACAATCAACAACAATTTACCAAGAGCAAACTATTCCATTTACAAACCAACATGAATTTGATGTTTCATAAAAACGCGTAGTAACTTGGTATGGCGTTCAGTGGGTTTAGTTACCCTCCAAAGTGTGTTTACTTTATTTAAAATCTCATTCTCGGGATTTTTAGATGTTCACAAGTTGTGAACATATTTTACAAAAATATTTATTTACAACATTTTCATGTGTCACTAGTATCCATATACTTACTTTATTTCCAAAATAGTGTAAGGATCATGATTTTTCAAAAACCGTCTTTTAAACTTGGTTTATTTAGGAAAATCATTCACAAGTTTTAGATCTACAAGATCACTAGTTCACTTGGTTTATTATTTTTCAAGAAAAATAATTTTTCTTTCAAGTTCATGTTTAGACTAGAAGAGTATTATTTCATGAAAACACATAATCATCTCTAACTTGTTAAACCATGTTTTTAATCATTCTCTAACAAGTTCCATATGATGATCAATCATCATATTACTAGAAATCATCAAGCAAACATCATCATATTCAAAACAACATCATTTCAACATTATTTCATCATGATTTTCAACTTTTATGTTCAAGCTTTAAGTTTATGTTCTTTTAGTGTTCATATGGTTTCAACAATATATATCTTTTACCCACAAAAAAAACCATGAAGTAAACAAGATCAAAGAAGTCTTACAACTAGCTTAAAGCTAGGGAAGAACACTAGTGAAAATGTGAAGGATAATAGCAAACGAAGGTGGTCCTTCAAGTTCCGAGTGTTCCACACCTTCTAATTCACCTTTGTGCACCTTGAAACAAGCTTGGATTGGATGATGGAAAATCGAAAATAATGGTGGTGTGGGGACTATGTTTTGCCGTGAGCTTTGTAAGGGGAGGGAAGTTTTGTGTTGGTGATGTTGAAGATGATAGGTGCTTATTATCCTTCTTATAATTCCTAAACCTTCTTACCCAAGGGTTAAAGTGTCAACACAAGTAAAAGCATGATCTTCATAATTCCAATGCAAGATTTAGAGAAGATATGGAAGATTTAATGAAATCTTGATGTGGGGTCCCTAGGGGACGGTTACATGAGAGGGGGGGGGGTAAGTTGTATTTTGATGGTAACTAGATTAGTTAGTGGGAGGTTATGTGGTAAAAGTCTAGTGTTATGTGTTACATGTATTATGTAGTGTGTTTAAGTGTTCGGGAACCAAGACTAGCTCAGAAAAAGTGAAACAATGTTTTTAACAATATTTTTGGTGTCCCAGGTAATGTCCGGTTGTTCGGTTAGATACTGTTCCGTTAAAGCACTAAGTTATTCCGTATAGTGTCCTTTATATATCTTTTGTAACACTTTTAATTCCCAACACTTAGGAAAACATTCAGGACCATTTAGTCAATTTTCTGCACAAGACTAGTATGTTAAAAAGCACATGTAAGTATGACGTAGTAATCAGAAAGCAGTTAAGTAATTCAGCACAGTCATTAAGCATTTAATTAATATTAATTAATCATACGGATACATGTAATTATGAGGGTTGTCACATAGAACTTCTCAAGAATAGCGCAGCCATTGACGCTATTAACCCAGAAGGAGAGGAAGTTTGACTGGACGGAGAAGCAGGAGAAAGCTTTTCAGTCATTGAAGGAAAAGCTATGCAGTGCACCTATTCTTTCCCTTCCTGAGGGAAGTGATGATTTCATTGTTTACTGTGATGCTTCACGTTTGGGTCTTGGATGCGTTTTAATGCAAAGAGACAAAGTGATAGCGTATGCGTCCAGACAAATGAAAGTGCATGAGAAGAATTACACAACACATGATTTAGAGCTTGGAGTTGTTGTGTTTGCTTTAAAGATCTGGAGACACTACTTATATGGCACGAAGTGTACAATTTACACGGACCATAAGAGCCTCCAGCACATCTTCGATCAGAAGGAGCTCAATATGCGACAAGGACGTTGGGTAGAGTTACTCAACGATTATGAATGTGATATCCGTTATCACCTAGGGAAAGCAAACATTTTTGCAGATGCGCTCGGTAGGAAGGAGTGGGAAAATCCTCTACATGTGCGTGCTTTGGGTTTGACCATACAAACGAGTTTGACCGATCGAATTCGTGATGCACAGCGGGAAGCTTTAAAAGATGATGATTTGAGAGGTGAAGGTTTGAAGGGTTTAGAATGTAAGCTGATATCAAAAGCGGATGAAGTAATGTACTTCATGAACCGAGTTTGGGTTCCGCTTAAAGGTAACCTCCGTGAATTGGTTATGAACGAAGCTCATAAATCCAAGTATTCCATTCACCCAGGTTCTACCAAGATGTATCAGGACATTAAGGAGTTTTACTGGAGGCCGAAGATGAAGAGAGACATTGCGGCCTACGTGAGTAAATGTCTGACATGCTCTAAGGTTAAGGCTGAGCACCAGAAGCCGTCTGGGCTTCTGCAGCAACCAGGGATTCCCAAGTGGAAATGGGAACATCTTACGATGGACTTTATCACCAAGTTACCCCGTACGGCGCGTGGACACAATGTGATCTGGGTAATTGTGGATCGATTGACAAAGTCTGCTCATTTCCTGGCACTTAAGGAAACATACAATACGGAGAAGATATCGCAGCTGTACCTTAACGAGATTATAGCCCATCATGGAGTACCAGTGTCAATCATTTCGGATAGAGACAGACGATTTGACTCCAGATTTTGGCGATCTCTCCAGAAATCGCTGGGTTCTCGTTTGGATATAAGTATTGCATATCATCCTCAAACGGATGGTCAGAGCGAAAGGACTATTCAGACGTTAGAGGATATGCTGAGAGCGTGTGCAATTGATTTCGGTGGAAGTTGGGATACTCATTTGCCCTTGGCAGAGTTTTCTTACAACAATAGTTACCACGCCAGCATAAAAGCGGCTCCGTTTGAAGCCCTGTATGGAGGAAGTCTCGATCACCGCTCTGTTGGGCTGAAGTCGGCGAGAAGAATTTGACTGGACCCGAGATCATTCAGGAGACCACGAATAAGGTTGTTCAGATCAAGAATAGGTTGAAGGCTTCCGCAGATCGACAGAAGAGTTATGCAGATAACCGAAGGAAACCGTTGGAATTTCAAATTGGTGATAGGGTTATGCTGAAGGTATCGCCATGGAAGGGCGTTGTTAGGTTTGGAAAAGGGGGAAAGTTGAGCCCGCGCTATATAGGTCCCTTCGAAGTCGTTTCTCGAGTTGGACCAGTCGCGTATAGGCTCAAGTTGCCACAGGAGTTGATTGGAGTCCATGACGTATTTCATGTCTCCAACCTGAAAAGTGTCTGTCTGATGTGACACTAATTATGCCCCCTGGAGAGGTTCGAGTGGACGATAAACTGAGATTTATCGAAGAACCAGTGGAGGTTCTGGATCGAAAAACCCAGAAACTCAGGAGGAGTAAGATTGAGTTGGTCAAGGTCCGTTGGAATTCTAAGCGTGGACCCGAGTTCACCTGGGAGCGACAGGACCAAATGCAACAAAAATATCCTCACCTCTTCCTACCGAGTGCGAAAATGAAACCTGTAAAGTAGAATTTCGGGGACAAAATTCCCTAAACAGGGGGAGACTGTGACACCCGGCCTCTCAGGCCGTATCGGACAATAGTACTCTGTGTAGTGAACATGTAATTTGACTATTTGTGACTGACTGTGATGTTAATATATGATATTTGAAGTGTTGGTAAATTTAGATGTGTATGAAAATTATGTTGGCTACGATAAAACTAACGCTTATCACGTAACGTTTAAAATGCGAAACGAACGTCGGTGACCACCCGATCAGTGTTAAAATCCTAAAACTAGCCTGTTATGATTAGAATAATAATTTTAATCATATCCGTGTGGAAAAATAATTTAAAACGCTAACAAACTCTATTTTTCGAATTTGAGCGCGTACCGCGCGATACTGCGCGAATTAAACAAAATACTGTCAACACAGCCAGTCAAGGCAACTGGTAATTGTTTTAGTAATAATTTTGAGTGATTATTTTTATAGAATGATAAAAATAATTTAAAACGCACTAAAACGGGATTAAAACGCTAGATAAAATACCCGGTAATCAGTAAAATACCTGTTTTTGAGCTTATTTACATATAATATCTATATGTATATATATGTTGTGAGAGAATGAGGGGTGGCGGCAATGTGGGCTGCCCACAACCTCTTGGTTGTTGTGTTATGGACATATGTCCTTACATAGATAATGATGATGATGATTAATCTTGGTTCATGCGTCATATACACTTCACAATTCCAAGAATACATTTCAAAAACCTCTCTCTCTTCCCTTGAACACTCACGGCCGAACACCCCCTTAACACACAACCATTTCATTTTCAAAATCAAATCTTGAAGAATCATGTCCATTTCAAAGTGATTTCAAGCTTTCAAGAAGGTTTAGAAGTGATTTCAAGGAGATTGGAGCAAGAACAAGGCTTCACATCATCATAAATCTTAAACCCACTAAGAATCTTGAAGGTATAACATATTTTCTTTTCAATCTTGCTCTTGATTTAAGGTGATGAAGGTGATAGTGAAAGTTTCTCTTGTTCTTGAATCTAAACATAAACTTGAAAATTTCAAACAAATGAGTTTTGAATAAAATAAAAATGGGTGTATGCATGTATGTATATATGGCCGAGAATGGTGTGTGTATATGTGTATATTGTATTTTGAATTTTTGATGAAAGATTTCTTGGTTGTTTGATTTCTTAAAAAATAAGATGATTAAAGGAATTGTTAGTTGTCAAATAAGAATGTTCTAAAGAGATTAGAGATTTGAAAGTGAAATATTGAAAAGTGAAATTTTGGAAGTATATGTGTGTATAAATTTCGTATATATATGTATGTATATGTGTATGCATGTATGTTAAGGTTGTTGTGTAATCATAAAAGTAAAGAATCTAAGGGGCTGTTTGGCAAGTGCTGAACCAGTAAGTGCTGAACCAGTAAGAGGTCTGAATGGGTAAGAGGCTCTGAACCAGTAAGTGCTGAACCATTAAGAGCTGTTTGGTTGTATCTCTGAATGACTGTGCAGGATGACTATTTTACCCCTCTGAATGACTGGAGAGAGAAAATCCTTGATTTAAGGACTTATAACCGTCCATAATTAGAGCATGTACATGACATGGTGTTTTAAATAAATTCATAGTTCAATTCATGGTGTTTTTACAAAAAAATATAACACCATTCAGTAAACAAAATATAACACCATTCAGTACACAAAAAACACCATTCAGTACAAGATATAACACCATTCAGAAAAAAATAACACCATTCAATTCATGGTGTTTTTACAAAAAAATATAACACCATTCAGTAAACAAAATATAACACCATTCAGTACACAAAAAACACCATTCAGTACAAGATATAACACCATTCAGAAAAAAATAACACCATTCAGAAAATAAAACCTTGCAAATAACACCAACCTTTCTCCTGTAAAAGCACTTTGACTTGATTTCCCCTCTACAAAACCTTGCAAACTTACAAAAAGAAAAGGTTAAAACTTATGTTTCTCCTGCATCATCATCATCTTCATCATCGAAGATCATCCGCCACTGCCTCGAGTGGCCGTCGCTCACCGTTGAGTGGCTGCCGGAACACCGGCTGCGGAGGAGAGACAACGGCTGAACCTTATCTCTAAACATCATGTACCTGAGAACACCGGCTGTGGAGGAGAGACAACGAGAACGGCGACGGCTGTGGAGGAGATACAAGGCAGAACACGGCTGTGGAGGAGGAGGCGGCGGTGGAGGAGGAGGCGACGGTGGGTGGAGGGCCAACGGGTGGAGTGGTGACCGGTGGGTGGAGCACATATGTTTGATGGAGCTGCTGTGGATGTCGTGGTTTGGTCAGGGCACAAGAGGGTATGCTTGTCCAAAGTTCCATTTAGATTTCATATTTAGCTGAACCATTCAGACTGAATGATTCCATTCAGAGGTGAGCGATTAGTGAACCAAACACCTTATCATCTGACCGAATCAGAGGTGGACCTCTGAATGGTTCCATTCAGAGCCAACCAAACAGCCCCTAAGTATGAATGAACATGAATGATTGAAGGATTAAAGTGTTATGTATGATATTTGAAAGAATAATATGTTAGTAAGGTTTTTATGTACTGAGATCAAATTAGATGATAAAATTATGATATGAGCATACTAGATGCATATACTTAGACATGCATGATGATATATGATCTTAAAAAGATGATTTGAGTATGATTGAGTAAAAATCAGTTATGAGCAGATTATAAACACTAAAATGAATTTATTTCAAAGTGTTTAGTGAGTTATAACTTTGTCATAATGTTTGCTAGCTTTGCATGTTGTACATGGTGCATTAAAAGTTGAAAAACACGTGAAATCGCATGATTTATGTGACTTACACAAAAACTGCACTAATCTGATTATAACTATTATTTTAATCAGTAAATAACATGTATTGTGTTAAAATATCAAGTCGTTACGAGTTGGGATGATTATAGTAACGTTTAACGCAAAACTATGTGTTAAAACGGTTAAAAATCGGCTTTTCGAGTGATTTTTGTAAAACTGATTTAGATCAGTAAATAAACTGATTTTTTTAGTTTAAAATAAGTATTTTAACTAATTTTAAGTTTACTTTGTGTTTGGTTGGTCATACGTTACTTCCGACGCCCAAAAACGTTACCGAATCGCTAAAATACGCATTTTTCAATGTACACTAGTGTGGGTAAAATTTTGGGTAAACTTTATGTGGCAAAATGTGTCATGTGATTTAAACATAATAATATGAAAATATGTTATGTTTTTAACATAATGTTAGAAATCTAGCTTACGCATGTATGCATGTACGTTTTGTGCGGTAGAAACAGTGAAAATTGTGTTAGACGTGAAACTTGTTTGTCGAGCATGAAATTTGATACATATTTGATATTTTATGTATATTTGCTTTAAAAATGACAAAATAGATAATTTAGTAATATATCACGTGTTTTGGTGTTAAATTATATGAACGTTTATGTATATATATTACGACGCGCAAATCATAGATATATTGCGTATAAACGGGAAAAGTTAACGGATTTACACAATAATGGTCACCCATAAAATCGTTCAAGTCGAAAAATCATAAAAATATATATATGGACTCATGTATATATTAACGTGCCAACATAATCCAAAAATAACAACTTTTCGAGATAATCTCAAAGTTATGTGATAATTCTAAGAAACAGAGAAACTTAGGATTTTTGTGTTATGCATATTGATTTAAAATCGTTCCTATATTAGGACGTGTAGAAAAACAATCTCTGGGATTCCGCTATTTAAAATACGCACCCAAAGGTGAGTGTCACTAAACCCCTTATTTTATTGCTTTGTATATATTTTGGGGGTAGAACACGTCAATAATAGGGTTTAATAATGTTTTCGAAAAAAAACATACCTTTTAATATAAAATATATATTTTCGTTGAAAATATATGAGATTTGATAAGTCATACGTTTCAAAGTAAAACGTTTTTGCTGAATGAATATTGAAAGTGCGATATTTCCTAAATGAAACGTGACCGTACAGTTGGGAACAAATTCTGGATTGGGTCTCAAATAATGGAGTGTCAGGGGAATTCGTACAATGTCGTGTATTAAATTGTCATATTAGTAGGATATATATATATATTGTACGTGAGGCAGACATCATAATGTTTTTCAAGAGGACCATGCGCCCATGATGTCGTTTAAGCATTTAAGTATTGCACGCGATGAATTGTTGGTAGATCTATCGGGTTGACAACCCCGTCATGACCGGTCGCCCCGTGTCAAGTCAAACGACGAATTTAAATTATGTTTATTGTCTAGCTTTGATTATCCCTGCATGGTTAATATATAGTTCGTATCGTCTAGCTAACATACGAGTCTGAAAGTTGACGCAATAATTTAATATACAAAACCTGAGCAATATATATTACAGTTGTCGGATTGGTGAACCGACGGAAGGCCCATGGATTTTATTATGGAAGTAAAATGGACTTTCTAAAATTTATATAGATGTTTTCAAATAAACACCTAATCAGAAAGTTTTCCTTGGAACAAAATTGGTTGTAAGTGAATATGTGAACTCACCTTCCTTTGTGTTGACACTTTATTTTTAACGTGTTCTACAGGTACTTGAGTTCGGCTTTGGGAAATCATGGCGTATCTTGTGTTTGATGATGCATGTTGTTTTGCTTAAATATGTTGGACAAGTTTTAAACTATCTGGGACGTTTGTAATAAGATCCGCGAGGATCAAAACAACTTAACTTATGTGGTTGTGTCGTGACTTTAAAATGTAATGTATAATACTTATGTTTTAAAATATGTCAAAATGTCCAACAAATGAGTGCATCGTCCGACAAGGTATAAATGGGCACCAACTTCCATCACGACTACGTTTTATATTCCGCTGCTACGTTTTGGGGTGTGACAGTAACAACCAAAACAAACACACAAGTGACCAATACATGAGCTGAAAGTTACTTTTTGCGGATTATGGACACTTGCGGGCCGCGACGGAGAAACAGGGTGGCGGTCGCGGGATGCAACGCCCTCTGACCGTGAGTTTTGATCAGTTCTTTAAAATTTTGGTCCTTGTTGTTTTATGTTTGTTATATTTAAGGTATTAAAGAGCATTATAAGATGATTTCATGCAATCTAAGCACATAAACAAGTATATTTATCATGATTAAGTATTTGTAAGGGTCAAATGTTGTGTAAGCATGGGTGAAAACGTACAAGTTATGTATATACGATATGTATTTGCAAGATTATCACACGTTTATGAGAATCATGAATAAAGTATCAATTGCATAATGAATTAAACGTTTAAGCATGCACGAATAAGTAAAGTATAATTTGTAAAATTAGTGAATATTATTACGATCCAAGTCTTGGATTTCAATGATACAACGAAATACGATTACAAGAGGAATAAGTTTCCAAAAATAGAAATACAAGACAAGCTTTCTAATTAAGGAAAGTTACGAAAAAGCAGGGCGTTACAGTCTCCCCTCCTTTAGGAAATTTCATCCCGAAATTTAGGAAGATGCAACGAACAGATGTGGATACTTAGCCTTCATATCACTATCGAGTTCCCAAGTAAACTCAGCACCATGTTTTCCTTCCCATCGAACCTTAACGATAGGAATTCGACTGCGCCTTAATTGCCTTACTCCTTGATCCATGATCTCGACACGTTTCTCCACGAAGTGCAAGGTCTCGTTGATTTGAAGGTCTTTGAGTGGAACTTGAAGTCCTTATTCGGTTAGACATTTCTTCAAGTTGGAGACTTAAAATGTAGGGTGCACATTGTTAAGTTCTTGAGGTAGGTCCAGTCGATACGCTACCTTGCCAATCCTTTCGAGAATTTTGAAAGGACCTACGTAGCGAGGTGCGAGTTTTCCTTTCTTACCAAAATGAACTACGCCCTTCCAAGGGGATACCTTGAGAAGTACAAAGTCACCTACTTCGAATTCCAAAGGTTTGTGACGCTTGTCAGCGTAACTCTTTTGTCGACTTCTGGCTTTCAGCAAGTTATCTCAAACCTATAAAATCTTGTCCTTCGTCTCTTGTATAAGCTTGGGACCAGTGATTTGATCTTCTCTGATCTCGTGCCAACAAATAGGCGAACGGGACTTACGATCGTACAATTCCACGAAAGGTGCCATTTGAATACTCGCATGACAACTGTTGTTGTACGAGAATTCGATCAAAGGCAGGTGCATGTTGTCACACCCTGACTTTTGCGGAAGCGTGATTATGTGTGACTTGCTTAATATCATTGCATTCAACCATAACAAACAACTATATGATAAAACCAAAGATGTTCATACATTAATTTAAGTTTTAAAACATAACAACAACATTGTTTAGAAATCCAACACAGACTTCAAATCCATAATACAAACCATGCAAATTGTTTAGAGTTCCATAAGGACTCGACAAAAGACTTTAAATAAAACCAGGCTTTGAAATATGTGTCTTATCTAGGGTAAGACACGTTATCCAAACCCTTAGACTCCGGATGACAGCTTTTATTCCCATTATTACTTGAAACAGCTAAACGTCTGCCAGATCCACATTTAATTCCCCGAAATACATGTTGTTTGAAAACATCAACAAAAGTTGAGCGAGTTCATGTGTTTTGTATGTGTGCACGAATAAACCTTTGAAATCATGGTAAATATGTATGTTTTGTAAAACCCCGGTATGAAAGAAAACAAGGAAAAAGATCAATTAATGGTTTGCAAGGCCATTATCGTGTGTGCAACGACGTAGGAAGGCTCAAACCTAGCAGATTTTGTACTGGGCCTCCGGCTGTAAGACATAGTCACCTTATGGGCCAAACCCCGGTCCACATGGGTGTGGGCTCGCTACACCCAAATAGATCTATCACTCATGCCCCTCGGTCCTAACACGAGGATTAATGGTCTTAGGAGTGCGCCTGCCCATTCACATGATCTACTATGCAATCCTTAGCTAACCATACCAATTGTAATTGTTTGTAAACATTTTGTAACATTTACTTCACCCCCCGAAGTTACAAAACAAAAACAGTTTGTTAGGATCTGAGTTTCTTATGATTGTGCTTTGTTTGATTAAGATGAAGATAAATGATAAACAATTGCAGCGGAAACTAAATGAAACAAACTTTTCAACACAATCAAATGGAAGAATTGCTTTCAACACACATGTTTAACAGAGAATCGAATGATTATATTTATTATAAACTTCAATTACACTTTGCATGCATGTAATACAATCTCCCCCTCAGCATGAGCTCACAGTTTGTTCGTATATAATGAGTTGTGAAGAAAGAGCTAATAGAACAGTACAAGGTACTGTTCTATTTATAGTATGAAGCAAACCACTGAAGCATCTTAGCTGACGTCACCATGAAAGTGACATCTAACCTCCTAACAAACTCAAACTACTGACCTATTACATCCACTGATTACAAACTACTGATCACAATAAACAAAGTATAAACAAACAACTGATCCTTCATTCCACTGCTTAGGCTCCAGCAGTGCTTTAGTCTTCAGAAGTACTTGAGACATAACAGTTGATTGAGCATCAGCACTTTAGTCTTCATCATTCTTTTGGGTCAGCAACGGTAAGGAATGGCAGTAGCTAAATCCATCAGATGTTAGAGCCACTGTCAAGGGGAACGATTGAATACAAACATCTGCTTATTCTGGATCCACTGATCTGATCCAGATTTGGCTTTAATCAACTGTTCCTTTGTAGGGTTCAATCCCAACAATCTCCCCCTGGAACAGATAATGCCAAAACCCTTCATTATTCTGGATCTTTATTGCCTCATCAATAATTCCCTAACTTGTCCTTTGAATTGTAATTCAAATTTCAAGGAATCGGTGTCATCCTCATCCCTACACAGTGTAAGATCAAGGAGATCTTGCAGATCTTCTACACCCAGGCCCAGTGCTTGTTCCCTTGATATGTTCTTCACTTCACCACTGGATTTGAGCAAGGTCAATACGTGGGTCTGTTTGTCAGATTTCCACTTTAGTATTTTTGAATCCAGTGGGTTTCTTGGGAGAGGCTTTATTGATGATGAGTTTGGAGATTGTGGCCTGGTGATGACAGTTTGAGTAGTGTTTGTAGCTTTTGCCAATTCAGTATTTTCTGCTATCATCTGCTGAAGGACCATTTTTATAATGTAATCCCCTTGTGCTATATCTTCTGCGGTTTCTGCGTCCATCTGTTTTTGTTTCCTTCTTTGATAAAGGATGGCAGTAGGTGGAGCAGTGGATTTCTTGACTTGTAGCGTTTGTGGTTTAGCTAGAACCACTGCTTCAGGATAATCAGGTTTTTTAGGAACATTTGGATTTTTCTTTCTCAACTCTTCCAACTTTTTGTAATTGGCCTACACTTTATCCTCTAACCATCTTGTGACCTGATTCCTTGACCCAAAATCAGTTGTTATCAGCTCTTCTTTCATTCTCTTTAGCTTTAAAGTTCTTTCTGGTACATTTTTCTTGTACTTTGACCAAACAGGAGGAGTGTGTTTTACTTTGTCCTTGTTCAACTTTTCAACTCTCTCTAACTCCTCTTTGAGCTCATCAAGGGTCCATTCTTTATATTGAGCCTTTTCTGCCTTGTATTTTTTGAATGCCATTATGTGTTCAATGTAATCTTTTCTTAGGCTTTCATCAGCTCTTTTTGAAAGTTTCTGACAAAGATCTTTTGAAAACCGCTCCAAATTGCTGACTTGAGTTAGCAGATATTGGTAGTATCTTTGAATCTCTTTGTCAGATTTTCCCTGTGTATTTCTTTTAGAGATATCCTCTGCTTGTTGAGCCTTTAACTTTAAATATTCTTCAATGTTGTTAGGCCTAGGATACCCTTGAAGAGATGGCAGGTTCCTTTTTGCAGGGTCATCTTCAGAGTAGAAGGATTTTATTTCCCCTCTAACTGCTGGAAGATCTAATGGATACTGAATAGCTGCAGGAACAATGGTTGTGTTTGGATTTAGAGCTTGTACTGAAGAGAGTGGAACAGGGTTTGGAATGGTAGCAAGGGTCAGTGGTTGTGAAGAGGTTGGAGGTGGTGGAGAATCATCTTCCAATATTATCCTTCTCCTTTTAGGTTTAGGAGAGGTTGGTTGTGATTTGGTGGGTTGAGAAGTGGTGATTTGAGTGGTGGTGATTGAAGTGGTAGGTGGCTGACTAACAGCTGTTGAAATAACTGGTGTTTCAACCACTTTTGTCATTACAACTGATGATGTGTCATCAGCTGTCTTCTGCTTTTTGGCAGGTGGCTTTTGTGATGGTGAGGATGTTTTTGGTGGGGCAGTGGTTGAAGTGTGTGTTGATGTAGTAGTGATGGCAGTTGTTGGGTTAACATCTGTTGAAACCACTGAAGTACCAACAGCTATTGATATAACAGGAGTTTTAACATCTGTTGGTTTGGAGGTTTGATGAGTGGAGTTTTTGGGAGTTTGGGGAGTATGTTTTGTGATTCTGGAAGGTGTGGATTTGGGTTACCTCACTTTTCTAGTGGGCTGCCTTCTTTTGGGCTTAGGATTTTCTTGTTCATCCTCGGGCTCTGAAGTACCCTGTTCTTCCATTTCCATAAAAACTTTCTTCTCCTGCTCAAACCTTGATTTACCCTTTGCCTCCATATCCTTTTTCAGCCTTGCTTTTTCATCAGCAAAAGCATTTAAGGTTACATCAACCTTTTTGGAACCATCTGGCCTAGGGAGATCTGCAGCCAAGTTAGATTTTGCATCTGGTTCAATGTACAGACCATCTTCCCATCCCTTCTTCTTTAACTGCTTCATTTTCTCCCCCTTTTTGGCATCATTAGGTGCTGGATTGTCCACAAAAATGATTGAAGGAGGAGTAGAGCTAGTGGTTTTCAGCAAATGGGCCTTAATTACCTTGATATCTTCATGTGCATCCTTAAACTTAGCTTCCATTAAATTTCTGATGTTTTGAACTTGAATTTCATGTTGCTGATCAACATATTGTCTTTGTTGAATAAGCATAGGTTGAAATAAACTCATGAGCTCAGTGGGAGTAGGAGTAGATGATGGAGCAGATGCTTGAGCTGGTGCTGTCACACCGCAAAAACGTCGCAGCGGAATATAAAACCTAGTGGAGACGGAAGTTGGTGCCCATTTCTATCTTGATGTTCGATGCATTTAATTGTTAGACAATATTACTTATTTAAAACATAGGTTTTAAACTTAACGTCCCAAAACACGACATAATCATGACATGATAAAATAGTCTTTGATCCTTACGGATCTTATTACAATAGTCCCAGAAAGTTTAAAAGGCAGTCCAACATTTTAAGTGACAAAACATGCATCGACAAACACAAGATACGCCATAATTCCCGAAGCCGAACTCAAGTATCTGTAGAACACGTTAAAATCAAGTGTCAACACAAATGAAGGTGAGTTCACATATTCACCTACAAACAATATTATTCCAAATGAAAACTTTCTGATTAAGTGTTTATTTGAAAACATCCATATTATTTTTAGAAAGTGCATTTTACTTCCTTGATAAAATCCATGGGCCCTCCGTCGGTTCATCGATCTTGTATGAAGATGGATCTTCAAAAATTTCTAATGTTAGTGTGTGTTTGTGTATGGTTTTTAAAGTTACGCCATAACTTCCTTGATAAAAAGTTAAGAATATGGTTTTTAAAGTAAATTTTATACCTACAAGATTTTGATGGGTTTCTTGACAAAGTGTGATGATATGGAGCTTGGTTCTTGCTTAAAACACCTTAAAATCACTTCTAACCACCAAATGGACTTGATATCTCCTTAAAATGGATCTTGTATGAAGATGGATCTTTAAAAATTTCTAATGTTAGTGTGTGTTTGTGTGTGATCAGCCGTGAACAAGAGAGAGGGAGTGATAATTGATTGTCTCAAATGATTTTCTTCATTTATGGAAGAGATTGGAAGTTGTGTTGATTCATTAGTCATGCATGCACCTCCATTTTTGCCCAATGAATGTATGAAAGAGGAGAGAGAGAAGTCTTCTACTAACACATGTCCCCATACTCACATATATATATATGTATATATATAATATCCAATTTATATATATATATATATATATATACATATACATATGCATATATATGTAATTTAGGTTAAAAACTGGCATTTTACTGGATACCGGGTATTATATCTAGCGTTTTAATCCCATTTTAGTTTGTTTTAAATTATTTTTAACACTCTATAAAAATTAACTCACCAAAATATTATTGAACAATATTTTGTTTGCCTGGACTGGCTACGTTGCCGGTATTTGGCATTATGCGCGCTATGTTGCGCGGTACGCGCTTAAAATCGCAAAAATAGGGATTTTTGCGTTTTTATTTATTTTTATCATTCTAAAGTAATAAATTCATCAAATTATTACTAAAATGATTATCAGTTTCCTTGACAGGATGTGTTGACAGTATTTTGTCGGTACACGAGCTACATCGCGCGGTACGCGCTTAAACTCGAAAAATAGAGTATCCTAGCGTTTTAATTTATTCTTCCACACGGATATGGTTAAAATAATTATTCTAATTATAAAAGACTATTTTTGGTATTTTAACACTAATCGGGTGGTCACCGACGTTCGTTTCGCATTTTACTCGTTACGCGATAAGCGTTTATCTTAACGTTGCCAACATAATTTTTACCAAGGTTTAAATTTACCAACTCATTAAATTTCACATATATAAACATCATAATCAGTCAAATACAACCTTTTACCTATTCACAACACGTGTTACAATTGTACGGTACGGCCTGAAAAGCCTGGTGTCACAGTCTCCCCCTGTTTAGGAAATTTCGTTTAGGAAATTCCGTCCCCGAAATTTTTACTCTACAGGTTTTTTTTTCGCACTAAGTAAAAATAGAAAAAACAGGTTTAATGAATATGGTCTTGTAGTTTCTGCGAGAAACTTTGATTCTTACGAAGAATCTTCGTAGACCTATATTACACACATCCTTGATTCCTAAACTCACGTGTCAATGCTCTCTACCCTTTCCAAGGTTCAACATACGTATATTTACATATACATTACCCCGTACCTAAAATAGTCTGAGTTTACACCCGATTGATCCAACTCGAGATAGGCTCTCGAAAGAATCAAAACTCATAAAGTTGTCTTCCTTCCTTCTTGCATTCATTCCAGATATCCACAAATCGCCAAATCAATAAATCGCATACACGACTAGAATGCTGTAATCGCCTGTCCGGTTATTAGCATAACTCTTCTAGCTATACGTACTGCTTCTACGATTCTTTGATAAACTTCCGTTTATCTTCCAAACAAATCTCTATAAAGAACAAAATCAGTGTATTATCCATTATACACTTTCTCAACTGAACCCAAACAATACATCGTGTACACTACCCTATCCTTATGTTAGCTTGAGCCTATAAGCGACTGATCCAACTCAAGATGGGCTCTTGAAAGGACTTAATCATTGTGGCTCAGCTCTTCTTTTCTCTGCTAAACCTAATAGCATCTCTCACAAGATAACTCCTTTAATAGAACCAAATCTTCAATCTGGAATCGCAATAGTTCCTTCAATTGTCCATGTGATCCTTCTGTTGATCAATTGGCGACTTTTAACCTTCTCTCGATCTTGGCAAATCTTGTCGCTGGTTTCCTAGATAAACTAAGGTCTGGTTAATCGTCTTTTATCACATTAGCTTAACAAAGTGGCGATCAACACTTCCATCCATACAAGGCTTCAAACCGAGCAACCTAAATACTAGCATGTTAATTATTATTGTAAGATAACTCTGCCAAGGGCATGTGAGTATCTTAACTTCCTTCGGAGTCCATCATATACGCTCCCAACTTTTCTTTCAAGGGTCCGAAAAGCTTCCTACTATCATGCTGTCCAATTAATTTCCCTTTTCCTTTTGTGGTTATTAGTGTCGAAGGCTGCACTAATTTAGAGAAATTCTTAATAAATCTCCGGTAGCACCTAGCTAGTCATATGGATCATCATGCTCCCGACGGGGTCTTTGGCGCTCCTCATCATTCATCAACTCCATAGTTAACTTCAAACGTTACTCATGATTCTCCTTGGTTCGCACATATGCAAGTATGTCGTCGATGAATATTATCACGAATTCATCCGATTAGGGTTTCCATACCCTGTTCATGAGATTTATGAATATAAATGGCGCATTAATTTAGTCAAAACGGCATGACTAATAATCTTGTAATGGCCAAATCACGTTTGAAAAGCAGTCCCCGGAATATCTTCGTCAACAACCTTCAACTGATGATATCCTGATTGTGGATCGATCTTCGTGTAGCAGCTGGATCCCGGTAGCTTGATCGAACAAATCATCAATCCTCGGTAAAGGGTACCGATTCTTGATAGTCAACTCATCCAGCTTTCTGAAATCATCACACCCTAAAAGATCCATCCTTTTTCCTCACAACAAGACAGGTGCACCCCTAAGTGAAGAGCTTGATTGAATGAAACCCTCATCTAGCAGCTCTTGAAGCTGATTCAACATTTCTATCATCTCAGACGGTGCTTAGTCTATAAGGGGATTGTGCAATTGAGTGCAGCACCATGTGCCAGATCGATTCAAAATTCGATCTGTCTCACAGGTGGCAATCCAGGTAAGTCTTTTTAGGAAAACTTCTGGATAATCACGAATAATAGGAATCTCTCTGATATTCCTTCATTTGGCCTTCATATCCACCACGTTAATAAAGAACGCATGATAGCCTTTTCATAACAACTCGAGCACCCTCAAAACACTGACGACTCTCAACCATCAACACTCGACACTCGACTCGGTCGGTCTCCGCGAACAACTATCACCTCTATACTGTCATCAGGACGAGATATTCTAGCTAACTTCTTCAAGCGATAGTCCCTACTTCACTCTTGAATAATCAACCCATTCTCACATCTGCGTCAAGGCTCCCCAGCTCCACTGGAAATAAATTGACACTAGAACTACGATTACCTAACTAAATACTACAACCGTAAGCGACCTCGCTAGCTTCCATCAACTTACCAATTGCTAGTTCTATCGGGCACTTTATACTCAGCTTACTTGTAAGTGAACACAAAAATGGTTCAAAGTTTTTTCGAAACAAAACTCAAGTCAGCTTTGGTATTAAAAGTATGAACATAAATTGGTTTTTGATTTGAAACATACCGGTAACAACAGCAAGATTGTCTCGTGCCTTCCCAACGTTTAGCTCGAACGCTCTACCCCTGGCATCCTGACCCTTCATTTTCAGACAATCTCTCTCGAAATGTCCTTGCTCACCACACTTGTAGCATCCCTTGAGCGTAACTGCATCCGATGTACTCTTGGCATAGCACTCGCGAGTCATATCTAATCCGACCACATCTGGCTTACTTTCTCCGCTCATCTTCGAGAGTCTTCTTCTCAAAACTACTCCGGCCATCCCTGGCATTATCCTTTCTAGAACGGCTAGAAGTGGCTACATACGCCTTCCTCGAACTGCGTCTCCTATCACGCTTCCCATCGGTATCCTTTCTCAAACTCTCAGACTTTCGCTTTCACGAATCCCCAGATCTAGGCTCGGAATGCGGAATTATTTGAATTGTCGATCTGCTGTGACGACCCGACATCACGCATACCATTACCACATAATTGCATAGGGTACCAGTAATGATCTTGGGTTACAACCCTGGATTGTTTTATGTGTACATATATGTACTGTTCACAAAGTTAATGAAAAATTGGAATTACACTTCGATTATATCATAACACAGGAACTACTAAAATTTTCTGATCATTATATCACCTGAAGGGTTTCCGATCTGTGTCCCACCAAAACCATGCCCATGAGCATCATGTCCACGTTCCTGGCCATTATTTTGGTTAGCATCGTGCTGTTCCATGGCAGTATTAACGTTTTGGGCTATGAGTTGTGCCAACTCTTCTGGGGTAATAGGTAGTCCAGAACCCTATCTCACTTTTGGCGGCATTTCGTCGTTTCTATTATTACAACATAACATCAACATAAGACGATTACCAAAAATACTTCGATCATTATGTGTTTGTGGACCAAACGTTGCGCATGTATAATATCCACATACTAATGAGAATAAAATTTTAAGCCAAAAGGAACTCATTCGATATTTATACCAGAAATTTACAGAGCTTGTTTTTAGTACCAAGACTAATCAAAATTCGGCGTGTCTACATCAACACCCGCAACAAGTCTATATGAAATTTCCTCCTAAATGTCTAGAATCTTGGCATGCAAGCCATAAATAGGGTCCATCAAATGAGACATACAAAACAAACAACAGAAACAACCAATAACTAACGCTTCAATCCCTGGAAGTCCAACATCTTCCTAACAAGCTCTCCTAGCTCATCATACTAGTCCATATGTCCCTCTAAGTCCTTCATCTTGCCTTTCGTCATCTCCAAGACTCCGTATAACGTGGCGAACTGACGATCGCAGTGAGAGTGATTGACCCGAATCCCTTTCTACTTCTTCATAGCGGATGATGTCTCAGCTCTCGAAGTCGAATGCGATCTCTCCAACGGGTCGAGTCCTCTTCCTACGGAGAGTGTAGACTTGAAAGAGGTGTAACAAAACACGTGACTCGAGTAACGGAATAGACTATTCTGTAATGACCTATAGACCGAGACGTGACATATCGTAACTGTATCAGTGCGCAGGACTACTAATGGCTCTATAGACCGAGACGTGACATATCGTAACTGTACAAAGTAAATGTGTGATCAATATGATTAGTAACACATAAGGCCCAAATAAACAGAAAATCACGCATGCACATAAACACATAAGGGTTTTCATACATGATAAAATTTCCACATTTATTTAAAAATCTTGGCTTCGAGAATTTTGGACTTTAAATCTCAAAATTCTTCGGTTGAAGTCTAGTGTTTTCCTCCGAAAACATCTAGTTCGCTAACAACCATTGGATCTAATACCAACTTCTGTCACACCCCAAAAACGTCGCAGCGGAATATAAAACCTAGTGGAGACGGAAGTTGGTGCCCATTTCTATCTTGATGTTCGATGCATTTAATTGTTGGACAATATTACTTATTTAAAACATAGGTTTTAAACTTAACGTCCCAAAACACGACATAATCATGACATGATAAAATAGTCTTTGATCCTTACGGATCTTATTACCATAGTCCCAGAAAGTTTAAAAGTCAGTCCAACATTTTAAGTGACAAAACATGCATCGACAAACACAAGATACACCATAATTCCTGAAGCCGAACTCAAGTACATGTAGAACACGTTAAAATCAAGTGTCAACAAAAAGGAAGGTGAGTACACATATTCACCTACAAACAATATTATTCCAAAGGAAAACTTTCTGATTAGGTGTTTATTTGAAAAATCCATATAATTTTTAGAAAGTCCATTTTACTTCCTTGATAAAATCCATGGGCCCTCCGTCGGTTCATCGATCCGACAGCAACACTATTGCCCAGGTTTTGTATATTAAATTATTGCGTCAATTTTCAGACTCGTATGTTAGCTAGACAATACGAACTATATATTAACCATGCAGGGATAATCAAAGCTAGACAATAAACAGAATATCAATTCGTCGTTTGACTTGACACTGGGCGACCGGTCACGACGGGGTTGTCAACCCGATAGATCAACCAACAATTTCTCGCGTGCAATACTTAAATGATTAAACGACATCATGGGCGCAGGGTCCTCTTGAAGGACAATATGATGTCTGCCTCACGTACAATATATATATATATATCCTACTAATATGACAATTTAATTCACGATGTTGTACGAATCCCCTGAATCTCCATCATTCGAGGCCGGCATCCGTCCCAACTATACGGTCATGTTTCACCTAGGAAATACCGTATCATCCCAATGTCCAACATTTATTCATCAAAAACGTTTTTACTTCGAAACGTATGACTTATCAAATTTCATATATTTTCATCGAAAATATATATTTTATATTAAAAGGTATGTTTTATTTCAAAAACATTATTAAACCCTTTTATTGACGTCTTCTACCTCCAAAATATATACAAAGCAGTAAAAAGAGGGGTTTCGTGACACTCACTTTTGGGTGCGTATTTTTAAATAGCGCAATCCCACAGTTTGATTTCTACACGTCCTATTATATGTAGTAGCGATTTATAAATCCATACACGTCACAAAAATCCTAAGTTTCTCCGTTTCTTAGAATTGTCACATAACTTTGAGATTTTCTCGAAAAGTTTTCATTTTATATCACGTTGGCACGTTAATATATATATGAGTCCATATATATATATATATATATATTATGATTTTGCGACTTGAATGATTTTATTGGTGACCATTATTGTGTAAATCCGTTAACACTCCCGTTTATACGCAATATATCTACAATTTGCGCGTCGTAGTATATATATAAACGTTCACATAATTTAACACCGAATCACGTGAAATCTTGTTAACTTATCTATTTTGTCATTTTTAAAGCAAATATACATAAAATATCTTATATGTATCAAATTTCAGGCTTGACAAACAGGTTTCACGTTTAACGCAATTTTTAACGTTTCTACCGCACAAAACGTACAAATATATACATGGATAATCCAATCTTTAAAATCATGTTAAAACATAACATATTTTCACATTCTCATGTTTAAATCACATAATACATTTTAACACATAAGGTTTACTCAAAATTTTACCCATACTAGTGTACTTAGAAAAATGCGTATTTTAGTGATTCGGTAACGTTTTCGGGCGTCGGAAGTCACGTATGACCAACCAAACACCAAGTAAACTTAAAATTAGTTAAAATACTCATTTTTAAACTAAAATTATCAGTTTACTTACTGATCTAATTCAGTTTTATAAAAATCACTCGAAAAGTCGATTTTTGACCGTTTTAACGCATAGTTTTGCGTTAAACGTTACTATAATCATCCCAACTCGAAACGACTTGATATTTTAACACAATACATGTTATTTACTGATTAAAATAGTGGTTATAGTCAGATTAGTGCAGTTTTTCTGTAAGTCACATAAATCATGCTATTTCACGTATTTTACAACTTTTAATACACCAAGTACAACATGCAAAGCTAGCAAACATTATGAAAAAGTTATAAGTCACTAAACACTTTAAAATAACTTTATTTTAGTGTTTATAATCTGCTCATAACTGATTTTTACTAAATCATACTCAAATCACCTTTTTAAGATCACATATCATCATGCATGCTTGTGTACAAGTATTTAAAGCACATATATCATATTATCATCATTTCATATGAAGTTATATGCATCAAACCTGAAGTTAACTCATGCAAATCCAAGACATGTTCATCATCTAATCATCTAGACATAATTCCATACAACAATCTTTCATAAATGAACATATGACAAAACCTACAGGCATATCATTTTAGAAGAATTAACCAAACAAGTACCCATCATAAATCAAACTCAATCTCATGTATATACACACATACACATATACGATTATGTATACATACATATATATGTCCATTTTTATATTGGATAAAAACCCATTTCTTATTAGTTTCAAGTTTGTGAATTATCCAAGAACTTTGAGAAACTTCTATCATCATCAACATCATTAAAAGTTAAGAATATGGTTTGTAAAGTAAATTTTATACCTACAAGATTTTGATGGGTTTCTTGACAAAGTGTGATGATATGGAGCTCGGTTCTTGCTTAAAACACCTTAAAATCACTTATAACCACCAAATGGACTTGATATCTCCTAAAAATGGATCTTATATGAAGATGGATCTTCAAAAATTTTGAATGTTAGTGTGTTTTTGTGTGTGATCAGCCGTGAGAAAGAGAGAGGGAGTGAGAATTGATTGTCTCAAATGATTTTCTTGATTTATGGAAGAGATTGGAAGTTGTGTTGATTCATTAGTCATGCATGCACCTCCATTTTTGCCCAATGAATGTTTGAAAGAGGAGAGAGAGAAGTCTTCTACTAACACATGTCCCCATACTCACATATATATATACTAGTCGTTTACCCGCGCGATGCGGCGGGAAACATATCACTTAGGTTGCTGAGTTTAGGGTTATGTACGGGGATGTAGTTTTTGATGTGGCGTGCGACGATGATGGTGGCAGTGTAGCAGAACGTGAGGGTTGGTTGTGGCCTTCTTCACCTTCAGCGGCAGAGAATTAGTGTGCGGCGATTGGTGGTTTCGTGATGACGTTTGGTGGTTATTGTGCGACGGCCGGTTACCGGTTTTAGGAGAAAACAAAAAAAATGTGTGATTCTAGTTATGTTATGAGGGGTTTTAAAGATGTGGGTTGATGTGTTCAAAATGTAACATATAAATTTCATCAAATGAGGCATAAAACTAACCATTTTTTAGTACTAATGTTGGAAAAAGTGTGCTTTTGTCTTCCTTTTGTATTTTCAGGATTAAATGAGCTCAAATTTACAAAAAAAAAACAAAAAGACATCAAAATCTAACATAAATACAAGAAAAGGAACAAGACGTGGCATGCCCGACCCCACAACAGCATCTTCCCAAGCAAAACAAGAGATCAGAAGCTTGAACACGCCCCGTGCTCAGCAAGCACGGGGGCGTGCCCAGCCAGCACGGGGGCGTGCCCAAGTGTTAGCAGAAAAGACAAAGTGGTAGAAGCTTCTATTGCCCACCACGGGGTCGTGCTCAGCGGACACGGGGTCGTGGTCAACTATAAGATTCGCACAATCCAGGCAAATCTTCATAGTACAAAGATTCTTCTGCACACGGGGTCGTGCTCAGCGGACACGGGGGCGTGGTCAACTAATAAGACAAAGCTGCATTTAATGAAGAAAGAGAGGATGTGGACACGGGGCCGTGCCCACTGGACACGGGGCCGTGCCCGAGCTTCTGTTCAGCCTATAAATAGGAGTGCTTGGCTCAAGCTCAAACCATCCCTTGGCACACCACCTCTCTCACACTTCACCCACCACCCACCACCACCATAACACCATCATCCATTGTCCATCGTAGAGTGTGTGAGTCGTCTCGGGATCCAAGATTGATCGTAAGAGTTCTTGACAATCAAGGCCATGTTTGCCTAAGTCTCTTACATCACTTGGTGAAGACAAAGTGTCTAGTGTAATACTTTTTATTTCTAATCTTTTGCACTTTTTATGTGGTTTTGTATTAATGACTTTAATAACTAGTTGCTTATGTTGAAGGTGATCTTTCCTTATCGTTTGTCCGTGGTGTCTTGTCATTATTTTACTGTCTATATAAAATAAAAGATTTTCACCATTCATATCTCCACAGTCTATATGGAGGTATGTTGGCTACCTGGTCGGGGGTTAAGGGAACGGTTTGGTAAAGGTCTTGCCATTGTTCAGCGTTTAGAGGTCCTGCAATGGACCTGGGTCAAATTTAGCAGGACCTCCTTCAATGCTTCACGGTATTGGATGGCGGGGGTCCAAACTCTTTGATCCGCTCATAAGTTAACTACTATTAATACTATAACCCGGCTATTTAGGACTGTATCCCTGCTGACTCAGACTACTTAGTCGAGGGTAACGTCACCTCCAAAAGAGGGGCCTACCATAATTTGCATTAATAACTTAATTAATTATCTTCCAATAATCCACCCTTTTAGGATTGTTTCCTTGCTGACTCAAACTACTGGGGTGAGGGTAACGTCACCTTCAAAAGAGGGGCCTACTACAATAACTAAGATAATCTCTTAATTATGTGCAAAAGAGCGGAAATAATTAAAGGTTACACTAGATACGAGTCGGAACCAAGTGATTCATCTTGTCTATCTGTTTTTTCTTTTTATTTTATTTTTCAGCATTTAGTTAGTTTTTATTTTTATTAGTTAAAAACCTTTTTTCTAAACTTTTTATTTTGATTAGACGTTGAGGATAAACCGGTACTAAAAGCTCTTGTGTCCTTGGACGACCTCGGTATCGTGCCAACACTATACTACGCTCACGATGGGTGCACTTGCCCATATGTGTGTTTAGTGTTAGTAAAATATCATGTTTTATAAATTTAAAACTTGCCTAAAATAAGTGTTAAAGGGGCTTAAAATATACACCTAATATATATAACACTTCACACGCATCAAGTTTTTGGCGCCGTTGCCGGGGACACAAGGATTTTAAGAAAGTTGGGAATCAACGGCCTAATCGTTTTTCTTATTTTTCAATTTTCTTTAGGATTTTTTTTAATTTTTCAGCTTCTGCAGAACTCAGCACGGGTCGTGCCCGCTGAACATGCCCCGTGCCCAATCATTGGAACTGGCAATCCTGTTTTAAGTCAGACAGTAAGCTGAACACGGGGCCGTGCCCACTAAACACGCCCCCGTGCCCAAGTTTCAGTTACTGAAAACAGAACCGTAAGATCCCGACGGTTGGTAATTTCTGACACAAACCTGAGTGATACTGATACTTTTTACTTTCGGCACTCTTATGGTACTATGTGGTGTCAATTATGTGGTGGTAACCGTGAGGAATTAAAATGCTTTTTTTCTAAATTATAAACCCCACTATATAGACCCATCATTTCCTAGTATCCTTAAGAGGGGCGAAAGTAAAAATAATCCCTATCGCTCCCTCGAATGCGCCCAACCGGATATTCTAGGAGAAATGCTTCTCGATGAATTATTTCAACTAGAAGATCTAATTTTTAATTGGTTAGAAGAACTTAGGGGAGACCTCAAAAATCTTCTCCAAGACGATAACCAAGAAGAAAGGTTAGAAACGCATTCAAACAACTTCATTGTTTCCAATGATACTTCTAACTCTAGTGAGGACTTGAGCGATAGTCGTCCCTGTGTCAATTGTGCCGTGAAGGACTCCCCATCGACTTCGTTCGATGCATACATAGACCTGAGCGATTCGACATACACCTTCTTTAACGAGAGCCCGGAAAAGGGTTGGACTTGTCCACCTACATACAGCATAGGAATCACCCTCACCGACAACCTCTTGCGTTCTCGTCTTAATCTAGATCAATTATGGTATCTTAGGCACTTTGGGGTTGTTCCATCTAGTAAGGAACTGCCCGATCCGGAAAAGTTCCTTAAAAATAGACGCACATCATAAAACAGTTTTCCGACACGGGGCCATGCCCAGGTCAACACGCCCCCGTGTCCACCAAAAGATTCCCTTCTGACTTTTGTCAGAATACGGACAAAATGTGTCAGGATCTTGCCTGCACACGGGGCCGTGTCCAGCCGACACAGGGCCGTGTCCAGCTCGCTGTCGTTTTCTATAAATGCAGCCAAGAACCCTGCACATTTGGACCATCCAGGGACAGAGATTTGGAGGGATTTTCTGACTTACCATCCTAGGTATGTTCTAAAAGAAGGTTCCTACAAGCATCTTGTCCTTTCCTCTTTTATCCATTGCCTTCTTCTTCATCTTTCTTGCACCAAGAACTCCATTAAAGCTTGATTTCAAGCTTTGTTGTGATGTTTATTGAATTTTTGTTCAAGGAATCTTGTTAAAAATAAGTTACATAACATTGTTTTAAGTTATTTCTGCTCAAAAAGCTTCATAAAATAAGAAAAATAATTTGAAACCCCAAGATTCCTTGTTCTAAAAATCTGCAGAAAGTTGAACACGGGGCCGTGCCCGCAGTACTGTTTCATTAAAACGAACTGTTTTTGGTTTATTTTCATAGAATGTCTAGCCAAAACAGCGGAACCTCTTCTGCACACTCAAGGAACAGCCGACGGGAAAGGAGGCCATCGATTGAAGCAACTCTCGTAAGATACGTAATGGCGCTACGTGAAGCACTTGACGAGATGACTTCAGTGGAGGAGGTCCTCATTGACCGTATAAATTATCTCTCGGTGGGGTTGGAAAACAGTTTCCAGGAAATAAACCTCTTGCACCAGAGGTTAAACATTCTGGTAACACCTCCCGTGGAACCAATCCTCCCTCAAGAGGATTGGAACCTCGCACTTGGATTCCAAAATCCTACCGGTTGGGACGACATTCCGGCGGAACCTCCTCTTGAAGAACTCCAAGAAATCCCGGTGGAAAGTACACCTCCTCAACCAAATGCTCATGAGCCCGCTTTTCTTCTCCCTAGGGAGATCGAAGAGTGGCTCATCGATGTATGAGGAGCCCATACCCGTAGGAAGAAGTTATCAAGCCACTTTTAACCGAGAGATCTATCTTTTCGGAAATTTTTCTAGTAGAATAATTAGTAGGCTAGAAACTTCTTGGATTTCTTGTGTTTCTTTAACCTAACTAGCTAGTATTTTAATTTTTAGGACTATTATGTAATTCTCTCTATGATTAATGAATGATGGTTTTAGTTAATTTGGTGTTTTGGATGGTGTTGAATTGAATAAAACACACTTGAGATGGCAAAGGATGCACGGGAAACTTGAACCAGCACTCTATGCAGGAAAACAGAACCGTCCGACAAATTTCTTCGTTTACAGTAAGCTCGGCACGGGCCGTGTCCACCCAACACGGCCCCGTGCTGCACAGTCTGCAGAAAAAGACCCAATTCAGGTAACTGGACACGGGCCGTGTTCACCCAACACGCCCCCGTGTCCAGACTTCTGTTTCTCTTGTTTTAATTTTGTTACTGGCACTTGAACACGGGGCAGTGCCCGGATCACACGGGGCCGTGTTCAACGCCCAGTAACACAAAATTTTTGCTTTCTACACCTTTTTACACATTCAATCAACCTAAAAACTTGTTTTTGGGACACATTGAGGACAATGTGTAATTTAAGTGTGGGGGGATGCTAAAACCTTGAATCTTGCAAGTCCTAAATACAAGCCTTACACAAAACTCTATTGGAATTGCTAATCACCCCAAATTTTTTTAAAAATTTTCATTTTTTTTTACTTGTCTAGGTTTAACTCGGGAAATTCAAGTTCTTAAAAAGGTTATATTTTTACAAATTTACAACCGATAGCGTCGTGATAAAAAGAACCAACATAAGAAAATTATGAAAAGGAATGACAAGCTTAGTTAAAATTTAATTATATATACTTGATCACATAAAAACCCATTCCCACAAAAGTGAGTTTTGAGCCTTTATTGAGCAAACACTTACATATCATTTTACTAAATGCTCATTTTCATTTCTTGTGTGAATAGCCGCTTGGTTCTTACGACTCTAGAACTTGCTATGACGATACATTCCCGGTCCTTACCAACTTAAACCCTAGTAAGTAAATGATGGAGGCATTAGGACTAACCCTTTTTATTTCTACACCATTATTTTTTTTACCACCTACCCAAAATCCCCCTAGTTAGCCCCTTTGAGCCTAAACCTTTTCATTTCATAACCCAAACCAAACACCCTTTTTACCCACCAAAACCTTTTTCATTTTTTTAACCCTTTGTTTTAGTAACAAGTTCGGTTCTTCATATGACTTTTCAAAAAAAAAAAAAAAAAAAAAAACAATTGTGATGATGATGAAGCAAAAGAAAATAAACAAACAGGTTCATCAAAAATAACTTTGTTTGACTAAATAGCTTCATCAAAATAAAAGTTACAAAAATAGAAAGTCATACGAAAACCGACACTTGTTACGCTTTTCGCCCTTTTTCTACTAAACACTAACCACCAACCCAACCACCTACCTTTAACCCAAGCCTAACCCTTAACCCAGAAAGTCCTCTTGATATTTACAAGGGTATATAAGTTAAAAAGGAGGAGGATTGATTGCTTGGCAAGCCTATGGTAGGAGTAAGTTCCATGCCGCTCTCGAGTGATCCACAAAAATACATTTTCGGCCGAGTGTTGAGTGATCCCCGTGAGGTATGTGAACTTGTATATAAATAGAATTTTACAAAGGCATGTTATGCCCTAATAAGTAATTTATCTTATGAAAAGTTTTAAATAAATCATGACGAATAGGATTGTAAATAAATAAAAATAAAACTAAATAAAGAATCTTGGAAATCCCGACACTCTACGACAAGCCCAAAAACCTTCTTCTCTACCCATTCCATTTGGGAGTGTAAATAGCCACATATTAAAGAGTTTTGCTTGAGGACAAGCAAAGATTCAAGTGTGGGGGTATTTGATGTGTTCAAAATGTAACATATAAATTTCATCAAATGAGGCATAAAACTAACCCTTTTTTAGTACTAATGTTGGAAAAAGTGGGCTTTTGTCTTCTTTTTGTATTTTCAGGATTAAATGAGCTCAAATTAACAAAAGAAGCAAAAAGACATCAAAATCTAACATAAATACAAGAAAAGGAACAAGACGTGGCATGCCCGACCCCACAACAGCATCTTCCCAAGCAAAACAAGAGATCAGAAACTTGAACACGCCCTGTGCTCAGCCAGCACGGGGGTGTGCCCAAGTGTTAGCAGAAAAGACAAAGTGGTAGAAGCTTCTATTGCCCACCACGGGGCCGTGCTCAGCGGACACGGGGCCGTGGTCAACTATAAGATTCGCACAATCCAGGCAAATCTTCATAGTACAAAGATTCTTCTGCACACGGGGTCGTGCTCAGCGGACACGGGGGCGTGGTCAACTAATAAGACAAAGCTGCATTTAATGAAGAAAGAGAGGATGTGGACACGGGGCCGTGCCCACTGGACACGGGGCCGTGCCCGAGCTTCTGTTCAGCCTATAAATAGGAGTGCTTGGCTCAAGCTCAAACCATCCCTTGGCACACCACCTCTCTCACACTTCACCCACCACCCACCACCACCACCATAACACCATCATCCACCACCATCATCCATTCCTTATCGTTTGTCCGTGGTGTCTTGGCATTATTTTACTGTCTATATAAAATAAAAGATTTTCACCATTCATATCTCCACGGTCTATATGGAGGTATGTTGGCTACCTGGTCGGGGGTTAAGGGAACGGTTTTGTAAAGGTCTTGCCATTGTTCAGCGTTTAGAGGTCCTGCAATGGACCTGAGTCAAATTTAGCAGGACCTCCTTCAATGCTTCACGGTATTGGATGGCGGGGGTCCAAACTCTTTGATCCCCTCATAAGTTAACTACTATTAATACTATAACCCGGCTATTTAGGACTGTATCCCTGCTGACTCAGACTACTTAGTCGAGGGTAACGTCACCTCCAAAAGAGGGGCCTACCATAATTTGCATTAATAACTTAATTAATTATCTTCCAATAATCCACCCTTTTAGGATTGTATCCTTGCTGACTCAAACTACTGGGGTGAGGGTAACGTCACCTTCAACTAAGATAATCTCTTAATTATGTGCAAAGGAGCGGAAATAATCAAAGGTTACACTAGATACAAGTCGGAACCAAGTGATTCATCTTGTCTATCTGTTTTTTCTTTTTATTTTATTTTTCAGCATTTAGTTAGTTTTTATTTTTCTTAGTTAAAAACCTTTTTTCTAAACTTTTTAATTTGATTAGACGTTGAGGATAAACCGGTACTAAAAGCTCTTGTGTCCTTGGACGACCTCGGCATCTTGCCAACACTATACTACGCTCACGATGGGTGCACTTGCCCATATGTGTGTTTAGTGTTAATAAAATATCGTGTTTTATAAATTTAAAACTTGGCTAAAATAAGTGTTAAAGGGGCTTAAAATATACACCTAATATATATAACACTTCACACGCATCATGGGTTAATCAACGGTTTTGAATGATGAATCGTATCATCAGTTACAATAAGGCCTTCGGCAGTGGCGAAGCTTGACATTTTCGACGGGGGGTCGAAAACGTATATACCAAAAAATTTCTATACGAAAATGTATTTAAACCATAAATATTTTTCTCAAAAATATCAAAAGTAGGAGAATTACAAGCCAAAATATGAAATCCATCTCCAAATACTTCAAGCCATATTCTTTGCAATCACATCTCTAAAAGAAAGAAAAATGTGGTTTGACCAAAATTCACCTAAGTTAACTAAAATTTTTTAATAGAGTTAGTTGTTTGTAAAAAATGGCAAAAAATGGCAAAAAAAGACAAAAGTTGGGGACTAAAATGGCAAAAAATAAAACTACTTGGACTAAAATGGAAAGAAAAAAACTATTTGGACTAAAGTGCCAATTCTTGTCAAACATGAGGGACTAAAATGGCAATTTACTCTAAAACTATAGATCCACTTTCAAACTCTATGTGACATTATGAACTAAAACTATAGCTACCATGTAACAAATTTCTCTCGAAAAGATAACGCTATGGTCAAACAAGCTTTCATATACGCGGCAACCAAGTTCTACATCAAAAGCCTCTTGTTCGACGATTTTTACAATCAAAGTTATCACACCATTTATGTAAATTAAAAGAAGAGAGAAACGGTGTCATACTTTTTCGACTTGCACTAAAATTACATGGTTTAACCCGACCCTTTATCCCCCCACCCCCCCCCCCCCCCAAAAAAAAAAAAAATTTACCACTACTAAACCTAAATGAAAATCAACCAAGTTATACATGACCAATGACTAACCAACACTCAAGACTAATAAAAATGAAAACTTGTACGTCTTGCAACTGAAACAATCTTCCCCATCATTATACAAAGATCACAATCTCTATATTGTATCAATATCAGATGAAGCATAATTGCAGATGTTAAACAGGAACAACCAACATCAATATAAGGCTTCAAATCGTCAGGTTGAAGATCCTCCGTAACGGCGCACAAGAATAGCCCGATACAGGGTGCCAACATGTAGGAAAAAGATAAGGGCTATAATGACATTATCCAATAGACCAAGTACTCCAAACAATGCTGTCAAAAAATCAAAATAACCAGCATTTTATCAAACATATATTTGAGTTGATATATTGTGAAGTGGGCTTGAAGCAATGTACCTTCGGGTATAATGTCCACAGGGCTAAGTACATAAATGGCAGTTGATATTAGTTGTGTGAAAAAGTAGCAACATTAGTGACAAGAGTACGTTTTTTACAACGATTTTGAAATTTACACAAGAAATTATAATAACTGAATCTAACAAAAATGATAAATAATTTAATAGATCAATTCGTTTAAACGGGCCAATACTTGTGTCTTCACCTATGCAATTAACTCTTGCATGCAATCATATTTGCAACAAAATAGAATTAATATTTATCAACTCACAGCCAGATATACGCGTGCTTTAGTGACAAACAGGAGAGATCTTTGAGGATCCATCAGTTCTCGAAACAACCTTTTGAGAAGAAATTACATGTTAGTCTAATTTGAGAGAACTTTATTCCCATTTTACGACCAGCTAACCCTTTTTTCAACATTATGTCCTATTTGCTCATTTTATCACTAAGCACTTGAAATTTTTTAAATATTTTTATATGTATATTATATCAAAATACCCTTGTATATATGCCATTTTACATATATATTTAACAAAAACCTATAATCCAGCCATTTTATAGCTATATTTACTTGCTATTTATATCAAAAGAAATTAATTGTCGCTATTCTCGCTATGAGTCGCTATAACCCTAAATCAGCCATGCTTACCGATTTTACACCGTCCATTGCCGCCTTGAGAGCCGCCACGTTTACCAAATTTGCCAAATCAGCACCTGAAAACCCAGGAGTTCCTCTGGCAACAACCATCAGTAACGGTAGCATTAGAGGGAACCACCGCTAATCCTTGCTCGGAACCGGTAGAACCGAAGGCATATTCTGGTGCGACTTTCAGAAGAGCTACTTTCCCTTTCTTCATTGTCATAATAGTTGTTGATACACTTTTGTGTGGACGCGGCACGTTCGGTTCGAGCCTTTAACGGAATGAAGTCCAAGTCGGATATCCTCCTATCCCACTTGGGTCCGACAAGTTTGTTCCATTTAATTTGTAATGTATAAACGAACAATGCATGTTGTATTTAGGTCCCGAAATCTGAGGATCGATAACGAAAACCGAATCCTTATTTATCACAAACACGGTAACGGGTGCGGAATCCCCGTAACGGTGCAAACCAAACAAAGTGTAAAACACACGCGTAACCAAAGATTCAATATCTATTGATTAGGGATGAGTACAACCCAAACATATACAAACAATGTTTTACAGACTCTCTCAAAGTCTCACAGCGCTCATCAGTTTCACACAGAATTGTGTCAATTTTGTCAGAAGGATATAAGATTGTTTTAAAAAAAAATATCTCACCACTCAACTCCTAGATCTTATCCTATCATACATGTTTCTTCCAAAAAGTCAAAACAATATTCAGTTTCGTCGTACATAGATTTGGGCTTCAAAACTGAATTGGGCTTCACATTTAATCAAAACTGATTTGGGCTTCAAAACTGTTTCGTCGTACAAGATCTGTTTCGTCGTACTGAATTGAGTTACATTCTGATTCGTCGCACATAACAATTTTGTTTCGTCATCCTACTTATGAAATCACTTTCGTCGAGATCTACATCAACTTCATTCTGTTTCGTCACACTTTAAACAATCTGTTTCGTCGACCTCAAAATATCTATCAGTTTCGTCGACCAGAGACAAATCAGTTTCGTCGACCAGAGACAACTGAGTTTCGTCGCACCTTTGAGAAGCTGATTCTTCATCCAACCTTAAATCTGTTTCGTCGATCAGCACACATATTTGTTTCGTCGACCTGTTATCAAGTCAGTTTCATCGCAGTCATATATCATTCCTGTTTCGTCGTCTTTAACTTTCTGTTTCGTCGACCAGCTTACAATTATGTTTCGTCGCACCTGTTATCCTTCTTGTTTTGTCGACCTTCAATCATAAATCAGTTTCGTCGCACATCAATCATAGACATCTGTTTCGTCGCAATACAAATAGCTTTCTGTTTCGTCGCAATACAACTATCATTCTGTTTCGTCGCATAACAAACACAAAGGAGTTTCGTCGTTCAGTTTCGTCGAGATACTTGTGATTTTTAATAGAAGACTTGCAAAAGTGTTTTAACAGTTTGTTATTAAGTGTGTGACCAGGTTTTCACTTTCAATTAACAAACATGAGTTGTACTAGCCCTTGGGATTGGAGTACGGATCCACAACCAGCTCTAAAACAGATGTCGATGGCCGAATATATAAGGAGTACCATACCTCAACAACAACAATCTATTAGTGCCAGTCAATGGGCAATGGTGTCGAATCAAAATCAGAGCATTCAAAATCTTTTGCTTAGTGAGAGTGAGACGGGTAGCAACAATCGCCCGCCAAAATTGAATCATATGAATGAATTTCCGACATGGAAAGGTCGTTTCACCACATACGTTCAAGGGCAAAGCACCGATCTTTGGAGGTGTTTCATTACTCCACGCAACAATGCTCTCGAAAAAGCAGCATCAACTGCAGCGGGTTTTACTAATATGCTTGAAGATGACAAGAAAGCCTATGACTTAGAGAAAAAGGCGTTTGCTATTCATACAGAATCGCTTCACAAAGAAATCTATCATCAATTCGCTTACTGTGACGACACGAAAGGGTTATGGGATGCATTGGTAGCGAGAGGAGAAGGAAATGCAGCTTCTAGAAAGACACGTCATGATTTATTGAAGAAAGAGTTTGAATCATTTCGATTCTTGGATAATGAAACTCTAAATGATATGACTTCTCGCTTTTATCATTTGACGAGTGAAATGTGTTCTTATAATGTTGTTGCAACTCATCTGGAAATGATTGCACGGTTTGCTGATGCTCTACCTCCTAAGTGGAGTCCATTCATTGAACTTCTAAAGCATACGGGCGCTATGGATACAACCAATGGCACTCTCTATGAATTCATTCAGAAGTTGGAGTACAAGAACGAAGAGGAAATTCGGAAAGCTAAAATGATTGCACCTCCTCAAAACACGGAAATGTATTTGCCTGGTTTTGGTCCTTCAGCTAGTTCTAGTTCCATTCAGCAACCGAAGCTTCAAACGGCGTTTGTATCCAATACAAGCTCATCACCGTTTCCAGAGTGGAATCAAAGTGCTTATCTTTCACAATCTCAACCTCCACCTCAAGTTACCACTACTCAACAACAGTGGAATCAAAAGGCTTACATGTCACAATCTATACCCCAACCTTAAGCCCTACCACAACAACAACAAGCTCATTAGACCAACAATCCTCCACCCCTAAACCCTAACACAGTCAAAGTTGATACATCAAACCTCTCAAATGTTAGCATTGAAGTAGCAAAGGAACATATGGAACTCATTAATACTATGGTCAGTGCTTACTGCGGTTTGGTCGCAGGTCAAATTGGAAACATTAGTTTGACCAATGAAGATTACTTACAAATCAACCGTGATGAAATGGAGTTGATGGATATAAAGTGGGCTTTCGCAAGTGCTGTTAGAAGGGCGAAGGACTTTATGGTTCGAACAGGAAGAAGTTCTTTGGAAAGTAAACAAGATACGAAGTACGGATTTGATAAAGAAGCGGTTACATGTTTCAATTGTGGCGAAAAGGGTCACTTCAAACGTGAGTGCACCCGACCAAGCAAACAAGGCAATCAGAACCCTTTCAGAAATCAGACGAGTACTTCAAATGTCAATAACAATCAAGACAATCGTGAAAGAAAGATGATTGCGGTGAACAACAATCAGAACCAGAACTAGTCTGGACCATCAAACACCAATCGAGCATTGACCGTTCAAGCTGATGAAGGGTTTAATTGGTCTTTACAACTTGGGGAAGGTGATCAAGATAAAGGAGGAACAGCGTGTTATGCAAAGATCATCAATCACATCAAGTACGTTCATAAGGAAGAATTTTCTGAAAGTGACGACAGTTCAGGTTATACCGGGAGTTCTGATGAAGAAGGTTCTACTTCGGGCGATTATCATTCTGAACAATTTGAACCGGTACATAATCACATCTTTAGAATACAATAATTATTTATTTGTGCATTATCCAACAACAAAACTTGATTATCTATTAACCTTTTCACTAATGGCATCTTGAACAATGACAACATCGGTGTTTATAGCACATTTTACAACAAAGCCATACCTCGTTGAAAACCCTCACACAAAATATCACTTCATCACTTAACAATTTCTTCAATACCTATAAACAAGCATCAAATAAAAAACTAATAATCGAATAACCAACCTCTGATAAGTAAAAAAATATAAAAAGCTAAAAGATGAGCAATACCTACCCACAACCCATCCTTAAATACAGAAAAAATCAGCAAAATAAATGATCCAATTAAACTGGATGTCACAGAACACAAAATGACGGGACCCACAAAATGAAAATGGCTAAAACCTATAGGACTGCAACATGTGGTAAGAAATCAAGCAACCATCAGAAAAATACTTACCTTTGATAAGATTTTCATCAAGGAAAGCATTATTTCCATCAGTGGTAGTGAAAATCTGCAAACAGGTCACAAACTCATTAGTTATCTTATCAAAAATGTTTTTATTTACATTGTTGTGGCACAACAAGTCTAACCACATTCATGATTAAATTGTAAACAACCCCAACTACAGGGGTCTTTTTAATGGCAAGTGAGACTCAAAAGCGTGTCTAATTTATTAATTAGATGATTCACTTCCTGCTGAACCACAGCACAGACACTTGAACCAAATAGTTGAGATATCTTCAAGGTTCTTCCTAAAAAGAAATAGCGATTGTTCTTCATAAATCTAGTTAAATAAAGTACTAATCAGATACTTGAGTGTAGTCTTAAATCAAAACCCTAGATCATATATTAAAGCTAGGTTTAACACGAAATTACCTACAATTTATGATAACCAAAACCCTCAATCGTAAATCAAAGCTTCAACTGGTCTGACGGAAGCTACAAGCACCGAGTTTGTGGAGATGAGGGCGATGAAGATGTGTTCGGTCTTGTTTCCAGTCTTCACCAAAAAAGAAGGTGAAGAAAAACCTAGAGATATGGTGATAAGGATATTAGGATGAAAATTACACATACCTGAGCACAACGCTACTTCCGATCTTCACCTGTATACCTCTTTCTTTCTCCCTCTCTCTAACATTCTCTCTTCTCTTGTTCTCTCTATCCTCTGCAAATGAAAAATGAAAAGAAGACAGGGATGTATGGGGAATTGGGTATGAGCGGGAGTTGAAAATTGAATGGACGGTGCAGATCCCAATCCGTGTGGTGTGCTTCTTTGAAAATGGACGGTGCAGATCTCAATCCGTGTTTATTTGAGTAGAAGGGTATAAGTGGAAAGTGATGTTTTATGGTGCTTAAAAGACTTGTACATCATGCTTTAGGGGTGTTTTAAGGGAATTTTTATGACTTTAAGAAGTCCTTTGGATATGCTTTATAAAGTAGTATAGATATATATAATATCCGATTTATATATATATACATATGCATATATATGTAATTTAGGCTAAAAACTGGCATTTTACTGGATACCGGGTATTATATCTAGCGTTTTAATCCCGTGTTAGTGTGTTTTAAATTATTTTTAACACTCTATAAAAATAAACTCACCAAAATATTATTGAACGTAATTTTGTTTGCCTGGACTGGCTACGTTGCCGGTATTTGCAGTTTGCGCGTTATGCTGCGCGGTACGCGCTTAAAATCGCAAAAATAGGGATTTATGTGTTTTTATTAATTTTATCATTCTAAAGTAATAAACTTATCAAATTATTACTAAAATGATTATCAGTTGCCTTGACTGGCTTTGTTGACAGTATTTTGTCGGTACACGCGCTGCATCGCGCGGTACGCGCGTAAACTCGAAAAAATAGAGTTTCCTAGCGTTTTAATTTATTCTTCCATGCGGATATGGTTAAAATAATTATTCTAATCATAACAGACTATTTTTAGGATTTTAACACTGATCGGGTGGTCACCGACATTCGTTTCGCATTTTACTCGTTACGCGATAAGCGTTTTTCTTAACGTTGCCAACATAATTTTTACCAAGGTTTAAATTTACCAACTTATTAAATTTCACATATAAACATCGTAATCAGTCAAATACAACCTTTTACCTATTCACAACATGTGTTACAATTGTACGGTACGGCCTGAAAAGCCGGGTGTCACTGGTGCAGTAGTGGGTGGTGCCTTTTGTGCTTCTAACAACTGTTGCATCATAGTTTTGATTTCTGCAAAAGTTGTGTCAATCTTGTAAACTCTCTCCGTCAATTCTCTATACTTTAAACCATCACCCAACTTAATGGGATCATCTGATTTCCCACTGGCAGTTGTTGTATCAGTGGTTGACTTAGGGAAAGTTTCCCAGAAATCATCCACTGATGCCCCTTGTTCTTGGTACTGGGGACTTCTTTTGTCACACCCTGCTAGTAGCGGAAGCGTATTGTGTGTAACGTAAGAAAGGTAATCATTGCATCCAAATGTATTTACAACATGAACCAACAACGATGCCATAGATATATAACTTCCAACGAATATTTACATATTTTTCAAAAGTAGTTTCAAGTACCATACATGTTCACAACATTAGACATAACATAGTTATCTGTTTGTTTTACACATCACAAAAGATAGTTTTAACTTAAAACTTAGTAAGGATTTGTTTTCTATATACCCATACGAAGTTGGGATATAGAATACAAACCCTTCAAAAGTGGCAATCGTTGTCATTTGTTTTCCCGAATCCCATAGTGAATCACCGGCTCAAGACCTGTTTCCTGAAATACATGTAGTTATAAAAAGTCAACAAAAGTTGAGCGAGTTCATGCAGTGTTTGTTATCATATGAAATCTCATAAATGTTATCTTGTAATCATGGTATGTTCCGATTCATTCATGGAGTCTGTCAAGGATCTATCAGTGGGTAGCGAGCCCCCTGACATAATGTACCATAAGTAAATAACCAAACCGAGAACACTTTGTCATCATTTGGGATCACAAAAGCACTCCAGGGTATACCAACCAGGAGTGGGGGCGTGCCTCAAGCCCAATAGATCTACACCTTTTGCACCTTGGTCACTAAGTGATTAATGGTTACTAATGTTATCTCCCTACTTATGCACATTGAGCATGTTATCTACTACTCCGTAACTAACATACCAATAGTTTTAGCATGTATTTTCCCTCGATGTTTTTGAAAACAAAACATTGAAAACAGTGAAAGGAGGGACATGAACTCACAAGTTTGCGTTCCGTGTATTATGAAGTGAGCATCCGTATGTGTCAATAACCTACATGTGTACTAATCTCGTTAGACACTAGGTCTTTCGGACCTCATACAAGTTGTTCATCTTGAATTCTTTATTATGTTCTCGTTTGTCATTTTTGTAACAACTTTGTATTTTAGAGCGTTGATAGTTTACTCGCTCGATTGTTATGTGTATACATGTATTCTATTCGTATTGAATTCATAAGCGTATTCATGTATTCTATGTGTATTGACTTATGTGTGATCGGTCTCGTTCTTCACACGTCCTCGTGTAGTGCCCGCAAGCCATTGAGCCTTTGCTCATGTCATTGGGCCGAGCCCATGTCATTGGGCCGAGCCCATGTCATCTATGTTATCGTATCTAACACATGTTTTAATGTTATTGGGCCAAGCCCATGTTATATTGTTATTGGGCCTAACCCATGTCTTTAATGTTATTGGGCCTAACCCATGTCTTTAATGTTATTGGGCCGAGCCCATGTTATATTGCCATTGGGCCCTAGCCCATTACAAACTTTGATAGGCCCAATTCTAACTTCATGAGTCCATTAACATAATCTTGCAATTTTTACCAAAATGTTACCAAGTAGCAAACTTTAAATAAATTCATTTTTCCTATGAAAAATACTTGGTTATATTTATAGTTTTCGACTTTCCGGATTCTTGTTATAGGTCACTTACATATGTGCTCGTTTAAACGTCCAAAATATGTTATTTTAGACTCGACTATGTATTAACTTGTTTACGGTGTCGATATGCCCAAATTGTCGTCAACAATTGTTATGTATTTCCATTTCGGCCATTTTATTTAATTGTCCGATTTTACTAGCATTTCCTGGACCACGTAGGAACATGTTTGTGTATTTATTTTGATCACCCTATAGGTATCTAATACATACATATATATAGCACATATACACACACTTGATATGTCTCAAAATATATAATTTTTCTTACCAAAAATTATACTCACACATTGTTATATTTTTACCATTTATTTTTGTAAAAATATAATTTTAAATTCATAAGAACTTCTTGAATATTTAAACCTTAAACATTCCCATCAAAGTTTCCATAATGACGTTTAAGACCACTAATCGCGTTTAACATTGTTAATCACCCTTTAATCCCTTCTTTAATCGCGATTAGATTTTTTAGAAAAATTCGCCATAGTTTCCCCTAAACTATGACGTTTCCCACGTTACAAAAACGCGTTTAAATCAATAATCAATTCACTAAATCAGCATTATTCACCAAGTTTCTTTTAAACATGTTTATATGTTAGCATACTTCCACATTTCATGAACTTTCATAATACACTTTTTAGATAAACCTTCTTCTAAAAAAAAATTCCAAGTTTATATATTCTTCAAAATCAAGTTATAAACCTTTCTAAACCCTTGTTTCTTTTAACATTTTCAAGAAATATATATATAACTCACGAACATGAAGGTGATGATCTTACATGATTTAAACATAGTAATGTTTGAATCATATTTTTGTGTTCATCATACTAATATTATCATACTTGTAAGTTACTACAACTTACAAGCTTCAAGATCATCATGTCTTCATTTTTCTATGAACTTGTTCTAGCATAAACAACATGATCATTATAAATTTCATGAACAATCAACATAAATATAACAAGTAAACACATAATAATAGTTATATTTAGTGATCTTTATGTTTATGTTTAGGGTTTTTGATTATGTTTATCTGAAATTTCAAGAACAACAACTTGTACTTCCATAAACTACTAGTAATTTAAAGCTTAAAAATGGTGGTTTGAAGACTTACAATATTGCACTAATTTAGACAAGAAAATAAGAAGAAATAAACTCCAAGAAGACTCCTAGTAAAGCTCCATGTATAACCTTTGCATAAGTGATCTTGTTGTGGTTATTATTTAATGAAAAAGAGGTGTTTACTAAAGCTTGAAGATGTGTTAAAGGGGGTGTTTGGCTGCCGAAATGGGGTCCACAAAGGAGAAGCTTTTGTGATTTTTTTGAGAGTTGTTTTTTTTTTGGAAGGTGACTTTCTATGTACTGGACCAGTGGTCACCGGGTTCATGTCTAAGACAATCCCCCGTCAGCCCTGCATTTACGGACGCGATGTTCGATCGGGCCCCGGCCGCCGCGTAAGCTGACTTCCGCCCGGAAACCATACTGCCCCCACACGAGAGACTCGTTGGGGTAACAGCTGGGTAAAACCGGGTTGCCCTCAGGACCGCACCATGCCTCGGTAGGATACGATCCATCATTGGGACGCCCCCCCCCCCCCTAATGCCACAAGTGGGAGTCGAACCGGTGACCTCCCAAAGGAGGAACCGGCCGACCTAACCACATGGGAGTAAACCACTTGGGCCACGAGAGGGGATAGAGTTTGGGCCACGAGAGTTGTTGAATGATGAAAATGATGATGGCATGTCTTATAAATCTTGAAGTATAGATTTTTCCAACAACTAATCTTCACACCATACTCTAAATATTCCCAAATCCAAGCAAAATCAAGGGGTGGGGTCCACCAAATTTTCAGTCATGATGATGGGGGGGGGTAAAATGAAAATATTTTATAACAATTGTTAAAAGAACTAGATATTTTGGTAATTAAGAGGTGTAGGGTGATTAGGGTTTTAAGTACATCGTTAAGGGGTAATTAGTGATTCGGAACCAAAATTATTATTAACTAGTTCACTAAACTAGTAAAAATCATGTTTTAATACTTAGGATGCTTTTCGTTTCGTCGACGGCGTGTTTACGACGCTTTTATGCCGCACCGACGAATATTTCCGCGAGTTGTTTTCTTGCATCCGAAAGTTGTATGAAGTGATTCCGAGTCCCAAGTTTAGCTTAACTAGCTCACTAGACTCTTCGTTTGGTTGTTTCGTGACGAAATTGTCGCTTCCTAGTTCGTCGAGTCGCTAACGGACTAGTTTAGTACATAGCGACATAACGCCGGAAACTTGTGATTATGGACATTCCGTTGATATCATCTTACTGTTTTAGTGTGTTTTTCATCATTTGACATTATTCCGAAGTCCCGGAAATGCTTTGTTATAGGTTCGGACGAGTTAAAAATACTATATTTTAAGCCGAAACGGACATTTTTGAGATTAGGGCGTTATACTGGAAAGTCTTGTTTCTTTGCAAGATGTGTTTTCATAATAATGTTTTGTTATATAAATGGACTCAGTTATGTCATCCGAGTGTAGTTTTTTAGTGTTTCGGTCTGATTTCACGGTTTGCTGGCATGAATAGTGTAACCGTGAATAGTGCACGCAGCACTTTCTACCAACACTTTTAGGACATTGTTTGTTTGGTTTCGCATTACTACGAAAACCAACATATGTTTTAGCTTTGTTTTCTTGTCCTAACACTGTTATCCAGTATACGACACAGTCACGTAATTAAATTACGCTAAATGCATGAGATTAAGAAATATAAATAGTGATTAGATTGTACGGAATTACCAGTTATTTGCCAGTTGTCACATTCTCCCCCTGTTAAAAAGAATTTCGTCCCGAAATTCAAGTTGAGCCATCCTTTGCACGAGTCTTCTTGAACAGGTGGGAATATTTTACCTTAATCTGATCTTCACGTTCCCATGTGTACTCAGGTCCATGACGTGAATTCTAGCGGACCTTGACTAGTTCGATGTTACTTCTCCTTGTCTTGTGGACCTTCCGGTCCATAACCTCAACGGGTTCTTCGGTAAACTGGAACGTGCCGTGTACATGAATTTCATCCGCTGGGATGATAATTGTATCAACGGTCGAACTTTTATTGAGATTCGACACATGGAATGTGTCGTGTATGTTGCTGAATTCTTCTGGCAGTTTCAACTTGTACGCGACGGTACCGATCTTTCCTAGAATCTCAAATGGCCCAATGTATATCGGGTTCAGTTTTTCGCGTTTCCCGAATCTAGCTACGCCTTTCCAAGGCGGGACTTTTAGTAAGACTTTGTCTCTAACCTCGAAGGATAATGGTTTACGTCTTTTATCTGCGTAGCTCTTTTGTCTATCACGAGCTGCATTGATACGGTCTCGTATCTTTGCTATCTTGTCAGTAGTCTCTTGGACTAGTTCCGGGCCAATGAGATGTTTGTCTCCGACTTCCGCCCAACACAGCGGTGATTGGCACTTCCGTCCGTATAGTGCTTCGTATGTGGCGGCCTTGATGCTTGTGTGATAACTGTTATTATACGAGAACTCTACCAGAGGCAAATGAGTATCCCAGTTTCCGCCTAAATACATCACATAGGCGCGAAGCATATCTTCTAAGGTTTGGATGGTTCGTTCGCTTTGTCCGTCGGTTTGCGGATGAAATGATGTGCTCAGATCCAGATGAGATCCAAGCGATTCTTGAAATGATTGCCATATTCTTGACACAAAGCGACCATCACGATCCGAGATTATTGAAATAGGCACTCCATGATGTGCCACAATCTCATTGAGGTAGATTTCAGCTAACTTCGCGGTACTGTCTTTTTCACGAATAGGTAAGAAGTGAGCCAACTTGGTTAATCGATCAACGATAACCCATATCATGTCATGACCTCGAGAGGTCCGTGGGAGTCTTGTAATGAAATCCATTGATATCTGCTCCCATTTCCATACAGGATCCTCGGGTTGTTGTAATAACCCAGATGGCTTTTGATATTCGGCCTTGACCTTTGCACAAGTTAGGCAATTCCCAACATAGATCGCAATATACTTCTTGAGTTTAGGCCACCAATAGTATTCTTTCAGATCCTGATACATCTTATCAGATCCTGGGTGTATTGAATATCTGGACTTGTGTGCTTCATCCAGCACTAAGTCTCATAAGCCACCAAAATAGGGAATCCAGATCTTTCCTCTGAAATATAAAGTGTCATATTTGTTTGTTTCCATGTGTTTCCTTGTTCATCGCAGGTATTCTGCTCGAATATTTCCTGGCTTTAGAGCTTCCCGTTGTGCGTCGCGCACTCGAGTAGTGAAGTTTGTCTGGATTGTTAACTCTAAAGCCCGTACTCGTAATGTTCTAACTCGTTCTTTCCGGCTCAAGGCATTCGCTACAACGTTTGCCTTTCCCGGATGGTACCTGATTTCGCAGTCATAATCGTTCAACAATTCTACCCATCGTCGTTGGCGCATGTTTAATTCCTTTTGGTCGAATATATGTTGAAGACTTTTATGATCAGTGAATATGGTACACTTAGTACCATAGAGATAGTGACGCCAAATCTTTAAAGCGAATACCACTGCGCCCAACTCTAGGTCGTGAGTGGTATAATTCTTTTCATGAACTTTCAACTGTCGTGACGGGTACGCGGTGACTTTTTCACGTTGCATTAATACACAACCCAAGCCCTGGTGCGATGCATCACAATACACCACAAAGTCATCGTTGCCGTCAAGGAGTGATAAGATTGGCACTTGGCATAGTTTATCTTTGAGCGTTTGGAATGCCATTTCTTGTTTTTCACCCCAATCGACCTTTCTATCCTTTTGAGTGAGCGAGGTTAGCGGTTGAGCAATTTTGGAAAAATTCTCAATAAATCTATGATAGTATCCCGCTAAGCCTAGAAATTGTCTTACTTCCGTTGAGGTCTTTGGAGTGTTCCAGTTCTTTATGGCCTCTATCTTAGCTGGATCAACATGTATTCCGTTCTCGTTCACCACGTGACCTAGAAATTGTACTTCACGAATCAAAAATTCTCATTTTGAGAACTTGGCGTACAATTGTTCTTTCTTAAGCAACTCCATAATAGTTCTCAAGTGTTGTTCGGGTTCCGCCTCTGTTCGTGAGTGTATTAAATGTCATCAATGAATACGATCACGAACTTGTCGAGGTATGGTTTACATACCCGATTCATCAAATCCATGAACACGGTGGGAGCATTTGTTAAGCCGAAAGGCATAACAAGGAACTCGTAATGCCCATAACGAGTCCTAAACGCTGTCTTAGGAATGCTTTCCTCCTGAATCCTCAGCTGATGGTATCCGGATCTTAGATCGATCTTGGAGTAGAAGCTGGAACCTTGCAACTGATCGAAAAAGTCGTCGATCCTCGGTCGAGGATACCGATTTTTTGATAGTTACCTTGTTTAGTTCTCTGTAATCGATGCACATTCGAAAGGTTCCATCCTTCTTCTTGACAAATAGCACCGGAGCTCCCCAATGTGAGAAACTCGGTCTAATGAATCCCTTGTCAAGCAACTCCTGGAGCTGAGTAGATAATTCCTGCATCTCCGAGGGCGCGAGTCTATATGGAGCTTTCGTCACCGGTGCCGCACCTGGCACTAGATCGATACGAAATTCCACCTGTCGTTGTGGTGGCAGTCCCGACAAGTCTTCTGGAAAGACTTCGGGATATTCCCTTACCACAGGGATGTCTTCCACCTTACGCTCCTCGGCCTTCTTGTCAACGACATGAGCAAGTAAGGCGATACATCCTTTCCTTAGACATTTTTGAGCTTTCATGCAACTGATGATTCGTAATGGCGTGCCTTGTGATGTATGTAAAATGCAACATATAAATTACATCAATTGAGGCATAAAACTAACCCTTTTTAAGTACTAATATTGGAAAAAGAGTGTTTTTGTCTTCCTTTTGTATTTTCAGGATTAAATGAGCTCAAAAACGCAAAAGAAGCAAAAAGATAGCAAAATCCAACATAAATACAAGAAAAGGAATATTAGTGGACTGCCCGACCCCTCAACGGCACCTTCCAAAGCAAAGTAGAGAAATCAGAAGACTGAACACGCCCCGTGCTCAGCCAGCACGGGGCCGTGCCCAAGAAGCAGCAGAAAAGACAAATCTATAGAAGCTTCTATTGCCCATCACGGGGCCGTGCTCAGCGGACACGGGGGCGTGTCGAAAGTACAGCAGGCGCATTTATTGTAATTGCGAATTACAATTAATGAGGAGAGAGATTGTCAGACGGACACGGGGCCGTGCCCAGCGGACACGGGGCCGTGTCCAGCTCTCTGTTCAGCCTATAAATAAGAGTGCTTGGATTCATTTCATCTCATCCCTTGGCACACCACCTCTCTCACACTTCATCCACCACCCACCACCATCACAACACCATCATCCACCACCATCATCCATTGTCCATCGTAGAGTGTGTGAGTCGTCTCGGGATCCAAGATTGATCGTAAGAGTTCTTGACAATCAAGGCCATGTTTGCCTAAGTCTCTTACATCACTTGGTGAAGACAAAGTGTCTAGTATAATACTTTTTATTTCTAATCTTTTGCACTTTTTATTTGGTTTTGTATTAATGACTTTAATAACTAGTTACTTATGTTGAAGGTGATCTTTCCTTATCGTTTGTCCGTGGTGTCTTGGCATTATTTTACTGTCTATATAAAATAAAGGATTTTCACCATTCATATCTCCACGGTCTATATGGAGATATGTTGGCTACCTGGTAGGGGGTTAAGGGAATGGTTTGGTAAAGGTCTTGCCATTGTTCAGCGTTTAGAGGTCCTGAAATGGACCTGGGTCAAATTTAGTAGGACCTCCTTCAATACTTCACGGTATTGGATGGCGGGGGTCCAAACTCTTTGATCCCCTCATAAGTTAACTACTATTAATACTATAACCCGGCTATTTAGGACTGTATCCCTGCTGACTCAGACTACTTAGCCGAGGGTAACGTCACCGCCAAAAGCGGGGCCTACCACAATACTGCATTAATAACTTAATTCATTATCTTCCAATAATCCACCATTTTAGGATTGTATCCCTGCTGACTCAAACTACTGGGGTGAGGGTAACGTCACCTTCAAAAGAGGGGCCTACTACAATAACTAAGATAATCTCTTAATTATGTGCAAAAGTGCGGAAATAATCAAAGGTTATACTAGATACGAGTCGGAACCAAGTGATTCATCTTGTCTATCTGTTTTTCTTTTTATTTTCAGCATTTTAGTTAGTTTTTATTTTTCTTAGTTTAAAACATTTTTCTAAACTTTCATTTTGGTTAGACGTTGAGGATAAACCGGTACTAAAAGCTCTTGTGTCCTTGGACGACCTCGGTATCTTACCAACGCTATACTACACTCAACGATGGGTGCACTTGCCCATATGTGTGTTTAGTGTTAGTGAAATATCGTGTTTTATAAATTTAAAACTTGGCTAAAATAAGTGTTAAAAAGGGCTTAAAATATACACCTAATATATACGACACTTAAACGCGCATCAAGTTTTTGGCGCCGTTGCCGGGGAACACAAGGATTTTAAGAAAGTTAGGAATCAACGGCCTAATCATCTTTTATTTTTCTTTTTAATTTTTTTGGATTTTTCTTAGTTTTTCAGCTTCTGCAGAGCTCAGCACGGGCCGTGCCCGCTGAACACGCCCCCGTGCTCAATCATTGGAACTGGCAATCCTGTTTTACATCAGACAGTAAGCTGAACACGGGGCCGTGCCCACTCAACACGCCCCCGTGCCCAAGTTTCAGTTACTGAAAACAGAACCGTTAGATCCCGGCGGTTGGTAATTTCTGACATAAACATGAGTGATAGTAATTATTTTTACTTTCGGCACTCTTATGGTACGTGGTGTCAATTATGTGGTGGCGAACATGAAGAAGTAAAATGCTACTTCCTAAATTATAGGCCCCACTACATGGACCCACCAACTTCTCACAACCTTAAGAGGGGCGAAAGTAAAAATAAGCACTATTTCTCCCTCGAATGCGCCCAGCCAGATATTCTAGGGGAAATGCTCCTTGACGAGTTGTTCCAACTAGAAGAGCTAATTCTGAAATGGTTAGAAGAGCTTGGGAAGGATTTTATTGATCCACCCCAAGACGATACCCATGAAGAAATGTTGGAACCGCATTCCGACAACCTCGTTGCTCCCGAAAATACCTTCGTACCTAGCAAGGACTTGGACGATAGTCGTCCCTGTGTCGATTGTGCCGTGAAGGACTCTCCATCGACTTCGTTCGGTGCATACATAGACCTGAGCGATTCGACATACACCTTCTTTAACAAGAGCCCGGGAAAGGGTTGGACTTGTCCACCTAGAATGAAAATAGGAATTACCCTCACCGACAACCTCTTGTGTTCTCGCCTTAGTCTAGGACAATTAAGGTATCTTAGGCACTTTGGGGTTGTTCCAACCAGTAAGGAACCACCCGATTTCAACAAAATCCTTAGAAGAAGCAAAACTCCATAAAACAGCCTCCAGACACGGGGCCGTGTCCAGGTCAACACGCCCCCGTGCTCATCAAAGAGATTCTCTGCTGATTTGGTCAGAATACGGACAAAATGTGTCAGGAATTCCTCTGCACACGGGGCCGTGTCCAGTCAACACGGGGCCGTGTCCAGTGCACTGTCGTTTTCTTTAAATGCAGCCTGAATCCTGCTCATTTTTTACCACTTCAAAAGACAGAGATTCCTGGGATTTTCACTCATACCATCCTAGGTAAGTGCTAAAAGAAGGTTCCCAAAGACCCTCTTGTCCCTTCCACTTTTACTCATTTCCTCCTCTTTAAAAATTTTTCAAAATTTCCTCCATGGAAGCTTGGAAATCTCTTGATTCCAACCCTCTATGTGAAGTTTGTAAGATTATTTGCTAAGGATTCTTGCTTAAAGTTAGTTGTATAACTTTGTTTTAAATTATCTGAGCTTAAAACCCAGATAAAAATCATAAAAATAATTTAAAACTCCAAGATTCTTTAGCCAAAAATCCTGCAGACAAATGGACACGGGGCCGTGCTCAACGAGCACGGGGCCGTGTCCAGGGGCTCTGTTTTGTAAAAATTTAGCTCTCTTCGGTTTCCTTCACAGAAAATGGCAAGCAGAACAAGCGGATCATCTTCAAGAAATAACCGACAAGGGAGGAGATCTTCAACAGCAGAAGACTCTCTTGTAAACTATGTTTACGCTCTAAGGGAGGCTATTGATGAAATGACGGGAGTGGAAGAAGCATTGGTCGACCGTATCAACCATCTTACAGTAGGGCTGGAGGGCTGTCTCCATGAAGTAAACCTCTTGCACCAGAGGTTGAACCTTCTCGCCTCCCCGCCTTTGGTACCTATAATAACCCAAAGGGCGTGGAACATGGTACCCGAAGTTGTCATTCCAGCCGAATGGTACGCCATGCACCAAGAGCTTCCGCGAAGAGTGGTGCAAGGAGTCCCGGTGAATGTTCCCCCTCAACCACCAGCAGCAGAGGAAAATGAAGACGCATTCTTCCTCCCTAGGGAGATCGAAGAATGGCTTTAAAACAACGTCTAGGGAAGAATTCGTTCGGCTAAAAGTCCTACTATATCGGGAAACCATTCTCGAAATTTTCTTAAAATAGTAGAACTCCTTATGATAACCTCGTGTACCTGCTGACCTATTTAGTTAAGTTTTAGTTTTATTTTAATTTAGGAATATGTAAGTTCTCTCTATGATGAAATGAAATGATGGTTTTAAGGTTTGGATGGTTTGTAAAACACACTCATGGTGGTAAAGGATGAAAAAGGGAACGAGAAAAATGATCCCATGCACAAGAACAAGGCAACCCGACAATTCTCTCCATTCCAGAAGGTTCAACACGGGCCGTGCCCAACCAACACGGCCCCGTGCCGAACCACCTGCAGAAAAACGCCCAGTACAGGTACCTGGACACGGGTCGTGTTCACCCAACACGCCCCCGTGTCCAGACTTCTGTTTCTCTTATTTTAATTTTGTTACTGGCACTTGAACACGGGGCCGTGCCCGGATAACACGGGGCCGTGTTCAGTGCCCAGTAACACAAAATTTTTGTTTTTTAAACACTATTTTACACATCTAATCAACCTAAAAATTTTATTTTTGGGACACATTGAGGACAATGTGTAATTTAAGTGTGGGGGGGATGCTAAAAACCTTGAATTTTGCAAGTCCTAAATACAAGCCTTACACAAAACTCTATTGGAACCGCTAATCACCCCAAATTTTTTCAAAAATTTCATTTTTTTTTACTTGTCTAGGTTTAACTCGGGAAATTCAAGTTCTCAAAAAGGTTATATTTTTACAAATTTACAACCGACAGCGTAGTGATAAAAAGAACCAACATAAGAAAATTATGAAAAGGCATAGCAAACTTATTTAAAATTTGATTATATATACTTGATCACATAAAAACCCATTCCCACAAAAGTGAGTTTTGAGCCTTTATTGAGCACACAATTACATATCATTTGAATAAATGCTCATTTTTCGTTTCTTGTGTGAATAGCCGCTTGGTTCTTACGACTCTAGAACTTGCCATGACAATACATTCCCGGTCCTTATCAACTTAAACCCGAGTAAGTAAATGATGGAGGCATTAGGACTAACCCTTTTTATTTCTACACCATTATTTTTCTTTTTCTTTTACCACCTACCCAAAAATCCCCCTAGTTAGCCCCTTTGAGCCTAAACCTTTTCGTTTCATCACCCAAACAAAAACCCTTTTACCCACCAAAACCTTTTTCATTTTTAACCCTTTATTTTAGTAACAAGTTCGGTTCTTCGTGAAAAAAAAAAATGTGTGTGATAAGGATGAAGCAAAAAGAAAATAAACAAACAAGTTAATCAAAAATAACTTAGTTTGAATAAAAGCTTCATCAAAATAAAAAATTGCAAAAATACGAAAACCGACACTTGTTACGCTTTTTGCCCTTTTTCTACTAACCACTAACCCAACCACCTACCTTTAACCCTAGCCTAACCCTTAACCCACAAAAGTCCTCTTGATATCTACAAAGGTATAAAAGTTAAAAAGGAGGAGGATTGATTTCTTGGCAAGCCTATGGTAGGAATAAGTTCCATGCCGCTCTCGAGTGATTCACTAAAAATACACCTTCGGCCGAGTGTGAGTGATTTCCCCGTGAGGTATGTGAACTTGTATATAAATAAAATTTTAAAAAAGGCATGTTATGCCCAAATAAGTAATTCCTTTTATGAAAAGTTCTAAATAAATCATTACGAATAGGATTGTAATTAAATAAAAATAAAACCCAAAAAGATCTTGGAAATCCCGACACTCTACGACAAGCCCAAAACCTTCTCTTCTACCTATTCCATTTGGGAGTGTAAGCCACATATTAAAGAGTTTTGCTTGAGGACAAGCAAAAGTTCAAGTGTGGGGGTATTTGATGTATGTAAAATGCAACATATAAATTACATCAATTGAGGCATAAAACTAACCCTTTTTAAGTACTAATATTGGAAAAATAGTGTTTTTGTCTTCCTTTTGTATTTTCAGGATTAAATGAGCTCAAAAACGCAAAAGAAGCAAAAAGATAGCTAAATCCAACATAAATACAAGAAAAGGAATATTAGTGGACTGCCCGACCCCTCAACAGCACCTTCCAAAGCAAAGTAGAGAAATCAGAAGACTGAACACGCCCCGTGCTCAGCCAGCACGGGGCCGTGCCCAAGAAGCAGCAGAAAAGACAAATCTATAGAAGCTTCTATTGCCCATCACGGGGCCGTGCTCAGCGGACACGGGGGCGTGTCGAAAGTACAGCAGGCGCATTTATTGTAATTGCGAATTACAATTAATGAGGAGAGAGATTGTCAGACGGACACGGGGCCGTGCCCAGCGGACACGGGGCCGTGTCCAGCTCTCTGTTTAGCCTATAAATAGGAGTGCTTGGATTCATTTCATCTCATCCCTTGGCACACCACCTCTCTCACACTTCATCCACCATCACAACACCATCATCCACCACCATCATCCATAGTCCATCGTAGAGTGTGTGAGTCGTCTCGGGATCCAAGATTGATCGTAAGAGTTCTTGACAATCAAGGCCATGTTTGCCTAAGTATCTTACATCACTTGGTGAAGACAAAGTGTCTAGTATAATACTTTTTATTTCTAATCTTTTGCACTTTTTATTTGGTTTTGTATTAATGACTTTAATAACTAGTTACTTATGTTGAAGGTGATCTTTCCTTATCGTTTGTCCGTGGTGTCTTGGCATTATTTTACTATCTATATAAAATAAAGGATTTTAACCATTCATATCTCCACGGTCTATATGGAGATATGTTGGCTACCTGGTAGGGGGTTAAGGGAACGGTTTGGTAAAGGTCTTGCCATTGTTCAGCGTTTAGAGGTCCTGCAATGGACCTGGGTCAAATTTAGTAGGACCTCCTTCAATACTTCACGGTATTGGATGGCGGGGGTCCAAACCCTTTGATCCCCTCATAAGTTAACTACTATTAATACTATAACCCGGCTATTTAGGACTGTATCCCTGCTGACTCAGACTACTTAGCCGAGGGTAACGTCACCGCCAAAAGCGGGGCCTACCACAATACTGCATTAATAACTTAATTCATTATCTTCCAATAATCCACCCTTTTAGGATTGTATCCCTGCTGACTCAAACTACTGGGGTGAGGGTAACGTCACCTTCAAAAGAGGGGCCTACTACAATAACTAAGATAATCTCTTAATTATGTGCAAAAGTGCGGAAATAATCAAAGGTTATACTAGATACGAGTCGGAACCAAGTGATTCATCTTGTCTATCTGTTTTTCTTTTTATTTTCAGCATTTTAGTTAGTTTTTATTTTTCTTAGTTTAAAACATTTTTCTAAACTTTCATTTTGGTTAGACGTTGAGGATAAACCGGTACTAAAAGCTCTTGTGTCCTTGGACGACCTCGGTATCTTACCAACGCTATACTACACTCAACGATGGGTGCACTTGCCCATATGTGTGTTTAGTGTTAGTGAAATATCGTGTTTTATAAATTTAAAACTTGGCTAAAATAAGTGTTAAAAAGGGCTTAAAATATACACCTAATATATACGACACTTAAACGCGCATCACCTTGTTTCTCCCTGTGTACTGGCAAATGTTCTCCATCGGGTAGGGGGATGCGTATGATCTTCTCATGACATATGACTTCGGCTCGATTATCGGATAACCAATCCATACCAATAACGACATCGAAACTACCTAACGGAACTGGTAAGAGATCTATGTCGAACTTTCGTTCACCCAGTTCTAAGGTACACATCTTTATGATTTCCCCCGATTCTACTAATTCACCATTAGTTAATTTAATCGAATATGGAATATTTAATTTATTCGATTCTACCCCAAGTATGTTTCTAAATTCTTTAGAAATAAAGCTATAATCAGCTCCAGTATCGAAAAGAATAGATGCAAAGTGATTATTGACAAGGAACGTACCGGTCCCCAGATGTACCTTTCGATTCTCTTGTATTCGGGATCCACCAAGTATGGGACTACACGTGATAAATCGTGGAATCGCTGCGTGTAACCCGCAATATCCGCACCAATCATTTTCAAATTCCAGAATTCCGTTTCTAGCTTCTGGATTTCTGACCTTGAACAATACTTTTTCCTCATCAATTCTTTTAGTTCCACCCAGGTTAGACCGTACGCAGCGGTTTCGCCTTTTGTTTGGACCTGGAAGTTCCACCACGATAGTGCCCCATCAATGAATAGTCCGGTGACATAAGTAACCCTTTGTTCAGCAGGGCACTTGCTCATTCAAATAACTGAGTCGGTCTTCTTAGTCCACCGAATGAAGGAAACAGCACCTCCCGTACCGTCAAAATTTAGAGGTTTGCAGTCTAAGAACTGCTTATAAGTGCAACCTGAAATTATCATATGCACAATTCCAAGAGTGAGTATCAAGAGCACGATTAGAATGGATGAGAGTATCGCATAGATTAATGATTAACCAAGCATTACCAGTCGGATGATTGCCTCCAGAAGTACCACCTGTTCCACCGCTTTGTTCAGTGCGGTTAGCTTCGTATTGAGCAATTGCTTGGGAAATGCGTTCGTTCAATTCTTCTTGTGTTGTCGGCAGCGGGTTCGTATTTGTTTTTCCACGGCGGGGCGACATTGTCTTCTAAATAAAATACTGATCTCCATTAGACAAGTATTTAATAATAAATATTGTCAAGTATATATATATATATATATATATAAACACATCGGGTTTATATATATAAGAAATGCGTACACACGTATACATGACATAACCACATAATCGGAAGCACGCATAACCACAACGTCATCACAATGGTCGTATAACTCAACATGTAGAAAACACCATGCCACAACATAACATCAACCATATGTCCACCATGTCATAACAATATCAACCACAATAACATCACATAACCATAATATCAACCACAACATAAAAGAAATACAATGTGAAATACAGAAAACATACTTTTATACATAATGACAACTTGTTACATTTGTTCATGAAGATCAAAAGGACTTAGGGATACATATCCCTAGTCAGTACAAGTCACAATACAAAAGTAAGATTTTATACTACATTGCATCTTCATGTCTTCCAGTTGTCTTCAAAAGTCTTGATCTTTAGAAGCCTTGATCTTCACAAAAGTGATGGTCTCCCCAAAAGATAGCTATATACATACGACTAACATAAGACAACCATACAACCGAAAGACTACTAGTGTGGAGATGGCGGGAGTGATGACTGTAGTAGTGGTGGTGGTGATGGAGGGGGTGACGCTGGTAATGGTGGCTGTGGTGATGCAGGTGGTGGTGGTGTGATAGTGGCAAGGACCGCAGCTAACTGGGCATCAAGCTCTCGAGTCCTATGGAAGAGTATGGAAAACTGGATGTCATAGGATATCATCCTATCCACCATGGTAGTCGGAGGAAAGTGAGAAGGATGATAAGGGTCCGAAGGGTCCATGCCCGGTGGGGGTATACCGGCATATAATCTAGCATAGTCGGAGGCAAGTCCGGCGGGCTGGGATGGTCCCGCAACATAGGGGTCCTGGGGTGTACTAGATAACGGTTGATATGATGACGGTCCAGACTGGTAATGAGGTGGGGGATACATGGGATGTGGAAATCCTTGTAGGTGCATGGGGTCAGTAGTGGGAGTAGGTGCTACAGCAGCATGGGTGGGTAGTACAGTATCAGGGGATGATGCAGGGGTGTGAGTAGAGGGAGCAGTACTAGACGCGGTAGATGAAATATCAACAATAGACACGACCGGAGAGGGTAACTCAAGTATAACAACATCATGGATCTCTCCGTCACCTAACATCGTCAAGGTGCTCAACAGGTACTATTGGGACGACATCATCGTCCTCAAGATCAACAAATGGAACAACAGCTAGTGGCTCGGCCAGATGCACAATCATATGCTCACCCTCCGGGTGGCCGTAAATAATAATACCATGAAGGGGCTGTTGCATAGCCAGCACGTCGTCCTCAGGTGGGACGGGATCCTCCCCGAAAGCTGCAAGAGCAAAAGGTTGGAAATCATCCAACATGTAGCCATCGTCTGAAGAGGCACTGTGCTCGGAACTGTGGTCCGAAGAAATGATAATGATGTCTGGCTCATACTCATCATCCGGCACTACCAGCATCGGATCCACCTCTGAAAGGTCCGAAGAAGAAGATGAAGACATTGATCCTGGCAAACAATCCGTACAATATGCATATATGTTGTTAGGAAATGTATTACTACTCATGATATATTCCATGCAATCACTATATATCTCATGCAATGCTTTGTTCTCGTGTTTCACATGTAATCCTTAGTGTTTTCAAGTCTATTCCTTATTGACTATTCATGTATTGACTCTAATCCGTTACTTATAATTGAGCTCGCGTGATAGATACTCATGTTATAGACACAGTGAAAACCTTTTGTCATTTTTGTCATACTTTTGAAATCACTTTTGTAATGTTATCGACTTTGTTTTCACGTGTGAGCCCTTCGGTGATTGTAGACCAAAATTTAATAAAAGTTTTTCCCCGGTTCACTACAATCGGAGCTCTGATACCAATCTGTCACACCCTGCTAGCAGGGGAAGCGTATTGTGTGTGACGTAAGAAAGGTAATCATTGCATCCAAATGTATTTACAACATGAGCCAATAACGATGCCATAGATATATAACTTCAAACGAATCTTTACATATTTTCCAAAAGTAGTTTCAAGTACCATACATGTTCACAACATTAGACATAACATAGTTATCAGTTTGTTTTACACATCACAAAAGATAGTTTTAACTTAAAACTTAGTAAGGCTTTGTTTCCTATGTACCCATACGAAGATGGGATATAGAATATAAACCCTTCAAAAGTGGCAATCGTTGTCATTTGTTTTCCGAATCCCATAGTGAATCACCGGCTCAAGACCTGTTTCCTGAAATACATGTAGTTATAAAAAGTCAACAAAAGTTGAGCGAGTTCATGCAGTATTTGTTATCATATGAAATCTCATAAATGTTATCTTGTAATCATGGTATGTTCTGATTCATTCATGGAGTCTGTCAAGGATCTATCAGTGGGTAGCGAGCCCCCTGACATAATGTACCATAAGTAAATAACCAAACCGATAACACTTTGTCATCATTTGGGATCACAAAAGCACTCCAGGGTATACCAACCAGGAGTGGGGGTGTGCCTCAAGCCCAATAGATCTACACCTTTTGCACCTTGGTCACTAAGTGATTAATGGTTACTAATGTTATCTCCCTACTTATGCACATTGATCATGTTATCTACTACTCCGTAACTAACATACCAATAGTTTTAGCATGTATTTCCCCTCTATGTTTTTTAAAACAAAACATTGAAAACAGTGAAAGGAGGGACATGAACTCACAAGTTTGCGTTTCGTGTATTATGAAGTGAGCGTCCGTACGTGTCAATACATGTGTACTAATCTCGTTAGACACTAGGTCTTTCGGACCTCGTACAAGTTGTTCATCTTGAATTCTTTGTTATGTTCTCGTTTGTCATTTTTGGAAAAACTTTGTATTTTAGAGCGTTGATAGTTTACTCGCTCGATTGTTATGTGTATACATGTATTCTATTCGTATTGAATTCATAAGCGTATTCATGTATTCTATGTGTATTGACTTATGTGTGATCGGCTTCGTTCTTCACACATCCTCGTGCAGTGCACACATGCCATTGAGCCTTTGCTCATGTCATTGGGCCGAGCCCATGTCATTGGGCCGAGCCCATGTCATTGGGCCGAGCCCATGTCATTGGGCCGAGCCCATGTCATCTATGTTATCGTATCTAACCCATGTTTTAATGTTATTGGGCCAAGCCCATGTTATATTGTTATTGGGCCTAACCCATGTCTTTAATGTTATTGGGCCGAGCCCATGTTATATTGCCATTGGGCCCTAGCCCATTACCAACTTTGATAGGTCCAATTCTGACTTCATGAGTCCATTAACATAATCTTGCATTTTTTTACCAAAATGTTACCAAGTAGCAAACTTTAAATAAATTCATTTTTCCTATGAAAAATACTTGGTAATATTTATAGTTTTCGACTTTCCGGGATTCTTGTTATAGGTCACTTACATATGTGCTCGTTTAAACATCCGAAATATGTTATTTTAGACTCGACTATGTATTAACTTGTTTACGGTGTTGATACGCCCAAATTATCGTCAACAAGTGTTATGTATTTCCATTTCGGCCATTTTATTTAATTGTCCGATTTTACTAGCATTTCTTGGACCACGTAGGAACATGTTTGTGTATTTATTTTGATCCCCCTATAGGTATTTAATACATACACATATATAGCACACATACACATACTTCATATGTCTCAAAATATATATTTTTTCTTAACAAAAATTATACTCAAACATTGTTATTTTTTTACCCATTTATTTTTGTAAAAATATAATTTTAAATTCATAAGAACTTCTTGAATATTTAGACCTTAAATATTCCCATCATAAGTTTCCATAATGACGTTTAAGACCACTAATCGTGTTTAAGATTGTTAATCACCTTTTAATCCCTTCTTTAATCGCGATTAGATTTTTAGAAAAATTCGCCATAGTTTCCCCTAAACTATGACGTTTTCCCACGTTACAAAAACATGTTTAAATCAATAATCAATTCACTAAATAACCATTATTCACCAAGTTTCTTTTAAACATGTTTATATGTTAACATACTTCCACATTTCATGAACTTTCATAATACACTTTTTAGAGTAAAATGCACGGATAGTCCCTGTGGTTTATCAAAGTAACACCTATAGTCCCTAACTTTTCAAAATTACACTCGTGCTCCCTGTGGTTTAACAAGTTATTACTCGGATAGTCCTTAGAGTGGATGGATGTTAGTTATCTCAGTTAAGTGGGTGTGTAATGACATATTTACCCTTACTAAAAGAGAAAAAGAATAAAAATATTTAAATTAAAAAGTTATAAATTGAACCCACTTTTTTTATTTGAAGTAAAAAAAACCACCCCCACCCTACCCTTCTTCTCCATTCACCTACACCTTCTTCTCCATCCACCTGCAACCTCCACCCCCACTACCATCCCTACCCCCTACCTCGCTTCTCCGGCCAACACTCCCTTTCTTCTCCGGCCACATCGTAATGTCGTCCACTGCAAATCTTCCAAAACCAAGACTCTATAACACATATATTGTAAAGCTAGGTAAATTCGATTGGTGTAGACGATGGACTCCCGTCACAGATTTTCCATAGATTCCATAAACAGATTGAAGTTTCTAATATGAGTCATGAGCAGAATCAACGATGTCACAAACAGACGGAAGTTTTGGGGGTTTCTGCAAATGAACAGATTTGTTGAAGTTTTAAACATGAGGCACGAGCAGGACTATCATTTGATTGCCGATTCAAAATGGGTGTAGATTAATCCACTGTAAGTTTTGATTTTTTTTACGAATGAGGTTGTTAATGGTTTAATTTTGATCACTGGTTCAGGAAAGAGATCATGTAATTTTCTTATTTTGATTTTTCTGTTGTCCCTGTTTCTTATAGTTTTATGTTGACAAATAAATTTTGTTAAAATACTCATACTTAATATTTTAAAACTTACAATTGGATCCGATGAAAATGTACAGAAGCACATATACAACCTTGAATCTATTGGAACAAAAACCTAGACCTGTGGTAAACGAGATGACGATGTCACCGGAAAGAAAGGGTGTGTTTGGCCGGAGAAGGGAGGGAAGGGTAGGTTTTAAGGAATTATGTTAATATAATATAGATGTGGTCCACTTAACTCTTTTAGTAAGGGTAATTATGTCCTTTCACACCCACTTAACTGAGATAACTAACGCCCATCCACTCTAAGGACTATCCGAGTAACAACTTGTTAAACCACAAGGAGCACGAGTGTAATTTTAAAAAGTTGAGGACTATAGGTGTTACTTTGACAAACCACAGGGACTATCCTTGCATTTTACTCCACTTTTTAGATAAACCTTCTTCTAAAAAAAATTCCAAGTTTATATATTCTTCAAAATCAAGTTATAAACCTTTTTAAACCCTTGTTTCCTTTAACATTTTCAAGAAATATATATATAACTCAAGAACATGAAGGTGATGATCTTACATGATTTAAACATAGTAATGTTTAAATCATATTTTTGTGTTCATCATACTAATATTATAATGCTTGTAAGTTACTACAACTTACAAGCTTCAAGATCATCATGTCTTCATTTTTCTATGAACTTGTTCTAGCATAAACAACATGATCATTATAAATTTCATGAACAATCAACATAAATATAACAAGTAAACACATAATAATAGTTATATTTAGTGATCTTTATGTTTATGTTTAGGGTTTTTGATTATGTTTATCTTAAATTTCAAGAACAACAACTTGTACTTCCATAAACTACTAGTAATTTAAAGCTTAAAAATGGTGGTTTGAAGACTTACAATATTGCACTAATTTAGACAAGAAAATAAGAAGAAATAAGCTCCAAGAAGACTCCTAGTAAAGCTCCATGTATAACCTTTGCATAAGTGATCTTGTTGTGGTTATTATTTAGAGAAAAAGAGGTGTTTACTAGAGCTTGAAGATGTGTTAAAGGGGGTGTTTGGCTGTCAAAATGGGGTGCACAAAGGAGAAGGTTTTTGTGATTTTTTTGAGAGTTGTTGAATGATGAAAATGATGATGGCATGTCTTATAAATCTTCAAGTATAGATTTTTCCAACAACTAATCTTCACACCATACTCTAAATCTTTCCAAATCCAAGCAAAATCAAGGGGTGGTTTCCACCAAATTTTTGGCCCTGATGATGGGGGGGGGGGTAAAATGATACTATTTTATAACAATTGTTAAAAGAACTAGATATTTTGGTAATTAAGAGGTGTAGGGTGATTAGGGTTTTAAGTACATCGTTAAGGGGTAATTAGTGATTCGGAACCAAAATTATTATTAACTAGTTCACTAAACTAGTAAAAATCATGTTTTGATACTTAGGATGCTTTTCGTTTCGTCGACGGCGTGTTTACGACGCTTTTATGCCGCACCGACGAATATTTCCGCGAGTTGTTTTCTTGCATCTGAAAGTTGTATGAAGTGATTCCGAGTCCCAAATTTAGCTTAACTAGCTCACTAGACTCTTCGTTTGGTTGTTTCGTGACGAAATTGTCGCTTACTAGTTCGTCGAGTCGCTAACGGACTAGTTTAGTGCATAGCGACATAACGCCGGAAACTTGTGATTATGGACATTCCGTTGATATCATCTTATTGTTTTAGTGTGTTTTTCATCATTTGACATTATTCCGAAGTCCCGGAAATGCTTTGTTATAGGTTCGGACGAGTTAAAAATACTATATTTTAAGCCGAAACGGACATTTTTGAGATTAGAGCGTTATACCGGAAAGTCTTGTTTCTTTACAAGATGTGTTTTCATAATAATGTTTTGTTATATAAATGGACTCAGTTATGTTATCCGAGTGTCATTTTTCCGTGTTTCGGTCTGATTTCACGGTTTGCTGGCATGAATACTGTAACCGTGAATAGTGCACGCAACACTTTCTAACAACACTTTTAGGACATTGTTTGTTTGGTTTCGCATTACGACGAAAACCAACATATGTTTGAGCTTTGTTTTTTTGTCCTAACACTGTTATCCAGTATACGACACAGTTACGTAATTAAATTACGCTAAATGCATGAGATTAAGAAATATAAATAGTGATTAGATTGTACGGAATTACCAGTTATTTTCCAGTTGTCACATCTTTCTTCAAAAGAGGTTACCATTTTAAGTGAACCAGTGAATACTGGAAACACTCTGGTTCCCAAAGAAGAAATTGCCTTCAAGGAAGTCTTAGGGATGAAACTACTGTCCAAGTGTAAACCAGTGGGTTCAACACTTGTAGTAGCTGCTTCACTTGAACTACCACCAAGAGTTACATGTAACTCAAGGGGTGTAACCTCCTCAATTGTTGGTGGGTTAGCAATGATAGGGAGCTCAGACTCAGTCACTTGTTGTGGCATATTCTCAGTGATAAGTGGTTGAGAAGAACTGATTTCTGTCTGAGCTATATCAAGAGAATCCAACAAAGGCATTATTGATGGTGGAATTGTGGCAGTGAGTATGGGTGTGGAAAGAGAATTTGCCCCGGGAGCTGGGCCGTGGATGATGGAATCAAGTGATTCCAGAGCATCATAATGTGGTGTCCCTGTTCTTACGACCTGATCTTTTTTAGAAGAAGCAGGAGGAGTTTGAGGCTCAGGTCCAACTGCTGTAAGGAAGTAGCAGCAGTGGTTATTGGTGACTTTTGTGTTGTCACTGGTAGTTGCTCTGGGATCTCATCTTCCAGAGTTACCTTTTTTGTAGGTTTGGGGGGCTTTTGTGATTTTTTTCTGTTTTGGTCTTTTGGTGGTTTTAGGTGTGGGTTTCACAACAGTTGTTTTGCTGCTGTGATCAGCTTGAGCAGTGGGCTCAACAGCAGGTACCTGAGGAGCAGTGGTTGCTGCTAAAGTCTGCTCAGGAACCTCTGCTTGTGTTTTGGAAATTTTTGACAGCCGTGTGAAGGTTTAAGGAGTTAGGCTGTTTATTTGACAAGGTTCTCCTTGGATAAGCACATGAGCATTATCCTTTGAAAATTTCTTTTGAAAATAGTAACTTAAAAACCTTGGAAATAGTAAAAATGATTTTTATTAACATTTTTGACCAGATCATTGAAGATCTCCTGGGAGTAGTCAAAGTTTTCCTTATTCAGTATAGCATAACCCAGGTATTGGATCTTCAATGGAATTTCATTGAAAGCAGTGGTCTTGTTTGATACACACATTAGGAGGGTATGAAATAAAAACCTTGTAGCAGGAGGAAAACTGCCCTTTTGTAGAGTATCTTTTTTCATTTCCTCTCCATACCCCCTCTCAAGAAAGTCAGTTTGATACTCTGTTTTAGGGAAAGAAGTTTTACCTTGAAGATCATTGAGTTCAAAGACCTCCGAAATGGATTGAGGTGTTATTGTGACTGGAACTCCCTTTATCGAAGAATTAATGGCTAAGGGCTTTTTATCTTCAGGACCATTTAACCATATTTCTGCATGATATTAGTGTGTTTAAATGTTGATTATTGCTGAATTTAGCATTTTAAGTGAGTTTTAGGCACTTTCCGGCACTTAAATTATCACTAGGAAGGCAGTTTTGTAATCCTTACTTTCCTACACACTATACTAGTGTAATATTTGGTTTCTGGCTCATTCTGTGTCTTAATACTATGTCTGCCTATGTACTAAACTCCGTCAGCATTTTTCTGATCTCTCTGATAACTGTGCTAACTGTGTTTCATGCATCATTTGAATCAACAAAGTTCTTATGCAATAATGATATGAAATTAAGCAATATGTGATGCATGTGTATGTATGATAACAATAGTCAGAAAGCAATTCAAGTTATTAATTGTAATTCAGAACAGTCATTAAGCCATAATTACTATTTAATAGTTGTACGGATAGCTGGAATTTTGACAGTTGTCACATTCTCCCCCTGTTAAGAAAATTTCATCCTCGAAATTTAATCTACATTAACTCCTTAGGGTTACCTTATGCGTGCATGGATATGAATAATATCAAAGTGATCAACCATGAAATCGAAACAAGACTTATTTGAATCAGGTGAATTTAGAGATATATTACAGCCATAGGAACCTAGTGGTTGAAAGGTATGTGTTTCAGAATTCGATGTCAAAAGATACGAGATGCATAGATGTATAACCTATTGTAACTTAGTCAACAGGGGTTCAACAAAAAAGGAGTTTTGGCCAATAGAATTCCAAACGATCGTTTACAATATGCAAATGAGTTCTGGAGGCAATAACATCCGTGAGATGAACTCAGAATCAACAAGCTTAAACGTAATAATGACATGAAAATGATCCGTCAACTTTCGAACAAAGAAATGAATAAAATTAGTGTGTTAACATTATTGAATTGCGAGAATTCTCCGAAATGAAATACAACCGAACCTGGTGTATCATCATCTGAATTTGTAGTTGCATAAGAGTGTTTAAATGACGGGTCAAACAAAAGTATACGTAGTTTCGTATGAAACGGTTGACCATGACTAGCACAAGCTACAAGTTTGTACCGACACCACAAGGTGTCGTAATGACATAATTCAATAATAGCGGTGACAGAACAAGTTCACCGTGTTTGAAATCAAATGAAAGTGTAATAAAGCAAACCTGAAATTTTGATTCAAACGGCATCGTAGGATTTTCCAATTGAATATAGAGCACCAAAGAACTACTGTTTCTGATCGAAGATGAAAAAGCAATAAATACCGCAAGACATTCGATCGATAAAGTAAGAACCGTTAGGAGGTACACTGGAATACAAAAATGAATTTATGTACCATTGTCTTAACACACGGTTGTGTTAAGACTGCTTTAATCATGACAAAATAGAACAGATTTAGAGAAGTCGATAAATAAACAATTAAATCCGTGTATGAGATGCGTAAACGAGATTAGCGCATGCTTCAAATTAATGAGACACCACCACAAGGTGTTAGAACCAACAGACGACTTAATTGTGCTACAGACTAAACAAGTCTACTACGACTCAGAAAGAAATATTTGCAAAAATGAATTTGAATATGATGCTCTTAGCGTAGTCCGACAATAAATACATGTATTGACAAGGGAATTTCAGCATGGTTACAAAGATGAACCATGTATGTAACTCGAAAGAAAAGAAACTCTAAGAAGGTTTTGTTGACTCAATATCAAGGAGTCGATTCTTACAATAATGCGAAATATCCGAGACACAAGGCAATAACTGAATATAGCGAAATGATATTTGTAACTTGGTGAAAACGATCATTCGAAGGGAAGCCACAAGCGTAACAACGATGCATAGTAACATATAAAATGGTCAATTACCGAAACAAAGGAGGGTTCGCTCTACTGAAGAAAATCGTCGTGATGCAACTACCATTAAGAGGAGTAGAGATGTAAAAATCTACTGACTAGATGCAAAAGTGGAAATTTCAATATAAGAATTTCGAGTACTTCACCTGTTCGGTTAACTAAAATAGCATGCATGAAAGAATAATGGTGTTTGCCCGAATTAATAGACGCGGTTCCTAAGTGATAACCTTTAATGAGTTTTGACCTAAGTTCCCGAAGGTCCTAAGTGCACGTCTCCTAGGTTCTCCAAGTTTTGTATTCTGTGCATAACTGTTTTATGTACCGTGTATAAAACACAACGCTAGCCTATGTCTAAAAACAACTTGTTGACTTACTGTTCTTCGGTATACTTTCTTCCTGATTCTGCAGCTGGCGATAACCTGATCAAAGATCGATCCTGGAATAGTAGTTGGATTCTTGTAGGCGGTTGAATAAATCATTAATCCTCGGTAAGGGATACCGATTCTTGATGGTTAGCTTGTTCAGCTCCCGGTAGTTGATGCACATTCGAAAACTACTGCCTTTCTTTTTGACGAACAGAACTGGAGCTCCCCAAGATAAGAAACATGGTATTATAAATCCCTTATCTAGCAGCTCCTGAAGCTGCGCTGACAACTCTTGCATCTCTGAGGGCGCAAGTTGGTAACGCGCCTTGGCTACAGGCGCGGGGCCTGGAACCAAGTCAATGTGGAACTCAATATGTCGTTGAGGATCCTGGCGAGTCATCGGGGAAGACTTCAGGATATTCCCTTACCACAGGGATATCTTCAAGCTTCGGTTCTTCGGCCTCTTTGTCCACAACATGAGCTAAGAAGGCAACACATCCTTTACGCAAAAACTTCTATGCCTTCAAACAACCAATAATTCGTAGAAGCATATCCTGCTTCTCCCCATGCATCACAATCATCTCTTCATTCGCCATCGGGATACGTATAATCTTCTCGTGGCAAACCATCTCTGCACGATTACTTGACAGCCAATCCATCTACTACGTCGAAGCTTCTCAACTCAACTGGCAGAAGATTCTAACGAAAACTCATGCTCTCCGAACTCTATAACACAGCCTCTAGTCACTTCATTAGCTTCTACTAGCTTCCCATTAGCTAGTTCTATCGAGTATGGGATACCTAACTTACTTGCTACTAAACCAAGTATACTCTTAAACCCTAGAGATACGAAGCCATAGTCGGCACCGGTATCAAATAGCACAGATGCAAAATGTTGATTAATAGGGAGCGTACCAGTGACTACGTTCGGATCCTGGCGAGCTTCACTAGCTCCAATGTTGAAGACTCTTCCCTGGGCTTGGTTATTCTTCGAGCAGTCCCGCTTGAAGTGCCCTACATCACCACAGCCAAAACAATCTTGGCCGTTGTCACACCCCAAAAACGTTGCAGTGGAATATTAAACGTAGTGGAGACGGAAGTTGGTGCCCATTTATATCTTGTCGAGCGATGCATTTTATTGTTGGACATATTGGTTTATTTTAAACATAAATTATTAAACATTACATTTTAAGACACGACACAACTACATAGTTAAGATGTCTTTGATCCTTGCGCATCTTATTACAAAAGTCCCAGAAAGTTTAAAAGTTGTCCAACATATTTAAACATAACAACATGCATCATCAAACACAAGATTCGCCATGATTTCCCGAAGCCAAACTCAAGTACATGTAAAACACGTTAAAATCAAGTGTCAACACAAAGGAAGGCGAGTTCACGTATTCACTTACGACCAATTTTAATTCAAGGAAACTTTCTGATTAGGTGTTTATTTGAAAACATCCATATAGATTTTAGAAAGTCCATTTTACTTCCTTATTAAAATTCCATGGGCCTTCTGCCGGTTCATCGATCCGACAACTGTAATATATATTGCCCAAGTTTTGTATATTAAATTATTGCATCAATTTTCAGACTCGTATGTTAGCTAGACAATACGAACTATATATTAACCATGCAGGGATAATCAAAGCTAGACAATAAACAGAATATTAATTCGTCGTTTGACATTGACACGGGGCGACCGGTCAACGACGGGGTTTTCAACCCGATAGATCTACCAACAATTCTTCGCGTGCAATACTTAACTGATTAAACGACATCATGGGCGCAGGGTTCTCACTTTGAGAACAATATGATGTATGCCTCACGTACAATATATATATCCTACTAATATGATAATTTAATACACGATGTTGTACGAATCCCCTGAATCTCCATCATTCGAGTCCCAGGCAGGCATCCGTCCCAACTATACGGTCATGTTTCGCCTAGGAAATACCGTATCATCCCAATGTCCAACATTTATTCATCAAAAACGTTTTTACTTCAAAACGTATGACTTATCAAATTTCATATATTTTCATTGAAAATATATATTGTATATTAAAAGGTATGTTTTATTTCAAAGATATCATTAAACCCTTTTATTGACGTGTTCTACCCCCAAAATATATACAAAGCAGTAAAAAGAGGGGTTTAGTGACACTCACCTTTGGGTGCGTATTTTAATATCGCAATCCTAGAGATTGATTTTTATATACGTCCTAATATAGGAACAATTCTAAATCAATATATATTTAACACAAAAATCCTAAGTTTCTCCGTTTCTTAGAATTATCACATAACTTTGAGATTTTCTCGAAAAGTTGTCATTTTTTATTATGTTGGCACGTTAATATATATATATATATATATATATATGATTTTTGCGATTTGAACGATTTTACTGGTGACCATTATTGTGTGAATCCGTTAACTCTCTCGTTTATACGCAATATATCTACGATTCGCGTGTCGTAATATTTATACATAAACGGTCATAGAATTTAACACCGAACACGCAAAATATTACTAACTTATCTATTTTGTCATTTTTAAAGCAAATATACATAAAACATCTCATATGTACCAAATTTCATGCTCGATAAACAAGTTACATATTTAACAAAATTTTACCGTTTCTACCTCACAAAACGTACATAGCATACATGCATAGTCTAAATTTCTCATTATCAAATTAACACTTAACATATTATCACATTTACATGTTTTAATCACTTAACACATTTTATCACATAAGGTTCACTCAAAATTTACCAATACTAGTGTTCATTGAAAAATGCGTATTTTAGCGATTCGGTAACGTTTTCGGGGGTCGAAAGTCACGTATGACCAACCAAACACCAAGTAAACTTAAAATTAGTTAAAATACTTGTTTTTAAACTAAAAACATCAGTTTATTTACTGATCCAAATCAGTTTTATAAAAATCACCCGAAAAGCCGATTTTTGACCGTTTTAACGCATAGTTTTGCGTTAAACGTTACTATAATCATCCCAACTCGAAAAGACTTGATATTTTAACACAATACATGTTATTTACTATTTAAAATAGTGGTTATAATCAGATTAGTGCAATTTTTGTGTAAGTCACATAAATCATGTGATTTCACGTATTTTACAACTTTTAATGCACCAAGTACAACATGCAAAGCTAGCAAACATTATGAGAAAGTTATATATCATTAAACACTTCAAAATAACTTTATTTTTGGGTTTATAATCTGATAAAAATTGATTTTTATCAAATCATGCTCAAATGATCATTTCATGCTTTCACATTATCATGCATGTTCACATATGTGCATCTAATGCACTCATACGACATCATCAACATCATTTATGATCTAATCATATTCAAGAACACATTAATATCATGTTCTTACAAAACACAACATACATATCATCATGATCATCCAATCATTCATACTCATTCACACATAAATGCTAATATTCTTCATATTTAAGAACATATGACAAACTTTTATGTGCATGCATCCATACATACATATATACGAAATTTATATACACTTATAACCCACCAAAAGTTCACTTTTCATCATGTCATTTTCAAATCTTAAATCACCTTTAGAACATTCTTATATGACACATCTTGATCCTTACATGCAATCCTACTTTTCAAGTAATCATGTAACTCAAGAATCTTTCAAAAAAATAAAAAATACAAACATCTACACCCACACACACATACTCTCGGCCATACATACATATATATATGTACACATCCATTTTATTTCATTCAAAATAAAATCCATTTGTTTTATGTTTCAAGTTTGTGATTAAACTCAAGATCAAAAGAAACTTCCATCACTATCATGAACATCAAGAATCAAAACAAAGTTTTTAAAATAAAGTTATACCTTCAAGTTCTTGAATGGTTTTTAGTAGAGATTGGTGATGTGTGTCTTGATTGTTGTTTGAAATGCTTGAAATCACTTCTAAACACCCATTTTAGCTTGAAATCACCATGAAAGATATGTGAATCTTCAAGAACAATTTTGAAAATGAAAATGTGGGTGTTCTAAGGGGTGTTCGGCCAAGAATTTGAGAGAGAGAGAGTTGTGATTTTGAAATGAGATTTCTTGGTTATTGAGAGATCTTAGAAGCTTTGATGAAAAGCTTAATCATCACTCATGAATTCCAAGACCAACAAGTGTTGGAGAGAGGAGAGAGAGAGCCCATGAGGCCGCCACCTTGCCCACAACATGCAACCATCTTACATTTTAACATATATATATATATATATGTGTGTGTGTGTGTGTGTGTATTATTTGGTAAAAAACAGGTATTTTACTAGATACCGGGTATTTTATCTAGCGTTTTAGTCCCGTTTTAGCGCGTTTTAAATTATTTTTAACGCTCTATAAAAATAAACCTGACAAAATATTACGGGACAATATTTTGTTTGCCTGAACTGGCTATGTTGTCGGTATTTGGCAGTATGCGCGCTGTGTTGCGCAGTACGCGTTTAAAATCGCAAAAATAGGGATTTATGCGTTTTTATTAATTTTTATCATTCTAAAATAATAAACTCGTCAGATTATTACTAAAATGATTGTCAGTTGCCTTGACAGGCTATGTTGACAGTATTTTGTTGGTACACGCGCTGCATCGCGCTGTACGCGCTTAAACTCGAAAAATAGAGTTTTCTAGCGTTTTAAATTATTTTTCCACACGGATTTGATTAAAATAATTATTATAATCATAAAAGACTATTTTTAGGATTTTAACACTGATCAGGTGGTCACCGACGTTCGTTTCGCATTTTAATCGTTACGCGATAAGCGTTTATCTTACCGTTGCCAACATAAATTTTTATCAAAGTTTAATTTTACCAATACATTAAATTTCACATATAAACATTATAACCAGTCAAATATAGCCTTGTTACCTATTCACAACACGTGTTACAATTGTACTGTACGACCTGAAAAGCCGGGTGTCACAGCCGTGACCATTCCCATTTCTGCCTTGATTGTTATTATTACTCCCTCCGCGATTTCCATTTCCCGCCTGATTCCCGTTTCCATTCCGGGTTCCATTACCTCCCTGATTATTTCTATTCTCATTACCGTTTCCACCACGATTACCATTGCCATTGCCATTTCCATTTCGTTTCTGACCACCGTTCCCACGACCAGTACCATACCAGCATGTATCCTTCGAATGACCAACCTTTCCACAAATTTCACATTTTCCAATTCTGCATCGTACAGTATGATGAAACTGACATACATCACATTTGGGCAGGGTGCCCATATATCCCTTCCCTTTGTTCTCAGAACTTGCAACACCAGTCCTGACCTCTGCTGGTGGGTTAGCATCTCTACGCTTGTTAGCACTGTTTTTGTTTGCTTGGGTACCCTTTTTTGAAATTTGAGAACTTCCTCTTGTTCTCTCCAGTTGACTCGACATGGGTTTCTTTCTTCTTTCCCTCAGAAATCGAAAACTTGCCCAATCTAATTGCTTCTTCAGTCAGTGCCACGCTCAAGTCGATGGCTTCAGTAATTGTTGGTGGCTTGGAAGTAGTCACCATGCTCAGTATTTGGGGTGCCAATCCCCAAATGAAACGTTCAACTTGCTTGAACTCTGGTTCTACCATGTAGGGGACAACACGAGACAAATCATGGAATCTCTGCACGTACTCAGCTATCTTAGGACCATCCATTTTCAGATTCCAAAACTCGGTTTCCAACTTCTGAATTTCAGCTCTCGAACAATACTTCTTTCGCATCAGCTCTTTCAACTCATCCCAAGTCATAGCATACGCTGCAGCCTCACCTAGAGTCTGAACCTGAAGGTTCCACCATGACAGAGATCCATCGAGAAATAGTCCAGAAATGTAGGTGACTTGATGCTCTGGCGCATACTTATTCATCCGCAGCACAGAATCTGTCTTCTTAGCCCATCTCACAAAAGCTACGGCACCTCTAGCGCCGTCAAAGTTCAGAGGCTTGCAGTCCAGAAACTACTTGTAAGTACAGCTTGTACAAGCAACATCATTCACATAAATCATTAGCAAAACGCACTTGGAAATGTCCAAACGTATTGTAATGTGTCTTAAGTGACTTAAACATTACCGTTAGGTGGATTATTCCCTGAGGTGCCTCTGCTGTGTTTGGAGCGTAGGGCCTCATGTTGTGCGATTGCCTGTGAAATTCGTTCTTGTAGTTCTGCCTCGGTTTTGTGCAACTGAGTGTTCCTTCGAGGAGGCATCTTCTAAGAAGAAGATTGTATAGGTCAGGTCTTATTCGTATAATAAATATATAGTACGTATATATAATAGCATTTATCATAGCAAGCAATCATTTAACATCACAATTATAGCATAAACAAGTAATCCACAAAATGTTTAATGAGAACATGACGATTGAGCTTTCATTAATCATCGACCACAAGGTATTGTTATATGTTTTACAAAGTGTATCATAACAAAAGGAACACAAGGTCACACTACCCTTGTCCAACGAGTCTACCAATCTACAAAAGTCATATAATCAAAAGGCGGTCTCCAAAAGGCTTCACAAGCTCAGCTCAATAGTGGTGCTCTCATCAAAAGTAATGCAACCTACATAAAACCAAAAACCAACTATGCTGATGGTGGTGGTGGAGGAGGTGGAGGAAAGAAAAGCAAGCTGCGCACATGAGCAAGCTCCTCCTCAAGCTCATAGACATGACACAGCAGATAACTAATCTGCTGATCGACCGTAAGAAATCGAGCATCAAACTCTGGAAATGGAGTAAGAGGAGCAGGTGGATGTGAAAATGGAGATGGTGATGAATGAGGGGGAACAAAAGCAGGCTGACAAGGACATGGTAAAGGACGCGGAATCATCTCAAGCTCAAAAATCCTACGACTCATAATCTCAAACTGGAGCTGAAGTGATAGAAGTAACTCATCCCATGTATAGCCAACAAAATGAGAGGGATGTTAGGGATCCGAAATCGGCATAGAATACGGTGGGAACCATTGGAATAGCTCATCAAGTGGTGAAGAAGTAAAAGGAGCAAAAGGTGCAGACGGAGGGACATGTGGAAAAGTTGCTGAAACACAAGGGTCATGACTAGGCTGCTGGCTTGAAGTACCTTCCCCTGGACAGGGTGCGGGTATGTCCTGCAAGAAAACGATAGGTAAATCAACACGATGGGTATCGGACTCCACAGGGTGAAAAGGAGCAACATCAGCGGGTGCGGGTGGAGGAATAAGTGGCTCAACAACAGGAGGGTCAGCCGGTGCAGGAACCGGCTCAGGTATGAGTGGTGCAATGTCTAGCAAACCAAAAGGAATAGGGTCATGATCAGGTAAGGGCTTAGGATCAGCAGGTGCAACATCAGGCTGATCAACGGGAACAAAATCTGGCTCAAGACCAGGCTCGGGGTCATGTGGAGGAGATGGTGCAGCTGACATGGCCGTATCATCTTCAGAATCAGTGGAATAGCGTTGTAATCCAACTGCCTGAAAAGCTGAAAATGTCACAGACTCAAAGGAATCTGAGATAGAGTGCAAACTAGTATCAGAGGATATCTCGATAACAGGGATCTCAGGAAGTGGAATAGCAACAACGTCCTCATCTAGCTCTCCATCACCATGGGCGTCATTAGGAGGACCATCAACAAACAAATCAACGTCATCATCAAACGGATCATCAAAAGGCCAATCCTTAGGAGGGATGACCATTAAAGGAGCATGAGCGAGGGTCGGTGCCATAATTTGCTCACCATCGGGATCCTCAATGATAAGATGATCATGGACTGGAATGGGAACAACAAACGGATCCTCGTCTGGAATACCATCAGCAAGCGGTAAGTCATCTCCAAAATCAGGCAACGCGAACAGCTGAAAGTCGTCCTCGTCATCGGATATCATATTTGGGTCACTCTCAGTATCGGATGTAAAGATCTCTGGCTCCGGTGCGATCTCGTCATCGGAAACAATAGCCATAGGTTCATCAGTGTCGGGCAATCTGCTCTCGGATGAAGACATAGTGTTTGTAAAATATCAATCATAACATATGCACATATATTAACCACTATCATTTAGCATGCAATCAAAGACAATGTATCATGAAATCATGTATCCTCATTATTCCTCACGAATCCTTTCTATCCTTCCTTAGTCTACCTAGACTCAACCACAAATGTGACCTTGCATTGTGTTTCGTGTCTTTTCTTTGTAAAAATGTTTATTCCATGGATCTGGGTGTTTCGTGTATGCAATGAAAACATGTTGTAAAAATATTTTCGTTAGAGCCCTAAGGATTATAGTCTAGACTCGAGAAGGAATCCTAGTTTGCTACAATCCAAGCTCTGATACCAAACTGTCATACCCTGACTTTTGTGGAAGCGTGATTATGTGTGACTTGCTTAATATCATTGCATTCAACCATAACAAACAACTATATGATAAAACCAAATATGTTCATCCATTAATTTAAGTTTTAAAACATAATAACAACATTGTTTAGAAATCCAACACAGACTTCAAATCCATAATACAAACCATGCAAATTGTTTAGAGTTCCATAAGGACTCGACAAAAGACTTTAAATAAAACCAGCCTTTGAAAGATGTGTCTTATCTAGGATAAGACACACTATCCAAACCCTTAGACTCCGGATGACATCTTTTATTCCCATCATTACTTGAAACAGCCAAACGCCCGCCAGATCCACATTTAATTCCCTGAAATACATGTAGTTTGAAAACATCAACAAAAGTTGAGCGAGTTCATGTGTTTTGTATGTGTGCACGAATAAACCTTTGAAATCATGGTAAATATGTATGTTTTGTAAAACCGGTATGAAAGCAGACAAGGAAAAAGATCAATTAATGGTTTGCAAGGCCATTAACGTGTGTGCAACGCCGTAGGAAGGCTCAAACCTAGCAGATTTTGTACCGGGCCTCCAGCTGTAAGACATAGTCACCTCATGGGCCAAACCCCGGTCCACATGGATGTGGGCTCGCTACACCCAAATAGATCTATCACTCATGCTCCTCGGTCCTAACACGAGGATTAATGGTCTTAGGAGTGCGCCTACCCATTCACATGATCTACTATGCAATCCTTAGCTAACCATACCAATTGTAATTGATTGTAAACATTTTGTAACATGTACTTCACCCCCGAAGTTACAAAACAAAAACAGTTAAAAGAAAAGGGGGACATGAACTCACAGTTTTGCGTTCTTCGAATCCGACTGTAACTCAAAGTCTCCTCTGGTGTACACGACTACCTACAACGTACTACGGTCTATTAGACGAGCGGGTCGTGCATTGACTCAGTATTAATTAGCGTCTTTGAGTTGTGTTTCATTGTGTCTTCAATATTATTCCAAGTTATATAATTATTTGTTAAAATAATAAATATTTTAACTTAAATTATATTTATTAAATTTTGGAATAATAGTTAAAATAATATATTTTAGCTTGTTACTTTTTATGTATTTATACATGTATATCATTCCCAAGGATGAGTGTATTTGTATTCGTATTCTTATTCTTATACTTGTATATTTTTGCCAAGTGTCGGTGGCGTATTCCGGTGTGTATTTATACGTACGAGAATACGTATTTTCTTGTAATTATTAAGTATTTTATACTTAACTTTTCCAGAATAATATTTCTAATAGAAATACATCAATATATATTTTCAACATATATATTTAAGAAATATTTCATAGAAAAATTACTTATAATTTTTCCATTGGTAAGAATAATTGTATTATCATGTAAACTACAAAAATAATATATTTTCAAGTCTAACTTAGAAAATATATATATAAATCCATTTTTCATCCAAAAATAATATAATTCATGTTTATCTATGAAAATACATTTTCTCCCAAAAATAATGTCCTCTAATAATTTCAAGAAACATATATATTTTTACTTGCCAAAAATAATATATTTTTTCTTTGTCAAAAATATGATATATTTTGTAATAGTTGTAAAAATCATATTTTTGTTCTCTTGGTGTCCAAAATATTATTTTTCAAAATATACTTATGAATAAAATTTCCGGAATATTTTTGTAAGTTATATTCTATGTTCGGTTTCTCCAATTTTTTTGGGTATAATTTATATGTTCATTCTCTTGGAATTTTGGTAACATTTTTGGATTGTAATTTTTGGTATTTTGATGAGTTATATTATTTTAATTCTTAAAATAATATAACTAATACACATAATATACAAATAATCACACACATGGTGACTTCTAAATATATATTTCCTAAATACGTATTTAGTCACTTTTATTTATAAAAACTAACCTCCAATAATTGTAATTTTTGTTAACAAAAATTATGGCAAACTTTATATAAAATTTCATGGTTTAAAATATACTTGTAAATATTTGTTTAAAAATATTTTCCTAAGTGTTTAATTTTTAGAAAAATTTTGCCATAGTTTCCCCTAAAAATGAAGGTTTCCATGCCTTCAAGGCATATCATTTTCTTTTATAAATCAACACAGTCATTAACAAATCAATCTACACTTACCAATTTGCCAAAATCAAGCATAAACTACTACCTCATGAACTTGAAAATTTATAAAAATGTGTAGTAACTTACTAGTGTATTTAGTAAGTCTAGTTACCCATTAAAGTGTGGTTGTTTATTTAAAAACTTTATTTTTTAAAGAAATTAGATCTTCACAACTTGTATATCATTTTTCTAAAAATATTTCTTCTTGGATTCTTCTTGTTAAATACATGATCCTACACTTGATTAACCACTAAAAATGTGATTTATTTCTTTAAGAACTAAGATTAAGTAAACTTTGTTTTTTTAACTTGATTTCTTGAAAAAAAAATCTTGAAATCATAGATTTACAAGACTTTACACACACTTTGATCATCACTTAACAAGAAAACAACTTATTCTTTCAAGTTCATGATTCACATGAGGATGATCTATGGATCTCTAACATTTTCATCCTCTCATCTTGCTAAATTATGTTTTTAATCATTATCTAGCAAGATCATATGATGATCAACATCAAAAACATGAGTAAACAACAATCAACAAGCATAACAACACATAAACATCATGATTTCTTATGATTTTAAGCTTATGTTCAAGTTTCAAGTTCAAGATTGTTAGTGTTCATCATGATCATCAACTTGTATCTTCTTTTAACCACTAAAATAAGATGTAAAATGAAGAGTATGATGTTCTTACTACTAGCTCAAGGCTAGGGGAAGATCACTAGATGAAATGGAGTGGATAAAAGCACAAGGTCCTTTAGCTTCCAAAGGCTCCAAGCTTCTTTGTGCACCTTCAAACACCCTTGTATATATGTAGAATAGATGAGACTTGAAAGATGATGATGATGGTGTGGAGGTGGGTGTTCGGCCGAGAGGTGAAGAGGAGAAGGAGAGAGAGCTCAAGTGTTGTAGTGTTGATCAAATGAGGGTTTTGATCTTATGGTTACTTATAACACTTCAAATACTAGTTTTATCTCATGCTTTATGTGTTTAGAAAAGGTAAACATGATCTATTTATTAATCAAATAAAATCCATTAGTGGGGCCCTTGTTGGCCGATTACTAGGTGGGGGGGGTCTAGGCTTAGGTTTCAACTAATAGTTAGTTTATGGTTAGATTTCAAGTAATCTAGTTAGGTATTTAGTTACTAGGTGTTATATGATGTGTTATGATGTTCGGGAACCATAACTAGCTTGGTAATGTTAAAACAATGCTTCTAGTGAAAATTTGGTGTTTCGGGTAGTGTTCGGTTGTTCGGTTGGTTACTGGTTCGTTATGGTGCTAAACTATGCAGTTTAGTGTGCTTTATGTTACCATTTGTGACAGTTTTAACTCCCGACACTTAGTGTAACACCCCGTGTTTCGAAAGTCGAATTCAAAGTCAAGATTGAAGTCAAAGGAAGAAAAGATTGCTAATTGCGATCTGTCACTCCTTGCTCAACTACTGTTTTGAATCCTTTGACTTGTAATCGAATATATTTATTTAATCACTTTAGTTGTATTATGTGGAGTATCTATTAATAATCGAGGTTTAATCGCTATTTAATCGCATGCTTAATCAATTTATCGCTAATCGCTATCGAAATCGCAACCGGACATTATGTGTTCTGGATATTGTTTTACGTGTGTGTGCTACTTAAGTGTTACTTATGCATGTTATGTTTATGTTGAGGTGTTAATAAAAATCGTAACTCTATCGCATCTCAATCGAATCGAAAACGCTAAACGCAAGTTAATTATAGTGATTGTATGTTAGATATAGTAGTTATGTTAATTGAGTAACTTATGGGTAAGACTGTCACGTCGCTCGCTCGAATCGCATCGCAACGCTCAACACGCGAATCGAAACGACAAAACTCATCGCGCCGGACTCATGGATCGAGTGGCCATCTGATCGGATTGTCATCCGATCGGGTTATCATCCGATCGAGTTGCCACCCGATCGAGTTGCCACCCGATCGAGTTGCCACCCGATCGACCAGCCACTTTCCCCACTTTCCTTTTTAGGAAACCCTATAAATACCCACCTGTCACATCATTGTGATGTGACAGCTCCCTTGTTCGACCAGCCGACCTTCAGCCCCTATTTCTCTCGATTTCTCTCGATTCTTGTATGTTTTCAACCTAAATCTTGTCTTCTATGATCTACACACACTTCTACATCATTTTCACCTTTGTATCTCAACTTTTAACCGTGAAATCACTGGATTTGAGGTGTTCTAGGATGATGTCATCATGGAGTTCTTATGAACATCAAAGTTTGGCTTCATTCCACCAAGAACAACTTAGATCTGAAGGATTTCCACTAGATTAATCAACATTTTTTGCTTAGATCTATACAAATTCATGGGTGATAGGATTGAAAGAAGGATTTCCAACTTTCTTTCAACTCTCTTACACTCAATGCACTCAAAACCGATAGAATCGGAGCTTGTTCTGATCTTCTACTCATTCTTAGTGATGTATTAGTTCCAGATCTGAATTCTATCAGAGAGATATTGATTTCGGGTTTGAACATGAACAACCGACTCGAACCGTGAACCGGTCGGACTAGGGTGATTCATGTTCGGTCGGGTCACTTAGGTCGAGATAAGGTTTCCGTTGTTTAAGCCAGATATCAAAACGTCTCGTTCAAAACTACAAAACTTCAAATGAAATCAAGTGACAAGACGATCTGACCGTTGGGACGGATTGCCATCCGATCGACCGGCCATCCGATCGGATTGCCATCCGATAGACCGGCCATCCGATCGGGTTGCACTTGGTTCCACACTTAAACTTTTATTCAAAATTCTAAGGTTCTGAACGTCGAATGGATTGTCATCCGATCGGATTGCCATCCGATCGAACGACCACCCGATCGAGTGACGTCTCGGACTTTGGTTCTTGAATCAATTTTCAAAGACCATCAGTAACTGACGGATTGCCACCCGATTGGATAGCCATCTGAAGAAACACTATATTAATCGATCGGAATCAATTATCTAGGGGGTTTGAATCTGCATAAAAAGGTAAGTTTCCTCTCGTTTGATTCGATCACAACTGATCTCCTTCTACGATAACTCTGCAAAAAAGAAGCACCGTTAGCCTCGCCAAGGGGAGAAAAGGGTTCTCTCCTTGATCCGACTCCGGTGTGAGAATAAGTATGGGTTATGAAGAAGAAGATGTATTTGATAAGTGTGTGTAACTTGAATTCATACCTGGGTTGTTTCTCATATTTATAGCCGAGAGTCTTTTGGGCGGGAAAACCTGTTAATGAAAAGTTAACGGAAGATGCTAACCCCGTAAGCGGTTACATCTCCTTTCGTCAAACTTCTCGATCCGACGTTAGTGCACACGGATCGCTAATTAGATCTATGGCTAGGGATTTGCCACGTGGAAAGTGATCAAGTGGAGATTACTCTCCATTTACATGCTATCGTTGTGATTTCAGGGAGCCCTGAGATGACGACACGTGTCCAGACGGTTATAACCGTCTTAGTGGTACACGATTGAATCCCTTCTAGAAGATTATTGTTGTAATCTGGTGTGGCTCCTTATTGTGTGGAATCAGCTAGATAAATAAATCCCAAGTCTGGGTAAATAATATCAAAGTCTGGATATTGAGCGGAAGTGTTTACTTTAGGATTTTCATCCTTTGCTCATGGGAGAAAACGCAAGGACTTATGATTTCCTTTTGGCGCACAAGTGTTGACTGTTGCTTGTTTTTTAAGCTTTCCTTTTGTAAGACCAGTGCGCGGCCGCGCAAGGTTAAAAGGTTGAAAGGCAAGGTTGTGGTATGGTCCCAAGTACTTATTATGAAGTTTTTTGGACCTTACCCCTTCAAGTCCCCCCAGTCTAGTGTTGTACTTATGCAAATAAGTGGAGCACTAGACTTATAAGAAAGAAAATGCTTTTGGCGTGAAAAAAATAGAGAATCTTCTATGAGAAGATTTAATTTTAAAAGGGGTTTTTTTAGGGGAAATTGTGACTTTTGCTCTCTTGTAATCATGAGCTGACGTTTGATGACGTCAGTTTGTAATAAAAAATTCGTATTTGTGATATTTTGTCTTCTTACATTGGGATATGTAATGGTGCTTGTCAGACTTCATTAATGGGGATATGACATTTGCTCCTGTAGCGCCATCTGGAAAAGATATTTGACAGGTGATCATGTCCTTCTCTTTTCCCGGAGTTAACTTGTCTATATATACGCTTGATGGATTTTTATCTTCTTGTTGATTTTTGGCAAAGAAGATGAAACGTTCTTATCATACTCGTCTTTTGCTGGACGTGTTTAGGGTTTACGAAGCTGCTGAGGGCCTTGTGCTTCTTTCTAGCTCACCACCTTTAGTTGCTGTTAAGGCAAAGGGGCCGGTCAATCCTGCTTCTTCGGTGGCTGTTGGTTCCGACTGTAAAGTTTTCCGGCACAAAGGTGTCGCTGATGATGGTATCACTGTGCTGGATGCTGATGGCTTGACAGCTCGTTTTCCAATGATCCGGAAAGGAGTTTTCCAGTTGGTGTATCAATGCCGGAAGAATCGCCGGTGTGAGCAGGTGCCCATCGTTGATGACGGTCCCGATGCTGGTTAGGTGTTAGCCTTAGAGCTAGTTCTTTTTAATGTTTTTTGTAAATTTGCTAGTTTTGATGCTAAAATTTTTTTGAAGATCATTGCCATGATCTTGTTATGAAGTGTTTATGCTACACTTGATGATATATACATTTTGGTGTACTGCTGTACCCGTAGATTTTGTTTGCTTTCGTATGTTTGGATTACAATATGTTGCATGTGTTTTAATTGCTTTGGTCAGGTGGAGCGAATGAGAGATGGTATTTGTGCTCATGTGTGAACGTTTGTCTAGAATATGCGATTATGTTGCGCTTTTTTCAGACTGTTCATGAGGTATACAATGTTCACCATATTGTTTTCGCGCAACCCAAAAGAATTACTTGCAATTTGTAACAAACCGTAACAAGCATGAAAATAATGTTTGTATTAATAAAGCGCGAGGCTTGTAATACAAGTGTTAATAGGAAATACATTGCCTGTGAATGATTTGTCCTATATGTAACACCTGCGCATTCCAGGTGCGGGGAACTAGAGTCCCGTCGATTCTTTTTAGGGTGTATGCCCCTTTACCTAGGACCTCATTGATGATGTATGGTCCTTCCCATTTTGGCGCTAATTTTCCCGGTTTTTCTGCATTTGACGCTTCATTGTCGCGCAAGACGAAATCACCGGGGACAAAGGTACACACGCGTACGCGCGCGTTGTAATATTTTTCGATTTTGGATTTGTACCTTGCTTCTGTGATGGCGGAATTCTCGCGCCTTTCTTCAAGAAGGTCTAAATCCATTCTTCGTTCTTGCTCATTGTTTTGTTTTTCCATGGCTATCATGCGCGGTGACGGTAGACCGATTTCGGCTGGGATTACGGCTTCAGACTCGTAAACCAGACTAAATGGAGTTTCTCCCGTGCAAGTCTTTGGCATTGTTCGATGTGCCCATAGGATGCTAGGGAGTTCATCAACCCATCCTCTGCGCACTGTGCCCAATCGTGCTTTAATGTCGTCGACTGTTTGTTTGTTGATGCTTTCGACTTGGCCGTTTGCTTGCGGGTGTGCCACGGAGGCAAAGTTGTGTTCAATTTTCATTTCCTTGAACCATTTCTGTAGATCTTCTGAGGCAAAGTTAGTGTCGTTGTCGGAAATGATGCGCAACGGTAATCCAAATCTGCAAATAATATGTTCCCATATAAATTTGCGGATTACCATTGCTGTGGTTGAGGCCAAGGCTTTAGCTTCAACCCACTTCGTGAAGTAGTCGACTGCTACAATGATGAATTTTACTGCGCCTGGCGCGTCAGGAAATGGGCCAACGAGATCAATGCCCCATTGCTGGAATGGCCAGGCAGACGTGACCGGTACTAGTGGATTCTTTGGCCGGAGCGTCTTTGGCGCGTGACGTTGACATGCTGCGCATTTCCGTAATGTTTCTACCGCGTCAACATGCATTCCCGGCCAATAATATCTTGCTCTAATTATTTTAGCTACTACCATGCGTGGTCCGGCGTGTATTCCGCACAAGCCTTCATGGATTTCTCTGATCAGGTATTGCGCGTCTGTCATGTCAACGCATCGGAGTAATGGTCCCATGAATGACTTTCTGTATAGAATGGCGTCCGCCATTTCGTAGTTTATTGCTTTATTCTGAATTTTCCTGGCTTCTGCTTTTTCCTCTGGGAGTTTCCCGTGCTGCAAGTATAAGATGATCGGGGACATCCAGGACGGATTGCCGATCTCTATGATGTTGACTTGTTTGAGAGGAACAGAGGGATTGGACAGTACCTCTATGCGTACTTCTTTTGCTAAGTGCTTAAAGCTGGTTGCGGCCAATTTACTCAATGCGTCCGCATGTTTGTTTTCAGTTCTGTTTATATGGTGGTGTTATGTCATTAGAACATTGCAGGTCTCTTTGAAGGATGAATCTTTCTTCTTTGGATTTTTCCAAGCATAACTCTCTAATAAAATCATGCACTTTACAAGCTTTGACACCTCCATCAAAGTTACTCGTGTCTGCTAAAATTACAAGATTTCTGTCAACTAGATCCATCAGGTAATCTTCTGCAATATCCTCCAGGCTTCTATTTCCATCTTCTTGTATGAATCCCTCAGCCACCCATAACCATATCAACCTTTGTACCTGAAACTCATAGTCTTCTGGGAAGCCACCAAGATACAGAAAGCACTCTCTCAAGTAAGGAGGAAGATGATTGTAACTTAAACTTAATGTTACCATACATCTATTGTGGTCACCAACAATGTACGAGCTTGTCCTGTCAGCAATTTTTACCCAAAACTCTTCACTTCGTGTTTCCTTTGTTAAAACTCCTGCAATGACAACCACTGCAAGTGGTAATCCTTGACAATTTTCTACTATTTGCATTCCAGGTTTAATCGCCCATTCAGGGCACTCGTTGCCTTGGAACACCTTCTGACACAATAGCTCCCAACTTCTTTCTTTGTTCAGATATCCTAAGTGATGAATCAATCCATCTGAATTTGCATGCTTAGCAACTTCAGTTTGGCGACTAGTGAGCAGAATTCGACTACCGGTGTTATCATGGGGGAAAAATACTTTCAAGTTATCCCATGTTTCTATGTGCCAGATATCATCGATGACAATTAAGTATCTCCTACCCATTAGGTTTTTGTGCACCAATTCACGAAGTCGAGAGTCATTAGCCTTTTCGAGGTCTAGTTGACCACTGATGGATTCCAGAATTTGAGTCAACACACCCCTTTTATCATATGTTTGAGAAACAGTGACCCAAACATGGACATGGAAATGATACTTAACATAACCATCATTGAATACTTTGGTGGCTAGGGTCGTCTTGCCAATCCCGCCCATACCAACAATAGAGACAACATCCAGCTTCCTTTGATCTTCCACAAGTTTGTCTCTTATGAGCTCCGCATCACCATCAATCCCCACAAAGATTTCATCCAATACTTTCTTTGATCCTAGTGAATTTCTGGAGCTGGAACTTTGAGCAGCAGCAAATTGATTTAGCGTTCTCGGAGGTCTTGGAGATGAATCCTTCTTCATTCTCATAAATTCTACCTGGACAGACTTGAATGCTCTCCTAATATCATCAATATTTAGGGAGGGATTAAAGTCCTCCGATGTAGTGGAATGTTCATTATTCCTAATGTGAAAAATGGACAGAAACTGATTGACAACAGAGTTGAATGATCTCATAACATTATAAAGATTTAGGGATCGTAGAAAGTCCCCAGAGGTAGTAAGATGACTATAATTCCTGATGTGAACATCGGATAGAAACAGATCGACGTTATACTCTTCCTCTTGTGCAGCGTATATGAGTCTTTTCATCAGATAGTTGAGTTCTTCGAAGTATTGATGGTCGTGGATGAAAACGGTTTGAATAATGAAGTGCAACTCTTGATAGAGAAATTGAAATTGAGGCGTTTGACGTTTAATTATCCGTTTGTTGATGGATGGAATGTCGTTGCGGTTGATAAGCTGGTTCAACTTGTCTATGAACATCTGAATACCTGCGGCTGTCATCTTGTCTCTGGAGTAACAAAATTACGTCTTCAGATTTGGAGAAGAAAGGAGGTCGTCGCAAGTGGGGGTTGCGCCTTGAGGGAATTGAAAACGTATTTGCTGGCAAGAAAGCTTAAACTATTCGATACATCTTTTTGTTATACGTTTCAACTGTTGACTTTAATTGATGCTTTCACAAACATTGGTGAGGATAACCGGGGTGGGGTTGGGGTTGGGGTTGGGGTTGGGGTAGGTACATAAATTATTTTGATTTCTTTTTAAATACGTAATGGGCCATCCATTTGAATATTTCTTTTATCTCTTCATAATTTTATTATTTAATAATCAATTGGTAATTTGGTTATTTCACTGATGATACTAGTTGGTGTAAGGAACTGAATGTATGCGAAATTTTCAAATAAAAGACATACGGTTTACTTACCAAAGTCAAAAGACATAACCTATAGTTAAAAAAACATAACATGCAAATTTCAGTTTTATATTTTTAGTTTTAACTATTGTTTAAAAAAATATAATATTATTGACATCTTGACACTTTATGTGTTTTATTAATTGTTTAAAGAGTAAATTATCATTTTAGTCCCGAGGTTTGTTTAAATTTGTTATTTTAGTATAAATAGTTTTTTTTTTTTTTTTCTCTTTTTAATCCATGACTTTTCCATTTTGTTGTCATTTTGATCATATTGCCTAACTCTATCCAAAAACCTCATTTTTAACAAGAGGTATTTTAGTGATTTTCAATTTAAATATTTCAAATTGCCATTTTGATCTATTCTTTTTTATACCGAAAAAATAAAAGGAAAATATCTAATTAGTAGGACCTACCTCTACCCTCCCATTCTTCATCAAACCCGCTCTCTCTCTCTCTCTTTCTCTCTCTCTCTCTCTCTACCTCACCTGAAGTTGATGTAACACCCCGTGTTTCGAAAATCAAAGTCAAAGTCAAGATTGAAGTCAAAAGGAGACAAGATTGCTAATTGCGATCTGTCACTCCTTACTCAATTCCTGTTTTGACTTCTTTGACTTATAAATAGTCTTTTATGCTTTTACGTTAGTTGTATTATTTGGAGTATTTGTTAATAATCGATGTTTAATCACTATTTATCGATATTTAACACATGTCTTACCGTTTTATCGCTTATCGCAACCGCACTCGTAACTCGAATTACGCATCTGGTTATGGTTCTTATGCGTGTGTATGCCCCTTATGTGTTACTTGTGCATGTTATTTATATTTTATGATGTGGTGATTAATCGAAAAGCAATCGAAACTCAATCGCAATCGAATCGCAAACGCTAAACGCAAGTTAAATAGGACGATTGTATGTTGATATAGTAGTTGGGATTAAAAGTAATTTGAATGAGGAACTCTATCGCATCGCAACGCTCAACACTCGAATCGAAATCGCAAAACTCATCGCGCCAAGCACTCGAATCGAGTGGCCAGCCGACCGAGTTGCCACCCGATCGGGCTGCCACCCGATCGAAGTGCCACTCGATCGAGCTGCCACCCGATCGAAGTGCCACTCGATCGAGCTGCCACCCGATCGAGGTGCCACTCGATCGAGCTGCCACCCGATCGGGCTGCCACTCGATCGACCAGCCACTTACTTCCCTTTCCTTTTATGGAAACCCTATAAATACCCTCATATGCCAACATCTCTTGATGTTGACAGCTCTCTCCCTCTCCACTCGCTCCAGCCGCTATTTCTTCAGATTTCTCGCGATTCTTGTAAGTTTTCCACCTAAATCTTGTACTTTCTTGATCTACACGCACTCCTACACCTTTCTATCTTTTGAATCTTAACTTTTAACCGTGAGATCACTAGATTTGAGGTGTTCTAGGTTGTCATCATGGTGTTCTTATGAACTTCGTGTTTTGGCTTCAGTCCACCAAGAACAACTCAGATCTGAACGATTTCCACATGAATAAACAAAGATCTTTCATAGATCTGAACATATTCATGGTGAAAAGGATTGAAAGATGGTTTTCAAGCTTTCTTTCAACTCTTTTACACTCAATGCACTCAAAACTGATGGAATCGGAGCTTGTTCTGATCTTCTACTCTTTCTTGTGGATGTGTTGGTTCAAGATCTGGATTCTATCCACGAGGTTACTGATTTTGGGTTAAACATGAAAACACCGTCTCGAACAGTTAACTGGTCGGACTAGGGTGGTTCCTGCCCGATCGGGTCACTAAGTCTTGACGAGGTTTCTGTTGTTTAGCACGTTATCAAACAGTCTCGAGAAAACTTCAAACTGCCAAGACAACCAAGGAAGAAGATGATCAGGTCAACTAGGACGGATTGCCGTCCGATCGGATTGCCGTCCGACCGGATTGCTACCCGACCGGATTGCCACCCGAATGGATTGCACCTTGGGTCCCACACTTAACTTTTATTTCCACATTTGAGGTTTTAAACATCGAACGGATTGCCGTCCGATCGGATTGCCACCCGACCATGTGATGTTTGACTTCAAAACTTAAACAATTTTTAACATGTTCAGTACGTACGGATTGCCACCCAATCGGATAGCCATCCGATCGAGTGACCGACCTGCTGTGAACTTGTTCTCAACCTGAGAAGCCTCACCAATCGAGTGACCGACAGCCGTTCGATCGACCGACCTGAAAGGCAGAGATACTTCTCTGTTTTCAATGCTATAACGAAAACTTCAAAAATCAAGTCATCATACACAAACACATCCATCCCAAACGAGATGACAATCTAATCGAGTGGCCACCCGATCGGGCGACCACCCGAACGGATTGTCATCTGATCGACCGGCCACCCGATCGGATTGCCACCCGATCGGATTACCGTCTGATCCATTGACACTTCACACCGTTTTACGCGCCGCTTATCGTTATGCTATCGTTCTGATCAGGCTAATTTTCGCTCTAGCGCTCCCTTCAATCCATCATCGTTGTGAGAATACTCGATCCCTTTTTGCTTTACGCACTATTGGGTGTTAGATACGTTACTTATTCTAAATCACATCGAACACACTACGCAATACTTTAACGCTAACCGTTACCACATGTTATATGTGACTTAATGAATGCTTGTTTGTTATGTTTACACATGGAATGTTGTCTACCTGCCTTAGCAACGATAGTACTATAGTTTGGACTCAGCACCTGTTCACTCAGGGGTTGTTAAGGACAATTAATTACATAGCTCACAGTGGTGAGTGTGTATTACAAACTGCCTTGGGCAGTCAACCCGCAGTCATTGGTATCGATAGGTTCATGTCGATAACTAATGTGCTTCATTTCACACTGTGTACATGCTGGTTATGCGTAATCGATTTTGAACTCTATTATATCTATCAAACTTGTATGCTCACCTTTACACTATGTGTATTGACTTTTACTTTAACGTATGTGGCAGGTGTTTATGATGTTTAGATGCTTGGCTTGCTGTGAAATCGATGCTAGGAAAGGTCTAGAAACAAATACACGAATTGTTTGTATTTGAAATCTAAGTTGTCGGAACAGAACAATTTGACTAGATTTTGTCTGTAATAATTATGTTACTTTTTATGTCATGGTATGGGACATGATGCTTTAAATAATTGGTAATTATAGTTATTATGGAAACTTCTGGACAATCTGTTTCGCTCAGTGCCACACCCTGATGTTTCCGCCATTGGTTGGGGTGTGACAGATTGGTATCAGAGCCATAACTATAGGGAATTAGGCAAGACTCGACCTAGTCCGGGTCGATGTCTTAGAAACGACCTAGTCTGTAGTTAGGTACCAACAGACCGACTTGTGCACACCCTGTAGGGGTTATGTACGAGCTTACTTGCTATTTCTCGCTATTCTCGCCTACGCTTCGAAGGGTCTTAAACTCATGTCATGTGTTCAAGCTAGCAAGTATCTCCGCAAGGAATACAGAGCTTTCTTGGCTAACATTGTAGTAGCGGAGAAGGAAAAGAAAGGTAGAACAGGAGTAAACGATGTTCCAGTGGTTCGAGAATTTCCTAACATTTATCCTGAGGATCTTCCCGGACTTCCGCCAAGTCGTGATATCGAATTTCGTATCGACCTCATCCCTGGAGCTAACCCTATTGCTAGAGCTCCTTATCGACTCGCTCTGTCTGAAAAGCGTGAACTCTCGAGTCAGCTCTAGGAATTGCTTGATAAAGGCTTCATTCGCCCGAGCACCTCTCCATGGGGCGCACCAGTCCTTTTCGTCAAAAAGAAGGATGGGTCGTTCAGGATGTGCCGCACCCGCGGTTTTTATAGACCTGATGAATCGCGTGTGTAAACCTTATCTCGACCGCTTCGTCATCGTGTTCATCGATGATGTCCTGATCTATTCCAAGTCGAAAACCGAACACGCTTAACATCTACGTTTGGTTCTCGAACTACTCCAGGGGAATCGACTCTATGCTAAGTTCTCCAAGTGTGAATTCTGGCTGGAGGAGGTTCAATTCCTCGGTCACATTGTTAATAGTCAAGGTATTCACGTCGATCCCGCGAAGATTGAAGCAGTTAAGAGTTGGGTTACGCCGAAGAACACGTCTGAAGTCTGTTCTTTTCTCGGACTAGCGGGCTATTATCGTCGATTTATCGAAGGGTTCTCTAAAATCGCTGTGCCGCTTACCTCTCTCACGCATAAAGATAAGCCTTTTGTTTGGGGAACTGAACAAGAGTCTGCTTTCCAAAACCTCAAGCACATGCTTTGCAATGCTCCCGTCCTCACTCTACCGGACAGAAATGACGACTTCATTGTCTATTGTGATGCCTCAAACCTTGGTCTTGGTTGTGTTCTCATGCAAAGGGACAAGGTTATCACTTACGCATCTCGTCAGCTCAAGATCCACTAGAAGAACTATATAACCCACGACCTCGAGCTAGGCGCAGTTGTTTTTGCGTTAAAGATTTGGCGACACTACCTTTACGGTACTAAGTATACGATCTTCACCGATCATAGGAGCCTACAACATATCTTCGACCAGAAAGAACTTAATATGCGTCAACGCCGATGGGTAGAACTTCTCAACGACTACGACTGTGAGATCCGTTATCACCCAGGAAAAGCAAATTTCGTTGCCGACGCTCTAAGCCGATGAAGCTATTTGCATAGCGCTCGTAATGTTCCAGCCCAGCAACATCTTGAAACCCTTATTCGAGAAGCCCAACATGCCTGTTTTAACGAACGCACTTTGAAGAAGGAAAGGATCTATCACGATGGAGCCCAGCTTGTGAATAAGTCGAATGGGATGTTCCACTATCTGGACCGAATTTGGATCCCTAAACGGACCGATTTACGACAGATTTTGATGGACGAAGCCCACAAATCTCGGTATTCTATTCATCCCGGTGCCGATAAAATGTACCAGGACCTTCGCTACAAGTACTGGTGGCCGGGCATGAAAAGGGATATCGCTCTCTATGTTGGGAAGTGCCTTACTTGCTCGAAAGTCAAGGCTATGCATCAAAGACCCTCTGGCTTACTTGAACAACCCCCGATCCCTATGTGGAAGTGGGAAAGTATAGCTATGGACTTCATAACAAAACTTCCGCGTACGCCATCAAGTCACGACAGCATCTGGGTTATCGTCGATCGTTTGACCGAATCTGCTCATTTTTTGCCAATACGAGAAGACTACAAGGTAGAAAGATTAGCCCGAATCTACACCGATGAGATCATTTGTCGACATGGGACGCCTCGCGACATCATCTCTGACCGTGATGCTCGGTTTACCTCACGTCTATGGCAAACGTTTCAAACAGCTCTCGGTACTACGCTTAATCTAAGTACCGCATTCCACCCTCAAACCGACGGTCAGACTGAGAGAACGATTCGTACCCTTGAAGACATGCTCCGTTCGTGTGTCATAGACTTCGGTGGTAATTGGGACGCTTACCTGTCGTTAGTCGAATTCTCGTATAATAACAGTTATCATTCCAGCATTCAAATGGCACCGTTTGAGGCTTTATACGGAAGAAAATATCGATCGCCAATTGTATAGCACGAGATCGGGCACTCGCAATTAACCGGTCCTGAGCTATTGCAAGAAACGACTGACAAAGTTCTCCAAATTCGAGACAATTTTCTGAAAGCTCGGAGTCATCAGAAAAGTTACGCCGATAGACGACGCAAGCCCCTTGAATTTGACGTTGGCGACTACGTACTCCTAAAGGTATCACCTTGGAAGGGTGTGGTCAGATTCGGCAAGAAAGGGAAACTAGCGCCTCGATATGTTGGACCTTTTAAGATTCTGGAAAGGATCGGAAAAGTCGCCTACAGACTCGAACTACCGAAGGAACTTAGCAACGTCCAGCCGACTTTCCATGTGTCGAACCTCAGAAAATGCTTGGCTGAGCATGATTTAATTGTACCTCTAGAAGATCTTCAAGTAAACGAAACACTACACTTCGTGGAGAAGCCTATCGAAATCATGGACCGCCAAACCAAGCAGCTCAGACGCTCGCGCATTCCCATTGTGAAGGTTCGATGGGAAGGCAAACGAGGAGCATAGTTCACTTGGGAACTCGAAAGCGACATGAAGGCGAAGTACCCGCAGTTGTTTGTTATGGCTTCGGCCTAATTTCAGGACGAAATTCCCTCAACTAGGGGAGGCTGTAACACCCTGTGTTTCGAAAGTCAAAGTCAAAGTCAAGATTGAAGTCAAAAGGAGACAAGATTGCTAATTTTGATCTGTCACTCCTTGCTCAATTCCTGTTTTGACTTCTTTGACTTGTAGATAGTCTTTTATGCTTTTACGTTAGTTATATTATGTGGAGTATTTGTTAATAATTGAGGTTTAATCGCTATTTATCGATATTTATCGCATGTCTTACCGTTTTATCGCTTATCGCAACCGCACTCGCAACTTGAATTACGCATCTGGTTATGGTTCTTATGTGTTACTTGTGCATGTTATTTATGTTTTATGATGTGGTGATTAATCGAAACGCAATCGAAACTCAATCGCAATCGAATCGCAAACGCTAAACGCAAGTTAAATAGGATGATTGTATGTTGATATAATAGTTGGGATTAAAAGTAATTTGAATGAGGAACTCTATCGCATCGCAACGCTCAACACTCGAATCGAAATAGCAAAACTCATCGCGCCGAGCACTCGAATCGAGTGGCCAGCCGACCGAGTTGCCACCCGATCGGGCTGCCACCCGATCGAAGTGCCACTCGATCGAGCTGCCACCCGATCGAGCTGCCACTGGATCGAGTTGCCACCCGATCGGGCTGCCACTCGATCGACCAGTCACTTACTTCCCTTTCCTTTTATGGAAACCCTATAAATACCCTCATATGCCAACATCTCTTGATGTTGACAGCTCTCACCCTCTCCACTCGCTCCAGCCGCTATTTCTTCAGATTTCTCGCGATTCTTGTAAGTTTTCCACCTAAATCTTGTACTTTCTTCATCTACACGCACTCCTACACCTTTCTATCTTTTGAATCTTAATTTTTAACCGTGAGATCACTAGTTTTGGCTTCAGTCCACCAAGAACAACTTAGATCTGAACGATTTCCACATGAATAAAGAAAGATCTTTCATAGATCTGAATATATTCATGGTGAAAAGGATTGAAATATGGTTTTCAAGCTTTCTTTCAACTCTTTTACACTCAATGCACTCAAAACCGATGGAATCGGAGCTTGTTCTGATCTTCTACTCTTTCTTGTGGATGTGTTGGTTCAAGATCTGGATTCAATCCACGAGGTTACTGATTTCGGGTTAAACATGAAAACACCGTCTCGAACAGTTAACTGGTCGGACTAGGGTGGTTCCTGCCTGATCGGGTCACTAAGTCTTGACGAGGTTTCTGTTGTTTAGCACGTTATCAAACAGTCTCGAGAAAACTTCAAACTGCCAAGACAACCAAGGAAGAAGACGATCTGGTCAACTGGGACGGATTGCCGTCCGATCGGATTGCTACCCGACCGGACTACCACCCGATCGGATTCCACCTTAGGTCCCACACTTAACTTTTATTTCAACATTTGAGGTTTTGAACATCGAACGGATTGTCGTCCGATCGGATTGCCATCCGACCGGATTGCCACCCGACCATGTGATGTTTGACTTCAACACTTAAACAATTTTCAACATGTTTAGTACGTACGGATTTCCACCCGATCGGATAGCCATCCGATCGAGTGACTGACCTGCTATGAACTTGTTCTTAACCTGAGAAGCCTCGCCAATCGGATTGTTGTCCGCTCGAACAGCCATTCGATCGACCGACCTGAAAGGTAGAGATACTTCTCTGTTTTCAAAATGCTACAACGAAAACTTCAAAAGTCAAGCCATCATACACAAACACATCCATCCCAAACGAGATGACAATCCAATCGATGGCCACCCAATCGGGCGACCACCCGAACGGATTGTCATCCGATCGACCGGCCACCCGATCGGATTGCCACCCGATCGGATTACCGTCCGATCCATTGACACCTCACACCGTTTTACGCGCCGCTTATCATTATGCTATCATTCTGATCAGGCTAATTTCCGCTCTAGCGCTCCCTTCAATCCATCATCGCTGTGAGTATACTCGATCCCTTTTTGCTTTACGCACTTTTGGGTGTTACATACGTTACCTATTCTAAATCACATCGAACACCCTACACAATACTTTAACGGTAACCGTTACCGCATGTTATACGTGACTTAATGAATGCTTGTTTGTTATGTTTACACATGGAATGTTGTCTACTTGCCTTAGCAACGATAGTACTATAGTTTGGACTCAGCACCTGTTCACTCAGGGGTTGTTAAGGACAATTAATTACATGGCTCACAGTGGTGAGTGTGTATTACGAACTGCCTTGGGCAGTCAACCCGTAGTCATTGGTATCGATAGGTTCATGTCGATAACTAAGGTGCTTCATTTCACACTGTGTGCGTGCAGGTTATGCGTAATCGATTTCGAACTCTATTATATCTATCAAACTTGTATGCTCACCTTTACACAATGTGTATTGACTTTTCCTTTAACGTATGTGGTAGGTGTTTAAGATGTTTAGATGCTTGGCTTGCTGTGAAATCGAGGCTAGGAAAGGTCTAGAAACAAATAAACGAATTGTCTGTATTTGAAATCTGAGTTGTCAGAACAGAACAGTTTGACTAGATTTTGTCTGTAATAATGATGTTACTTTTTATGTCATGGTATGGGACATGATGCTTTAAATAATTGGTAACTATAGTTGTTATGGAAACTTCTGGACAATCTGTTTTGCTCAGATGCCTTCACCTGAAGTTGCAGAAGTCGAGCCTGATGTCGAAACCATAGAAGTTCTGGCTGAATTTAAACAACCTCTTGATGAGGATCAGAAGCACCTGAAGATACATAAGTCGGGCCCCATACATGTGTTGACACCTTAAGAGTTCAATATGAAATTAAACAACCTTTTGATAATGTTCTATGCTCACGTCAAGTTGTGGAAGTCCAACCCGATCCAGACGGTGACACCGTAGTAGTTAGATCTGAAAGTTTTAAAGAAGTAACGATAGATAATGCTGAGAATGTACCTGATGATGCAATTTCAGATGTATCTCGTTTACATAATCAGAATAAGGAAGTTAATGTGGAATCCAGAATATTTAGCGAAGCTGGAAATTTGGAGAAATCAGTTCAGGAGAATCTTTCCTCAAGCAATGATGTTTATGTCGAGTGTGATGGCGTTATTTATGACCAGAAGTCCCATCTGCATATGTTTGGCAATCAAGATGAATGTGGTTTTTAGATGGAGTTAGGCAATGTGATCAAATGGCAACATAAGGAAAAAGTCAGGGACCCAGAGGAGAAAAAAAAACTATTTGGACTAAAATGGTAAATTTAGACAAACCTCAGGGACTAAAATGACAACTTACTCTTGTTTAAAATACCAGGTAGAGTGGATTAAGTGCATAAGGCATAACTTGGTACCTTATAACGATATATATGTTTTTATTAGGTCATAAAATTGTGGCCAATTCATCACGCGTGGTGAATATGAAGCGTTGTCGTCTTCACGCGTTGTAATTCAAAAAGTGAACGTTGGTATATGACCGTTGTGGGATGGGATGGAGATGAGTTACCGGGAGATGATGGTGAAGATGGTGATTAAAGTTGCCGGTGATCGATGATGAAGAACGGAATTGGGAGATGATGATGGTGATGAAAGTTGCTGGTGATCGAGATGGTGATGGTGATGAAAGTTGCTGGTGATTGATGATGAAGAACGGAGTTGGGAGATGATGATGAAGATGGTGATGAAAGTTGCCGGTGATCGAGATGATGATGAAGATGGTGATGAAAGTTGTAGTGAATGAAGATGGTGATGATGAACGGAGATGATGATGAAGATGTTAATTTATAATTTAAAAATATAAAAAAAACCATCACTAGTGATGGGCATTTCCACTAAAATCCATCACTAGTGATGGAATAAAACTTGATGACGTGACGGAACTTGATTGAATGTTGTGAGTGATGGAATTCCATCAGTAGTGGAGCGCTAAATATATAGGTAAATTGTTTACCAAATTTCCCGCGGTTATAGGTATTAACCTTATTTTAATCTACTCCTTGGACTTCAACCAAAACTTTGTTTTCACAAACAACATATTTGTTATCCGGTAGATATCACTATATGCCCTAATAGTGAAAGTAGTGAAAATGTTTGAGACAATTATATTATATTATACATATATTAATTAATTATTATTACTATATGTTAATAATAGAACGAAATGAATAGTGCCAGGCTTCCTGGCACTATGTTATTGAAACACATGGCTGTTTCTATTACAGCCACCAGTGTTTTTATCAAGTTATTATTAATAGATGAAGCTTATGAATAGTATTTTAATTATTATAATAATATATAGTTTTTTAATATTTTTATTATTTTAATATTATAACAATAATTATTTTCTTTATCTTTTTTCTCAGCTTTAATGATTCTTTTTTATTAGGGTTGGGATAAATGCTACCCGGTACCACTATTTGCTCATTCCTGATCATAGGTACCGTGCGAACAACAACGATATCGTACAATTTTTTTGTTGTTGATTTTCTTCAACTTTTAACAATTTCTTCTTTTTAGTTTCAGGGGTAGGGATAGGCTTATTGCCAACCGATACTAAATCGGTACTGGTACCGAAAACAACAGTTATGGCACCGGTATATGAAGGTAAAAACCAGTACCATGAACGCCAAAAGTCAGTTCCGAACTGGTACTTAAGATCTTTCGATTCGGGAAATTCGGTACCGGTACCCAGTACCATTTATTCATCTCTGACCATGAGTTTCTTACAAAGAACGTCATTACCATACAACTTTTTTAAAATCATATTTTTTTACTGAATTTGCCTCACACTGTATTTCGAGGAAAGTTTAGTAACTAAGTCGCAATTTGCAATGTATAGCATGTCTCGCAAACCATACAACGTTTTTAAAATCATATTTTTCTACTGAATTTGCCTCACACTATGTATTTCGAGGAAAGTTTAGTAACTGAGTCGCAAGTTGCAATGTATAGCATGTCTCGCAACCATGATTCAAGGAGACGCGGTGGCATAACATGATTGGATGGTGGTAAGGGTTCAAGTGATGGAGATGAGGAATCCCCCGAGTACCCTTAAAGAGATTTTTCTTCTAGGCTCCTTCCGTCCCTTGAGAATTGTGATGTTAGACTACCAGTGTTTGAAGATTTGTCTAATGTCCTAAATCGTCTGATAGTGACAATTTAAGGGAGTATAAGGTGTTGGGTTTTTCACATGTTTATCAAAGTATTTTATCCATATAAAATAAAAACGCAGCGGAAATTATTATTTAAAACATGTTACTTACAAGATATAAAACTCATTTTATATGTAAAACCCTATCCCCGGATCCATATACGAACATGCATGCTATCAAAAAATTAAAACACAACCATAGGGTGTTTAGATACTACCTTCCAAGGAGTAAAGGATATGAAGAAGATGATGCTTCTTGAACGGTTGCCTTCAAGAGTAGAAGACCTCAAGCTTGTATACCCCAAGCCTTCCAACAAACACCTTATGTTTAGCTAGGATTTCTACACTTTTGAACTTACTAGAAAAATCCCTCTAGACCACCATACATGGACGAATTTTTGAGAGGTTTTATCTAGTGATCTTGCACTTGATTTTCAAACTTGAAAACCCTTGGAAACCACCTTCACTTAGCCGAAATTTGAGAGAGTATTTTCAAGTCTTACCATTGAAAAAAAAATATATCTCTACATCTTTATGAAAGTGTAAGAGAATATATCAAAAAACACTAAATCAAGTGCTACCCTTTTCCACCAATCAAGAAGCTTCTAACAATGACAATTGCATGAAAGATGATTGGACCAACAAAATGGTCTTGGGAAGGGGGCGGCCCACCCTTTTATTTAAAAAAAATCAATTTTTCTCTTAAATAATTTTAAGTCTTGCCACAGGTGAAAAGGTCTCATCATAATCAACCGCTTGAGTTTGAGTGAAACCTTTTGCTACAAGTCTTGCTTTATAAGTATCCAAATTACCATGCATATCGGTTTTCTTCCTGAAAACCCACTTAGTTCCAGCTACTTTGGAGTTAAGAGGTAGCACAACCAATTTCCAAACTTGGTTGTCATACATGGATTGCATCTCTACGTTCATGGCTTCAAGCCATTTGTCACAATCGGATTTTGACATTGCATCATGGTATGTGGTAGGTTCACCCGAATCTACCACGTAGCATCCTTCCATGAAAAATCCATATCCTTTAGGTGGACTACTAACTCTACCAGATCTGCGAACGTTTTGTGTGTTCTTTGATCAACCACTTGATCGTTTTCAACAACCTCTTGTTGAGTGCTAGTTTTAGCCAAACGTGTATCGGCTTGTGATTCTCAATCCTCATCAAGTTCCACTGTTCTACTAATTCCTTCCACAAGGAACTTAGCTTCCAAGAACTCAGCCTTTCGAGCAACAAATACCTTTTGCTCTGTTGGATCGTAGAATTAATATCCTATACCATCTTTAGGATATCCTTTAAATATGATAATGATGGAGCCCTTCCATGCCATATTTCAAAAGGGTGTCTTATCCACTTTCTTGGTTTTGGGCCATATTTAATATACGGACCACGGAGAGCAAAGCGTAACCCCAAAACGATAGAGATAATGCTCTCTTAGCCATCATAGATCGAACCATATCCAAATAGAGTTCGATTCCTCCTCTATCGGAACGAAGAACTTTGATTGAGTTGATTTTGTACATCACCTTTTGAAGGCTTTGATCATTTCAAAACTTCAACTTTGTGTCTCAGTAGGTACACATAACCATAACTACTATAGTTGTCGGTAAAAGTAATGAAATATCTTTCACCATTCCTATTCATTGGTTTAAAAGGATCAGATACATTCGAATGTATAATACCTAATAAATCTTTTACCCTTTGTCACTAAAGGGTTTCTTAGTCATTTTACCTTGTAAACTTGATTCACATGTATCAAATGAATCAACTGCATTTGTCTCCAAAAGACCATTCTTTTGAAGTGTTTGCATGCGACTTCTGTTTATATGACTAAGGCGATAATGCCAAAGATAGGTCTCACTCAAATCCATTTTGAGTTTCTTGGTGATTGCTTGGTACATTTAACTATCAAATGGTATACTATCATGAACCAACTCATAAATACCATTTGAAGGCATAGCTTTAAAGTAAAACATGTCATTCATCTAGATAAATGTCATTGTTTACAAACTTTAAATCAAAACTATATTGTCTTATAAGGGAAACTTGAATAATGTTCCTAGTCAAACTAGGAGCACACAATATATTTTTAAAACAATTTCCAAACCATTTGGAAGTTTCAATACACAGTCTCATCGGGCTACAACTTGAACTTTCGCTCCATTGCCCATGAAGAGACTAATGTCTCCCTTCTTTTAATGCTTATTTCTTTTGAACCCTTTTGCAACAAATTGCAAACATGAGTTCCACATCCGGTATTTAATACCCATGTGTTTGGAGAAATAACATTAAGGTCAATATGTATCATAAAGATTGTACCTGAGGTTTGCCTAGCATCCCTCTTGTTTTTCAACTCCTTGAGATAGGGTGGACAATTCTTATTTAAATGTCCTATCTCTCCATACTCAAAGTATGGATCGTTCGTGGCAACCTTTGCCTTCTTATATTTTGGTTTCGGTGGTTGCGCTTTAGCCTTTCTTTTCTTTTCCCTTTGAATTACCCGTTTCCATTTTCAACATTTGCTTTGGTGTCGGGGTGATGCCCTTTCTAGTTGCCACCCTCATTGATCGTTAGAATGGATAAAGCCCTTTTATCCATATTGAGCCTTTCGAGGCGATCAATGTGGCTTTTCATCTTAAAGACATAAGATGAGACCGATTGGGTTTCCTCCATTCGACATGCATGAAGCGCTTGAACCGTTTCGAAGTGTTCTACCCTTAGGAACATTTCCTACAATTGGTTAATCATTTCGTATGCTCATGATGTTCAAAATCCTTTTGAATCTCGGGAATCATAGTTCCTAACTTGAGGCAAGAGGCTTTGCATTGTACCCTCGGTATACTTAATCCAATCGTTATAGGCATCCTCATCTTCCATAAGATGTTCATAGGGAATAGGATCGTTCAACACATAGGATATCTTCTCTTACTTGAGAACGATTCTTAAGTTTCGATATCAATCCATAAAGTGTTATGATTGAAACGATCCTTTTCAAGGATTGTTTTTAGTGATAGGTTACGGACGGTTTTGGGTAATATTGTTAGCGGCCATCTACAGAATTTTACAAGGTTCAATTTTAGTATTTTTGATATTATTATAATTTAATCATTAATACCCTTTTATGTCTCAAAGACGATTAATAATTAAAATCTAGAATCCAACGTTACATTTAAATATTGGTTAGGTGACCTTTATCCCTCTATTTAAGTTAATAAGGTAGTCAACGTTTGACAATTGCAACCCTTTGCAACTTCTAGCCATATGGGATCGGTTAAACATCTTTATGTTTAGTTGGCATGTTTAATCCCATCAACACCTTTTGTTCCCCATGCTTTGGTGACCTTAAGTTCATGTTTCCAAATCAAGTCGTCCAACTTACACACACGTGTGAGTTTATACACATAAGTGGTTAGGTGACCTTTATCCCACAAACATGGTAAACCCACCTCGAATATACAAGTTCCCTCAAATGTGGTTAGGTGACCTTTATCCCACAATAAGAGTTCCCAAGTGATTCGAGTGTTGTATAAAAGGATGGTGTTTGACTTGTTTTATAAAAGGGATTTTGAGTTTTCAAAATTCTAGTTTAGAAAATTTTATTTACCATACATTTGCATGCATTCAAATCCTTGGTACTTTTGTGAAAACAAAATTTCAATGTTCTTTTTAATAAAACCCATTTTATTATAAAATCATTAATTTTTAATAACCTTTTATTAACCAATTTTAATGATTTTAAAGAACCAATTTTAAGCTTGTTGTTGATTATTAGTTTGTTAAACATGCATATCCAAATATCATCCAAACAATAAAATAAGCAACCACACAAGCACAACATACATAACAATAGGTGCATAACCATAGCCAACTATTTTTGACAACACTTGTTAGCCGAAACAAGTGTGCCAAAAGGTCCTTCCTTAGGGGTGAATATTGACACAAGAAATGTGTCGTTGAACTCCCACTTGATCCCGCATCCAAATGCTTTAAGTCTTCTTCTTGTGTTGTGATTTCTTCACATTCTTTGGTCTTCCAAATGTCTTTTATATTCAGCTCCAAACTCCTTTGGACTTCAAAATGTGTTTTGGTTATCGGGTTAAAATCCCGTTAAGAACTATGAAGTCCTTTAGGCCCGAAATTAGCCAAAACCAAAACCGCATTTTGTGTGCATCTTCTTTTACAAAAAAAAATATCCTAATACATTTTTTTTCTAGTAAAATAAAATGCACATAATCTATTTATTTTACATACCAAATGAAAATAAATAAATTACATAACTTTACAAATGGAAGAACAAAATAATAATTATTACAACCTTTGAAATAATTAAATATAAATCATAACACAATCATTCAACATATTCACATAAGGTCATGGCTAGGTTATGAACACCAAAAAATATATATCCACATATATAAAATTCAAGAAGCAAAAATGATTTCCTTTTTACAACCTACTTTTCGGTCAAGAATGAAAAAACCGAAAAAGTGGGTTTTTTGTCCAAACAAAACAGTCATCCATATGACATAATTTTTCAAGATACTTTTATGCATGTAAGAAAATAATCTTAAAAAACAAAAGGATAACCATATATAAAATTTCGGCCAAAAGGTTTTAACCAAACCCGAAACCCGAAAATTTCATATCCTATGAAGCATGCACTCATATAAGCGGCTCTGATACCGTTGTTGGGTTTTTCACATGTTTATCAAAGTATTTTATCCATATAAAATAAAAACGCAGCGGAAATTATTATTTAAAACATGTTACTTACAAGATATAAAACTCATTTTATATGTAAAACCCAATCCCCGGATCCATATACGAACATGCATGCTATCAAAAAATTAAAACACAACCATAGGGTGTTTAGAATACTACATTCCAAGAAGTAAAGGATATGAAGAAGATGATGCTTCTTGAACGGTTGCCTTCAAGAGTAGAAGACCTCAAGCTTGTATACCCCAAGCCTTCCAACAAACACCTTATGTTTAGCTAGGATTTCTACACTTGTGAACTTACTAGAAAAATCCCTCTAAACCACCATACATGGCCGAATTTTTGAGAGTTTTTATCTAGTGATCTTGCACTTGATTTTCAAACTTGAAAACCCTTGGAAACCACCTTCACTTAGCCGAAATTTGAGAGAGTATTTTCAAGTCTTACCATTGAAAAAAAATATATCTCTACATCTTTATGAAAGTGTAAGAGAATATATCAAAAAACACTAAATCAAGTGCCACCCTTTTTCCACCAATTAAGAAGCTTCTAACCATAACAATTGCATGAAAGATGATTGGACCAACAAAATGGTCTTGGGAAGAGGGGAAGGGGGTGCCCCACCCTTTTATTCTAAAAAAATCAATTTTTCTCTTAAATAATTTTAAGTCTTATATATAATTTTATAACTTTTATAAAATTATAACATCATATGTTATAAGACTTATACTACTTTTATTATGTTATTTAACCCATTAATTAACAAAATAAAATATTCTCTCAAAATAAATTATCCATATAATTTATTAGTTTGTCAAGTGCAATTTAGAAAACCAATTTCTAAATATTCTAAGTGTTAATATTTATTTGGTTGATCATATCACAAATAAATATTATACGTGTTTGTCTAGCTTGTATTTGGGTATGACTCGACTTTGATCATAACGTACTAGCCACATCAATTTAATATGTGTCTTGGGCATACAGAGTCCAACATAAGAAGCATAGGTCAATGGGCGAGTGACAATTTAAGGGATTATAATGAGCATATGTCAATGGGCGAACAAGTGGTGGAGAACTTGGTAATGTAACGAGACATTACAATAAGGAAATTGTAGCAATTTGCATTCAAAAAAATGTAGTATATGAAAATTTTCTGCCATCTGTATTCTGTAATATAATAAATAATTGCTATCGTATGCATCACTATTTTTTAGTTTGAAATTTGCTACTGTTTATAAGTTTATTTTTATTATGTCAACTTTGGAAATTTCCATCTAGTTCTTAACATGTTTAAATTGTTTTATAAATAGTGTATACCCATATATAATAAACAGGCAAAGCTCGAGCTTTTAATGTTACTCACGCTCAAGCTTTTAATAAACCACCTTCTAACTTTTGAAATTCATACAACTTTTTTTTTTTAACGGCAAATTTTTTTACTCCTGTCGTCTGTGAGGCTTGAACCCAATACCTCTCACTCACAAGGTGTTTAAAGTTCATACAACTTTTAGATGGCTGATATATTTCTAATTTGAAATTAAACATTTGAATCCATTAAACATTTGTCAAATGCAAATATGCAGTTTGTTATCAGGTTAAGCATTATAAGACTAATGGGTGTGGGGGTCATGGCGGTTGGGACATGATTCGTCACGTAGGGATATGAACGGAAGGCTATACCACCCCCTTCCCTAATCAACCATGGTTTGCATGGATTAAACCATGGCAGCCATGGTCCTCATTTCCATTTTTGAAGTAATCATTTCTTTTTTCTTCAAACAAAGATAAATTAAAAGAAGGGAGAGTGGTTTGGGTCATGACCACACCCTTAGGGTAGTGGTTTTGGATTGTGGATTAAAGGTGGATGACATGACACTGATGTGAAGGGTCATGGTGGTCATGAGGGTCATGACCACACCTTAGGCTAAAGGGAGGGTCATGGTTGAGACATGATTCGCCATTTAGAAACATGAATAGAAGGCTCCCATAGATTAAACCATGGCAACCATGGTCTTAGTTTCCATTTTTCATGATTTCATTTCCTTTTTTTAGACAAAAATAAATTAAAATAAATAAGGGGATAGTGGTTTGGGTCATGACCACACCCTTAGGGTAGTGGTTTTAGATGATGGATTAGATGTGAGTGATATGACGCTGACATGGAGGGTGATGATGGTCATAAAGGTCATGAACACACCTTAGACCATGGGGTATGGTTTGGATAGTCCCCAAAGGGACCATCCGCCACGTCACCTCCACGTAAGCGAGGTCTAAAGGGGATGGACCTAGGGGGTGGGGGATGAACCCCTTTATGTATGTATGTATGTATGTATGTATGTATGTATGTAGAGGTGTGTGTGTGGGAGAGAGGCTCGTCGCCACCGGCTTGTGGAGGACGGAGGAGCCAGACCTGGGGACGGAGCCGGAGCAGAGGGGTGGGGAAGACGGGGCGGTGAGCAAGGACGGGCCGGAGGACGAGCCCATACCCCTCGGTCTTTTAGCCTTATAGCCTAAGCCTAAGTGAAAAGTCAACGTCGAACAGGAGAACGACCAAGAAATTCGCATATTTTATTTTGATTGTTATTTTCTATGCCTAATCGTCAGCCTGTGTACCCAGATTAACTATACATCGTGTAAGCATATCACATGTGTATCATTAAATAATAGCACTTAAAATAGAGTAAAATGCACGAATAGTCCCTGTGGTTTGGTAAAATTTCACCCTTAGTCCCCAACTTTTGGAAATTACACCCGTGCTCCCTGTGGTTTGATAGTTTGTTACTCGGATAGTCCCTGGAGTGGATGGAGGTTAGTTTTCTCCGTTATGTCCATGTGAAATTACAAAATTACCCCCTTACTTTTATTAAAATATAAGAAAAACTATTTAATGAAACCTGCACCCATATCTGGCAAACCCCCATCACCACCTGCCGCCACCAGCACCACCACCTGCCACCACCCACCCCCCACAACACCACCAGCCACCACCTACCCACACCACCACGACCAACCCCATACCACGACAGCCTGCTTCAAATCCGACAATCAGATGATAGTATTATATAACATCTGGTTCATACATCTTTATGATTGATTCTACACCAATTCAACAACAAAACAAACCTACAATTTCGTGGATGAATAAAATGCATAAATTTCTTACTCTGATTCTTCAACAGAAGCTTCAATCCGGAGAAGAACCAACCCAATTGCAACTCCAACAAGAGTAATCCCATTCATGATAACCGTTATCTTGAATATCTCACCCACCGCTTTACACGTGGAGGTCAATGCTCCACTACCGGCGCCGCCGCAAGACGACGGTTTCTTCAAAGAACGAACAGAGTTAGCGAATTGTTGCTCGGTGGAAACAGGGGTGCTCAATGAGGCCACGGTGTTGTGGGCTTTAAGCCTACCGAATGAGTGAAGCCCTTGATGTAGGTTACTTTGGGGGGGGGGGGGGGTGGACTGGGTGGGGGTGGTGATGGTTGTGGCCGTGAAGGTGACCGGAGATAGAGTGGCCGGTTTGAGAATTTTGGTGGGTTCGAGAAGATGAGTGAAATTTTGAGATGATGAGTGGATGAAATTGAGGCTTTGAAAGATTTGGTGGAGAAACAGATCGATCGAAAGAGGATATGGGTGCAGGTTTCATTAATTAATTTTTTCTTATATTTTAATAAAAGTAAGGGGTAATTTTGTAATTTCACATGGACTTAACGGAGAAAACTAACACTCATCCACTCCAGGGACTATCCGAGTAACAAACTGTCAAACCACAGGGAGCACGGGTGTAATTTCCAAAAGTTGGGGACTAAGGGTGAAATGTTACCAAACCACAGGGACTATCCGTGCATTTTACTCCTTAAAATATTTGCATTAGTCTATTTTTGACTCAGATCCACACAACTAGTTACATGGAAACTTGCAATCTACAAAAAAAACCAATATAACCTAACCTAAATTATAATACACTAATTTAATTATCCAATAAACATTTTGCAAGGATTGTATTTAGAGAGATAAAGACGAGAAACTAAGATGGCAAACACTAGTCTGGACTTCACTTGATGCAGTGCATGAAGCAGCTCAAGTTTATGTATAAGAGTCCATGAGAACCTTTGCTATCGATATAACTATTAGAACGGAGAAGCCCGTCGAAAAGAGCCTGTGGGACCAAAACTACAGTCACAAAAATGGCCATAGGCCATACATTTGCAAAAAAAAAATACATATATAAATAAATAAATAAATAAACTGTAAATTACGGAAATTTTATTTTGCCACCTTATTGACTTTCTGTTTCTATTTTTCCATTATAAGAACATGGGGTATGGTGGAGCGGGGGTTTGGGGCATGGGTTGACATGTGGAGTTCGAGCCCTCTCGCTAGGGGTGTTCAAAAAAATCCGAATCCGAAACCGAATCCGAAATATCCGAAAATTCGGATTCGGATAGCAATATTGGGAATTTTCGGATATTTCGGATATCCGAAATATTAAACACTTTTATTTTATTATATTTTAAATATATATAAAATATATTCTGGAAAACCGTAATCATACACAGCCCCTTTTCTTTTTCACCCACCCCCACGCACACCTTCATCCCTCCAATGCTCTCAATCTCCATCTCCTTCGAATATCGATGGCTATTGTTTGTTGTTCGACATAATCAACTCTTTTACGCTTGTAATCCTCGTTCAATTTCCTGGTTTGGAACATCCATTTCACCACTGGTTTGGTATCTAACAAGAACCTCAGTATCTCATCTTCAATTCGATGACTAGGGTTTATACATGTAGGAACCGTTCGCGTAATAAAATAAAATAAAACAAATTTTATTACTGATTACAATACAACGAAATAAAGAAAGCAGAATTACAGTACAAATACAACTGAAATAACCAAAAATACAAGAAGGAGTAGAAAACAGAAAAGACTGAGGCACGTGTTCAACACGCTTCCCTTAAAACAAATTCCGAGTCTCCCAGGAATACTCGTTTTGTTTCCCAGGGTACAACAGCCGGAGCAGTAGTACTGCCGGAGTTTGCCTACAACCTGAAGGTTACCTTGAAAACTTGCTGGAGAAAGATCAGAAAATTGTACAGAGAAAGTAGCGTATGCTGTTGTGTTGCTGGTCTCTTCTGCAGCTGGGTATTATACAGCTCCCGGTTTGAAACCGCCAAAAACGAATTAAATGAGAGGTTTAAATTGCATTAAACGTCTTCAATGCAATTTAATACGTCATTTAATTCTCACTCAAAGCCTGTTAACTCGTCAGTTACGAAGCTGGACTGAAACTGCACTGTCATTCAATGCTGGAAGCTTCTACGCGTGCACGCGCACAAGCCACACTGGTGCGCGCGCGCCCAGGTGTGCACGCCCATGCGCGGTGCGTCCTCTTGGCTCACAACCATGCGCGCGTGCGCCTCACTGACTCAGGTCCATGCGCGCGTACGCCACGTCACCTGTGAGCCTCTACGAGCACGCCACACAGTCGCGCCGTTTTGGCTCACTTTGGTGTGCCGCGCACGACACCTCAGGACCTATGCACCATGTGCTACCGCGCACCTTCGTGCCACGTATACCCGCGCGCGGACTGCCACGTCACGTGCTTCGAACCTGCACTCCACTTGGTCCCTGCAGCCCATGAGATCCACCACGCGCACGTGGTCAAAAATACAAAGGCGGCTCTCAAGCGGCTCGCGCCATCAAAGCGCCACATTGCGCCTCATCGCCCACGCCACGCGCGCGCGCGAGCGTGTGCGAGTTAGGGTGCTCCGCACCCTTCGCGAGTACACTAGTGAGTGCTCCCATGAAACAATGAGGATGGAGAGTTCTCACTTAAATACCCCTTTAAGTTCCATCTCTCATCCGATGTGGGACAAGGTGCTACTTTCCCTTTTCAGCATTGAATGTTCCAAACACCCAACTTTGAGCATCGATATCTCATTCATCTTAGCTCCGTTTTGGACGTGGTTTAGTTCGTTGCGAAGCTCTCCCAACATAGAACACAAACCCACAAATAAATATATAAAACCCGCTCATTTTATTATATTTATTTTTAGTCCAAAATCGGAAAAAATCATTTTCTTATATTTGTGAAAATGCTATTTTCACCTATTTTTCCAACAATCCCCCACATGAAAAATGCTATTTTCATCAAATTTCCAACAATCCCCCACATGTATGGAAATGGATCTTTTCCTTACACTTTTCAACGATAAACTTCGACAGTTGAGTATTGCAAGATAGGTAGGTTGTCACCTTTGAACCTTCTTTTGTGAAGCGCACTTAGCTTACTAGCGGTGTGTAGACACGATGTCCTTGAACATACCCCCATTTGTGTAAACGACAATACACTTCACACAATACTCTCCCTGGTTTGGCCAACTCCTCATTGTCGTGTCCTATTATGGTCCTGGAACACTAGCCTGGTTCTGCGAGAGCTCTAGGATTTGTGCACCCCACAAATCCATTTGAAGCGACCCCACTTCTCTCTAACATAGGTGATTCCCCTGAATCATTAAAAGCATCATGGTTATTTGATTTCCCGAAATCGTTAACCTTAATATGCTTAGCCTCACTTCAATGTCACTGATTGGAATGGACTAGGAAGTGCATAACTCCCTTTTTATTTGGTTTGGGGTACTCCCCCACAGTGACTCCGTTTTGGTAATATGATTAAGTTTGCCTATTGAACTTAGATCTTGGGATCTCCAGTCAACTAAGTTAGGTTTCCCTCATATTCCCATTTACCACGGGCTTTAGTCCCATTCCTCTTGACGACGTTTCTACTAACTCTCTGCTTAAGCCTTTTGTAAACGGGTCTGCAATGTTATCTGTTGATCTCACATAATCAATTGTGATAACACCCATTGAGAGTAGTTATCGTATCGTGTTATGTCTACGTCGCATATGCCTTGATCTGCCATTGTACATCAAGCTTTGAGCTCTACCAATCACTGATTGGCTATCACAATGTACACATATGGCTGGCAAAGGCTTTGGCCATCTTGGAATATCTTCCACGAATTGGCGTAGCCATTCCGCCTCCTCGCCTGACTTATCCAAGGCGATAAATTCAGATTCCATGGTGGATCTTGCTATGACCGTTTGCTTAGAAGACTTCCAAGCAATAGCAGCTCCTCCAAGTGTAAACACGTAACCACTTGTTGATTTGGAATCTTTATTATCCGATATCCAGTTTGCATCAGTGTATCCTTCGATCACTGCTGGTTGTCGGGTATAATGCAGTCCATAATCTCTTGTGTATCTTATGTATCTAAGCACCCTCGTGATAGCCTTCCAATGATCCGCGCACGGATTGCTGGTGTATCTACTTAGCCTACTCACCGCGTAAGCCAAGTCGGGTCTAGTACAGGTCATTAGATACATTAGACTGCCAATAATTCTTGAATACTCTAACTGAGCAACTCTATCTCCCTTATTCTTCTTGAGATGTTGGGAGGTATCAACTGGAGTTCGAGCTACACTCGTATCTCCCGAGTTGAATTTTTCAAGAATTTTATCCACATAGTGAGATTGACTTAACACAAGACCTTCTTGGGTTCTTATGATCTTTACTCCAAGAATCACATCCGCTAAACCCATGTCTTTCATGTCAAATCTCGCTTTTAACATGCTTTTAGTAGCTTTGATAATTTTATCATTACTCCCAATGATAAGCATATCGTCTACATAAAGGCATAAAATCACATAACCTTCATTTGTGTCTTTGAAATAAACACATTTGTCGCACTCATTTATTTTGAAACCATTGTCAATCATGACATGATCAAACTTTTGGTGCCATTGTTTTGGTGCTTGCTTCAAGCCATACAAAGACTTGACGAGTTTACATACTTTACCCTCTTGACCTGGGGCAGAGAAACCTTCAGGTTGCTCCATGTAAATCTCTTCTTCTAAATCGCCATTTAGAAATGCGGTTTTAACATCCATTTGGTGAACTTCCAAATTTCTTAAAGCCGCTATAGCAAGAACCAATCTAATCGAGGTTATGCGCGTCACAGGCGAGTAGGTATCAAAGTAATCTAGACCTTCCTTTTGTCTAAATCCTTTAATCACCAACCTAGCCTTGTATTTATCAATACTTCCATCAGTTTTCATCTTCCTTTTGAATATCCAACGATATCCAAGTGGTTTGCAACCAGGTGGAAGATCTACTAACTCCCAAGTATGATTTTGCAATATAGAATCAATTTCATTTCTTATTGCTTCTTTCCATTGAGGTCCTTCTGAAGAAGAAACCGCTTCACGATATGTATTAGGCTCGCCCTCAACCATATAGCTAACGAAGTCTGGACCGAAGGATTTTTCAACCCTTGGCCTTTTGCTTCGCCTACGGTCACTTTCTTCAACCTCAGGTTGTTCATGTGTCTTATCATGAACTACCTCATCAACTGGTCTAGATGAGCTTTCACCTACTTCAAAAGTAGGTGTATATGACGTTGCATGTGTTTGTCTTCTCAAAGGAAACACATTTTCAAAGTAAGACACAACGTTAGGATTCACCTCCATGATAGTGTTTACGTGTACATCAGGATTCTTGGACTCGTGTACAAGAAAGCGATGTGCACTACTTTGATGCGCATACCCAATAAATATGCAATCAACAGTTTTGGGTCCTATCCTAAGAGCCTTAGGAGGTGGTACAATCACCTTTGCTAGGCACCCCCACACTTTCAAGTATTTGTATGAAGGCTTCTTCCTTTTCCATAACTCATATGGAGTTTCGTCTCTCTTTTTGAGTGGTATCTTGTTCAAAAGATAATTAGCCGAGAGAATGGCTTCCCCCCACATTTCCTAGCTCACCCCAGAACTTATCAACATGGCGTTCATCATTTCTTTCAATGTGCGGTTCTTTCGTTCCGCCACGCCATTTGATTGTGGAGAATAAGGAGGTGTACACTCATGTACAATGCCACTTTTTGCGCATAAATCGGCAAAAGGTGCAACATATTCGCCTCCTCGGTCGCTTCGCAAAGCTTTTATCTTCTTTTGAAGTTGATTCTCAACTTCATTTTTATACAAGATAAATTTACTTATTGCTTCATCTTTCTTTTTAGTAAATATACATAGCAATATTTAGTACTATCGTCAATAAACGTGATGAAGTACTTGTTTCCACCTCTTGTGGGTACCGCTTTTAAGTCACAAATATCAGTGTGAATTAAATCAAGGGGTTCGGTTATTCGTTCAACCGATTTTGATGATGTTCTTGTAAGTTTGGATTCAACGCATGTTTCACATTTATAGTGTGAATCAATATGGAATGTTGGTATACAATTTAAATTGATTAAACGGCGTATTGAATTAAAATTAACGTGACCTAATCTACCATGCCATTTATTCGATTCAGAAAACTCAAGCATATAAGTAGAAGTAGTAGCAATTTTATTCATGTTCTTCTTGACTGCAATTACATTCAATTTAAACATACCATTTTGGGCATAGCCCTTGCCTACATACATTCCTCGTTTAGTAAGTACAAATTGATCGCTTTCAAAAACTAAACGAAATCCAAACTTATTAAGCAACCATCCCGAGACTAGGCTTTTGCGCAAGTCTGGAACATATAACACGTTGCTTAAAGTGAGCTCCTTCCCTGAAGTCCACTTCAAAATCACCGTTCCTTCACCCTTGATGTCCGCGGTGGCTGTATTTCCCATGTACAGCTTTTCATCTCCCGCAAGCTCCTTGAAGGTGGTAAAGAGGCTCCTGTCTGGGCACACATGACGGGTCGCTCCCGTATCAATCCACCACCCTTTTGGAGTGTTGGTCACAGCATTGACCTCATCCAACATTGCGGTTTTGTCGGAAATCATTGCCACCAAAGGCATTCCGTCTTCATCCACCATGTGCGCGCGCTCACGCTTTGGTTTCTTGCATTGGTTAGCCCGATGCCCCGGCTCGTCACAGTTGTAACAAGTCCCTTGGAACGTTGGAGGTTTATTTTTCACAACCCCTTTCTTCGGTCCAAGTTTGCTAGCCTTTGCTTTCTCCTTGTCCTTTTTCCCCTTACCCTTCGCGCCCTTAGAGGATTGCCTATGCTCAACCACGTTTGCGCTAGCAGAAGTTTGCGCATGGCTGCCTTTTAGGGCAATTCTATTGCCCTCTTCAATCCGAAGACGAACAATAAGGTCCTCTAAAGTCATCTCCTTTCGTTTGGGTTTAAGATAATTCTTAAAATCCACCCAACCAGGAGGTAACTTTTCAATCAACGCTGCCACTTGGAATGTCTCGCTAAGTGTCATGCCTTCCGCAAAGATGTCATGTAGTATAATTTGGAATTCTTGGACTTGATTCATAACACTTTTAGAATCAACCATTTTGAAATCCAAGAAACGGGCTACCACAAATTTCTTTGTGCCAGCATCCTCCATTTTGTACTTTTTGTCCAAGGCATCCCAAAGGTCTTTGGAAGTCTTGACGTTGTAGTACACATTATACAACGCATCCGACAGGCCGTTTAACACATAGCCACGACATATGAAATCCGAATGCTTCCACGCATCTACCGCGCACTGTCTTTGTGCGTCGGTCTCCCCTTCCACTGGCTGGGGAGCGGTTTCCGACAAGAACCTCGCAAGGTTCATGGTGGTCAGGTAGAAGAACATCTTCTGCTGCCACCTTTTGAAGTGTAGACCCGAGAACTTCTCGGGTCGTTCAGCGTGATTGGCCACTGTGGACGCTCCCACAGTGGTGGCGTTAAGAGGGGTTCCCGTCACAACATTTGTGGTGTTGTTAACGTTGCCATTTTCGTTCGACATGCTGAAAATTAAAATTTTAAAGTTTAGTCAAAAAATTCTGATTTACGCAAAAACCAGAAGTAAACTAGTAAATTTTAATTTTACCAGAAATTGACTGTTTAGGCTTCTAAGTCCAACTTTGAAGACCAAATCAGAAAGTTATAGCAAATTTTAGGACAACCTGAATGTAACCAGAATGGTTTTCAACCAAAGTCGCCCCTTTGAAGATGAAAACCAAGAAAAAATCTGTTTTTAAAACACAAACTGAGTGAAAACAAAACTGGTTTGAATCACAAACAGAATGGTTTTGATTACACGAACGGTTTTAAGAATTTGTTTTAAGATTGTAGGAACTGTTCGCGTAATAAAATAAAACAAATTTTATTACTGATTACAATACAACGAAATAAAGAAAGCAGAATTACAGTACAAATACAACTGAAATAACCAAAAATACAAGAAGGAGTAGAAAACAGAAAAGACTGAGGCACGTGATCAACACGCTTCCCTTAAAACAAATTCCGAGTCTCCCAGGAGTACTCGTTTTGTTTCCCAGGGTGCGCGCGTGCGCCTCACTGACTCAGGTCCATGCGCGCGTGCGCCACGTATACCCGCGCGCGGACTACCACGTCACGCGCTTCGAACCTGCACTCCACTTGGTCCCTGCAGCCCATGAGATCCACCACGCGCACGTGGTCAAAAATACAAAGGCAGCTCTCAAGCGGCTCGCGGCTCGCGGCGATACGAGCGTGCGAAGTGCGCCATCAAAGCGCCACATTGCGCCTCATCGCCCACGCCACGCGCGCGAGCGCGGGTTAGGGTGCTCAGCACCCTTCGCGAGTACACTAGTGAGTGCTCCCATGAAACAATGAGGATGGAGAGTTCTCACTTAAATACCCCTTTAAGTTCCATCTCTCATCCGATGTGGGACAAGGTGCTACTTTCCTTTTTGTTTCAGCATTGAATGTTCGAAACACCCAACTTTGAGCATCGATATCTCATTCATCTTAGCTCCATTTTGGACGTGGTTTAGTTCGTTGCGAAGCTCTCCCAACATAGAACACAAACCCACAGATAAATATATAAAACCCGCTCATTTTATTATATTTATTTTTAGTCCAAAATAGGAAAAAATCATTTTCCTATATTTGTGAAAATGCTATTTTCACCTATTTTTCCAACAATACATGTGTTTTATGTCAGTTGTTTAGTTTGAGATTTTCTCTTTTGTTAACAAATAAGAATTTTAGAGTTTTCTGTTTTCATCGCATATCAATATCTCATCACTCATGGTGTAATATTTGATTAAATGGATATTACAGTACCATTAATCCCATATGAAATTTGAAGTTTAATATTTTAATTCATCCAATAAAGCTACTTTTTGAGTTATGTTTTGGAAATGGGAACAATTTGGATACATTCATTTGCTCGGTCTTTGCTGTTCTTATGGATATTCATCCAATAAAGCTATTTTTTTTGTTTTTGAAAATGAGAACAAAATTTTGATGTAATCATTTGCTCGATGCTTTGCTATTCTTATGGATGGAAACAATTTGTTTTTTTTTTTAGAATTCAGATCCATGGATGATAAACTTCCAGTGATTAACAAGGTGATATTTGTTTGACTTTTATTCGAAGTGACTTTTATTTTGAAATAATTTGTTTTTGAATTCGGATATCCGTTTCACTATCCGAATCCGTATCCGAAATTTCGGATACCCGAAATTCGGGTATCCGAAATTTCGGATACGGATTCGGATAGTGAAATTAACTATCCGAAATTTTCGGATATCCGGTTTTGAACACCCCTACCCCTCGCTGGTGAGTGACGTGTTCGTGGGGTATGGCGGGGCGTGGCTAGCCCGGCGTGGCTTGGCCATGTGTATTAAAATAAAAAAAATAAAAATCTAAAATTAAAAAATACACACAAGATTTTAAAAAAAGCCTATACCCTAGCCAACAAGCCAATAATAGCCGGCCACATAGGATCGCTAGCATGCCCCACGCCCGGCCTTAAACTCCCGCCCAAGGGGCCACGCCCAAACCCAAGCCCACCTGGGGTGGTGACTTGGGCGTTTCTCTCCAACCCACGCCCCAACCCCCGCCCCATACCCCATAGTTTAATAAAATTCCAAGAATCTTTTATATCCAAAATTTACAATTAAATCTGATGAACTCGCAATTATACGGTTACAAAACAAGGGTTAGGATATAATAAGAAGTTTTTTTTGGCAAAAAAAGCTAGAAGGTAATCTTAACTATCAATTGATTTAATCAAGGGCTAAAATTAAATTAGTGAAATTGAAGATAAAAAAAGAGGCACGTGGGTTTGTGTAAGGACATTCTAGTCATTCCAGACCAATAGTTTCTCTTTCCTTCAATTCTCCCCCCCCCCCTAATTTTTTAAACGTTAATAACTTTTTCATACGACATTATTTTTATATAAAAATTGCACAAACAACGAGCGTTTTTTTATCTTTAAAACGAGTATAATATTGCTATATTTTCGAAATTTTTTTCCGAAAACCTAGTTGCGTAAAACGCAATGGACAAAAAACGTAAGAAAATGACTTTTTTTCTAAAACGCAATGCATAAAAAACACAAAGAAATGTCTTATTTCTAAAACACAATAGCCTAAAAACACAAAAGTAAGTGTTCTTTCTAAAACGCAATGGACTGAAAACACATAAAAATGTGTTTTACTTAAAACGAAATGGACTAAAAACACTACAAAATTTGTTTTTCTAAAATGCAATAGACCAAAAAACACTTAAAATGTTTTTTTTTTTTTTTCTAAAATGCAATAGCTTAAAAACACAAAAGAAAGTGTTCTTTCTAAAACGCAATGGACTGAAAACACATAAAAATGTGTTTTACCTAAAACACAATGGACTAAAAACACTTCAAAAATGTGTTTTTCTAAAACGCAATTGCCAGAAAACAAATAAAAATGTCTTATTTCTAAAATGCAATAGCCTAAAAAAACAAAAGAAAGTGTTCTTTCTAAAACGCAATGGACTGTAAACACATAAAAATGTGTTTTACCTAAAACGCAATGGACCAAAAAATACATAAAAATGTGTTTTACCTAAAACGCAATGGACAAAAAACACTTCAAAATGTGTTTTTCTAAAACGCATTGAACCAGGGTATGTTTTGTCTGTGAATTGTCTGAACCAGGAAGTAGGAGATCAAAAACTGTATACGACTTTTGGTCTATGAAATGAGGCAATTTCCAGAAAATTAAATTTTCTGAACCAGCTCGACCCCAGCCAGGGGCTCTGCCCCTTGGACCCCGCCAGGGGCTACCGCCCCTTGGACCCTGCTCCCAGGGGCGCTGCCCCCGGACCCCCGCCAAGATTACTATGTAAAACGCAATGAATCAATTCAAAAACCCAGATAGTAAAAGTGCAATTAAAAAATTCTTACATAGATTTAAGCCGATTTCTTCACCGGTTGACGGAATTTGAATGTTAGAAACACTTATCAGCGATCGAATCGAGTGATTCGCTTCAAAATCACAGGAAAAAAATGAGATATTGCATGAAATTAAACTGGGTTTTTCAAAAAAGTTGAAGAACACGTTGATTGGGGGTTTTAATCGTTGATTGGTGACGAAAATGGCACTATAATGTAGTGATTATTGAGATAGAAAGTGAAGAAAAAGTTGAAGATTGTGGGTTTTGAAGTTACAGAGAGAAGAAGAAGAAGAAGTGAGAAGATTGGATAAAATTGACTAAAATACCCTTTCTCTTTATTTTAAATTTTGCCACATGTCATAATTCTATTGCTTCCTATCCTTTCTAGCCAAAACAAACTTCCTATTTGATCCTCTCCCTACAAAACAAAATCAATACCCAAAAAAACATAAAAACGACTAATATCCAAAACATAAAAACATCAAACACCCAAATCATCCAACATAACAAATATCCTAATTTAAATGTACAGAATAAGGTGACTCCGCCAATGATCTCTAGATCAAGTGGTGGAGGGCTTGCATTTCTCTTGAAAGATGCAGGTTCAACTCTCACTTGGTGCAGAGTGAGGCACTAGGGAAACATGGGTTGGATCTTTAAGCCAAACAGGTTTTACCGGTAATTTCACTGTCGTGCCTACAGGCGGGTGTGTTACCGGGTTTTCCCCGGAATTGGTGGTGGACTCGGGGTTACTCTCGGAGTACTCCGTTTGTCCAGTAGATACCCCAAAAGTGCTCGGAATTAATTCTGCTGGCCTTTAAAAAAAAAGAATAAGATGACTCCTCGAAATCAAGAACTATATAGATTTAGATTGGATACAGACAGCAGAAGTGTATAGTGTCAGCTAGCTATTGGTGTTATCTGACAAAGTAGTTGCCATATGATCAACCCTCACCTACAACAAATTTAAGAAACGGAAAATCTCCAAAATAGCCATTAACCGGTCAAAATATCACAAATAGCCAAATGTAGCGGCTCAGCGAGCCTTTTCAATCTCGTATAACGGTTAAAAAAATTTATTTAAGGTCAACCAACCCATGATTGCCACGTGTCCGACAGCCGTCATTCGGTTGAAGGTTCTTAACTGAGCCGTTTCAATTGGCTTGTCTCTTGGAGCCGGTTGAAGGATCTTAGCCGAGTACTTTCAACACGGCTCAAGTCTTTTCAGATTAAGCTTTCCTTGGCTTAAGGTCTTTCAGTGTAGCGGCTTGGCTTGGCTTAAAATCTTTCCTTGGCTTGGCTTAAAGATCTTAGATTTATGATATAACTTTTTTAAGATATAACTTTCTTTTATAATTTGATATATAAAATTAGATTTATTCAACCCGTGTGATAGACATTGTTTTTTAAATATATAACTTTTTTATTATTACGATACAAAATTACATTTATTCAACCCGTGTAATACATTGGGTTATTAAAGATATAATTTTTTTTATTATTTGGTATATAAAATTAGATTTATTCAAGCCGTACAATACACGAGTTTTTAAAGATATTACTTTTTATTATTTAGTATACAAAATTACATTTATTTAACCCGTGTAATGCACAGAGTTTTTAAAGATATAACTTTTTTAATTATTTGGTATATATAATTACATTTATTCAACTCGTACAATACACGAGATTCTTAAATATTTAACTTTTTTATTACTTAATATATAAAATTATATTTATTCAACTCGTGTAACAAATGAGGTTTTTAGCGTTATATTGTTTTATTATTTAGTATAAAAATTACATTTATTTAACTCGTGTAATACACGGGTTCTAACCTAGTAATTTATATAACAACATTGTTAAGCCCTTTTCAGAACGGTGGAAATTATAAGTGAATTATTATTATTATTATTATTATTATTATAATATAAATAAAATATTAAAATTATACATAAATAATGTTATTGTACCTTATTCTAATTATAACTGAATTATTATTATTATTATTATACTTAGCCAAAGAAAGATCTTAAGCCAAACCGAGGAAAGATCTTAAGTCAAACCAAGCCAAGCCGCTACACTGAAAGATCTTAAGCCAAGCCAAAGAAAGATTAATCTGAAAAGACTTGAGCCATGTTGAAAATACTTGGCTAAGATCCTTCAACCGGCTCCAAGGGACAAGCCAATTGAAACGGCTCGGCTAAGAACCTTCAACCGAATGACGGCTGTCAGACACGTGACAATCATGGGTTGGTTGACTTGAAAAGATTTTCTAAGCCGTTACACGAGAATGAAAAGGCTCGTTAAACCGCTACATTTGGCTATTTATGATATTTTGACTAGTCAATCACTATTTTGGAGATTTCCCGTTTAAGAAATCGCTACACAAAAAGAAAACCATGGCCTTAAATACTGTCGGCCCTTAAAGGGGTGTAATAATCACCTATACCATATACACCATACCCATACCATTCCCAATCTCCACATTAGCTACTAGAAATGAAAAATACTCTAATATTGTTCCAAGTAACACACATAAATAATGAAAATACAATAATGCAACTAACATGTGTTACAGCCCCTTTAAGATTCATAATTAAATAGATTACACATAAAACTTTATGTTCATCTCTACTGCCCCTATTCCTCCTATTATTCCGTTTGGAGATTATCCAACATTATTTGAATGCTCTTGTCTAAAACGACTCATTTCATCCAAAGTTCATTAGGTTAGGAACCCTTTTCTACCTGAACCAAATTGATATCTTTTTTTCCCAACGGCCAATTTAACCGTTTCAACAGTTCACCTGAATTCGCCTGGTTTGACAACCATAAGACTCCTACCAAAAAACTAATAGCATTAAAGGAGTATGGTTCTAAATCCTGTGTCGGCATGCGCAACAACAGGCATGGATCGCCCGTAGGAGGCCATACCCAAAACAAATGAATTTTATACTTAGTCGCTTTCACCAGATTCGTGCAAGCCTCAGCGGCATGAGCCTGTGCATGCAAGTGAGGCATTGTACAACTAATACAAGTGACAGAGCATATGACCAATAGGCGCACGCCAGGCTGTGTCCTATAAAGCCTCATGATGAACAATCATGCAGGAGACAAGAAGTACAATAGGACAGTGAAGTGTCACCAATCACCTTACGTCATTCACTGCTCCATGATCTTCATTAACCGCTGATGACAAACCGGACAACTAAGATAACTACTAAGCCACGTGGATCCAATCATCGTGCGCCATCTTCTCATTTGCCTGCAAGCACTAATGGTTGTGTCTAGGAAGAAAAATGGGATATTCCTTGATGTCGATGTCGAGCCCAAGGCCCAATAGCCCAACTCCTCTGTTATTCTATTCGGCTATAAATAGAGGACTTCACCTACAGGTTTAAACATCGCTCTCTTACTCTCTTACTTAATACACACACATATTATCCTCAAAACAAGTGCTTATTCTCACGCAGGATGATGGTTAAAAGGGGAACCCCTTAATCCTCCTCCTTATAACAAGCTTCACGGTGTCGTGTTGTTTTGCAGGATCAAGCAGTCGTTATGCGAGGAAGAAAGAAGATTAACCACTTTTGAACGAGACTAATCCAACAAATTAACCCTCGGATTAACTTGGTGTTTCTTCATTGGTGCCCACCGATTTTACTACTACTTTCATCTTCTTTCTTTTTGGGTTCTTTCAATCTCATGGCAGATCAAATAGGCCCTTCTTCACTTTGGTTCAACCTCTCAGTCTGGAGCGGTAACGGACAACACACACGTATTTTTCAGTTAAGTACTTATCTTCTCTGTGTTAACAAATTCCCCCTTGACCGATGATCCAGGTAAGTAGTATCTTGACGCTCCTTGTATAATATTTCCCCCCTTAAAGTACGCGTATCCGTGTTGGGTGTTGTGCAATGTCCTCACAAGGCTCCATTGACCGATCTTCCGCTGATCTTCCAATACTCTAACCGGCATTTGATAAGGGTTCCATTCTTTAAGAACTGCATCAAGTTTTGATATGTCATAAGAACTCTATTTCATTCAAGCATACTACATTGGTAGAGATTTCTGGTGAACTATCTTCTGTAAACCGTCTTTGTGGAATCGACCAAGTAATGCACTTTAATCCTGTCACGACCCCCGACCCACCCTAGACGGAATCGGGAGTCGCGAACAGCCCAGTGGTACCGGTGATTAATTTTATAAAATATTGCAGCGGAAATTTCATCAGGACCGTGGGTTAGGAAAAATATCAGAGTTTAGAAACACCGGATTTTTATTTATTAAATAGATGAGATAAACCCATGTTTTACAAAGGTAGCTTTAATAAGATAAATTTGTTTACATAAAACAATATTTCTTAATTTGATTTAATTAATAAAATAAGCCACTTCTTGAAGCCTTTCAGTGTCGTATCCAGCTCTTATTCCAATCTACTGTAATTACCTGAAAAATGTTTGAAAAAGGGTTTGTCAGTGGAAATACTGAGTGAGTTCATTCCATTTTTATAAAATATATTGTTATACCTTACAGCATTAAGGTTTTTATATTTGTTTATATTTACCCAACTCAATCAGTATTTGTCACATGGTGGTAGTTCCGATGTGACAGTAATCATATCACTCATTGGCTTACTTTCGTCCAATAGTGAATTTATCAAGTAATTATATTTTACTATTATTCAATTTATCTGTCACTAGGCGATTCCTGTGACGGTGATCATATCACTGTTGATCATTCTTTTAACTAGTGATCCTGGTCATATCACTGTTGATCATTCTTTCAACTAGTGATTCTAGTCATATCACTGTTGATCATTCTTTCAACTAGTGATTCTAGTCATGACACTGTTGATCATTCTCTCAACTAGTGCTTTTGGTCATGTCACTGTTGATCATTCTCTCAACTAGTGACTCTAGACTTAGTTGTGTCTGGTGACATTACTTTGTCAAATATATTACTTATGGCACAAAACCATTCAATCCAGAAAATGACATATATCATTTTATGTCAAACTACTATTACTTATCAAATATAATATGTTAATTTAAATATTTGTAATATCATTATTTGATATATTAACGTGACTAACAATATAATCTTCGTATAGTAGAATACATTATACTTGACTATTTTATTATGGTATACACTTTTTAGATTTATTTCAAACATAAATTTATTAACGATTTAATGTTAAAATAATATTAGTTATAGGTTATGGCTACTGAGGCATAATTCTCACTGTGATTGTGGTCATGCTATTATTAGCTATCTTTCTGGCTAATAGTAATGAGGATCAAATAATGTATAAAACCTCCTATACCATCAGTTATTATAGAATATAAAAATTTAATCACTGTAAGTATAACAGGTAAACCTTTATGATTTTGGAAAGCATTTGTAAATATAATTATATCACAAAAAGGTGATAAAAGAGAATGGACTCACATTGCAGATTTCTACAGATAAGCCTTGATATATTGCAGATTTAATTTGAGCAGAGCCTAGCCTACTGATTAGCCTTTTAATCCTAATTTAATAACAGGCACATAATTCTGGGTTAGTAATCAATACAACATTTACGATAACTCACGAGATCAACCCTCACAACGAATGACAAAGTGCTATGCTTAAACATCCATCGAATTAACGATTAATGACAAAGCATCACCCTAATGTGGGCATCACTTAAACATCTATTGAGTACATTGATCGATCGGACAATGAATCGTAATAGCGATCGAATTAATACCCTGATTTGCAGCACCCCGCTATACTAATTAGTGATTGGTGTGTGTTTTGAGAGTATTTGAACGATATCTCAGCGTGTATTTTGAGTTTCTTCGTCGTTTTTGTGCCCAGAATCAAGTCCCAACTCCCGCTATTTATACACGATTTTGGCTTACGGACCGTAAGACTCAATCCTTACGGTCCGTAAGGGATGCATTTTTACTATAAGCTTGCCACGCGTGGGAGTAGGCCTGCTGAGTCGACGAAATGATTAAATTCTATTTTTATAATAACTTATAAGGATAATCGTTGAGTAGGGAATGCCCCCTCTGAGTTTTAGGGGCCCTGATCCTGATTCTGATTGTTCTGAAATTTGTAGGGTTTATGCAGAATCACTTGGGTGTCTCAATTAGGGTTTCCTATTGGATAAAATAATAAAATAAATAGGACTTTTAATGAGGGTTGTTACATTCTCCCCACCTTAATAAAAATCTCATCCTCGAGATTTGGGTTATGATATTTCTTTTAGACTTATGTCATATTTCAGTCAACAAAATGACATAGAATTAAATTTTGTGAATATGAGTTATACAATAAATAGGACTCAATGGTTCAACTGAATTATTTCAAGAAATCAATGTCAAACGAATGAGATGAAATGATATAATTTCCAAGGTGACTATGTTCAAGCCAAAAGATATATGGTCAAATAGATGTCTAAATCGAATGTTTACAATTTTGTGAATGACTTTTTAGAAACAATATAATTCTTTGTCAAAAGAAAGCTTACTTTGATTGGCAACTGAGGAAGACTCAGAATCAACAAGCTCAAATGAAATAGAAGCACGAAAATGATTGTTAACTATCGAATTATAACAAAAGAGAAATCAGTGTGTTGACATTAAGGATACACCGAAATACAACAGAGTTTAGTGTATCATTGTCTTAATACATAATTGCATTAAGACTATTTTTAATAACGAGTCAAATGAAAGACATACGTGGTTTTGAATGGTTCGTATGATTATGATTAGCCCAAACTATAAGTTTATAACGACGCCGCAAGGTGTCGAAATGATTGAAATAATTCAATAATTACGGTGACCGAACAATTTCACCGTGTAAATAACTGAAAGCTTTAATGAAGTAAATTTGGATATTTATTTCGAATAGGATTTTCAATTGATAATGAAAAGACCAAATGAATTATTATAGAATTTTCGATAAATGATGAAAGAAACGTTAAGAGATACACCGAAATATGATATGAATTTGTGTATTCTTATCTTAACACATAATTGTATTAAGACTGTTTAAGATAATGAACCAACAAAAGGAAATAAATAAATAAATAAATCCGTATATCAAGTGTGAAATTGAGATTAACTCAAGCTACAAATTTATTGTGACGCCACAAGGTGTCGAAATGATTGGAAATAGCAGCGGTGAATGAAATGAGTTTCACCATGCTTTAAATCAAATGAAGTAAGTCCGAATGTTTCAAATAAATCTAGTAGGATTTTTTATTGAAATTGAAATAATTGAATAATGTTTTTCGATCAAAGATGATAAAGCAATAAAGATTACGAAGCGCTCGATTGCTGATATAAAAATCCTTAAGAGATACACTGAAATATGAAATGAATTTGTGTATCATTATCTTAGCACATGATTGTGTTAAGATTGATTTTATAGAATAAACCAACAAAGCGGATTCAATATAAATAAATAATTAAACCCGTATATAAGGTGTGCAACGAGATTAGCACAAGCTTCAAATTTTTGTGAAAACGTTACCACAAGGTGACCGTGACCAAATAAATGATTCGGTGAAAGTGAAAACCAAACAAGTCTGTTATGGTTTTGAATAGATGAAGTACTTGACAGAATGTATTTATTTATAAACTTTTATTTGTACTAGGGTCAAATAGTAACTTAACTTAGATATTACATATCAGCGATTACGTCTGGAATCATTTCTGCTTCTTGCGTAGTAAGTACGAATGCTCGCGCGTTCTTCTTAGCTCCGTCTGTTGTTCTGGCCTTGTTGTCGGGTGCTTTGGTTAGTTTCGGGCAATATGGTTTGATGTGTCCCGTCTCGTAACAAACATTAGTTTTCCTTCTACACTCTTCCTCTATATGCCCGGTCATCTTGCAGAAGTCACAGTAGGATGTTTTCCTAAAACGGCATCTTCCTGAATGCTTTTTGTTATAGTTTCTGCAATTAGGTTGCTCCAATGACGTTTCAGTTCCTGTCTTTTTGAATTCTTGGAAAATTTTCTGGGCTAACTCTTTCTTCTTGTTTTCTTCTCTTTTGCGGATTAGTCCATCTGTCAGCATGTTAGCTAGTACAACTGCTTCTTCAATAGTCTGTGGTCTAGTGGCCTTGACTATGTCTCGGATTTCGCTAACTAATCCCCAAATATAACGAGAAATTAGTACGGGTTCTGGCGAAGCCAGAGTTGGTACCATTCTTGCATATTCGAAGAACGTTGTCGTATATTCACGACAATTCACATCTATCATTTTATGATTTAGGAACTTGTTAGCCATTCGTTCCTTTTCATAAGGGGGACAAAATTTCCTTTCTGTCATTTCCTTGAATTTTTCACAATTCATGGCATAAGCCATGTCACTTCCTTTTGCCTGAAGAATTGTATTCCACCATTCTAAGGCTTCTTCCTTAAAGAGGTTAGATGCATACATCACCTTATCTTCTTCGGCACATTTGCTGATTGTAAGAACAGCTTCCGTCTTTTCCAACCATCGCAGAGCAGCTGTGGCGCCTTCACTGCCTGCGAACTCAGTTGGTTTACAGGCTAGAAATTCTTTGTAGGTACACCCGAGAGTCATCGCCTTCTTTTTCTTGGGAAATGGGGTTTTGATAATATCATCATTACCTCCATTGACACTATGGTTAAAACTGTCGTCACGAGTATGCTTGCTACTCACAACTTTGGTGGGTTCTACGGGGTTTTTAACAGCTTTAATTATTAAAGGTAAAGCATTAGCTATTCCTTGGGCTATTAGATTTTCTATATCATTTTTATCCAAAGGATTTTCATTATTAGCATGAACTTCTGGATTATGTGGTACTTCATTTGACATCTGAATTGCAAACATTTTCACTTATTAATATCATAGAATAATTAGAACAAAACAATACTTCCAGGATATTATATGTGTATATCGACATATATATATTCATGTATAACACATATGTTAATTTGTATCAGTTTCCTAACTTTATTGTTTAGGTATTAAAAGAACACCTAAATAGCTTAAACAAGTGACTCTGATACCACCTTCTGTCACGACCCCCGACCCACCCTAGACGGAATCGGGAGTCGCGAACAGCCCAGTGGTACCGGTGATTAATTTTATAAAATATTGCAGCGGAAATTTCATCAGGACCGTGAGTTAGGAAAAATATCAGAGTTTAGAAACACCGGATTTTTATTTATTAAATAGATGAGATAAACCCATGTTTTACAAAGGCAGCTTTAATAAGATAAATTTGTTTACATAAAACAATATTTCTTAATTTGATTTAATTAATAAAATAAGCCACTTCTTGAAGCCTTTCAGTGTCGTATCCAGCTCATATTCCAATCTACTATAATTACCTGAAAAATGTTTGAAAAAAGGGTTTGTCAGTGGAAATACTGGGTGAGTTCATTCCATTTTTATAAAATATATTGTTATACCTTACAGCATTAAGGTTTTTATATTTGTTTATATTTACCCAACTCAATCAGTATTTGTCACATGGTGGTAGTTCCGATGTGACAGTAATCATATCACTCATTGGCTTACTTTCGTCCAATAGTGAATTTATCAAGTAATTATATTTTACTATTATTCAATTTATCTATCACTAGGCGATTCCTGTGACGGTGATCATATCACTGTTGATCATTCTTTTAACTAGTGATCCTGGTCATATCACTGTTGATCATTCTTTCAACTAGTGATTCTAGTCATATCACTGTTGAACATTCTTTCAACTAGTGATTCTAGTCGTATCACTGTTGATCATTCTTTCAACTAGTGATTCTAGTCATGACACTGTTGATCATTCTCTCAACTAGTGCCTTTGGTCATGTCACTGTTGATCATTCTCTCAACTAGTGACTCTGGACTTAGTTGTGTCCGGTGACACTACTTTGTCAAATATATTACTTATGGCACAAAACCATTCAATCCAGAAAATGACATATATCATTTTATGTCAAACTACTATTACTTATCAAATATAATAGGTTAATTTAAATATTTGTAATATCATTATTTGATATATTAACGTGACAAACAATATAATCTTCGTATAGTAGAATACATTATACTTAACTATTTTATTATGGTATACACTTTTTAGATTTATTTCAAACATAAATTTATTAACGATTTAATGTTAAAATAATATTAGATATAGGTTATGGCTACTGAGGCATAATTCTCACTGTGATTGTGGTCATGCTATTATTAGCTATCTTTCTGGCTAATAGTAATGAGGATCAAATAATGTATAAAACCTCCTATACCATCAGTTATTATAGAATATAAAAATTTAATCACTGTAAGTATAACAGGTAAACCTTTATGATTTTGGAAAGCATTTGTAAATATAATTATATCACAAAAAGGTGATAAAAGAGAATGGACTCACATTGCAGATTTCTACAGATAAGCCTTGATATATTGCAGATTTAATTTGAGCAGAGCCTAGCCTACTGATTAGCCTTTTAATCCTAATTTAATAACAGGCACACAATTCTGGGTTAGTAATCAATACAACATTTACGATAACTCACGAGATCAACCCTCACAACGAATGACAAAGTGCTATGCTTAAACATCCATCGAATTAACGATTAATGACAAAGCATCACCCTAATGTGGGCATCACTTAAACATCTATTGAGTACATTGATCGATCGGACAATGAATCGTAATAGCGATCGAATTAATACCCTGATTTGCAGCACCCCGCTATACTAATTAGTGATTGGTGTGTGTTTTGAGAGTATTTGAACGATATCTCAGCGTGTATTTTGTGTTTCTTCGTCGTTTTTGTGCCCAGAATCAAGTCCCAACTCCTGCTATTTATACACGATTTTGGCTTAGCTTACGGACCGTAAGACTCAACCCTTACGGTCCGTAAGGGATGCATTTTTACTATAAGCTTGCCACGCGTGGGAGTAGGCCTGCTGAGTCGACGAAATGATTAAATTCTATTTTTATAATAACTTATAAGGATAATCGTTGAGTAGGGAATGCCCCCTCTGAGTTTTAGGGGCCCTGATCCTGATTCTGATTGTTCTGAAATTTGTAGGGTTTGTGCAGAATCACTTGGGTGTCTCAATTAGGGTTTCCTATTGGATAAAATAATAAAATAAATAGGACTTTTAATGAGGGTTGTTACAAATCCTCAGCATCAACACTTAGGAAAGTCAGCTAGACCGAGTATATCCCTTGCAAGCTCAACCAAACAGCACGCTTAGTTGAACTACGTCCAGATCTCATTGTCTCGCCTTTGTGAAATTGACCACGTAATGCACTAAGGATCTTCAGCATTAGTAATCAGGAAGTCGGCTTGACCAAGTACATCGTATGCAACCTCAATGAATTGAGTTACAACCTACCTAACCAGATCCCTATAAAATCCCAAAGAAACATCAAACCCAAAACCGAATCTTGCAGGTCTTCAGCCTTGAACTATCAGCTTTCATAAAGATTCCCCAGGTCTTCAGTGAACATCGCTTTGAAACTAGTGTCGACTTTAGATACCTGTATATTTCCGTGCAAAACTCTTCACGCTGGCTGGAGAATTAATTAAAATCCTCAAATATGTGTCTGTGCAAAACATTCCACGTCGAACCGTTGGTGTCACCAGAAAATCACAAACTTTACCACCTGTGATTGCGTTTAGAAATTCACCAAAGAAACTCAACATATGAAAATTTTTATCCCCCCATTTCTTTGGTAAGATCTCTAAACCTTAACAGATTCCCTCCACTTCAAAGGAACTATAACATCCCTATTTTTATATAAGAATTATAGGTTTGGTTAAATTTATTTACCACCAGCAACTAATAACTAGTTTATTTTTAATATAAATATTCAACCCAAATAAATTTTAAACACTATTTTATATAGTTGGTTGAAATATTATATTAAATAATTGGCCTGTATATGGGTGACATTTATAATAAAATAAAAGTCTATATAAACTAATATAATTAGATGGGTAGATTACGGGTAAGTTGACTGTAAGAAAATATAAAGTAACTAGACGGGCCTAGAAACCGTACAATAATTAAATTATAAAAATACATTGTATTTTGAACCATTTCTATTTTCAATAAAACTTGGTTTAAAATATAGACAAAAATATACTTGTTCTAAAAACATATTTATTATTTTCTAGAACTTCATATTTTATAAGTTATACACGCCAAATGAATAAAGCAGTTAAATTAATTATATATATATATATATATATATATATATTTTCTAGCAATAAAGCCATGCCCCATTTTAATTATTTTAACTCCCGATCACCGCTACCCTTTCCGATTAATCTGAGCCTCATAACGTATGTCAGGGCTCTGCCCGACTAAGTTATTAGGATTCGGTCTCGGGACACCGGGACAAGGTTGAATTAGGGATACCATACTTAATGCAAGTGTATTATAAATAGTTCAAAAGATTATACCTAAAATTTATACCAGGAGACTTTCTAGTTAAACCCTAAAGTTACAAAGTGGGTCCATTTTCTTTTCTCACCGTTTTATTCATTTTTGTCCCAAATCATAACAACTCTCATCAAAAGTTCTATTTATTAAATTAATTTGTCCAATAGGAAACCCTAATTGAGACACCCAAGTGATTCTGCACAATCCCTAAAATTTTCAGAACAATCAGAATCAGGATCAGGGCCCCTAAAACTCAGGGGGGGGGGGTATTCCCTACTTAACGATTATCCTTATAACTCGTTGTAAAATACGAGATTCTTCGATTCGTCAACTCAGCAAGCCTACACACACACGTGGCAAGCCTATAACCTCTTCGTGTCCTTTACGCACCGTAAGGGATGAGGCTTACGGTACGTAAGCCTGGTCAATTTTCATGTATAAATAGAGGGCATTGGCAATTGATTTCTGGCGTTCGTTCGACGAAGAAATTCGTTATACACGCTGAGATATTGTAGAAACAGTCTCAAAATCACTAATTAGTATAGTGGGGTGCTACTACGATGCCGGGTATTAACTCGATCGCTGCTACGATTCAATGTCCGGTCGATCTAAACTATCCGATGGATGTTTAAGTGCTATCCTTTGTCATTTGTCGTGATTCTGACAGGATGTTTGAGTACCACCCGAACTCGGGGAATACTCTGTCATTCGTTGTGAATCCGATGGATGTTTAAGTGATTGCACTTTGTCATTCGTTGTGAGGGTTTTAATCTCGTGAGTTATCGTAAATGCTGTATTAGTTACTTACCTACGTGTGCACTAGGTTACAAGGCTAAATCAATAGGCTAAGTTCTGCCTGTATAAATCTGCAATATATCAACGCTTATCTCTAGACTAAACTTTGGCCGTATGAATCTGCATGCTTATAATGTGAGTCATTCTCTTTTTATCAAATTACTTTCAAAATCATGTTTATTTTCAAGGTTATAATTACAGTGATTAAGTTTATGTAATCACCAAGTTACAGCCGGTATGTGGGGTTTTGTATACATTACTTGATAACCGTCACTATTGGACAACGAGTTAGCCAATGAGTGATATGACCATAGTCACACACACCATTGGACAATGAGGTTACCGATGAATGTCGAGTGACAAATACTGTGGGTAGTTGGTTGAAATCTGGAAACATTGTAATCTCTCTTAATACTGTAAATTATAACAAACGAGTCGTTTTAGCAAAATGAATGATTCACTCAGTATTTCCCGCTGACAAAACATTTTTCAAACATGTTTCAGGTAATTACAGTAGATTGGAGTAAAAGATGGAAACGGCACTGAAAGGCTTCAAGAAGTGGCTTATTTTATTAATTAAATCAAATTAAGAAATATTGTTTTATGTAATTTGGGTTTATCCCTTATTAAAGCTACCTTTGTAAAATATGGGTTTATCCCATCTATTTAATAAATAAAATCCGGTGTTTTCTAAACTATGATATTTTTCCTAACTCACGGTCCTGATGAAATTTCCGCTGCAATATTTTTCAAAATAATCACCGGTACCATTGGGCTGTTCGCGGCTCCCGATTCCGTCCAGGGTGGGTCGGGGGTCGTGACAGAAGGTGGTATCAGAGCCACTACTTTAACCCAATAGGTGTTGTGATAATAATACCTAATCTTATATAAAAGAGGTAGGAGATTGTTATTAACTGGTAGCACACATGATAGCATTTAGACTTGAACTTAAGAAAAGATGCCTTAGTATCAGCTTCGAGATAAGCTAAGTACTTGTGTAAATAAAGTATGATGGATTTTGGTATGTTGTAAGAATGACGATTAGAACATTGCAGGTAATAACACTTAATTGCTATTAATTCTTGCTTAGTGATATCATTTAATCTCGAATAAAGATATGTTACGGGAATACAAATTTCCCTAAATTCTGGATAAAAGCCCTAATGAAAGAGGCATTTTTAAAAAGATACTATTTATGGGAAATAGAAAATTTTCTCCGACAAGACTGGGTATGGTGTAGCAGACTCTCCAGTTTGTCCGGATATACTGAGGTTACCTCTCCGGCGCGAACCGGATAAGACGGGGTATGTAATATGTCAAACAAGTGACATGATTTCCCTAAATAATATCATGATCTGATATCTGACTTGTTATTGGAAATATGAATCTATTAAATACATTGACCTTATAGAGGGTATGTATATTACAGCATGTGAAATATGTGAATATATAGATAGGTATATCTATAAGGAAAAAAAAAACCTTAAGGATTGACAATTTGGAATAAAGCACAAGCATCTGTGTCTAGATTTCTTTATCAGGAATCTATTTTCCGATATCAAACATTATTTCGTTTGATCATCTACCTCGTAACTCGTGCAACAGTATAAACAATGAAAACCCATTAAGTTGGGATATCATCAAAAGTATAAGAAATTCCAAAGCTTTAGCATAGACTATTAATGCAAGTAAGAAACATGTAAAGTTGTGCTAGTGCACAAGAAAACACATGAAACTTAAATTATACGTTCACAGACGTCAAAGTATATCACACACTACTTCCAAGGCAAGACCTTTGGAAAATATAAATTTGGCACGATGACACCAATGCTAATTCCGTCAGTAGAGGAACTATTAATCAAAAAGCGGCACTTTGCCACATGATCCTACAACCAACATGAATCTCGCTGAAGTATGTTGTAACAAATTTCACAACCATCGGTGCACAAGTTTAATCCAAGCCATAATTATTATCACTGAAAAAGGAATCACATACCTTTGCAAATTCCCTATTTCATTTTATTCGACATTCCCTGGTAATGTCACTTAACAACGGTTATTACACAAAATTCCAGATAAAGTTCTTATATTTCTTTCGTTGAAATTCTAACTTTTGCATATAATAAGTTGACTTTCGCGTTTCTATTTCTCTAATGGTCATCATACCATGAGGAATTCTTTCATAGTAGTGAATATTGATCTGTTTCATTTCTTGGTAAATCCACACATTACACATGCACTGTTTATTTCGCATGTGGTTCGTTTGATTTATGAAGACCACAAAAAGGCTTCATTCTAATTTGTTATTTTATCCAAACTCAAATATCATTCCGCTTTTTGCACTATGAACCGCATTATTGCAAAACGATGACTTTTTGATATCGAGTCAATAAATTTTGTTAAACCATTGAGGTGAAGAATTTATATTTTTATATATATGTATAAAAATTATGTTTGAGGTATACTCTCATTTTAAGTTTATGTTTAAGTTATTTATTATTAATAATTTTATTATTAGTAATAAATTAATAACAGTAGTGTTAGTTATTTCTTATATTTTTAAATACTAGGGTTATTATCAAAGGCAGATATTGAGTAGCCTAGCCTTAGTTAGGCATGGACTGATCACCTATGCTTAAACAAGGCAGCACTAACCAATATCCAATCATGATAATAACTAGTTAATATATATAAATTAAGTCATTATATTTATTTAGTAAATTTTAATTATATATAAAAATATGTTTATATAAAAATATATATACTTTGTACTGTAAGGAAAAGACATATTTTTATAAAACAATACAAGAATTAGAGGGACGAATAAAATTATATAAATAATTATCACATATTTTGTGGTAACTATGTACCGTAACGCTCTGGCAAGAAAATGACCATATAAGAATAATATGGTAGTCATCAACTACGTTGGGTTAGGGGAACATTGTAATATATAAGAATAGTCTCCGTTTTCACTTATTTACAACATTTGTAAATATATTCACAACGTTATATGGTTTCAAAATGAAAATAAGTAATCACATAGAATCGACCCATTAAGTGTTATATATTTACAAAATATTTTATAAATATTTTTGTACAATAAATTTCTTTACACCTTTATTTTCAATTTCCATTTAACGTTATAAATAATAGTGATTTCTTTTACAAAATAATAAAATATTTTGTAATGTAATAACTTCATTGCGGTGTTTTGTAATATATATTACATAGTAAATATAAGTTATTTTACATAGTATAGTAAAATACTAAAATAATATTTATTTAAAAGTAGTGACCATTTACATATAGTAAAAATGCGTAACAAATAATATATATTACATAATATTTATATTTAATATGTAAGATACGATTTAAACAGGGACACAAATAAAATATATTACATTTGCTTTACAAATATAATATAATGATTGGTCATGCCAAAACAACTTGTTCTTATTATATTTCAATCTCTAGGACATAGTATGAAAAATATGGTCACTAATAGTGTACTATCACATTGTTTCACAATTAAAATAACTTGGAACTCTAAACAATAATACACTAACTCTATTATCTTTTGGTGTATCTTTGCAATTTACTCATCTTAACATTTTGATTTTCTCATATCATAAATATTTAACAAAATATTTTTCATGCTTTTATTTCCTTTTGGAACCTGTCAATTCTAAGTTTCCTCAGTTGCCAATCAAAGTAAGCTTTCTTTTGACAAATAATTTTATTGATTCTAAAAGTCCTTCACATTCATTTTAAAATATCTATTTTGGCTTGAACCTAGTCACCTTGGAAATTATGTCATTTCATTCGTTTGTCATCGATTTCTTCAACTAATTCAGTTGAACCATTGAATCCTAATTATGGTACAACTCGTATTCACAAAATTTAATATTTTAATTCTGTGTCATTTACCTTAATATTGTTTTTAGTAATTAAAATATAACATAAAGTCTAAAAGAAATATCATAACCCAAATCTCGAGGACGAGATTTAAAACAAGGTGAGGAGAATGTAGCATCCCTATTTTTATATAAGAATTATAGGTTTGGTTAAATTTATTTACCACCAGCAACTAATAACTAGTTTATTTTTAATATAAATATTCAACCCAAATAAATTTTAAACACTATTTTATATAGTTGGTTGAAATATTATATTAAATAATTGGCCTGTATATGGGTGACATTTATAATAAAATAAAAGTCTATATAAACTCATATAATTAGATTGGTAGATTACGGGTAAGTTGACTGTAAGAAATATAAAGTAACTAGACGGGCCTAGAAACCGTACAATAATTAAATTATAAAAATACATTGTATTTTGAACCTATTCTGTTTTCAATAAAACCTGGTTTAAAATATAGACAAAAATATACTCGTTCTAAAAACATATTTAATATTTTCTAGAACTTCATATTTTAGAAGTTATACACGCCAAATGAATAAAGTAGTTAAATTAATTATATTATATATATATATATATATATATATATATATATTTTCTAGCAATAAAGCCATGCCCCATTTTAATTATTTTAACTCCCGATCACCGCTACCATTTCCGATTAATCTGAGCCTCATAACGAATGTCAGGGCTCTGCCCGACTAAGTTATTAGGATTCGGTCTCGGGACACCGGGACAAGGTTGAATTAGGGATACCATACTTAACGCAAGTGTATTATAAATAGTTCAAAAGATTATACCTAAAATTTATACCAGGAGACTTTCTAGTTAAACCCTAAAGTTACAAAGTGGGTCCATTTTCTTTTCTTACCGTTTTATTCCTTTTTGTCCCAAATCATAACAACTCTCATCAAAAGTTCTATTTATTAAATTAATTTGTCCAATAGGAAACCCTAATTGAGACACCCAAGTGATTCTGCACAATCCCTAAAATTTTCAGAACAATCAGAATCAGGATCAGGGCCCCTAAAACTCAGGGGGGTATTCCCTACTTAACGATTATCCTTATAACTCGTTGTAAAATACGAGATTCTTCGATTCGTCAACTCAGCAAGCCTACACACACACGTGGCAAGCCTATAACCTCTTCGTGTCCTTTACGCACCGTAAGGGATGAGGCTTACGGTGCGTAAGCCTGGTCAATTTTCATGTATAAATAGAGGGCATTGGCAATTGATTTCTGGCGTTCGTTCGACGAAGAAATTCGTTATACACGCTGAGATATTGTAGAAACAGTCTCAAAATCACTAATTAGTATAGTGGGGTGCTACTACGATGCCGGGTATTAACTCGATCGCTGCTACGATTCAATGTCCGATCGATCTAAACTATCCGATGGATGTTTAAGTGCTATCCTTTGTCATTTGTCGTGATTCCGACAGGATGTTTGAGTACCACCCGAACTCGGGGAATACTCTGTCATTCGTTGTGAATCCGATGGATGTTTAAGTGATTGCACTTTGTCATTCGTTGTGAGGGTTTTAATCTCGTGAGTTATCGTAAATGCTGTATTAGTTACTTACCTAGTTCGTGTGCACTAGGTTACAAGGCTAAATCAATAGGCTAAGTTCTGCCTGTATAAATCTGCAATATATCAACGCTTATCTGTAGACTAAACTTTGGCCGTATGAATCTGCATGCTTATAATGTGAGTCATTCTCTTTTTATCAAATTACTTTCAAAATCATGTTTATTTTCAAGGTTATAATTACAGTGATTAAGTTTATGTAATCACCAAGTTACAGCCGGTATGTGGGGTTTTGTATACATTACTTGATAACCGTCACTATTGGACAACGAGTTAGCCAATGAGTGATATGACCATAGTCACACACACCATTGGACAATGAGGTTACCGATGAATGTCGAGTGACAAATACTGTGGGTAGTTGGTTGAAATCTGGAAACATTGTAATCTCTCTTAATACTGTAAATTATAACAAACGAGTCGTTTTAGCAAAATGAATGATTCATTCAGTATTTCCCGCTGACAAACCTTTTTCAAACATGTTTCAGGTAATTACAGTAGATTGGAGTAAAAGATGGATACGGCACTGAAAGGCTTCAAGAAGTGGCTTATTTTATTAATTAAATCAAATTAAGAAATATTGTTTTATGTAATTTGGGTTTATCCCTTATTAAAGCTACCTTTGTAAAATATGGGTTTATCCCATCTATTTAATAAATAAAATCCAGTGTTTTCTAAACTCTGATATTTTTCCTAACTCACGGTCCTGATGAAATTTCCGCTGCAATATTTTCAAAATAATCACCGGTACCACTGGGCTGTTCGCGGCTCCCGATTCCGTCCAGGGTGGGTCGGGGGTCGTGACAGAAGGTGGTATCAGAGCCACTACTTTAAGCCAACAGGTGTTGTGATAATAATACATAATCTTATATAAAAGAGTTAGGAGATTGTTATTAACTGGTAGCACACATGATAGCATTTAGACTTGAACTTAAGAAAAAATGCCTTAGTATCAGCTTCGAGATAAGCTAAGTACTTGTGTAAATAAAGTATGATGGATTTTGGTATGTTGTAAGAATGACGATTAGAACATTGCAGGTAATAACACTTAATTGCTATTAATTCTTGCTTAGTGATATCATTTAATCTCGAATAAAGATATGTTACGGGAATACAAATTTCCCTAAATTCTGGATAAAAGCCCTAATGAAAGAGGCATTTTTAAAAAGATACTATTTATGGGAAATAGAAAATTTTCTCCGACAAGACTGGGTATGGTGTAGCAGACTCTCCAGTTTGTCCGGATATACTGAGGTTACCTCTCCGGCGCGAACCGGATAAGACGGGGTATGTAATATGTCAAACAAGTGACATGATTTCCCTAAATAATATCATGATCTGATATCTGACTTGTTATTGGAAATATGAATCTATTAAATACATTGACCTTATAGAGGGTATGTATATTACAGCATGTGAAATATGTGATTATATAGATAGGTATATCTATAAGGAAAAAAAAAACCTTAAGGATTGACAATTTGGAATAAAGCACAAGCATCTGTGTCTAGATTTCTTTATCAGGAATCTCTTTTCCGATATCAAACATTATTTCGTTTGATCATCTACCTCGTAACTCGTGCAACAGTATAAACAATGAAAACCCATTAAGTTGGGATATCATCAAAAGTATAAGAAATTCCAAAGCTTTACCATAGACTATTAATGCAAGTAAGAAACATGTAAAGTTGTGCTAGTGCACAAGAAAACACATGAAACTTAAATTATACGTTCACAGACGTCAAAGTATATCACACACTACTTCCAAGGCAAGACCTTTGGAAAATATAAATTTGGCACGATGACACCAATGCTAATTCCGTCAGTAGAGGAACTATTAATCAAAAAGCGGCACTTTGCCACATGATCCTACAACCAACATGAATCTCGCTGAAGTATGTTGTAACAAATTTCACAACCATCGGTGCACAAGTTTAATCCAAGCCATAATTATTATCACTGAAAAAGGAATCACATACCTTTGCAAATTCCCTATTTCATTTTATTCGACATTCCCTGGTAATGTCACTTAACAACGGTTATTACACAAAATTCAAGATAAAGTTCTTATATTTCTTTCGTTGAAATTCTAACTTTTGCATATAATAAGTTGACTTTCGCGTTTCTATTTCTCTAATGGTCATCATACCATGAGGAATTCTTTCATAGTAGTGAATATTGATCTGTTTCATTTATTGGTAAATCCACACATTACACATGCACTGTTTATTTCGCATGTGGTTCGTTTGATTTATGAAGACCACAAAAAGGCTTCATTCTAATTTGTTATTTTATCCAAACTCAAATATCATTCCGCTTTTTGCACTATGAACCGCATTATTGCAAAACGATGACTTTTTGATATCGAGTCAATAAATTTTGTTAAACCATTGAGGTGAAGAATTTATATTTTTATATATATGTATAAAAATTATGTTTGAGGTATACTCTCATTTTAAGTTTATGTTTAAGTTATTTATTATTAATAATTTTATTATTAGTAATAAATTAATAACAGTAGTGTTAGTTATTTCTTATATTTTTAAATACTAGGGTTATTATCAAAGGCAGATATTGAGTAGCCTAGCCTTAGTTAGGCATGGACTGATCACCTATGCTTAAACAAGGCAGCACTAACCAATATCCAATCATGATAATAACTAGTTAATATATATAAATTAAGTCATTATATTTATTTAGTAAATTTTAATTATATATAAAAATATTTTTATATAAAAATATATATACTTTGTACTGTAAGGAAAAAACATATTTTCATAAAACAATACAAGAATTAGAGGGACGAATAAAATTATATAAATAATTATCACATATTTTGTGGTAACTATGTACCGTAATGCTCTGGCAAGAAAATGACCATATAAGAATAATATGGTAGTCATCAACTACGTTGGGTTAGGGGAACATTGTAATATATAAGAATAGTCCCCGTTTTCACTTATTTACAACATTTGTAAATACCTTTACAACGTTATATGGTTTCAAAATGAAAATAAGTAATCACATAGAATCGACCCATTAAGTGTTATATATTTACAAAATATTTTTGTACAATAAATTTCTTTACACCTTTATTTTCAATTTCCATTTAACGTTATAAATAATAGTGATTTCTTTTACAAAATAATAAAATATTTTGTAATGTAATAACTTCATTGCGGTGTTTTGTAATATATATTACATAGTAAATATAAGTTATTTTACATAGTATAGTAAAATACTAAAATAATATTTATTTAAAAGTAGTGACCATTTACATATAGTAAAAATGCGTAACAAATAATATATATTACATAATATTTATATTTGATATGTAAGATATGATTCAAACAGGGACACAAATAAAATATATTACATTTGCTTTACAAATATAATATAATGATTGGTAATGCCAAAACAACTTGTTCTTATTATATTTCAATCTCTAGGACATAGTATGAAAAATATGGTCACTAATAGTGTACTATCACATTGTTTCACAATTAAAATAACTTGGAACTCTAAACAATAATACACTAACTCTATTATCTTTTGGTGTATCTTTGCAATTTACTCATCTTAACATTTTGATTTTCTCATATCATAAATATTTAACAAAATATTTTTCATGCTTTTATTTACTTTTGGAACCTGTCAATTCTAAGTATTCCTCAGTTGCCAATCAAAGTAAGTTTTCCTCAATTACAGTCTCAAAATCACTAATTAGTATAGTGGGGTGCTGCTACGATGCCGGGTATTAACTCGATCGCTGCTACGATTCAATGTCCGATCGATCTAAACTATCCGATGGATGTTTAAGTGCTATCCTTTGTCATTTGTCGTGATTCCGACAGGATGTTTGAGTACCACCCGAACTCGGGGAATACTCTGTCATTCGTTGTGAGGGTTTTAATCTCGTGAGTTATCGTAAATGCTGTATTAGTTACTTACCTAGTTCGTGTGCACTAGGTTACAAGGCTAAATCAATAGGCTAAGTTCTGCCTGTATAAATCTGCAATATATCAAGGCTTATCTGTAGACTAAAATTTGGCCGTATGAATCTGCATGCTTATAATGTGAGTCATTCTCTTTTTATCAAATTACTTTCAAAATCATGTTTATTTTCAAGGTTATAATTACAGTGATTAAGTTTATGTAATCACTAAGTTACAGTCGGTATGTGGGGTTTTGTATACATTACTTGATAACCGTCACTATTGGACAACGAGTTAGCCAATGAGTGATATGACCATAGTCACAGACACCATTGGACAATGAGGTTACCGATGAATGTCGAGTGAAAAATACTGTGGGTAGTTGGTTGAAATCTGGAAACATTGTAATCTCTCTTAATACTGTAAATTATAACAAACGAGTCGTTTTAGCAAAATGAATGATTCACTCAGTATTTCCCGCTGACAAAACCTTTTTCAAACATGTTTCAGGTAATTACAGTAGATTGGAGTAAAAGATGGATACGGCACTGAAAGGCTTCAAGAAGTGGCTTATTTTATTAATTAAATCAAATTAAGAAATATTGTTTTATGTAATTTGGGTTTATCCCTTATTAAAGCTACCTTTGTAAAATATGGGTTTATCCCATCTATTTAATAAATAAAATCCGGTGTTTTCTAAACTCTGATATTTTTCCTAACTCACGGTCCTGATGAAATTTCCGCTGCAATATTTTTCAAAATAATCACCGGTACCACTGGGCTGTTCGCGGCTCCCGATTCCGTCCAGGGTGGGTCGGGGTCGTGACAGGAACTGTCGTCAATTTTACAGAACAAATTCTCTCCACTGAGTAGAATTTATCTTCAAATGTTCACCAATTCCCTCCACTAAGAGGAACTGTCGTCAATCTTCACTGAATGTTCTCGGTTTTTTGAAAAATCATGAAAATGACTTTCTTCTTTGCATATTCTAGTTGATAAAGAAAGTCCCCTAGGCCCCGTAGGATCCGACTTGTATCCCTCCAAAGTACTGCACTATGAACTATGATGTTGGCCCAAATCAATGAAAGTCAACCCAAACCCAAATTACAATATGTAAGCCCAAATTTCTCACATATTAGAAAGGCAGCCTCCAAAGGTCAACATCTCTAAACATTTTTATCAGCCGACAACTCCAATCAACTGCCTTCCTCTCTCTCTGCGATACCTTCAAAAACCAAATAAACCTAATTTGAATCCACAAAGAAAAACACCAGCTGCCACTCAAACTCGCTATCTCTGTATTTTTCTCATACACATCCCTCCGATTCCACCTTCAAAGAACATCAGTTGGTACCCTCAAACACACTAGCCGCTAACATCTTCTTTCTCAATCCTCTGCGATAAACAAGCATCCAGTAATCAACATACAGCCGCTAATAATCAACATACAGTAGCTAATTTCATCTGTATTCTTGATTTCTAGAGCACGACTGAAGCAATCAGCGGCTTTAGCGTAATCTTCTTCATCGGAGACCAGTTAAATCTGATCGGAGAGCATTATCAGCTAACTGATGGGGTTCTTCGTGATGTTTAAATTCAGCAAACAACAGAGGGGTTCTTCGTGATGTTCATTCAGCAAACAACAGAGGGGTTCTTCGTGCATTACAGATGACGAAGAAGGTCTTTCGTCAAGTAAGGTTCTTCGTCAAACTATATGGCATCTCAGTTGGTTCTTCGTAGAGGTTAAATGGATAGGTTCTTCATCAAATGACCAGGACCTGGTTCTTCGTATGATGTATTTTTTTTTTTAATGATACATAAACAACAGGTTCTTCGTCATTGATGTTCAATATGGTTCTTCGTTGATTTGAGTTTTTCGTGTGGGTGTTCTTCGTCAGGGGTTCTTCTTCGTGGAGGGTGTTTTTCGTGGGACCTGATATGAAGAAACCCTAAAGTTTCTTAACAGCCGCCACACCCCCTTCAAGAACACAGCCACTGTTCATTCCCAGATTTGACGAAAATCACTTCAAAAGTGATATTTGATGATGAAAACTTGATTATTTAGGTGTAAAACATAAAACCCAACTCTTTTGTGTGTTCCGTTTCAGCTAGACCCGCGAATTACGGTCCAGATCTGAGTTTTTCTTATTTTCATCATTTTTACATCTTGAACAAAAATCACAATAATCACAGATCTAGAGCACATGTGATTTAGCAAACGGTTATATTTACTAAATCGGGTTCCATGGCTCTGATACCAATTGTAGGACCGTGTTTCTAGACCAAAACCGTGATTCGTGTGTTTATTATGTTCATAGACGGGAAGATTAGAGACGGATGAAAAACTTACTTGTATAGATTAAGTAGCATAACAATACAAGCCGGCCCGATTAACAAGCTAACCGAACCTTACCAAAGGAGTACACATCCGGGGAGAGACCAAGTGGTGATCTCTCCCTCTGAGGTCTAAAACCTCCTAAAGCTTCAAATGTTTGAAATGACAAAGGGTTGCTATTTATAGCCACACCCCTTTGTCTTTCAAACAAACACGGTCAAACGAATAACCCTCTCGTTTGACCACTTCAAATGAGCGGGTCTATACACGTTCGTTAGACCATTTCACTAACTATTACAAAATCAGCATAAAATAAATCTAATCTATTCGAACAACATCGGACACAAAATCTGCATCAACAGTACATAAGGTTTTTCTCACAAAAGTTTTTTCTCACAAAAGTTCATGTATACGATTACATTTGGAAGAGACTAAATAGGCAAATGATTTACATGGTTATGGAAACCCAACTATCTTGGAATAAATTAGGATCCCACATATTACGTAATTGAGAGATAAGTTAGGTGAGGAAATCATGCCATCCAATAAAATCAAAGCTTAGTTGGGGAAGCTTGTGATAAGGTCATTGCCCCTTTGCAATATGGTGGGTTAGGTTTCGACTCTTTGCGGGATGCCAATTTGGCCATGCTTGTTAAATGCTGGTGGTGTTTTAAGGTGGATATGGATGGACTTTGGAAGGAGGTGATATGGACGATTCATCATAACTCACGGGCATGACGCGCCATTCCGGCCATAGTTTCAAATCCCGATCCATGGAAACAAATATATAATCATTCAGATTTTTGTCAAGCCAGGATCATCCTAAAATCTGAAATTCGTGGTGTTGTGGGTTGTGGGGATTATATTAAATTTTGGCTTGATACCTGGTTAGGTTTGGGTCCCTTGGCAGACTCTTTTCAATTGCGGATTGTGTGGATTTGGTTTCTTGATAAAACGCGGTGTCGTGGCAATGGGTGAGATCGATAAACCACGGGCCAGAATTGTTGGAGCTAGGTAATTTAGTGGGCATGCTTAATCAGTTTGGGCCTGTTTTGGGTGGTGCTGAGCATAGGTGGACTTGGTGTAAAGATGATTTGGGTGTTTTTTCTGTTCAGAATTTGAAGAAGTGCCTTTGTATTTATCTTACGACTCAGCCGTCTCACTCGTTTGCTTGGAACAACTGGGTTCCAAAAAAGGAGGGAATCTTCGGTTGGAGGGCGAACAAGGATCGGAACTTTGGTCGGCTTGGCGCGAACAAACATTCCAGTTCAAAATCAGCTTTGTATCTTTTTGTGGAGACCACAATGAGACATCCGAACACTTAAGGGTGTCCGGAGTGGGCGGCAAACCCACTCGGCAAAGCCGGTTTACCGCGCGGTAACACCGCCGCCGTGGGTTTTGCCGCTCGGTGAAGGGAGGGAAGCGGGGAAGGGTTGCCACTGCGGTGAAGGAGGAAGGAGAGAGAAGGGGTGTGTGTGTGGTGGGTCCATGCCATCTCTCAACCAATCACTAATTTTTCCTTTTTTTTTGGGTTATTGGATTTTATCACCCCCAACTATTGGCTATTGGCCGCTGCCACCCCCCACTATCACTTTGACGCCCGTCACCCCCAACTTAACACTTAGTGTGTTCTGGTACCATGTCGTTAACTGATCACTAACTTTTGATCATGTTACTACACTTTTTGGGGTGTCATAGGGATCTTGGGAAGGTTTTAGGGATCTTAGGACACCCCCAAAAGTATAGTAACGGGATCAAAAGTTAGTGATCCGGTGACAGAACACACCAAGTGTTAAGTTGGGGGTGGCGGGCGTCAAAGTGATAGTTGGAGGTGGTAGCGGCCAATGGCCAATAGTTAAGGGTGATAAAATCCAATAACCTTTTTTTTTTAAATGTTTACCACTTCAGCAAGTGTTTAAACCATTGCCAACACTTTTCAGCAAAGTTTAAACACTTTTACCTGATTGACATGGCGCGCTCTGATTGGTCGGTTTTTTAGTTTACCACTCCAAAGTGTTTAACCACTCCTTACACCCTAATGTATTTTTTGGACTATAGTTGCTCATCAGTGGTGTGGTTTGACTTCCTTTGTTTTTGACTTGAAGGACCTGCTGAGTTTTAAAAATTACTGTCATGGTTCCATAAATAAAAAAAAGGCTTTCTATGCTATAATTCTCATTGGTTTGTGGTGCATTTGGAATATGAGGAATGATTGTCTTTTTAATCATAAACAAGCTTCTTTGGCGAAGGTGGTGGAAGACACGCTATGGGGTATATTTGGGTTTAAAGTAGATCTAAGAAGGCGGCTATCACTTGGGAGAACTGAAGTCGTTTTAATGTTTCTGATTCCGTTTGGTGTATTGGTCGGTTTTTGTTTTCCTTGTTTTGGTGGATTTTGTCGGTTGTATCTTGCTAGCCACTCGCTGGTTTGGTTCTTATAGTTTTTGTTAGCCGTTAAAAAAAAGTAGGGTTTGGGGAGCATTGGATGGAGGGTAAACGTTATTCTTATCCTGAGGGATAGAGCGGTGGCTCTCGTTAAGCATTTTGATACGTACAATATAGTAGTCCAAATAAAACCAGATGTGGCTAAGAGAATCTAATCAACAACCATACATAAGGACCAATAATGATAGTAGAAACTAGCACTAGCATTCAATGGTGAGTAAACACCAGATGTGGCTAAGAGAATCTAATCAACAACCATACCTAAGGACTAATAATGATAGTAGAAACTAGCACTAGCATACAATGGTGTGTAAACATAGTAGCAACAGGCAAAAGATTAGTAATCTTTAAGGCAGGCATCAAAATTTGCATCAAACAATACAATGTTTATATATCACATATGCAATTGGAAACTGCTATATTTTAATCTTGAAAGTTCACTGGAAGAACTCACATACCATTATCGGACAAGTTGACTACTATCAGATGTTGATCCAATGAGTGTGTCAACAAACCATGGATGAAACAATCTATATATACACCAAAACAGCAAAAACTCAAACAGATTACCCAAACCAAAATGTAAAACCCAAACCTCACAAGACCAATACAATCTCTAACAAATACTTAGACATAGGTTGATCAAAATGACCAACTTATACAAACTCAAAAAGAATCACAAAAAGAAAGACTCGATGAAGACAAAAACTGGAAAATATCTTCGACGAATTCTTGAAGACGAAAGTAAGATACAAAACATAAACTTTATATGTTGCTATTGAGTTGTAACAATAGTAATTTTAATATCCCACCTCAATTTAAATAGCATACATATCAAACAAACTAGGCTTTCACAAAACATTGCATGTTGAAAAACAAAAACTAATATTTTTTTGTAATCAACCCAAAATGAAACATTGATCTCACACTTTCAACTGATATATCTTACTGATCAAGCAGAATTATAGATTCTGTGTATGAGCTTACAACTAATGAATCGCATCGTCCTTTAATCCCAAGATCATTGATGTGTTCTGACAAGGGTTCATAAACTACAAGATCTTCAGAATCATCAGTGTCATCTGATATTGCCATCATAAGTTCACCATTCCTCCTAAACTCCAGTGGCAAACTTGTCGTGTGTACGAATTCATTGGGCATGTTAATAGTGAAAAGCTTCATAAACGATTTTGAAACACCATTCTCGGGTATCCACACTTCATATTGCTCTCTTTTTATATTCTTTTTAAGAACCGCTAGGGAATCACTTCGCTTACACAAAAACAACTGCATTGGATTATGCAATGCTAACTCAATCGGAAGGTATATTTCTCCAAATTCTTCACTTGACAAATCAAATGAAATAATAAGACAAAATTCAGTACCATCCGCAAGATTTTGAACACCAAACCAGTAAATAAACCTATCTACGGAAACCTGAGAGTGAGGCCAATCAAACTTAACCAAGTTACAAGGAAAACTACTTAATGAACTTCTCCAAACCCCCGAACTTAAGCTAAAAACCTCAACCTGCCAATGGCTGCTGCAAGTTACACCTTTCAACTTCTTATGCGTACGCGTCTCGTTAATCTTTACAATCTTAGGGTCACTAGTTGCAGGACATACTCCGAAACCAAAAGCAGGTCCCCCAGGCCAATCTACATCAGGCACATGAATAGCAACTGATTTTCTGATCAACGGATTCCAAAGAACAGATATCGCCGTACCGGTTCTACATTTAAAATCACCTGGATTTCGATAATAACCAAACAGGCAAACCAATCCATGAGAGGTACCGACGACAATGGAATCCCTAAGTAGGTTAACGGACGCAGGAACATGAGTAGGGGAAACCATGTTTTGGGGGAACACGTCGTCATCGAAAATGGAAAGATAGATTTTCTGAGATGACGGATTTTCGTAACTTATAAGCAGAAGATGTTGCAGTTGAGCACTCGAGCATGTGTAATCCGCAATGAAATCAGACGAATCGATCGTAGACTTCCATGGTTTTGAAACGGATCTGAACTGTATCAGTGATTTTATGGGAAGCTTTTTGATGATTTCGAGTTGAATTTCCAAAGGTATGTGATCTGACATTTTGATTTTGGCTGTGAATTTCTAGGGTTTTTCAACAAGGTCTTTAATAGATATGTTTCCCGCCAAAAAATGTTAAAAGACCCAGCCAAATGGCTATGTAATGAACCGAATCCTAAATCCAAATTGATAAATTTAAAAATATTATAAATATACTTACCATAAAAAAGTTATATTAAAATATTTTAAATCTACTTCCCATAAAAAAGTGGTTTCTAGATTGGAAATTTTTTTTAAATAGTGTTTGGTACGTAGGAATGAAAGATGGAATGGAGTAGACTATTGGTGAGGAAATGAAAAAAAAATGTGTTTGTTTGATCAAGATAACGGAATCACAACCAACTGGGGTAGCCCAGTTGGCCACCGACACTCACTTCTTCCCAGAGGTACCAGGTTCGAATCTTAGGAGTGGCATATGTCGCCCAGGGTAAGAACTCGGCAAAGAGAATTCACCGCGGAGCTAGCTTGGTCGGGTAGCGGCTCCCGGAGTGGGATCACTCCGGCGGTTGGGAGGACCGTGCACTACCCCCCCCCCCAAGATAACGGAATCACCCATTACATAAAGCAATTCATTCCATCAAATTCATTTTGTCTACCACTCTTGTTTTTTCTATCCATTACCTCTCTCACCCACCGCTGCCGCCTCCGCCACCAACACCACCGTCCACCATCCACCGCTGTTGCCACCCACCGCTGCCACCAACACCCACCGCCGACCACCACCCACCGTTGTTGCCACCACCTGGCGCTGCCACCACCACCGCCAACCAACACCACCCACAACCACCACCCCCACCATTATCACCACCATCGCCACCGCCGCCGACCACCCTCCACCATCAACCATGGCCACCCTCCTCCATCAACCACCGACGCCACCCCCGACCACCGCTATCCCCGGCTATCGTCGTTATTGCCCGCCACTAGCACCCACCACTGTCGCCACCTTCCACCATCGACCACCGAAGCCCATGCTAACCACCGCCACCATCGACCACCGCCACCAGGGGCGGAACCAATGAGTAACTAGACGTAGCATGAGCTACGGCTCAACCCCGTGTTCGCAGTGTTTTTTTTTTTTTTCAGTTTTATACATAGGATACCACCAAACATATACGAGGATACCCTTAAGAGAAAAATATGAAACTTGATATTATTCCTTTAGCCCAATACTTGTTTAACAATTAAGCCCGAATAATAAGTTACATGATAATTAAGCCCAAATAAATAAAATAATCCATTGATTGTGGGCATGGGCGGAAAATTGCAATTGGAAGTTCTACTGATCTTACTCGTCTTATAGTGGAAACCAGAACACATAGCGCTTGTCCTTTGGTTTATCGGGTAGTGAAGCTAGCTTTGGTTTTACAACCGCAACCGTCGAAAGTTGTTTTTTTCTAAATTGAAGCTCGTCAAGACAAATTTACGTAATCGAATGTGCCCAGAATATTTGAACAATGTTATGGTTTGTGCCGTCGAAAAAGAAACTTTTGATAAAGTAAAAGACGGCGATGTGATGGAACGATTTCACGCTATAAAAAAAAGAAGAAGACAAATCTATTAGGTATTTGTATTACTAAAAAATATTTTCCCTTTTTATTATTGTATTTATTGTTGTTATTTATTATTGTATGATTGCACCGTAAAAAAATTAATTTGGGATACCTCTGAATTAAAGGGCTAGCTCTGCCACCACCACCGACCACCGCCACCACCACCGACCACCGCCACCAACCGCCGTCTTCGCCACCCACCGCCACCACCTATCGCCGATTTTATTTTTTCGTCTTTTCCTACAAACCAAACAACACAAGGTAATCATTCTTTCCATTTCCTCATGGTTACCAAACAAGATGATGGAATGGTAATGATCCATTTCATTCGTTTGTCCATTTCATTACCTCAGATTGTCTATTTCGATATTTGGTAATTTTCCTTTACACCCCTATCTTAATCAGTAAAATTCTCCTACATGTTGTGGGAATTTGTCGGTATGAGTTAAATTCAACCATAACGAAATCAATAAGTGGTAAGTCTACTACCCTTATAATATCAGCCATAGCAAAATCAAATATTAGTAGCTATCTCTCATGCTCGGATAGTTATTGTGGTTTGCCCTTTTTTCACCTTTAGTCCCTAACTTTCTAAAATTACAGCTATAGTCCCCAACTTTTTAATTTTCGTTCCCGGATAGTCCCTGGCCTAACATTAGTTAGTTTTCTCAGTTAAAAGGGTGTGAAATGACATATATACCCTTTCCTTAAGCATTAAAAGAAATATATTATTTATTTATTTAATCAAGTGGGCCCACCATCCTTATCTTCATCAACCAAACCCACCCCACCCACTTCATCTTCCCCACTCATCACAATCTCCACCTTTCTCCAGTTGTTACTAACTATCATCCTGGTTACTTACAAAGACCAATTAGTCAGTATACAATTTGCCTATAAGGAAAAATGGAATTATATAACATCGGATTGAGAGAAGCCAAAAGCTTCCTCACACACAAGAAAAGGAAAGAAAGATATGACGAGTGTTACAGGCTGTATATTTTACACACCCTCTTTTTCACTCTGATTCCTCCATTATTGGCAATCTATCTTTCCTCCTCAATATAACAGTTCCATGCACCCATTTTGGGACCCTATATTCATAACTACATCATCACATATCAATCTCCCTCCACCTATACATACATGGCCAATAACAATCACTACTAGAATTCCACCACCACTTTCGCCGCCGATGGACTTTCATAGCGAGTCAACAGCCCCAGATTCTCTGGTCTGGTGACTCGTCGTGCTCAGTCCTTCAAACGCAACAACAACAATAATAATAATAATAATAATAATAATAATAATAATAATAATAATAATAATAATAATACCCATCATGAGATTGATATTCTCCACTCACCTAGATCTGAACATACTGAGGCATTTGACTCCATCCCTGAAAGAAGCTGACCGTTTGACCCAACGGCTTCAGCCTAAGAGAAGTGCTGGATCCGGTAATAATAAATGTATTATTTATTTATTTAATCAAGTGGTAGTGGTATGGTGGTTAAAGGTGGAGATGGTGGTGGTGATGGTTGTCACACCCCAACCGATGGCGGAAACATCGGAGTGAGACGAAAAAGATTGCTCATCACACATAACACTATTTGCGACAATAGTTAATTCAAAACCTATTTCATTGCATATCATAAATTGTCAAGTACATTGCAAGAAATTCAAATTACAACATCGAGAAGACAAATACCACAAAGCTTAATAATCATAAGATAACAAAATTCTAGTAATTTGATATGAGTTTCTAGTGTCGTCCCTACTAGATTTCGTCATAATCAACATCATCAACCTGCAACATGTTAAAAGTATAGTTCAACACAAAAAGCATTGGCGAGTACACAAGTTTTAAGTACATAGCATAAGTATAAAAAGATTTTTAAACGAATCCACATGGCAAACTAAGTTATTCAAGATTGGCGTAAATCTAGCATGTGATAAACAAGTCAAACCAAAGTTCACGCAAGTAAAAGATTCTTAACATAACCCAACGTTCACAGGCGGTGCGTTACTCCTATAGCACTATACTTGTTTAGGTAAGCTTGATCGAAGTTAATGACAAGTTCAATCACAAAACGAACAAACCTAGATAGACGAATCAAGTCTAACTTATGCATGCATGTATTGGATTGTTTGTGCATAAAGATAAAGTTTAATTGTTCTGATTTTAATAAACTAACATGTTGCACCCAAAATTGTGTAAAATAAAAATGGGTCAAGTGTACTCACGGTTTTGCAAGCTTCAAACTTGATAATCCCGTGAAGTGTTATTTGTTGGAGGTTGAAATCACCAAGTCACCCTACATGGGGAAACAAGGTGTGTAAGTTTATGGAATTGGAATGGAATATTCGAACTTGGAATTTAAAGTATCAAAAGTATGTATACAAAAATAATATCTAGTTCTAAGAGCTCATTTATGACACCATATTAAGTGGTTTCATGGGTCCCAAATTGCCTATTGGAATCATAACAAGTATGTTAGAATTTTAGATATGTTAGCCTAGGTTTATGATGAATAATCATAACTTGATTATCATCACAAATTTAGGCATGTTTTATATAGTTTATATACTTATATGGTTATAATAATGATAACCTAAACTAAGTCCAACCAAGAATATCATGTAGTATTATGTATGTCAGGCATGGAGGTTAAAACCTTATTATATGATTCACCACTACACAAGCCATCTTGAAGATGGTTCGGAGGGTCATGAATAACAAGAAATAAATCTATTCTAACAAAGCTCAAGTGACCAAGTACACTACAACCCGGAGGCTAGACGGGGCTAAGGTACTTTAATTCTAGTAAGTCACAAGAGTGTTTATACACAAGGTTAAGAATGAAGGAGTGGAACTTAGTTTGGAAAGCCCAAGCTTCCATTTGTTCACACTTCACAAGTCACAAGTTCATCATATGGAAGATGATGACTTATGCTTGTTTTCTTCATCCAATTTACATGTATGAACAGAAATAAAATGAGTATTTGAACTCATAACTTTGATGGTAATCACCTCAACTCAAACCCACAACCGTAGACTCGATTGTTAGCTTGGTAGGCATGAGATTCCACCAAGTTATTATCCTAAAAATGAACATTCAAGAACATGTAACAAAACAAAAAGTTTTATGCACTTGGACCTCAATGTGGTGAGGTTTCACCTTAGATTACCCAAGTAATCTTGTGAAAACCTTTCTAGAGGTTATCCAAGTGATAAGAAAGAATAAATGAGTAGAAAATAGTAGTAGAAGTGAGTTAGAACTGTCACACCCCGATTTCCGGTGGGCCCGGATGGGTACAATCGTGACGGCTGGATAACAGTTATCACAATATAATATTATGCAGCGGAAGTATTGGAATTAAATTATTAAAATAAAGCTTGAATGTATAAAAGTATTACAAGCGTTCGATACAAGCCCACAGGCAGGATCCAAATAAATAGAGCTTTAGACATCATATGCCTTAAGCATCAGGAGTGCAAATTCCTTAGCCTTCATTCTAGCCGACCCGTAATCCCATCCTATAATAAGGTTCGGTACCTGATGTTCAATCTTTTGAAAATACGTCAGCCAAAGCTGGTAAATAGAATTAACTGACTCTTTGGAAAAAATAGTTTTTCAAAAAGAGTTTTATACATATAGATAACCCGTAGGTAATCCTTTAAATATATCTTGGGATATTTCTTGTTAGGAGATTATATGCTTAATTAACCCATTGGGTTGTCCGGACAAGGTATCAATTACCCCCAATAAAAGTAATTATCAAGTAAACGGAATAAAACCGTCTTCATACACTTTTGCGCAATCATAGGCGACTTACTTGTGTAATAACCGTCCCAAGAGACATATTTACCATCCCAAGTTTACACTAAAATAAGTCAAGATTATTTACCTTATTGCTAGCTTCCAATCAAAAAGACTATATTTGGCAAAAATCCGCAAATCTAAATATATTGACCCAAGTCCGATTATCTGGGGGTACTATAGTCTGGAATGAACAGATTTATTATCTGTTAGAATGTACACGGGCCAAAGGTAGATCCTTTAGACATGACCCGATACTTAAGAATAAGTTCGCTGGATTAAGCGTATACCAAATAGAATGTAGTTTAAACCCAACAAGTACTAGGACTGGTATAATATGGGTAAACATAATACATTCTGGATTTTGAGATCAAAACGGTAAGGTTAAACCCATTTTGATAAACTTATGTAAACTAGTTACGTAAGTCCAACCATACGCGTATAAGCGATGAAGGGTAGCCGAATGAGTCGTGAACAAGTTCCATATGCCAATACACTTTAAACAAGTTATAATATCAGTAGGATATCAACTTGTATGCCCGTTAAGGTTTTAAAATCAAACTATGCCTTATAAGGGCATTTTAGTAATTTTACAATTTATAAAAGGAGCTTGAGAATAAACTGATGGCATGGTCATAAATATTCTGTAAAAATGATTTAATTATGATATCATATCAGTAGGATGTCAAATATATGTGTGGTTTATGCTTTAAGACCAAGCTATGCACCGTAGGGGCATTTTGGTCGTTTCACACATAGTTTTGAGATTATATTTGGGAATCTGAGTTCATGACTTATACCTACTGTAAAAGTATTTAATATAGTTTATAAAATCAGTAGGTAATAAGTCTTGGTTCATAAATATTGTTTAAAACCATACTACGCGCCTAACCGGCATTAATGTCAGAAAATGACGTTTTACGTGAAGGTTTATGAATCTGATGTTATGACCAGCTTTGAATAGTTAAAATATTTTGTTTGTCATAACATATCAGTAAGCAAAAGGTTTGGTTTGAAAATTATGCTTAAAACGCATTTTATGTGCCATAAGGGTATTATCGTCATTTATCAGCATTATTTACGAAATTGAAGTTAAACTTAGTTTACAATCTGACTTAGTATCCCAAATAATCCTAATAAGAATATCACACCAGTAGGTAATTGAGTTTTATAACAAAATTATGTTTAAAACTCATTTTAGACTTAAAAGGGCATTTTAGTCTTTTTAAAAGCATTGTTTACGACCATATGCGTAAACTCAGTTTATGACCAGTTTATAAGCCTTGAAATATGTTAAACATGTTAACATATCAGTACTTAAATCATTTGCAAGCTTATTTGTGCCTAAAACCTTATTTTTTGCTAAAAAGGGCATAGAGGTCAAAGTATGACATAAATACGGAAACTTGCATAAAACTCAAATTCCTAGTCCGATCGTGTAATATAACCTTATAGGATTATACTACATTATATTACGATCATAACGGAACCTAAAATCAATAGCATACTAGTTTAATTCGGTTTATAACCAAAAGTCAACGTAGAAGTCAAGCTACGCGACTTTCGGTTGCGAACTGACCCTAAAACGGGAATTGATGAGCCGAACATGTTTACGCATGTTCTAATAATTATTACCTAGTTGTTTAAGTGATAAAACATGTTTTAGAACATTTCTAAGATCAAATCGTAATTATTTTAAAAACTGACCCGTTGACTTTTTAAATTAATATTACTTTGACTCGTCAATTGACCAAGCAAACGCGATTCTTAGGAGGTGCCCTTTTGAGAGATTAACACCTACCTAATTACGATCACGTAGCCATGTTCCTTGTGAACAATGGCTTGACCGTTTAAGGTCTAACTAAAAGTCAAAGAGTTATTACGATAACGCTTGACTTTTGGCTTAAAAGCCTATAAAACATAAACTAGTGGCTAGGAATACTTACAAAGGGTCATAGCAATCTTTTCAACTAGAATAGGCTTCCTTATGATCAGGAATTCTAGAAAGCTTAAGGAAAACTCAAGCTAGAGAGAAATGAAAGAAAGGTGCAAGTGTTGAATGAATTCTAAGGCCTTATATAGTTTTCAAGAGTTACCAGGATTGTGCGAAGTGTTATGTGTGTTCTCCAAGTAATAATAGGATTGTAACATGTGTAAACTAGTTTTTATAAACCATTAACAAGTCCCTAGTATTGATTTATGTGAGTATGGACTGGTTTGTGTGGTGAACAAGGAAGAAGAAGGACATCTGCACATACATTCTGCCCAGATGACCCCGTCGCGTCGCGCGACCGTGTGAGGGGGAGGGCGTCGCGCAGCGCGACCCCTCAGGGTTTCAGCAATCAAGTTTTAAAACTTGACATTTTGGCCCCTTAACCTTATAACTTTCATTTTTGACATATTAAGCCCCTCTAAGCCACTTCAAATTAGGTTTTAGGTGATCGAGGAAATATAACAAACACCGTTAGGCTTCGAGTTCGTTAAAAGATCACCTGTAGACACTAGTTCCTCTTGTTAACGATTTTAACCCTTTTAACACACGAAGTTGTGTGTACTATCATTTAACGACACCAAAGCCTTACATAATCCATGTCAGGCATTCTCAAGGGTGTAACCGAGCATCACGATGCTCAGGTTCGTTAAAAGGTCATTCAGAGGTAAGAATTAACATATTGACACTTTAAACCCTTCTAACGCACAAACTTGTGCGTTTTATTATTTAACGGCATTAAAGCCCCAAACGGCCATCATAGGCTTCTCGAGAGTATGAACGAATATTATGAAGCGCCTGTTTCATTAAAAGGTCACTCAGAGGTAAGAATTAACATGTTGACACTTTTAACCTTTCGATGCACAACTTTTGAATTATATTGCAAACGGTTTCGTTTATCCAACAAGTGGCTTATTAAAAGAATACGAATACCGTATAAGGTCACTCAGAGGCTTAGTTTAAGCATGTTGACACTTTTAGTCCTTCTATATTCAAAATTGTTTGGAAAAAATAGTCCCTCCTAGTCAACGTTTGACTTAATTAGGATTAGGGATACGTGTCAACACATGATTGGACACGATTTTACGAGGTGTTACATCCTCACCCCCTTAAAAAAAATCTCGACCTCGAGATTTTCTTAGAGCAATACGGTCAATTCCATATAGTAGGAGGTTCCAACCTCTCAAGAGTATCCTGGGCCACAAAGGGAATCCCATTCACATTTACGAGGTAAACTCGAACTCTTAAATTCTCATGGTCCATTATGGACAAGGTTTTTCAATAAACCTTATACTTATGTTTAAATGTCATGGAGAAGCATGACTAGTGCTCATCAACTGAACATTATGCTAGAATTTTCCAGAGATAAGAGTTTATTTAGTATCATTATTCGATACTTCAGACAACGGTGCTCTATAAGGAGAATCGATGTTGTCTTTATACAGCTTAACTTGTCGGAATTTTAAATTTTCCTTTATTGACAAGAAGCATTGACTTAGTAAGTTCGTCGTCCGAAATTTTACGTCTCGTCATTCCGCGATTCATTTTAGGTAACTGGAAGATTAGATCCGTTGTTACCATTTCCTAACTCTATGTGGGATTTCCAATTCAATGATGCTAACCAAAAATGGTTTACTATGTTCGTCTTGTTGACGAACATTCTAACATTAAGCTTCATGGGTGGCTACAGACTTCACATGTCCATCCACACAATGGTCTTCAGCTCTCGACTTTAATTCGTCAGGATTTACTTGTGTTATGTAGATAACACATCCTTCTTTCGATCACTTGGATGCCTCAAGCATAGAAGCTTCCTCGGACAATCCATAGTGTTGGTCTTCCACGGATGGTGAATATATCACCAGATGGGGATTTTAATTTTCGATAAGTTTCTAACTATAGACAAGGTGAATTTGGTTTTTCAGATTAACCAATCCATGTCTAAGAACATATCGAATCCCGCAGGATTTAAAAATAAATAGATTATCAAAGACAGATTAATTGTGAAGGATATATCATATGTGAAACCATCTAGATTGGTAACTTGATTTTATAAATGATATTTAAACCTCGAAAAGGCAGATTTAAAGTTTTATTAAATTTACAATTGATGAAGCTTTAACTAGCTCCAGAGTTTAAATCAAGTTTCTAATAATTAGATCATTTAAGAGAAACAGATACGTAAAGATATGTCTTGAACTGCTTCTACTGCAGCAGATAGGAAGGCTCAATCATTGCCTTTCTTGCCATTAGTGGCCTTGTTCTTCCCGTCAGTCACCCTCTTTGGGCATCGGGTCTTTATATGCCCTTTCTCGCCACATCCATAGCAGGTGGCGTCTTTCAAGTCTTTGCAGTCATGGGACTTGTGGTCCAACTCTTTAGAGATGCCACAACCCTTGTTTTGCTCACGGAGATATTTTCCAAAGTGTCGCTTCCCGCAGGTTTTACATTTGCGTTTTGCCTCATTCGGCTTGGACTGGTTATAATTCGAACCAGTCTTACCCTTTTTGAAATCTTTACTTGGGGTATTATCACGCTTTCGCTTATGATCCTCCTCGGCTTTAGTCGCCCTTGCTCTTATTTCATCTTCAGTGAGAGAAAGAGCTAGATCCACAGCGGATCTATAAGTAGCAGGTTTGGAGGATTTAACCATCCCCTTGATTTCTGGAGCTAGTCCTCCTATAAATCATGCAATGCGCTTAGACTCGGGGGTAATTAAGTATGGAACGAGTCTTGATAACGAGTTGTAATCAGACAAATAGGCTCGACACTCGAGGCCTTTCATGGTCATCTTTTGAAAGTCAGTTTCAACTTTCTCCACCTCGTGAGGTGGGCAATAAGTCTCGCGGATCAGTTCCACAAACTTTGACTAACTAAGGTTGTACATTTCAACCTTGCCAGTGGATTGGATTAGTGCCTTCCACCAAGTCAGAGCATCCTCCTTGAAGGATTGGGACACGAATTTAACAGTGTCCTTGGCAGCACAACCGCTTATATCAACAACGGTTTCCATTTCATCCAGCCATTTTAGAGCATCAATAGCTCCAATCTCACCCGTAAAGTCACGGGGTTTACAAGAAACAAAGTACTTGTAGGTACACCCTTTCTTAGAGTCATGAGACTCAGTTTTCTTGATACCCTTGGTACTCTACTAACTTTTACTTGAGGAGCAATGAGATTTTTCTGTCTTATGTGTATTAGATCGAGGTTTAGTAATGGAGTTCTCTTTCTGTACTGATGGCTCTGGCCCTTTAAATGTGGCCTTAAATCCAGCCAGGGCTATACCGACTTCATCGGCAACTACGGATCGAAGACGATTCTCTTTGTCATTACGGTTCTAGTGCTCTAAATCGTCACCACCGTTTTTCTTTCTGACTTTGCCAATACTTAGGCTCGCCATAAGTTTATCTGAAAGATAATAAAGCCATCAGTAATACTTCGAGAACTAAATAGCAAATCAATTTATTTGCATTAGATCTTAGAGGTCTATATGTTTATATATCAATTTCACTAGCCCCGCTTACCATAATTGGTAATGGACTTAGTCGTATAACTCACCGGCTTGTCACAAGGGATATTTAAATATAGCACATGGGCTTGTCACGAAGGACATGAAAGACATGGCACAAGGGCCTGTCACAAAGGCTGTGAAAGATATATATATATATATATATAAGCCGCGATCTCATTTGATCAAAAGGGCTTTAAGGTTTGAACATAGTTCATTACCTTTGAATAAGGGGTCGTAGACCACTACTGTCGCCACAATTGACGATATAATATGGCCCGTAGGTGATTCGTTTGACATCACAAAGGATGTTAAACTAATGGTCATCTCACTGATGATATCAGTCATGATCGCACTTGATCGTATAGACTGCGAGACTTGGGCATAGCCCTCCGCTTTGGACAGGGAACCATAATGGTCACAACTGTCATTGTCTGAAATGGACGATATAATATAGTCTGTAGACGAAACATCACTAGGGATGTTAAGTATGATTATCATGTTGATGATATTAGTCATCATCGCGTAGATCGTATAGACTATTAGGTTTGGGTATAACCCACCATTTTGTACAGGGGACCATAAAGGTCACTACCGTTATTGTCTTATCGACAATAGAGTAAAGTATAGCCCGTAGGCACTTCATCACTAGGGATGTTAATATTGTGATCATCATACTGATGATATTATTCAGGATCGCACAGATCATATAGACTATGAGATTTGGGCATAGCTCACCCCCTTGGGCAAGGAATCATAAAGATTACAATTGTCTTTTTCACAAATAGACAATATATTATAGCCCGTAGGCAAAACATCATTAAGGATGTTAAATTCAATCATCATATTGATGATTTTAGTCATGATTGCATCGATCATATAGACTATTAGGCTTGAGCATAGCTCACTACCTTGGACAGGGATCATAGAGATCACAATGTCATTATCTCAAATAGACAATATGGTATAGCCCGTAGGCAAAACATCACTAAGGATGTTAAATGATATGTTCATCGTATTAGATGATATTAGTCATGATCGTATTGATCATATAAACTATTAGGCTTGAGCATAGCTCATTACCTTAGACAGGGGACCATAAAGGTCACAAGTGTCTTTGTTTTAACTGACAAAGCATTATTATGATTCCTCTCCTTCCACATAGTTGGGAATTTTCGGAGATTTGGAACGAATATCGTCACAAAGTTGACAAAGATTTTCTCCTTTCCACACAGTTGGAAATTTAATTAGAGATTTAATGATACGTTTTAGTCAACGTATTGAATATGAATATTTCTCTTCATTTGGAGATGTGTCTCAGTTGACGTTGAAAATATAAGTCCCTCTCCATATTGGAAGATCTGGGAATACGTCGCAATTAACGTTTAAATACATATCCCTATCCACATTGGGATAATTGGGAATACGTCGCAATTGACGTTTAAATATATGTCCCTATCCACATAGGGATAATTGGGAATACACCTCAATAAAGTACGACGTATATAATACAGCTCAATAAAGTACACTGTATGATACGGCTCAATAAAGTACACCGTTTATAAATATACCCTTTCTCCTTATGGGGAGATTCAGGAATACGCCTCAATACAGTCAGCGTATATGATACGGCTCGTTACAGTCACCGTTTAAATACATGCCCTTTCTCCACATTGAGATATTTGGGGATACGCCTCAATATAGTACATCGTATATGATACGGCTCAATACAGTCACCGTTTTAAATATATCCTTCTCCACATTGGGAGATTTGGGGATGATTAGCATCATGGATGGATGAACATTCTATCTCATTTCCACACATTTGGGAATTAGTTGGAGATCTTAGATGAGTGTCTTCCCCTAATTGGACGAGAATCACTTAAAGATTTTAAGATGATACGGGTGTGAGGGAATCAGTTTTCCATTTCTATCACCCTTTTTAAGCACTACCATTGGTGAGAAATTTGAGACAGAGTCTTGTATCATGTTCTTATTTACTAGTGTTAATTACATAAGAACTAGTAGACCGAGTAAAATCAAAAGAGATTTATTTGCTTGATTGCTAGCGGTCCTTTGACTAATTTGTCTTTACCCAATAGAGTTGGCACTTTTAGTCCTTCTCCTTTATTGGAGTTTCCAGGATACGTCTTTTTAGACGTTTTAATTATATGCACTTCTCCTTAGTTGGAGATTTGGTATACACCTCAATATAGTGCAGTGTATACGACACGGCTCAATAAAGTACACCGTTTAAATATATACCCTTTCTCCACATGGGATATTCAGGAATACGCCTCAATAAAGTACAGCGTATACAATACAGCTTAATAAAGTACACTGTATATGATACGGCTCAATAAAGTACACCGTTTATAATATACCCTTTCTCCACATGGGATATTCGGGAATACGCCTCAATAAAGTACAGCGTATATGATACAGCTCAATAAAGTACATTGTATCTGGTACAGCTCAATAAAGTACACCGTTTAAATTTATACTCCTCTCCTTATCGGGAGAATTGGGGATACGCCTCATTAAAGTACAGCGTATATGATACAGCTCAATAGAGTACACTGTATATATATATATATATATACCCCTCTCCTTATGGGGAGAATTGGGGATATGTCGTCTCATAATTGGACGAGCATTTTGCACTTTTTCAACCACTCATTGGTGGGAACATGTGCTTTTGGCCTTGTCTATTGCGCAATCAAGAGATCTGTTTGATACGTTAGGAGCAATAAATGTGACCTTCATATCATATGAAGGAAATATCATAAAATGGCTCCATAAAATCAATGATTCTTATTATGGGAGTAATATCGCCAAATTATATTAGATGCTTACTATTAGCCGATATCAGTAAAATATGACCTTCAGGAGATCTTAGTGGTTCCATGCATTAAACCGTCATACTGGCCAGGCATGAAAGCAATCTATGGGACACACTAAGATACTGCCAATTATTATATGGCGCTTCTATCAAACTAAGTTTGGCATTCGTAGTTATTAAAGTTTAATGAAATAAAAATCATTGTCGTACTCTAGTTGGAGAAGTTGCTGGCGAGAGTTGCCAAATTTATATAATATAATATATATACCCAGATGGGTTTGAATTAATCGAGCTTGAAGACTCGAAATTATATGCTTTAAGCATGAATCAGAAGTAGTGATTCCTTTTTCTGCTTATTCTCTAGAATGAGAGAATATTTGTATCAAAGAATAGAAATTTGATGCAAAGTGGATATATGTTTTTGCCATAATACGGCTTTCCATAATTGTTGCTGTTTCAATCAGCTGGTGAGATATCACCAGAACGTCTATCGAATATGATAGACTTTGGATAAATGATATTAAGATATCACAAGAATATCAAAAGATATTTCATTAGGTGGCGAGGTTTATCATCCTCGTATCGAAGTCATCGTCTCCAAAACATATGTAGTTCACCATATGGAATTTCAAACTACTCAATGGTAGAGATCCTCGAGTCCGTGACCTATTATTGTTTCTTCATCTGGTCCGCGACATATTGGCGGTATAAAATCAATAACTACTATATAGATTAAGAGTAGTCTTATATTTAGGTCTAGACTCGGAGTTTCTAAAGGAATCTGCATTTGTGATATTTGAGATTAGACACTAAGGGCTAGTGTCTAATTCACTCAAACTGTGGCTCTGATACCAACTTGTCACAACCCGATTTCCGGTGGGCCCGGATGGGTACAATCGTGACAGCTGGATAACAGTTATCACAATATAATATTACGCAGCAGAAGTATTGGAATTAAATTATTAAAATAAAGCTTGAATGTATAAAAGTATTACAAGCGTTCGATACAAGCCCACATGCAGGATCCAAATAAATAGAGCTTTAGACATCATAGGCCTAAGCATCAGGAGTGCAAATTCCTTAGCTTTCATTCTAGCCGACCCGTAATCCCATCCTATAATAAGGTTCGGTACCTGCTGTTTAATCTTTTGAAAATACGTCATCCAAAGCTGGTAAATACAATTAACTGACTCTTTGGAAAAATAGTTTTCAAAAAGAGTTTTATACATATAGATAACCCATAGGTAATCCTTTAAATATATCTTGGGATATTTCTTGTTACGAGATTATATACTTGATTAACCCATTGGGTTGTCCAGACAAGGTATCAATAACACCCAATAAAAGTAATTATCAAGTAAACGAAATAAAACCGTCTTCATACACTTTTACGCAATCATAGGAGACTTACTTGTGTAATAACCGTCCCAAGAGGCATATTTACCATCCCAAGTTTACACTAAAATAAGTCAAGAGTATTTACCTTATTGCTAGCTTCCAATCAAAAAGACTATATTTGGCAAAAAGTCGCAAGTCTAAATATATTGACCCAAGTCCGATTATCTTGGGGGTACTATAGTCTGGAATGAACATCTTTATTATATGTTAGAATGTATATGGGCCAAAGGTAGATCCTTAGAACAGTTAGCGGGTTTAGCTTTGTATTAGTTGAATAATAGAGTGTTGGCTAAACAAAACCCACATTGGGTGATGGGGGACGAATTGGGCCAAGCCCATGTAGTAAACCCTAGCCTAATGTTGCAACCTTGTGTTATATAAACAAGGCTTTGCTTTAGGTTTTAGGTTAATCAGCCAAAATAGCGTTTGTGAGAATTTCGTGAGAGCATTTACAGCCTTGGACGAATTTGAGTGTGTTAGGGTTTTGATTGATTGTAATTCTTGTAATTGATAATCAATAGAAACCTGGTTTGATTGTGAATTTCTGTTTCTACTAAATTCTGTGATATTCTGATCAAGAGGATTCCGCACTCTTGATTGGATTGACAATTCTGTGACGATCCGTACGAACAGGGGACCTACAATTGGTATCAGAGCTTAAGGCTCTTGAAGAAGCTCGGTTCAGAATTGCAGACTGCAGATTCGGGTGGAAAATTGGAATAAATTTTGAAAATTTTAAAACCTGAATTAGGGTTTTTAAATTCTTTTTGGTTTTGAGATATTTTCGAAATTGGTTTTAAACAGAATTGGTTGTCTTGATCTTACTGTGTTTTGAGTTTTGCCGATTTGCAGGTTTTCGGGACAATTTTGGTTGATTTTTTAAGAATATTTGGTTGGAATTCGAAGACTGTTCTTCGTGTTCTTCATTGATTTTCGAAAATTACTGATATTTTGTTGTTTCGATTCTGTAGGAAAGTATTGAAAGAATCTGGAAAATCTACAGAAAATTCGATCAGATTGAGTTTCCATAATTTACTAGAATAATTAACAATTTCGCAGCAAATTTAACATCTATGCTGACAGGCCAGCGAATTCGTGACCTAGCAACTCGGTGACCGGTGAAATTAAATCCAAAGGCGACTTTGGTAACCGTGTAATTGTCCTCAGCGACATTATTACGGTGATCGGCGAAGTTACTAGACGTCGTTCAGCGAAATTAACCGGCGAACTTAATAACCAGCGAAATTAACTGGAGAATTTGATCATCTAGCATAATTAACCAGCGAATTTGATCAGCTAGCATAATTAACCAACGAATTTGATCAGCTAGCATAATTAACCAGCATAATTATAATTACTCTACCAGCATATTTATAATTACTCTATTAGCATATTTAACTTGGTTAACCTGCATAATTAGCGTGACCCAGCGAAATTAACTTGGTTTTCCAGCGAAATTGTCTAGAGGAATTAAAAGGTGGAGTATTTATTTTGTTGGAGTAATTAGATACGTATAGAGTATTTAACGTTTTTTGAAAATAGAAAGTGATCCGTAGCTCATCTCGACAAACCGTTTGCACGGTTGGATTCGTTGGTTTTCGACATTGTATATCTTTGGATTCGTTTTTTCGAGGAGATTCTAACGGTATAATTTGGTAAAAACAGTTTTCGGAAAAATTTTGTACGGTTTTTATCGGTACGGTTACGGTAAAACGTGTTTAAAGATGGCCAGAATGGATAAGTTCAGTGAGACTGTTAAGAATTGGCCAAAGCTGAGAAACGTCAAAGAATATTCTGTTTGGAAGGAGGAGTTTGAATCGGTTGTGAAAAGTGAGGATTTTAGAATGTGGTGTTGTATGATTGATGGATATGTTGCTCCTACACGTCGTGTGGAAGGAAGGGTTAAAGTTATTTCTTATGACAAGATGGATGAATCTGAGAAACTTATGGTTGATGCTGAGAAAAAAGCTTTAGCAGTGATCAAGATGTCCTTGCCTGAGGGAATTAAATATACCATCAAGCACTATGGGACTTCTAGAGATCTATGGGAAGCTTTAGAAAAACGTTACCAGAGTTCATCTAAACAAAGTGTAGAAGAGAAGAAGAAAGCAGATGAGGAGAATGTTGAGAATAAGGCTGCAGAAGTTTTAAAGTGCATGAATGGTGTGAATGAACTTACAACAGAGGTGAAGGTAACATCAGAACCTGTAAGTCATACGTGTCATAATTGCACTGAACTACAAGGTAAGGTTAACAGACTATCGGAGCAAAACAAAATTCTGTTAGCTGAATTGGAAAAATAAAAAGAGTCAAATGTTCTTTTGATTAAAAGAGAGTCAAATTGTTTAAATGAACTCAAATCAAATGAACAAGAAGTCAGCGGTTTAACAAGCAAAGTCAATGAACTGTTACAGATCATTGATTTGGCTCGTGAAACTGTGAAGGATAAGACTAATGAATTTTCTGAAAAGTGCACAGAATTGGCTGATGCACAAGCCAAAATTGTAGAACTTCAGGGTAAGTTAGACAAATTTGGAAATTCTTCATTAGTCAGGACTCACATTCAAAAAGGGTTGAAAAGGAGTAATGATAGAACGGGAGTGGGGTTTAGTAAAGCTTCATCTTCTAAGGATCAAGACTACTCTTTTCTGCCTGATGAGAATGAGCTAATAAATCTTGTTCCCACTGCACAAGAGGTAGTGGATCCGATAGCTGTGGACTTGCCAAATAGTCCAGTTTCTTTGAAAGAATCTGTAGGGTCTAACAATACCCCTCATAAATCGGATGAGGATACTGAAGACGAAAATAAGAAAACATTTAAAAAGAGATTTAACAAAAAGAGAATTTATAAGACAAAATCTTGTTTTAAATATCACACTAAAGGGCATGTGGCGAGTTGTTGTCCTTTAAAGAAAAATAAGCAAAAAGTTGATGAAGTTAAGGAAGGGAATAGGGTTGGTTTGAATAATAATGTTCAACAACATTGTCAATATAATCAACGTAGATTTCAATCAAAGACTTCATCATCAGGACGATTTGATAGACCAAGAAGCAATTTTACACAATTTAGTCATTTTAATGGTAAATCAAATCGGTTTCAAAATCAAAATAGAAATTTTGGATATCAAAATCGATACCATACTAACGGTAATCGAAATTTTCAAAGAAGAAACGAACATAGGGGTTTTAGTAACTCGAATGTTCAACAACATCCAAATTTTTTTCAAAATTCATGGTATGATAATGGGAGAAGAAGGTTTCGAGATAATAATTTTCAAAGGTCGTAAAATCCGAGAGTTTATTGGAACTCTTATGATCAAAGACCTAGTGGAAGTTATAAATCTTGTTCAACAACAGGTAAAACATCAAAGACACCAGTAAGGTGTGATGGATATTGGTTGGAAGCATCTTATACGGATTTACATGGTCGACCCAAAACCGGTCAGGTTTGGGTTGTTAAGTCTAACTGAGTTATTGAGTGTGTGTAGGATGACCAAGAAGGACTGTTGATGTGTTCGACAGTGGTTGTTCCTGTAAAGCATCTGAGGTGAATAGTAGGTTAACATGGGTAACGAACTATTTACTTTAGTGATTGATTGATGATTTATTGGTGAAAAACTTATTGTCAGATTAAAATGGGAGTCTGTTTGTGTTTGTAAATTTCTGTTTTTAAAACTTACTCCATAAAAACAAAAATTTAGGGGAGACATCACCTTAAGCCAAAAAGAGTTTAGATAGTGCGTGGGTTTAGGGGGAGTGAGTTATAAATTAAAAATATTTTAAAAATCCAAAAAAATATTGAAAAATGAAAAAAAAAACATAAAAAAAAAGAGATTTCATTGTGTGAAAAAGAAGAAATGATAGTACATCAGCAAGTTAGACTGTCACACTGAAACTGAATTAAAAAGCTTAAGTATGATAGCAGCTTCATCATATGATGTACCAGTAGGCAAAAAGCATGAAATAATCAACTTACCAATGTGATATAAACCTAAATACAACTGTGTATGAGTGGGGAATACATCAGTGGTGTATGGTTTAATGACCTTAATTCTTGCATTGATAGATTGCCAAAATCTGAGGTTTTGGGTCTTTATACTGTTATTTCATCCGGGGGTATCAGGGTTGTCCTTCTGCTGCATCCAGATACATGCTGACCTAGGCACAACCAGGATATCTTAAAAGAGCTATAAATGCCAAAACCCTGAAAATGAAGAAGCTCTCTTAGAGAGTCATTCAAATGTGCAAAAAGCATAAATCGTACCAAAAATGGTATGTGTCTTAGCCCTCGTTAGATATTTTGGTCTCTTTGGTGTACAGAAGTATTGACCTGATCACCAATTATCTAAACGTTGAAAAACAAAACGGATGAATTCAGTATACTCACCTACTACGATGAATCTTTGTGCATACCTTGATCGTGGGGGTACATCCTAAAGTGTGACACACTAGTATATCAGTAATAAAATTACCTTAATGTATCATACGGTAATGGTACTTGAATTGCTCATGCTTTTTGTTAAAGTAGGCAAACATACTGGTAATCGTCTTGAACTGCTTTTCACGAAAAATTAAATAAAGAATATAACAACCCTAAAGAAAACCGACACCCTCATAAATTTTTCAACACCCTAAAATATATAAGAATATCCCTATATGTCTTTAAATACACCCCGTATGTGAAAACCAAGCTCAAAATATAATTTATCATTAAAAATAAAACAAAAACAAAAATAATTGCGCCGCGACGCCCCTTGTCCTTAGTCAACGCGGGCCGCGACGAGGCTGGCCACCCGCCCTCCTCCGGAAGCCGCCACGTGGCAACACATGGCGAGGCTAGAGTGGTGATGACGCAAAGCTAGGCCCCACACACCCTAGTCGCGGGCACCCTAGTCGAGGGCCGCAAAGGCCCTTCCTGATTTCCGTCACGGGGCGCGACGATAAGCCCGACCAGCCCTATAAAGTTGGAGCTTTGCAGTTCATTTTCGTCGCTCAATTTTTCGATCTTTCTCTCAAATTTTCATATAGTAGGCATTATAGTCGGGCAAAATAACCCCCCTAAATAATGAAGTTCTGCTGTGTTGTAAGTATCATAACCCTTGGATACGTATTAGATACTCTGCCCGATTGATCTAGGGTTCCGTAACGGCTGTCGTGGTTCTGCCCGACGTAGTCGTTGGAATGCCGTCTCGGGGAGGGTATTACTAATGTTAAAATGGGTTATTATACTAACACGTGTGCATTTTTGTAATTTATAGATAATTCCCAAGGAACCCTTACTGAAAACCTAAGACAACAATGTGAGTAATCTCCTTTTTGTAAACAGTTTTTACAAAACCTTAACTATTTGACAATGCAATTTAGCAGTGATTGAGTCTTTGTAATTCTACAATTATTGCTGCTATGTTGGGATTTTGTATACAAAATGTTAGACACGCTACCATTGGACGAAGAGTTAGCCAATGTGTAATATGACCCACCAGTCAGGATTGACAGTACTGAATGAGTAATTGGGTAGATATAAACATTATAATCGCTCTCAATACTGTTTAAATTAAATTAATGTTTCTTGATTACACTGGGATTCACTCACCAGTATTTCCCACTGACAAATGTTTTTAAAACGCGTTTTAGGTAACACAATGTGAAAGCCAATTAGAAGCCAGTTGGACAGCACTGAAGGCTTGGAAAAGTGGCTATAAAAGTTACCTAAATATAGAAGGCGTTTTTTCAAATAAAATGGGATTTATCCCTATAAATCAGTTTGTAATAAAAACTTGGGTTTTATCCCAATATGTTTATTTATATAAAATGTGGTGTTTTACTCTGATAAAATATTTCCTAACTACGGTCCTGATGTAAATTCCGAGCATCAATAACAATGGAAACAAAATGGATAATAGTGCCATCCAACACATAGTGCCACAAGGAATTATAGATGCAATGCCATATATTCTTCAAACTGTTAAGGATGCGGAAAATAAAAGTAAGCATAGCAGTAAGCGACCAACTGAACCAGAACACAGCGTGAACAATGGACCTGTACTTCAAGTGCCCATTCCCAAAAGAAGAAGAACCATGTCTTATGGTTGTTCTTATAAAGAATTTTGGTCCTGCAATCCAACAGAATTCACGGGCAATGAAGGACCCATTGCAACTCTGCGCTGGATAGAAAAGACTGAGGCTGTTCTGAAAATAAGCAAGTGTGCTGAAGAAGACAAGATAATGTTTGCTTCTAATTTATTTAAAAACTCAGCCTTAGAATGGTGGAACACTATCCTCCAGTCAAGAGGAAGTGATAGGGTATACAACATGGAATGGGAGGAATTTAAGAATATGGTAGAAAGGAAATTCTCCCCTCCCAATGAAAGGGAACAGATAGCAAATAAGTTTCTGAACCTTAGGATGACCGGGGTAGATAGTAAGGGTTATACTACTACATTCTTTGAATATGCTAGAATAGTACCAACCCTCGCATCACCTGAACCAGTATCAATCTCCCGTTATATTTGGGGATTAATTGGAGAGATTAGACATGTAGTCAAGGCAGCTAGACCTCAAACTATAGAAGAAGCTGTAGAACTAGCAAACACCTTGACAGATGAATTAATTCATATACTAGAGAAGAAGATCAGAGAAGAAACATAGCTCAAAGAGTTACCCAAGAATTCCGATCTGGAAATTCCAACCGTGGGAAAAATATAGGTTCTACATCTGCACCTTATTGCAAGTATTGCAAAAGGAAGCATTCTGGAAGATGCTCTATATATTGCAATTTCTGCAAAATATCAGGACACAGGGAAGAAGACTGCAGGAGGAAAGCCAACAGCAGGATATGCTACAACTGTGGAGAATAAGGTCATATGAAGCCAAATTGTCCAAAATTAGCTCCAGCTACAAATAACAAGAACACTAAAAATGATAGAGCATTCGTTCTGACTGCAGATGAAGCTAAGATGATTCCAGATGTGATAGCCGGTACGTTTTTAGTTAATGATGTTTTTGCTAAAGTATTATTTGACTCTGGTGCAAACCAAAGTTTTATTAATACTTCATTTTGCAAACTTCTAAATCAGTCATTAACTAAACTACCACAAGAGTGTCTAGTAGAGACAACAAATGGAGAAACGATTAGGATTTCTGAAATCTTGCGTGGAGCAAGAATAGAATTTTTAAATCAAAAGTTTATTGCAAACCTTTACCCAATAAATCTGGCAGGATTTGATATCGTTTTAGGAATGGATTGGTTAATAGCCAATAAAGCCATATTTTATGTAATCAAAAGTCAATTCAAGTAAATTCACCAAGAGGTGAAAAGATCACAATTAAAGGAGATAAACCCTCTAGATCCACGAAATTCATCTCTGTGATGAAAACTGCAAGCTATATAAGAAAAGGGTCTATGGTGTATTTGATTTCTATAATCACTAACACTAAAGGAAAAGAACTAAAAGACATTCCAGTAGTGTCTCAGTTTTCATATGTATTTCCAGAAGAATTGCCAGGACTACCGCCAGACAGAGAAGTCGAATTTAGAATTCACCTATTACCAGGAACAGCACCAATTGCCAAAGCACCTTACCGTTTGGCACCTGCAGAAATGCAGGAATTAAAGAAACAATTAGACGAATTGTTGGAGAAAGGATTCATACAGCCAAGCTCATCGCCATGGGGAGCACCGATTTTATTCGTTAAAAAGAAGGACGGATCAATACGTATGTGCATTGACTACCGTGAATTGAACAAAGTCACCTTTAAGAATCGGTACCCATTACCGAGAATTGATGAGATGTTCGATCAATTGCAAGGAACTCGATTTTTCTCTAAAATCGATTTAAGGTCAGGATATCTTCAATTAAAGGTACAGGAAGAGGACATTCCTAAAACCGCATTTAGAACAAGGTATGGTCATTATAAATTTACAGTCATGCCATTTGGTTTAACCAATGCCCCAGCCGCATTTATGGACATGATGAACCGAATATGTAAACCATATTTGGATAAATTCATAATTGTCTTTATTGATGATATTCTTATCTATTCTAAAAGTAAAGAGGAGCATGCAAAGCATTTGCACGCACTTTTAAGTCTATTAAGAAAGGAAAAGCTTTATGCTAAGTTTTCAAAGTGCGAATTTTGGTTAGAACATGTACAGTTTCTTGGACACTTAGTTAATCATGAAGGAATTCATGTGGATCCTACCAAGATCGAGGCAATAACCAAATGGAAGACCCCTGAGTCACCAACTGAGGTTAGAAGTTTCTTAGGATTGGCTGGTTATTATAGAAGATTCATTCAAGATTTCTCTAGAAAATCCATTCCTTTAACTAAGTTAACCTGTAAATCCATTAAGTTTAAATGGGGACCAAAACAAGAAGAAGCATTTAGAATTCTTAAGCAAAAACTAACCCACACACCCATACTAGCGTTACCAGAAGGAACTGAAGACTTTGTAGTCTATTGTGACGCTTCCAAACTAGGTTATGGATGTGTATTAATGCAACGCCAAAAGGTTATAGCCTATGCATCTAGGCAACTTAAGAATCATGAAGAGAATTATTCAACCCATGATCTAGAATTAGGAGCCATAATTTTTGCCCTTAAGATTTGGAGACATTACCTTTATGGTAGTAAGTTTACCATATTCACTGATCATAAAATTTTAAGGTATGTCTTCGGGCAATAGGAGTTGGATATGAGACAAAGACGCTGGATGGAAATGCTTAGTGATTTTGATTGTGATATCCAGTATCATGCAGGAAAGGCAAATGTAGTTGCTGATGCTTTAAGCCGAAAGTATCATGAAAAGCCAAAATGGGAACATTCTCTTAAGTTAAATCTAGAGGTAGATTTAAATGAACAAATTAAAAAGGTACAAGAATCAGTAATCAAGGATGATGCTGAAAAGCTAAAAGGTATGATTAAGGAATTACAACAAGGAACAGATGGAATTTGGAGATTCCATGAAAAGAGAATATGGATACCTAAATTAGGAAACCTACGTCACCGTATATTAGAAGAAGCCCATAAGTCTAAGTATACGATGCACCCAGGAAATGATAAGATGTACCAGGATTTAAGAAAGAATTTTTGGTGGATATGAATGAAAAAGGACATAGCAACCTATGTTTCTAAATGTTTAACTTGTTCACAAGTTAAAGCTGAACAGAAAAAACCCTCAGGTTTGTTACAACAGTTCGAAATGCCAGTGTGGAAATCGGAATTGATAACAATGGATTTTGTTACTAAATTACCCAAAACAAAGAAATGTAATGATACAATCTGGGTGATTGTAGATAGGCTAACCAAGTCAGCTCATTTCCTACCAATGAAAGAAACTTTCAATATAGAACAACTAGCTAAATTATATGTAAATGAAATTGTTTCTTTACATGGAATTCCTTTATTAATTGTTTCTGATAGGCATAGCCAATTTACCTCTCATTTTTGGACAAGTTTCCAAAAAGCCATGGGAACCAAGTTAAATCTAAGCACAGCTTATCATCCTCAAACGGACGGACAAAGCGAAAGGACAATTCAGACAATGGAAGATATGCTTAGAGCTTGTGTAATTGACTTTGGAGGTAATTGGGATGATCACTTACCTTTAACAAAATTTTCTTATAATAATAGTTATCACACAAGTATCAATGCTGCCCCATTCGAAGCACTTTATGGACGAAAGTGCCGAACCCCAGTCTGTTGGGCAGAAATTAGGGAAAAACAACTATCTGGACCTGAGATAGTGCAAGAAACAACCGACAAGATTATTCAAGTCAAGGAACGACTGAAAGCAGCATGTGATCGACAAAAGAGTTATGCTGACAACAGACGGAAACCATTGGAATTTCAAGTAGGGGATCAAGTACTGTTAAAAGTCTCTCCTTGGAAAGGAGTGGTAAGATTCATCAAAAGAGGAAAGTTGAGTCCCAGGTATATTGGACCTTTTGAGATTATTAGAAGAATAGGACATGTAGCCTATCAGCTACAACTGCCAGAGGAAATGGCAGGAATACATGATGTATTTCATGTATCTAATCTCAAGAAATGTCTAGCCGATGAATCACTGGTTGTACCTCTTAATGTAGGATCGTTTGCACGACTAAACGAGTCGTTCAGAAGAGATCTCGACCAATACGAAAGGCGGAAATAGACGTATCGAAGTTATTTCAGCTGGTTTGCACTGAGATTCACTTAAACTGTCTCTTGTATTGATATCAGATCGTTTTACAATGCTGGAGACACTTCGGCAGAGCTTCGCTACCGGAATCGAAAACGTTACAAATGAAATCATCAAGACACCTATTTATAGACTTCCCATTTCCCACGGAACAGACTCACACGAAATGACTAATGTCATTTCGTATGAAATGGCATTCCCATTTCGTGCGAAATGATCTTTTCCATTTCGTGGGAAATGGCTCAAATCTATATGTTTCTCGTTTTTCTCGTAAATCATGCCTTGATCTATCTAAACTAATACAAGACTTGATACAAGACGAAGTCGACAGACATATGCACCAACAGACTCCCCCTTGGATGTTGACGAAGTCTTCGGTGTCGAGTCTTCGGTGTGTCACATCTTCAGTCTTTATCAGTCTTCTCGCTCTCTTCAAAGTATTCTCCATTGTAAGCATCCTCAATCAATCTCTTTCTCTTCTTCTCTCTCTCTCTCTTCCAAAATCTCAATCTGTCTCTCTCTTCTCTTGATCAGATCTCTTGATTCATTAAGTTCTTCAGCATCAACAACTTCCGTGAACATCAGGATTCAAATCTGGCTCTTTATCATTCAAACTCCCCCTTGAATGTTGATCACAGATCCAGAATCAGAAACTGGCTCTTGTATCTTCAGACTCCCCCTTTCGATAAGCTGGGATCGCAGTCTGGAATAGCTCTCGTTCTAGGATCATGACCTGGCTCAAACTCTGCTCACGCTTTGCAGCTTTCACAGGTTCAGAAACGTTTCCTGGCTCTCCTCATGCTTTCACAGGTTCAGAAAAGTTCACAGGAATCGGAATCTGGCTTTCGTATATCTTTCAGGAGTCGAAACCTGGCTGCTTCTTCCTGCACAAATCTCTACCCAGAAATAAATTTCACAAATTTAAAATTTGACAAATTTAATTTCTGCTTACCACCTGTAGAATCAATTTCAAACCATCACTTGTAAATATCATCAAAATGTTTTAACATTTAAAATCTCAGATGACCATATGTAAGAATAATTTTTCTTATTTCTAAACAAACTTTCCAAAACCTGTTGTTCATCATGTTTAGCACTTGGAATTTTGAAAATCAGCTTTACAACATCAGTTGTCAAAAAACTTTTTGTATTTTCAAAAAAAAAAAATATACTAAAACACAATCTTTTTGGATTTTTGTTTTAAAATTGAAAACAATAAAGAAATATTAACAAGCAATATTTTTGTGAGTTTGCGTAAGAGGATCATATCAGTTTTTGAGACAAATCACTAACACCGTTAAGCTTTAAACATTTAAAGTTCTAAAGAATTCACCTAGATTGTCAGTATACTGATCCACTTAAATTTTCACACAAAGTTCAAGTGTTTCGAGATACGAGATTAGTGTTTTAAGCACTTAAACTTATTCGCATGTCCCACCTCAGAATATACTCCTGTATCCAGACTCATATATTCAGTCTTACAGGTGAATGTACACTAATGGTATCTGTAAGGGGTTAAATGCGAGACCAAGAGAGCTCAGGCTACTGCTTCCGCAAAATCAGAGAGATGATGGTTCGACTTTCGGTGTGTTCCCTTTAGAGGATATTTTCTTCAACAGCACATGATTAGCATTTTTCAATGTTTCATCATTTTTTATGCTGAGGGTGGGCTTTAACATTAGAGCAGTGTAAAGTATTATACGAGGACTAGGCTATTGCTCCCGCAAAATCAGAAGTCCTGGTATAATACCCCAGATATCATTACGCACAAAGACCTAGTATGTCAGAAATAGAAAGCCCTTCAAACAAGATTTTAGGGGTTACCTATATATCCGAGAGATGTTCCCCACGAAATAAGTAAGGTATGAAATTTAGGTTTACATCTCGAAAACAATCTACTGAATGTATAAAAACCTACTGACATATCAGCAGTGAGACCGTTTATCCCATTTGACTTTCCAATTCTTTAGCATGATGTGATAGTCCACTGATGTACTATCATTTCCTCTTTTTCACAACAAAACTCATTTTCATTTTTTATGTTTTTGGATTTTTCCAAATTTTCGAAATTTCTAAAAATTTTTACTCCACCTAAAATCAAAATATGTTTCAATTTTGATTTTCTGGGAAAATTTGAAAACAAACTATACAAGTAAAGTGACAACTGTTGTGAATTGCTACAAATCGCCATCCACTTGGCATAAACAATCTGAACTCCCCCTGACAACAAACTATTTTCCAATTATGATTTCAAAACACTTAAGTTTGTTTTAATCAAAATGGTTTTTCCGAAAAATAAGTTTTGTTGACTTTACTTGTAAAATCGGGGATATGATCATTACTTTGTTTTCCAATTACCACTAGAATGAAAGTTAAATCAAGTTCAACTTAATGACCTTAATTAACCACTTGTAGGTGAAAACCTCTTTCTTCAACCACTTGTTGGTTCACTTATCAACCATACCATTTGTAAATTGAAATATGACAATTTTCAGGAATACTACCACTTGTAGGTCGAAATCTCACTAATGTGAATTTATAAAGAAAGATGTCGATTCCTGCTCCACGATTACCAACTTGGGAGCTCCGGCAAGTCCAAAGTTTTAGTCATGATAGGTTCTATCCCAGTTACTAACCTGGGGTGAACCATCTTCATCTGGTTTACTCGTTTTCTTTTCATAAAATTCCTTTACCCCTTTGACCTTCCCGTCAATCATTTTTCCAAAAATATTTTTAACTGTGGGGTTAAAGGCTTTTTCAACATCAAATTCTTTCTTATCAGAAAAAATTGATTTGAAATTTCAACTTTTCCAATTTTTGATTTTAAATTTTCAGCCCGCAATGGTGGAAAATTTGCAACATCCAATGGCGCAACTGAATTCTCACTTTTTATCTCAACTTGTGGCTCCTCTGACTTTGACGAGTCAGATTCATCGCCAGAACTAGCATCAGATTTCTTAACAACCCACTTTTGGTTGTTAAGCATCATTTTTCTCCTTTAAAAACTTTTTGAACACTCACCAACCTCAAACTTTGAATTTTTGAAAACTTTAAATTGTTTGGTTGGTGATTCATTCTCAACCATCTTTTCTTTTAGTTTTTCAGAGACCCCCTGTTTTGTTTGGATTGCCTTTGGACAATTCCTGGCAATATGACCAACTGTTTTGCATTGAAAACAGGTTCTTGTCTCCTTCTTCTTCTGAGCAATTTCCTTCTTAATTCCCTCTTGCTTCTTTGCAAGGAATTCTTTGTTTGTCTGCTTCTTGAACAAATGCTCTTTTTCTTCTTCAGATGATGTTCCTGAAACAAAAATAGTTTTTGGTTTATAAATTTTCTCATTTTTATGATTTTTTCGGTGGAATAAAACCTAATCCCTTCTTTTTAAAATTACCGTTATGGTTTGGTTTCTTTCGATAACCTGAACCAGAACTGTAACCTTTTTTCTTGTTTAACCTTTGTTGAACTCTTGAGGTGTAATGTTTAGGTTTTCCAGAAAGATTTACATCTTTTATTTCAGAAATATTAATTTCTGTTAGTTTGAGAACCTTTTTTTATCATTTCAGTTTTAACACCTCTTATTGGAAATTCTTCATCAGAATATAATTTGTCAGAATCATTCAAAGTATATGCTACTTTGAATGTTTCGTCATTCAAATTATTTTGTGATAACAGAAAATCTTTATTGTAAACCCTTTTGTCCTTTTTGACTGTTGAACTTGAAGTGTCGGACTCAGACTTTGACTTTGACTCTGACTTTGACTCCTCCGTTTCATCTTTATCCAACACCTGATCGGCCACTTTCTTTATTAACTCGGACTCATGATCAGTGTCGGATGATGTGAAAGTAACATCAATGTTGTCTGGCAATTTATCTGAAGGCTCAGATTCCCACTGTAAATTGGTTGCCTTTTTAACTTTTTCTGAATTTGGATTTCGTGGAGAATATCCATTTTCAAGCGGAGGTGGACACTTGTTTTAACCAACACTTTGTTTCTTACCAGAATTCTTCACTTTAGTATCCTCTTTTGTTTCGAACTTCTTCACTTCAGGTGTGTCTTCATCAAAAGCCTTCATGCCTTCCACTGTAGGACAAATCTTGTCAATCACATAAGAAGAACATGAGTAACTTTTCAACAACTTGTTTACTCTTTCAGTATCTATCCTCTGAGTTTCCAATTTTTGTTCAAGCTCAGCACATATATCAATGTAATAATTGACCATTTCTTGCTTTATCATGTATGCTCCATTGAGTGTCTTCATAGCTGTAGCTTGTTCACTGCTTGACTCGTTATATTGATTCATGGCTTTGTTTAAAACATCATACGATTCTTTCAGCATGTTCATGTTATGAATCAACTCGTTGTTGTGCTTCTTCATCGTCTTACAGTTTTCACAATCTTCAGACACCTTTTCTGCATCAGCTTTCTTTTTAATCTCGAAAGCTGGAATTTCTTTGTCTTTTATCACTCGGACCTCTTCATCATCATTCTTATCTTTAATTCTTTCTTTATCTCTCACGGCTAGAAATTTTAAGTGCTCTTTCATTTTATCTGCCCAATAATCATCTTCACTATCATCTTGTTTTTTAACCTTCTGCTTTGCCACTCGAGCATTTTCAGCATCTCTTTCGGCTAGATATTTTAAATGCTCTTTCATACTATCTGCCCAATACGAATTATCATCAGCACTATCTTCAACAATGTGAGCAAGAAAAGCTTTAGCCTTTAAGATCTCTTCATCCGGACAATATTTTCCCATCTAAAACCTTTTGGCAATCTTTCATCCTCTTGATTAACTAGATAAACTTTCTTTGGTTCTTCAATCTCCTTCCTTGCATGTGAAGTTTGTGGTGATTGTTGATACGGCTGTTGAGCAACTTGATGATAAATCGCTTTACGATAGTAATCATTGTTGCCGAATGGATTTTGAGCTCCACTTGCTTCGCGGTTTGTGCATTCTCGCTTGAAATGCCCTTTTTCCCTGCAACGAAAACAAGTAACTTTAGATTTATCAAATCCTAAAGTAGAAACATTTGCATCACGAAAATCATCTCTTCCCGTAATCTGTTTAAACTTCTCAGCTCTTCTCAACACACTAGCCAAACACCACTTAATATCCATTAATTCCATCTCCTCAGCATCAATCTGATCATAATCCTCTTTTGTCAACATAGGATTTCCGATTCTTCCTGCAACTAAACTCCCATACGACTCTAACACGGTCACCAATAAAGACATATGACTTTTGGCTACTTCTTCAGAGTAATTTTGATCATTCTCAAGATTTAGTACAATGTTGCATTGTAGCACTTTGCCACTCTTGGTTGCTGAAAAATTTGGATCGAATGCTGGATATGAAGAAAATCCAGTTTTGCTACTTGATCTTTGAGATGAACCTCCAGAAGAATTTTTTGCATTGAAAGCGGTTTCAATCTTTGGTGCAATGTTGGTCTTATCACTAGCACCTCCTTTGTAATACAGACCAATGTCTTGTTCACCATCATAGTTCTTCATTCTCGCTATCTTTCGTTGTTCCATCTCTTGAGCTTCGAGGTGTTCAATAAATCCGCTCAGCATTAGATTGTCAAATTCAGGTTTATTTTTCAATATCATAATATACGTGCCCCAAACATCGTGTGGCAACGCATCGGCCAACTTTTCAATCAATTCTTCTCTTTCTTTATTGATGTTCAATCTTTTCATATTCATCACCAAATTGCAATATCTTTCTATAATCTGCTTGGTGTTTTTAGTTCTTAATCCACAGAATAGATCAAATTCTTTCTTCAAAAACGACATTTTGTTCTTGATCATCTTTTTACTTCCAACAAACTTTGATTTTAATTCTTTCCATATCTAATGTGCACTTCCGTTGTGTTGAAGTAAAATCAAGATTTCTTCCTTAATAGCTTGCTGCAAGAGACTAACCATCATCTTTTCATTTTTGTATTTCTTTTTCTCATCAACATCTAGATCTTTAATATCAACCTTCTTTCCGTCGTCCTTAACCGGTCTAATATATCTAAATTCAGTATATTCCCATTCATCTAAGTAATATGCTTGAACCCAATTCTCAAAACGTTCCGCCCATCCACTATACTCCTCAATACTCATAAGCTTAGGTGGTTTTTGCGTGGTGCCCCTTTCATTTTCTAGCATAGCATTCTGAGTCACAGTTATCGGGGTAGCAAAGGCGTTGTAGAACTCGTTCTCCATGTTTCGGGTTCAAAAATTCACAAAATCAGTCTTTCAAACGAAATGAAGATGTTTCAATCGAAATGGTCACTGTTTAAACGAAATAACAATTTTACCCACTTCGTGCGAAATGGAATGTATGATTCACACGAAATGAACTTTTCAAGCGAAATGACACTTCCAAGCGAAATGGGATACCAATTCGTGCGAAATGATATTTGTTTCAAACGAAATGACCTTTGGTGCAAAATGAAAGCCTGTCTCGTGCGAAATGGTAGCAAATTCAAACGATCAGTTACCAATTCGTGCGAAATGGATCTGACGTCACGCGATCAGACAGATTTTTGACAAATTGATCAAGTTTTGCTTCGAATAAAGGTCTGATTCTTTCAAGGAATTGTTAAAACAGTGTTTCGCACATTATATGTGAAAATCAAGACATTTTATCCCTGAAAACTTGGTTAATTTTGAAAAATGTTTAAAAGAAGGTGTAGAAATCAGAATTTCAGCTGAAAATGGTAAGAACTCTTCCTCCTGAGCTCTGATACCACTTGTAGGATCGTTTGCATGACCAAACGAGTCGTTCAGAAGAGATCTCGACCAATATGAAAGGCGGAAACAGACGTATCGAAGTTATTTCAGCTGGTTTGCACTTAGATTCACTTAAACTGTCTCTTGTATTGATATCAGATCGTTTTACAATGCTGGAGACACTTCGGCAGAGCTTCACTACCGGAATCGAAAACGTTACAAATGAAATCATCAAGGCACCTATTTATAGACTTCCCATTTCGCACGGAACAGACTCACACGAAATGACTAATGTCATTTCGTACGAAATGGCATTCCCATTTCGTGCGAAATGATCTTTTCCAAATTGGGCGAAATGGCTCAAATCTATATGTTTCTCGTTTTTCTCGTAAATCATGCCTTGATCTATCTAAACTAATACAAGACTCGATACAAGACGAAGTCGACAGACATACGCACCAACACTTAAAGATATAGAGGTAAATGAACAACTCAAGTTTGTAGAAAGGCCTCTATAGATTGAAGACAGGAAAGTCAAGAATCTCAAGCACAAAAGATTAGTTCTGGTTAAAGTAAAGTGTGGGAGCTTGAATCAGAAATGCAAAGGAAATACCCACACCTATTCCAGTAGATCTCGAGGACGAGCACTAAAACAAGGTGGGGAGGATATAACAACCCTAAAGAAAACCGACACTTATAAATTTTTTGACACCCTAAAATATATTAGAATATCCCTATATTCCTTTAAATACACCCCGTATGTGAAAACCGAGCTCAAAATATAATTTAACATTAAAAATAAAACAAAAACAAAAATAATTGGGTCGTCGCGGGGCGCGACGCCCCTTGTCCTTAGTCAACGCAGGCCGTGACGAGGCTGGCCACCCGCCCTCCTCCGGAAGCAGCCACGTGGCAACACGTGGCGAGGCTAGAGTGGTGACGACGCAAAGCTAGGCCCTACACACCCTAGTCACGGGCCTCGAAGGCCCCTCCTGATTTTCATCGCGGGGCGCGACGACAAGCCCGACTAGCCCTATAAATTTGAAGCTTTGCAGTTCATTTTCGTCGCTCAATTCTTCGATCTTTTTATCAAATTTTCATATAATAGGCATTATACTCGGGCAAAATACCCCCCCCCTAAATAACGAATTTCTGCTCTGTTGTAAGTATCATAACCCCTAGATACGTATTAGATACTCTGCCCGATTGATCTAGGGTTCCGTAACGGCTGTCGTGGTTCTACCCGACGTAGTCGATGGAATGCCGTCTCGGGGAGGGTATTACTAATGTTAAAATGGGTTATTATACTAACACGTGTGCATTTTTCTAATTTATAGATAATTCCCAGGGAACCCTTACTGAAAACCTAAGAAAGCAATGTGAGTAATCTCCTTTTTGTAAACAGTTTTTACAAAACCTTAACTATTTTACAATGCAATTTAGCAGTGATTAAGTCTTTGTAATTCTACAATTACTGCCGGTATGTTGGGGTTTTGTATACAAAATGTGAGACACGTTACCATTGGACGAAGAGTTAGCCAATGTGTTATATGACCCACCAGTCAGGATTGACAGTACTGAATGAGTAATTGGTAGATATAAACATTGTAATCGCTCTCAATACTGTTTAAATTAAATTAATGTTTCTTGATTACACTGGGATTCACTCACCAGTATTTCCCACTGACAAATGTTTTTTAAACACGTTTCAGGTAACACAATGTGAAAGCCAATTAAAAGCCAGCTGGACAGCACTGAAGGCTTGGAAAAGTGGCTATAAAAGTTACCTAAATAAAGAAGACGTTTTATTTCAAATAAAATGGGATTTATCCCTATAAATCAGTTTGTAATAAAAACTTGGGTTTTATCCCAATATGTTTATTTATATAAAATGTGGTGTTTTACTCTGATAAAATATTTCCTAACTACGGTCCAGATGTAAATTCCGCTGCCAAATTAATAAACAACAATACCACCAACACTGAGTTCGCGGCCGCCCGTTCCCGGGACAGATAGGGGGCGGGGGTTGCGACAAAGAATTATCTAATAGTGTGAAACAGTTTGATTTTTTTGCTGATATGATCTTCTTACCGGTGATTCTCACAAAAATAGAGTGTATATTGCTTTTGTTATTTATTTCAGAAAATATAAAAATCCAAAAATAGTGTCTTTTTCTGTTTAAAAATTCTTAACGTACGGAAAACTGTTATTCTTGGAGGAATTGTTACTGATAGGGGGAGACGGTGTTAGAATTTGAGTTCAAAATCTTAAATCAGACAGGGTCTTGTGTGTTGGACAAAAGTTTTGCGTGTTGGTGATAAGTTGAAAATGCTTAATCTGTAATCCAGTTTAATTATCTCTTGAATAATAATAATTTATTTAACTTTGTTGAAAAATTCTTACGGTTTCTCGAGATGTTTGTTTTATAGTATACAGATTGAAACGGTATGTTGCTGAGAATTTGCTGAGTTGAGAAGATGAGAGTTTGATTGGATGCATGGTAGAACCTCCTTTCTACATTGAAGACAAAGTTGAAAAGTTTGAAGATTGCTTTACAAATGCTGAACTGGAGTTTACTCAAGTGCTAACGTTTTGAAGATTTGGTGATTGGATGCATCAGCTTAGGGGGAGTCTGTTGCTGACAGAAGCTATTGAAGCTGAAGCTATCCAAAGACCAAAGACAGTGCAAGACTACATGAAGAATGCAAGATGACTGAAGACAAAGTTATTTTATGAAGCTATTGTCAAGGGGGAGTTTATTGGTGCATATTTGTGACAACAGCTTAGATTTGGTCTTTGGATATGTTGTAATTAGTTAAACGATGAACGGTTAGCGGGTTTAGCTTTGTATTAGTTGAATAATAGAGTTTGGGCTAAACAAAACCCACATTGGGTGATGGGGGACGAATTGGGCCAAGCCCATGTAGTAAACCCTAGCCTAATGTTCCAACCTTGTGTTATATAAACAAGGCTTTGCTTTAGGGTTTTGGTTAATCAGCCAAAACAGAGTTTGTGAGAATTTCATGAGAGCATTTACAGCTTGGACGAATTTGAGTGTGTTAGGGTTTTGATTGATTGTAATTCTTGTAATTGATAATCAATAGAAACCCGGTTTGATTGTGAATTTCTGTTTCTACTCAATTCTGTGATATTCTGATCAAGAGGATTCCGCACTCTTGATTGGATTGACAATTCTGTGATGATTCATACGAACAGGGGACCTACAACGACCGTGTGAGAGGGAGGGTGTCGCGCAGCGCGACCCCTCAGGGTTTTAGCAATCATGTTTTAAAACTTGACATTTTGGCCCCTTAACCTTATAACTTTCATTTTTGACATATTAAGCCCCTCTAAGCCACTTCAAGTTAGGTTTTAGGTGATCAAGGAAATATAACAAACACCGTTAGGCTTTGGGTTCGTTAAAAGATCACCTGTAGACACTAGTTCCTCTTGTTAATGATTTTAACCCTTTTAACGCACGAAGTTGTGTGTAATATCATTTAACGACACCAAAGCCTTACATAACCCATGTCAGGCATTCTCGAGGGTGTAGCCGAGCATCACAACGCTCAGGTTCGTTAAAAGGTCATTCAGAGGTAAGAATTAACATATTGACACTTTAAACCATTCTAACGCACAAACTTGTGCGTTTTATTATTTAATGACATTAAAGCCCCAAACGGCCATCCTAGGCATTCTCGAGAGTATGAACGAATATTATGAAGCACCCTTTTCATTAAAAGGGCACTCAGAGGTAAGAATTAACATGTTGACACTTTTAACCTTTCGATGCACAACTTTTGAATTATATTGCAAACGGTTTCGTTTATCCAACAAGTGGCTTATTAAAAGAATACGAATAACGAATAAGGTCAGTCAGAGGCTTAGTTTAAGCATTTTGACACTTTTAGTCCTAGCATATTCAAAATTATTTGACAAAAACAGTCGCTCCTAGTCAACGTTTGACTTAATTAGGATTAGGGACATGTGTCAACACATTATTGGACACGATTTTACGAGGTGTTACAAGAACTCACTTATAAACACTTAAACTTTCTGTCCAAATTCTGGAAATTTAGATGTGTTTGAGTGATTTTGAGAGGATTAGAGTGTTTGTAAAGTGGTAAAAGAGTGTGGGATGTGTTGGTTTTATAGTTGAGGTTTAGGGTTTTGAGTTAGCTGAGTTATAAATGTAATTAGGTGGTAGTTAGTGTGACACCCGGCCTCTCAGGCCGTACCGGACAATAGTAATCTGTGTAGTGAACATGTAACATGACTAATTGTGACTGACTGTGATGTTAATATATGATATTTGATGTGTTGGTAAATTTAGATGTGTATGAAAATTATGTTGGCAACGATAAAACTAACATTTATCACATAACGTTTAAAATGGGAAACGAACGTCGGTGACCACCCGATCAGTGTTAAAATCCTAAAAATAGTCTGTTATGATTAGAATAATTATTTTAATCATATCCGTGTGGAAAAATAATTTAAAACGCTAAGAAACTCTATTTTTCGAATTTGAGTGCGTACCGCGCGATACTGCACGAATTAAACAAAATACTGTCAACACAGCCAGTCAAGGCAACTGGTAATTATTTCAGTAATAATTTTGAGTGATTATTTTTATAGAACGATAAAAATAATTTAAAACACACTAAAACGGGATTTAAACGCTAGATAAAATACCCGGTAATCGGTAAAATACCTGTTTTTGAGCTAATTTACATATAATATCTATATGTATATATATATATATTGTGAGAGAATGAGGGGTGGTGGCAATGTGGGCTGCCCACAACCTCTTGATTGTTGTGTTATGGCCACATGTCCTTACATAGATAATGATGATGATGATTAATCTTGGTTCATGCATCATATACACTTCACAATTCCAAGAATACATTTCAAAAACCTCTCTCTCTTCCCTTGAACACTCACGGCCGAACACCCTCTTAATACACAACCATTTCATTTTCAAAATCAAATCTTGAAGAATCATGTCCATTTCAAAGTGATTTCAAGCTTTCAAGAAGGTTTAGAAGTGATTTCAACGAGATTGGAGCAAGAACAAGGCTTCACATCATCATAAATCTTAAAACCCACTAAGAATCTTGAAGGTATATCATATTTTCTTTTCAATCTTGCTCTTGATTCAAGGTGATGAAGATGATAGTGAAAGTTTCTCTTGTTCTTGAATCTAAACATAAACTTGAAAATTTCAAACAAATGAGTTTTGAATAAAATAAAAATGGGTGTATGCATGAATGTATATATGGCCGAGAATGATGTGTGTATATGTGTATATTGTATTTTGAATTTTTTATGAAAGATTTCTTGGTTGTTTGATTTCTTGAAAAATAAGATGATTAAAGGAATTGTTAGTTGTCAAATAAGAATGTTCTAAAGAGATTAGAGATTTGAAAGTGAAATATTGAAAAGTGAAATTTTGGAAGTATATGTGTGTATAAATTTCGTATATATATGTATGTATGTGTGTATGCATGTATGTTAAAGTTGTTGTGTAATCATAAAAGTAAAGAATCTAAGTATGAATGATTGAAGGATTAAAGTGTTATGTATGATATTTGAAAGAATAATATGTTAGTAAGGTTTTGATGTATTGAGATCATATTAGATGATAAAATTATAATATGAGCATACTAGATGCATATACTTAGACATGCATGATGATATATGATCTTAAAAAGATGATTTAAGTATGATTGAGTAAAAATCAGTTATGAGCAGATTATAAACACTAAAATGAAGTTATTTAAAAGTGTTTAGTGACTTATAACTTTGTCATAATGTTTGCTAGCTTTGCATGTTGTACATGGTGCATTAAAAGTTGAAAACACGTGAAATCGCATGATTTATGTGACTTATACAAAAACTGCACTAATCTGATTATAACTATTATTTTAATTAGTAAATAACATGTATTGTGTTAAAAATATCAAGTCGTTTAGAGTTGGGATGATTATAGTAACGTTTAACGCAAAACTATGCGTTAAAACGGTCAAAAATCGGCTTTTCGAGTGATTTTTGTAAAACTGATATAGAACAGTAAATAAACTGATTTTTTAGTTTAAAATAAGTATTTTAACTAATTTTAAGTTTACTTGGTGTTTGGTTGGTCATACGTGACTTCCGACGCCCAAAAACGTTACCGAATCGCTAAAATACGCATTTTTCAATGTACACTAGTGTGGGTAAAATTTTGGGTAAACTTTATGTGGCAAAATGTGTCATGTGATTTAAACATAAGAATATGAAAATATGTTAAGTTTTTAACATAATGTTAGAAATCTAGCTTACTGATGTGTGCAAAATGCAACATATGAATTACATCAATTGTGGCATAAAACTAACCCTTGTTTAGTACTAATGTTGGAAAAAGTGTGCTTTTGTCTTCCTTTTGTATTTTCAGGATTAAATGAGCTCAAATTAATAAAAGAAGCAAAAAGACATCAAAATCTAACATAAATACAAGAAAAGGAACAAGACGTGGCATGCCCGACCCCACGACAGCATTTTCCCAAGCAAAACAAGAAGACAGAAGACTGAACACGCCCCGTGCTCAGCCAGCACGGGGGCATGCCCAAGTGTCAGCAGAAAAGACAAAGTGGTAGAAGCTTCTATTGTCACACCCCGATATTTCCACGTTTGACCGGAGGGCCCGGTAGGGGAGTATCGTGACGTAGTTGGTAACATCATAGTCAAACAACACAATATATAAATGCACAGCGGAAGCAAAAGATAAATATATTACAATCCGATTCAAAGTAATATCAAATATTACAACGGAATGTAAGATGGATCCACAGGCGGATCTTAAACAGAAAGATAATATCGTTCAACAGACTTTGACATCTAAAGCTTGCGAGACTTGATTATTGATGCTTGGAGTAGCCAGCCTATTACGTATAGTACCTGCATTTAGCCTTTTTGGAAAATACGTCAGTTTACCCTGGTAAATACATTCAACTGACTCATTTTGAAAAGGTTTTATAAAATTGATTTGAGTGCACGTGGCACAAACTCTTTATAACTTGGGATAATTATTTAAATATATAATATCGTAAAAGAATTACATGCTCCTTATGCGTTCAGTAGCCCGGAGCGTGCCGGGTTAAAGATCAATAGACACACCACATCAACTATTTATGCACTGACGAGTGTACGCCTACACTCCGCGCTTAGGTCGTGGCCATTTCGTAAAATGATGCCAAGGATATCCGTGACATGGTCATTAACCCCCCAAAGGCTTTAAGTAAAGAAAACAATTTAAACGGGCCGATCAAATTATTCAATTAACCACCATACGATGGAAGATTTAATGCCCGACCAAGTGGTATTTTATATACCGTACCCCAAGCCCGTATAGGGAAAATAAGTTAAAAGTATTTACCTGAGCTAAATATAAATTCAATCCCAGCCGTATATCAAATCAGCAAGTACAGATAGCTTTTACTGGGCTCCTAATCTGGAACGAAGGTTTTTAATAACCTATTAGAATCCTAACGGGTCTTTAATTAAGTCTTCACTTAGACCGGTTAGTTTTCAAAAGGAAGATACGGTTCAAACGCATGATAAGGCGAAGACCGGAATAGAATGTGATTTAGACCCGACAAGATTGAAGACTTGCCTTATATGGGTAATCTAGGCACATTCTGAATTTTGGGGTAAAACCGATAAGGTTTGACCCGTTTCGGCTAATTTATGTAAACTAGTTACATAAGCCGAACCGAACGCGCAAGAGGCGTAACGGGTAATCATAAGGGTCCTAACCAGGTTTCCTAAGTTAATATGCCTCAAATATGTTGTGATATCAGTAGGATACCTTCCATTATGCCCAAAACGAATTTAAACACAAACTATGCCCCGTAGGGGTAATTTGGTCATTTATAAGGTTATAAAAGAGTTTAAGTATTAATCTGAGTTACATAAGTATTAATCTGAGTTACAGGTCTGATATAATCAACAAAGATACATAATTTAATAAGTTATAACAGTAGGGTAAAGTATATATGTGAAATTTATCAATTATAACCAAACTATGCACCGTAGGGGCATTTTGGTAATTTCACATAAGCCGAATAGCTCAAAACTGAAGTCTGAGTTAAACAACTTTTGCTTACTGTTAAAATATTATAATTTACCTAAAATATCAGTAGGTATCAACCCTTGTATGTATAAAATAGTTCTAGTACATACTATGCGTTAAAAACGCTTAATAAGGCGATTAGAAGCCATTTACGGGTTCTATAAATAAAGCTGATATTTTTATTATTCCAGAAGGTCTAAAATAATCGATTTATCAAATAAAAGCAGTAGCAAAAGGTTTGGAGTCGATTAGATATGTAAAACTCATTTTATAGCCCGTTATGGCAAAACCGACACTTACCGGATTAAGCCTATGACTCTAAGTTATGCTCAGCCTAAAATTAATTAAAAATCTTCAAAAATCCCAAAATAATATATTACATCAGTGGGTGAAGAGTTTGATATCAAAAAGTAGGTTTAAATTGGCTATACGCTAATTATGTCGTTTAATCGCTAAAGAAGCTTTCTAATTACGCTAATGAGCATAACTCTCAATCTACACCTCAAACTGATGTCAAATTTTGGGTGCAAGTTTATAATTCAGTAACTAAGCTTTCTACTCTTTTACATTTTCAAAAATCACGTTTTATGGTGAAAAGGGCATAATGGTCAACATATGAGCAATTAACGGAATCATGCGTATTAATTGGTTAACTAATGAACCAAGGTGTATAATCCCAGAGGGTTATACTAGCATGTAACCTAGTCCAATTAAAGCTCTAAGGAATTTTTAAAACATACCAAAACGGGTCAGAACTGAAGTCAAAGCAAAAGTCAAAACTTTGCGACTTTCGGTTCCGAACCGGGTCTAAACATAAAATTGTCGGGTTGAACATGTTTAGACATGTTCTTACACTAATTACCAAGTTATATTAATGATCAAACAGGTTGTATGGGTTCTGCATTGCTAATTATGCATAAATTGAAAAATAAGCATTCTGTTGACTTTTTCATAACAAGTTTGACCCGACATTTGACCTAGTTAGATTGGGAATCAGAGGGTGCCCTTTTTAGGGTTTATTGCCCACATAATTACCAACTTATAACTACTTTCAATTCGACTAATCACTGGACCATTAGTGATTAATCGTTAAGTTAACCGTTAATTACGACGGTTTGACTTTTAAGTTAAAACTAAGTAAAAACTCAACTAAGGAAGGTTAAGCAAACTTACTGAAGTCATATGCACGATTAGGAAGGCTTAGGGTCTGCTCTTATGCTCCAAGAAGCTCCCCAAATGCAGATGGAATGGTGTGATCACAATGTTGCAACTATGAGGCCCTTTTATAGTGTTCTTGAATCAATTTGATGATGACAACTAAGTCTAAGGGGTGTTCCAGATCATTGACAAGTGCCCCTAAGTCCTAGGAACTATTAGGGGTCGCCCATGTATGAGGAAAATCGTTTTTAAGTTGGTTGCAACGTTTTAAACAGCCAACAGCTAACTTTCTGTCGCTGGGCAACCCTTGCGCTCCGTAAGGGTATGTCTTGCGGTGCGCAAGCCTTCTGCAGCAGCCAAATATTTTTGCAACTTTTGTATCTTGGCTCTTGGTCTTTCCAAAGGTCAACCAAACTTATTCTCTTGCATTTTGAGCCCCTCAATTTTACTTATAAGGGCTTCAAGACTTGTTTAAACATTGGCAAGTCCTTGGTTAACTTTGTGCTTACCCGAAAAGTCATAATTTCCAACCTTGACGCTTTAACCCCCCTTATACGAATTTGATCATAACTTTCTCATATGATAACGAAACTTTATGAAATTTTTATCATGCATTCCAGTGAGCATAATTAATCGTTCCAAAAATTCGGGTTTGCTAAAAGGTCACTCAGAGGTATAACTTAAACATGTTGACACATTTAACCCCTGTAGTTTGAAATCTCTCACTTTCTTTCACAATTAGCTTCGCATGATCCATGATTTATTCGTGTAAGGGTATGAGCATCATGTAGGGTTACTGTAAATTATATCTATCCCTTGTTGACATTTTGAACCCTTATATTCACATACTTTCCATGTTTGTCAACTTTAGTCCCTCTAGAGTATACTTTCACACGTTCAAGCTTATGACACGTGTCAATACATTATAGGACATGAATTTTCGGGGTGTTACATCCTCACCCCCTTAAAAGAAATCTCGACCTCGAGATTTGTTAAAATGCTGGAAGTACTTTTTGTCGCATAGCGGACTTAACTCCTATAACATATCTGGAGTCTTTTCCAAGCTCCCAAAGTGACTCCTATATTAGGTACATGTATCCTTTTTGGAGCTTCTTCACCTGTCGATCCTTAATCGACATAGGTCGCTCATTATATCATAAATCTGCACATCATTATGTGATAGTGCTTCTTGACTTATTGGCGAAACACATCCTTCAGTCACCAGTGTGTAATGTATTGCGAGCTCCGCCAAGCTCCTTAAATAGGTTTTAGCTTATAAGATACTTGATCTTGATACATTCGATTTCCTTCGAATGATTCTATATATTCAGGGCTTATCTAGCCTGATAATTTAACAAATTTGGTACACCCTTCCTGGGTGATACTTTTTGTTGATCCTTATTCTTAACAAGAATTTAGGAGGGTTGCTATTTTCATAAATTCTTGATTTTCTGCCGAATATTGGCAACTTACAGATGATTAGGGATTTGTATGATCTTATTCGTTGTTTCCAATGCAACTTTCAGATCCTGATAAGTCGAATTCCCAAAGTATCGTCCATCCAACGGATGTTTTGATATTTCATCTATACAAGGTCTCCAAAGGAGCCACCTCGATACTTATATAGCAACTATTATGGAAAATCTTATCTTAAAGTGAGATGGTTATTCCAACCATTGCTCAAAACAAATCTTAAGGAGTAGCTAATCCTTACAGTTGGTCGAACAAATCGATGATTCTGGGCAGCTGATGGCGATTCTCAATCGTTGCCTAATTAGGGTTGCGGTAATTAATACATAAGCAATATGAACCGTCTTTCTTATTCAATAACATAAAACCCTCAGAATATTGAGTCAGGCTATATGAGCCTATGTCTTAAAACCTACTTAATCAGGGTTTCGATTATTCCAAAATCAACATGGAGTTTTCACAATACTCCAGCCCACAGTGGGATGTTAATCTTAATTCTACCTGCCTCTCAGGAGGTAAGCAGGGAAAACTTATGAGAAGATACTTAGGTATAAGGAGATTACAGAGATTTTCCAAATCTCAGACTCCAATTCATCCATCAATGCTTGTGTCAAATAAGTGACACCTGTATGTTACAATTCCACGAATTTCCTTAACCAGAAACATTTACTTGTACAGTTCCATCCTGGATATCTTCTTTGAATACCATTAGTTGACTTTAGTACCATATGACCATCGGGGTATCTTTGTGGTTCCATGCATTAAACCTCCATACTGATCAGGCATGGAAGCAATCTATGGGACATATTAAGATACACAAATCCTCACACGGTGCTTTTATCATACCATCTGGTATTCACAATCGATAGAGATTAAAGAGATATCTACGATGTACACTGTCGCACTTCCTTTTAGAGAAAGGATACTTCTAAAATTCTACGACTGAAGGTTCTACCTTACACTTAACATCTGGGGTTCTTACAGGGAAAATTTCTAAAAATTTGCTAAGTTTATGGTCTTATGAGAGACTTAACAGCACCAGAAACCACATGTAATTTCTAGCAATAAAATCAGAAATAAGGATTTATCTGGTGACATTACTAATGTGAGCTGCCTCTATTCATTCAACAGGAGGGTTAAACGCCTCCATTCTTAATCCTTCTAAACTTAGCTGTAAAATCTTAGATAACTTTAGGGCAGTCTCAGCTTTGACTGATTATTCCTTAATCTATAGAACGTGAGTAGCTGAGATTGATCCATAATGGATTTATAATAAGCAGGCCTTGAAACCTTAATGTGCCCTCTTATTGTCGATGCAAATCACAAATAATTATTTGCATTAAGCTTAGATTTTTGGGTAGACTGATTGGGGCACTATCTCAGCCAATGCGTTAAAATTGGTAACATACTGTCAACATCCTAGAACTTTTCTGGCAAGGGTCATAAAATTCTTATTCCATCTTTTCCCATTTCGCGAAGCGGATACTAGGTTTTTCTAATAAGGTCCTTAAAACTTGGACCATCCCACAATGTATAAGAGGATCCTTCTTGAGGATTTCATTAATGTCCTCACTAATTAAGGGCATTGCCATCGAATGACTGTGATGTATACCTTACCATGTTCTTTCCAGCATAACCGCTGATATACCTAATGGTTTCTACTTCATCCATAAATTTCCTGAAATCGATGGCCCCTTTTTACTATTGAAGTCTCTTGACTTCTAAGAAACGAAGTACTTTTAAGTACATCCTAAAAGGAAAGGGGCTTCTTGCCACATATGATTTTGTTTGGGTTATTCTTCGCATTTGGAGCATGAATAAAGCCCTTTCTCATGAGCAGCGACATGTGTTTTAAAGCGAACATCATTCGGCTTCTCGAACCTTTTCATGACTTTTCTCATAGCCTTTCTAATAGCTGTGTTAATTGCCGTTTTGGAGATTAACTCTATTAACATTGAGGTTCACATTGGATGCAACATTAACATTTGCCGCATCCTCTGCATTGCGACTGTTGTTTGTCTTATCTGAGTTTCCATGCTCGAATCTTTGGTATTAAATACTATATTCAACAAGTGTTTAGGCAATCCATACCCAGTATCTCCTTGGATGGTCAAAGGCTCCCATAAGGAGTTTTGATAACTACATACTTCTTATTACACCCACAATATGGGCTTGGTCACACGACGACCAATCCATTCCTATGACTATATCGAGTCCTTATATTAATGAAAGCAAGGATAGCGGAAAGAGAATGGTTCTAAATGGATATAAACATCCATCTAATGTTGCTGAAACAGTCTCTGAGGTACTATCGGTCAATTTTACTTTATACTTAACGCTTAGAGTTTTAACAGGCAGATTTAATGATTTACAAAATCTATTGTCTACGGAAGACTTATCTGAACCTGAATCAAATAATACTCTAACATGAGTGTTATTGATATAGAAAATACCTGTTGTGATCTTGTCATCCTGAATAGCCTCTTGAGTATCTATTTGGGAGTTTCCGGTTTTGGTCTTCTTAGCCTCGCCAGACTTCTTGGTTCTATTAGGGAAATTAGTTTTGATGTGCCCTATTTCATTGCAACCATAGCAGGTTGCGTCTCCCAATCTCTTGCAATCCAAGGTCTTATGTTCCTTGGCCTTGCAGATTCCACAGGGTAGAGGCTGAGATTCCAATATGCATTTCCCGAGGTGGTATTTCCTACAGGTTTTGCATCTGGTCTTTTCACCTGACCGCTGGTTGTTCTTCAAGTCCTTGCATTCATGAGTCTTGTGATCCATCTCCTTACAGATGACACATCCCTTGGTCTGATCATAGAAACATTTTTCAAAGTGCTTCTTCCCGCAGGTTCCACATTCGGGTTTTGCCTTGGCTTGGACTGGTTATAGCTCAAACTGGTCCTACCCTTTTTGTAACCTTTATTCGGGGTATTATCGTACTTCCGCTTATGATCCCTTAACGCTCGGTTCACGGCCTTGTTTACAGCTGCATCTAACATAGCCTGTAACTCGACGCCCGTTAAATTCAGTCTTGTATCATCATTCTGATTAACTGGATGATTGTGAGCTTCAGAGGAGTCAACCATGGTGTAACACCCCAAAAATGGGTTTGGTAATATAAACCCGGTTAATACAAAGGAACGGGTAAAAATACTGTTAGCGGTAAAAGTGAACCCGTAAATGAATATTAACTATGAATAATTAACCTAGTTGAATATTAGTATCGTTGGTATTAAACGAAGGGTTGTAGCCTTATTTAAATAAAACGAAACACGAGGGACCAAAGTAAACAACTTGAAAGTTGTTTTATTAAAAGTAAACAACACACACACACAAACACACGCATCGTGTGTGTGTGTGTTCATCATCGAGCAGGGAAGGCTCCCATGGAGCCAAAACCCTAAACTTCATCAAATCCTCCAAATTGAAAGGCTAAACGAAGCCCAAATTCACAACCGAACATGAATTAACGATCACCTTCATAAGGGGATCATAAGGTATGTCTTAAAACTTAGATTTGATGATCTTGTTTGAAGTGGGTTATGATCAATCCATGAAATTGTATGAAATTAAGCATGTAGATGTGTTAGAAACACCAAATAGAACTTGTGTTATGAATAATTTCAAGTAATTTGGTGATTTAGAATGAAACCCATTGCATGAGTGTGAAGATGATGATCATGATGAACTTGTAGATGTTATAATGTGGTCTTGTGATGTATAAGGTGTTATATGGTAGACTGAGATAGATAAACTTGATGTATGATTATGAGATTTTGCTTGAATGTGATGGTTCATAAGATGAAATAGGGAAGAACATGCTTAAAGCACTTGTACATTATGCTTAGAAAGTGATATGCACACCAAGTGTTTGATGAAATGCTTAGGAGAAAATGATAAGTGGGATTGTATGCTAATAATGAATAATTGTTTGTAGAATGTGTTGATGATGTATTAGACAATAGATTTGTATAAGGAATGTGTTTTGAATGGATTACAAGTGGGAAATTAGTTTGATAAGATGATATGGCAAGAAACCTTCCTTAAAAAGTATGTATGCTTATGTATGCTAATCATGTTATGATGAATGTGATGACATGTACGGATAGGAGTTATGTCAACGTGGACACAAGCATGAAAGGCAACGGGCCAAGGATAAACACGGAAGCTATGCTTGAACTCGGACGCACGAGGTAAGTGAACTCCCAATTTACCCTTTTGTTTGGTAATGTATTTATGATATATGGTAATTATTGAATGTAATGTAAGAAGATATGAATCGTTGTTATTACTAAGTTAAGTTTTAGTGGAAATGAGTCGGAAGTGGTTAAGAAAGAGATTCGATTAAGTTTGGGTAAGAAATGGAACTTACATAATGAACTATGCATAAGATGAATTAAGGAGTTATACTTGTAGGAGGTAAATTGTAAGTACATGTATGAATAGAAAGTGAATACATGCTTGAGTGGGTATTTAATTATATGCTTGAATGAATAAGATGAGTTATGTGTATTCGAGGACATGTTCATATGAAAGGAAACTAATGGTACTAACCGTTTTTCTACTGAGATTTAATGTGAAGCATAGGCATGTTAACAATGGAAGTAAAGGTTGACTCCGCAATCCGATGCGAGTGGATGAATGGATGGATGAAGGGACGAGTATAAGAGAAAGCATGATATGTTGACGCTTTATTATGCATGTGTTAATACCATTGTATTATGTCACTGGTTGCTAATGATGAGATTGAATGTGGTGACTGCAGGTTGTACAGGGTTATGGATGTTTCATCAAGAAATGCACGCGGTTGAAGATCGAGTCAAGACATGGATTGTATGTGGGTGTGTATGTGGTCACGTAATTCGATATATGTATGTTAGTTTTTAATTAAATTATAGAAAGGGATTAATGTATTTAAGTGAAAGAAAGAATATCATGAAAGAAATTTTAGATATGAATTTCCGCTGCGATAAATTAGGTTAAAACGTGTTAGGGCGTTACACATGGTGAAGCTTTGAAGGCTACAAACCAATTAGTAATAATTGATTTAATTATATGGTGAATTGTCGAATTTGTTGATTAAATAGCTATGGTGTAAATAAACCATATAGGCCAAAAGATAGTATTTAAGTTATTTGATTATGTTCTGCTTAGGTTTTTAAATAAACCATCCTTGGCGTGTAAACATAATATAATCCTTCATATTTATTAGATAGGGGACATAAATCACGACTGTCAATGTCGTACTGACATTTTATATAGCACAAGAGCTTGTTCCCAAGGACTCTTGATGGCACAGGGCCTTGTCACTAGGGAAAAATCTAAAACATAATCGATGATTCCTTTGGATCGGAAAATTTCATAGTTCATTGTCTTGACAAGAATTTATGAAATAAAAACTATCTTTTCATGTATACACCTTTTCCCGTAGGTATACACCCCAAATGGATGTTTTGATGCGTATATCAAGTTCGACGTTTACTAGCCATGATTCCTATTGATCATTTACGCTAATTAAGGGATTTGGAAAACTCCTAATATAAGGATAACAAGTGTGATTTTATCGCATCACTGTTTTCGGGAGTGTTAACACATTTTCAGATGTTAACGAGGATCTGAATCTTTTTTTAAACAGGTTTTACCATTTTAGCTAGGTCTTCAATGACATTCAAGCTAGGTCAAACCTTTTAAGATTCTCTTTTAATATTTATACTGGCAGAAAAAGAATGATATTTATTTTTATTCAGGATTTTTATTTATATTATCCTGGATTTAATTAAAATATAACTATAGCACAAAAAGTCAAGTCACAAGGACAAGTTTAATTTATAAGCCATGATTTCAGAGAATCGAGGCAAATTTATAAGTTAGTAATAGCATAAAAGACCTAGTCACGTGGACAAGTTTAATTTATAAGCCATGATTTCAGAGAATCGAGGCAAATTTATAAGTTAGTAATAGCACAAAAGGCCTAGTCACGTGGACAAGTTTAATTTATAAGCCATGATTTCAGAGAATCGAGGCAAATTTATAAGTTAGTAATAGCACAAAAGGCCTAGTCACGTGGACAAGTTTAATTTATAAGCCATGATCGTTTGGGATAGAGGCATTTAGGTGTGAATCAAAGTTCATTACTTTTTCTTGATAGGGAGTTGTAGGCTACCACTGTCTTTAGTCTCAGAGGACATTAATTATAGCCCGTAATCATTTCCCTTCTAAGGGATGTTTATAATATGATCATCTTATAGGATGATATAAGCCATGATTTCTAAATCAATAGACTAGATAAGAAAATTGGAAGAATCCAATATAAGAATGACTGTTGTGATTTTCTCGAATCACATCTGTCAAGAGTGCTAACACGTTCTTAGGTGTTAACAAGGATTTGAATCTCTTGAATAGGTCCTACCATCTTGGCCTCGTCATATAGGCTAGGTTTACCTTTAAGATTCCTTTTTAATAATAAACGCAGAACAATCCTAACTCGGGATGTTAATGAGGATCTGAACCTAAATTGAGGAACTGCCATCTTGGCCGAGTCTTAATAATGACACGAGGCTAGGTCTTGTCCCTTTTTTAGATTTTGCCATTTTATTATAATGGTAGATCTTATAATATAGGAATGATATTTTAAACATAATCGTTCCTTTAAAATTTAAACAAGTATATGGTTGCCCTAAACGGGAGTTCTTAAGAAAATGACTTGCCCATGCAAGGGCTAAGCAGAAAAATAACAAAAAGAAGCAATTAAAAGACAATGAAATGAATTAGGATTAGTCCTATGTTCTTGTCTAGACTCAAGAATGTGCATCTGTGTAACAGAGATTAAACACAAACGGCTAGTGTTTAATTCACTCAGTGTTGGCTCTGATACCAACCTGTCACACCCTGATATTTCCACGTTTGACCGGAGGGCCCGGTAGGGGAGTATCGTGACGTAGTTGGTAACATCATAGTCAAACAACACAATATATAAATGCACAGCGGAAGCAAAAGATAAATATATTACAATCCGATTCAAAGTAATATCAAATATTACAACGGAATGTAAGATGGATCCACAGGCGGATCTTAAACAGAAAGATAATATCGTTCAACAGACTTTGACATCTAAAGCTTGCGAGACTTGATTATTGATGCTTGGAGTAGCCAGCCTATTACGTATAGTACCTGCATTTAGCCTTTTTGGAAAATACGTCAGTTTACACTGGTAAATACATTCAACTGACTCATTTTGAAAAGGTTTTATAAAATTGATTTGAGTGCACGTGGCACAAACTCTTTATAACTTGGGATAATTATTTAAATATATAATATCGTAAAAGAATTACATGCTCCTTATGCGTTCAGTAGCCCGGAGCGTTCCGGGTTAAAGATCAATAGACACACCACATCAACTATTTATGCACTGACGAGTGTACGCCTACACTCCGCGCTTAGGTCGTGGCCATTTCGTAAAATGATGCCAAGGATATCCGGGACATGGTCATTAACCCCCCAAAGGCTTTAAGTAAACAAAACAATTTAAACGGGCCGATCAAATTATTCAATTAACCACCATACGATGGAAGATTTAATGCCCGACCAAGCGGTATTTTATATACCGTACCCCAAGCCCGTATAGGGAAAATAAGTTAAAAGTATTTACCTAAGCTAAATATAAATTCAATCCCAGCCGTATATCAAATCAGCAAGTACAGATAGCTTTTACTGGGCTCCTAATCTGGAACGAAGGTTTTTAATAACCTATTAGAATCCTAACGGGTCTTTAATTAAGTCTTCACTTAGACCGGTTAGTTTTCAAAAGGAAGATACGGTTCAAACGCATGATAAGGCGAAGACCGGAATAGAATGTGATTTAGACCCGACAAGATTGAAGACTTGCCTTATATGGGTAATCTAGGCACATTCTGAATTTTGGGGTAAAACCGATAAGGTTTGACCCGTTTCGGCTAATTTATGTAAACTAGTTACATAAGCCGAACCGAACGCGCAAGAGGCGTAACGGGTAATCATAAGGGTCCTAACCAGGTTTCCTAAGTTAATATGCCTCAAATATGTTGTGATATCAGTAGGATACCTTCCATTATGCCCAAAACGAATTTAAACACAAACTATGCCCCGTAGGGGTAATTTGGTCATTTATAAGGTTATAAAAGAGTTTAAGTATTAATCTGAGTTACAGGTCTGATATAATCAGCAAGGATACTTAATTTAATAAGTTATAAGAGTAGAGTAAAGTATATATGTGAAATTTATCAATTATAACCAAACTATGCACCGTAGGGGCATTTTGGTAATTTCACATAAGCCGAAAAGCTCAAAACTGAAGTCTGAGTTAAACAACTTTTTCTTACTGTTAAAATATTATAATTTACCTAAAATATCAGTAGGTATCAACCCTTGTATGTTTAAAATAGTTCTAGTACATACTATGCGTTAAAAACGCTTAATAAGGCGATTAGAAGCCATTTACGGGTTCTATAAATAAAGCTGATATTTTTATTATTCCAGAAGGTCTAAAATAATTTATTTATCATATAAAAGCAGTAGCAAAAGGTTTGGAGTCGATTAGATATGTAAAAATCATTTTATAGCCCGTGAGGGCAAAACCGACACTTACCGGATTAAGCCTATGACTCTAAGTTATGCTCAGCCTAAAATTAATTAAAAATCTTCAAAACTCCCAAAATAATATATTGCATCAGTGGGAGAAGAGTTTGATATCAAAAAGTAGGCTTAAATAGGCTATACGCTAATTATGTCGTTTAATCGCTAAAGATGCTTTCTAATTACGCTAATGAGCATAACTCTCAATCTACACCTCAAACTGATGTCAAATTTTGGGTGCAAGTTTATAATTTAGTAACTAAGCTTTCTACTATTTTACATTTTCAAAAATCACGTTTTATGGTGAAAAGGGCATAATGGTCAACATATGAGCAATTAACGGAATCATGCGTATTAATTGGTTAACTAATGAACCAAGGTGTATAATCCCAGAGGGTTATACTAGCATGTAACCTAGTCCAATTAAAGCTCTAAGGAATTTCTAAAACATACCAAAATGGGTCAGAACTGAAGTCAAAGCAAAAGTCAAAGCTTTGCGACTTTCAGTTCCAAACCGGGTCTAAACATAAAATTGTCGGGTTGAACATGTTTAGACATGTTCTTACCCTAATTACCAAGTTATATTAATGATCAAACAGGTTGTATGGGTTCTGCATTGCTAATTATGCATAAATTGGAAAATAAGCATTCTGTTAACTTTTTAATAACAAGTTTGACCTGACATTTGACCTAGTTAGAGTGGGAATCAGAGGGTGCTCTTTTTAGGGTTTATTTCCCACATAATTACAAACTTATAACTACTTTCAATTTGACTAATCACTGGACCATTAGTGATTAATCGTTAAGTCAACCGTTAAATACGACGGTTTGACTTTTAAGCTAAAACTAAGTAAAAACTCAACTAAGGAAGGTTAAGCAAACTTACTGAAGTCTTATGCACGATTAGGAAGGCTTAGGGTCTGCTCTTATGCTCCAAGAAGCTCCCCAAATGCAGATGGAATGGTGTGATCACAATGTTGCAACTATGAGGCCCTTTTATAGTGTTCTTGAATCAATTTGATGATGACAACTTAGTCTAAGGGGTGTTCCAGATCATTGACAAGTGCCCCTAAGTCCTAGGAACTATTAGGGGTCGCCCATGTATGAGGAAAATCGTTTTTAAGTCGGTTGCAACATTTTAAACAGCCAACAGCCAACTTTCTGTCGCTGGGCAACCCTTGCGCACCGTAAGGGTATGTCTTGCGGTGCGCAAGCCTTCTGCAGCACCCAAATATTTTTGCAACTTTTGTATCTTGGCTCTTGGTCTTTCCAAAGGTCAACCAAACTTATTCTCTTGCATTTTGAGCCCCTCAATTTTACTTATAAGGGCTTCAAGACTTGTTTAAACATTGGCAAGTCCTTGGTTAACTTTGTGCTTACCCGAAAAGTCATAATTTCCAACGTTGACGCTTTAACCCCCCTTATACGAATTTGATCATAACTTTCTCATATGATAACGAAACTTTATGAAATTTTTATCATGCATTCCAGTGAGCATTATTAATCGTTACAAAAATTCAGGTTTGCTAAAAGGTCAATCAGAGGTATAACTTAAACATGTTGACACATTTAACCCCTGTAGTTTGAAATCTCTCACTTTCTTTCACAATTAGCTTCGCATGATCCATGATTTATTCGTGTAAGGGTATGAGCATCATGTAGGGTTACTGTAAATTATATCTATCCCTTGTTGACATTTTGAACCCTTATATTCACATACTTTCCATTTTTGTCAACTTTAGTCCCTCTAGAGTATACTTTCACGCGTTGAAGCTTATGACACGTGTCAATACATTATAGGACGCGAATTTTCGGGGTGTTACATCTATTGCCCACCACGGGGCCGTGCTCAGCAGACACGGGGCCGTGGTCACCTATAAGATTCGCACAATCCAGGCAAATCTTCATAGTACAAAGATTCTTCTGCACACGGGGTCGTGGTCAGCGGACACGGGGGCTTGGTCAACTAATAAGACAAGCTGCATTAAATGAAGAAAGAGAAGGATGTGGACACGGGGCCGTGCCCACTGGACACGGGGCCGTGCCCGAACTTCTGTTCAGCCTATAAATAGGAGTGCTTGGCTTAAGCTCAAACCATCCCTTGGCACACCACCTCTCTCACACTTCACCCACCACCCACCACCACCATAACACCATCATCCACCACCATCATCCATTGTCCATCATAGAGTGTGTGAGTCGTCTCGGGATCCAAGATTGATCGTAAGAGTTCTTGACAATCAAGGCCATGTTTACCTAAGTCTCTTACATCACTTGGTGAAGACAAGTGTCTAGTGTAATACTTTTTATTTCTAATCTTTTCGCACTTTTTATTTGGTTTTGTATTAATGACTTTAATAACTAGTTTCTTATGTTGAAGGTGATTCTTCCTTATCGTTTGTCCGTGGTGTCTTGACATTATTTTACTATCTATATAAAATAAAAGATTTTCACCATTCATATCTCCACGGTCTATATGGAGGTATGTTGGCTACTTGGTCGGGGGTTAAGGGAATGGTTTGGTAAGAGTCTTGCCATTGTTCAGCGTTTAGAGGTCCTGCAATGGACCTGGGTCAAATTTAGTAGGACCTCCTTCAATACTTAACGGTATTGGATGGCGGAGGTCCAAACTCTTTGATCCCCTCATAAGTTAACTACTATTAATACTATAACCCGGCTATTTAGGACTGTATCCCTGCTGACTCAGACTACTTAGTCGAGGGTAACGTCACCTCCAAAAGAGGGGCCTACCATAATTTGCATTAATAACTTAATTAATTATCTTTCAATAATCCGACCCTTTAGGATTGTATCCTTGCTGACTCAAACTACTGGGTTGAGGGTAACGTCACCTTCAAAAGAGGGGCCTACTACAATAACTAAGATAATCTCTTAAATAAGTGCAAAAGTGCGGAAATAATCAAAGGTTACACTATACACGAGTCGGAACCAAGTGATTCATCTTGTCTATCTGTTTTTTCTTTTATTTTTATTTTTCAGCATTTTAATTAGTTTTTATTTTTCTTAGCTTAAAACATTTTTTCTACACTTTTTGATTTAATTAGACGTTGAGGATAAATCGGTACTAAAAGCTCTTGTGTCCTTGGATGACCTCGGTATCTTACCAACACTATACTACGCCCACGATGGGTGCACTTGCCCATATGTGTGTTTAGTGTTAGTAAATATCGTGTTTTATAAATTTAAAACTTGGCTAAAAAAAGTGTTAAAGGGCTTAAAATATACACCTAATATATATAACACTTCACACGCATCAAGTTTTTGGCGCCGTTGCCGGGGACACAAGGATTTTAAGAAACTTAGGAATCAACGGCCTAATCATTTTTTCTTATTTTTTATTTTTTTAGGATTTTTCTTAATTTTTCAGCTTCTGCAGAACTCAGCACGGGTCGTGCCCGCTGAACACGCCCCGTGCCCAATCATTGGAACTGGCAATCCTGTTTTAAGTCAGACAGTAGCTGAACACGGGGCCGTGCCCACTCAACACGCCCCCTTGCCCAAGATTCAGTTACTAAAAACAGAACCGTAAGATCCCGACGGTTGGTAATTTCTGACACGAACAGGAGTGATACTGATACTTTTTACTTTCAGCACTCTTATGGTACTACGTGGAGTCAATTATGTGGTGGTAACCATAAGGAATTAGAATGTTATTTTCTAAATTATAAGCCCCACTATATAGACCCATCATTTCCTTGTATCCTTAAGAGGGGCGAAAGTAAAAATAATCCCTATCTCTCTCTCGAATGCTCCCAACCGGATTATCTAGGAGAAATGCTTCTCGATGAACTATTTCAATTAGAAAATCTAATTCTTAATTGGTTAAAAGAACTTAGGAAAGATTTCAATGATCTTTTCCAAGACAATAGCCAAGAAGAAGGGTTGGAACCGCATTCAAACAACTTCGTTGTTTCCGACGATACTTCTAACTCTAGTGAGGACTTGAGCGATAGTCGTCTCTGTGTCGATTGTGCCATGAAGGACTCCCCATCGACTTCGTTCGATGCATAGATAGACCTGAGCGATTCGACATACACCTTCTTTAACGAGAGCCCGGAAAAGGGTTGGACTTGTCCACTACATATAGCATAGGAATCACCCTCACCGATAACCATTTGCGTTCTCGTCTTAATCTAGAGAAATTAAGGTATCTTAGGCACTTTGGGGTTGTTCCATCCAGTAAGGAACCGCCCGATACGGAAAAGTTCCTTAAAAATAGACACACTTCATAAAACAACCTTCCGACACGGGGCCGTGCCCAGGTCAACACGCCCCCGTGTCCACCGAAAGATTCCCTTCTGACTTTTGTCAGAATACGGACAAAACGTGTCAGGATCTTGCCTGCACACGGGGCCATGTTCAGCCGACACGGGGCCTTGTCCAGCATGCTGTCGTTTTCTATAAATGCAGCCAAGAATCCTGCACATTTGGACCATCCAGGGACAGAGATTTGAAAGGATTTTCTAACTTACCATCCTAGGTATGTTCTAAAAGAAGGTTCTAACAAACATCTTGTCCTTTCCTCTTTTATCTATTACCTTCTTCTTCTTCACCTTTCTTGCAACAACACCTCCATTGAAGATTGATTTCAAGCTTCATTGTGATGATTGTTGAGTTTTTATTCAAGGAATCTTGTTAAAAATAAGTTACACAACATTGTTTTAAATTATTTTTGTTCAAAAACACTTCATAAGTTGAGAAAATAATTTAAAACTCCAAGATTCCTTGTTCTAAAAATCTGCAGAAAGTTGAACACGGGGCCGTGTCCGTGGTACTGTTTCATTAAAACAAACTATTTTTGGTATGTTTTCGTAGAATGTCTAGCCAAAACAGTGGAACCTCTTCTGCGCACTCAAGGAACAGTCGACGGGAAAGGAGGCCATCGATTGAAGCAACTCTCGTAAGATACGTGATGGCGCTATGTGAAGCCCTAGACGAGATGACTTCGGTGGAGGAGGTCCTCATAGACCGTATAAATTACCTCTCGGTGGGGTTGGAAAACAGTTTTCAAGAAATAAACCTCTTGCACCAGAGGTTAAACATTCTTGTAACGCCTCCCATGGAACCAATCCTCCCTCAAGAGGATTGGAACCTAGCACTTGGAATCCAAAATCCTACCGGTTGGGATGACATTCCGGCAGAACCTCCTCTTGAAGAACTCCAAGAAATCCCGGTGGAAGTTACACCTCCTCAAACCAATGCTCATGATCCCGCTTTTCTTCTCCCTAGGGAGATCAAAGAGTGGCTCGCCGACGTATGAGGAACCCGTACCCGGAGAAAGAAGTTTGTCAAGCCACTTTTAACCGAGAGATCTATCTTTTCGGAAATTTTTCTAGTAGAATAAATAGTAGGCTAGAACTTCTTGGATTGAGATTTCTTGTGTTTCTTTGACCTAACTATCTAATATTTTAATTTTAGGACTATTATGTAATTCTCTCTATGACTCAATAAATGATGGTTTTAGTTAATTTGGTGTTTGGATCGTGTTGAAATGAATAAAACACACTTGAGATGGCAAAGGATACAAGGGAAGCTTGAACCAGCACCCCATGCAGGAAAACAGGACCGTCCGACAAAATTCTTCATTTACAGTAAGTTCGGCACGGGCCGTGTCCGCCCAACACGGCCCCGTGCTGCACAGTCTGCAGAAATACCCAGTTCAGGTAAACTGGACACGGGCTGTGCTCACCCAACACGCCCCCGTGTCCAGGCTTCTGTTTCTCTTGATTTAATTTTGTTACAGGCACTTGAACATGGGGCCGTGCCCGGACAACACGGGGCCATGTTCAGCGCCCAGTAACACAAAATTTTTGCTTTTTCACACCTTTTACACATTCAATCAACCTAAAAACTTATTTTTGGGACACATTGAGGACAATGTGTAATTTAAGTGTGGGGGGGATGCTAAAACCTTGAATCTTGCAAGTCCTAAATACAAGCCTTACACAAAACTCTATTGGAACCGCTAATCACCCCAAATTTTTTCAAAAAAAATTTTCATTTTTTTTACTTGTCTAGGTTTAACTCGGGAAATTCAAGTTCTAAAAAAGGTTATATTTTTACGAATTTACAACCGATAGCGTTGTGATAAAAAGAACCAACATAAGAAAATTATAAAAAGGCATGACATGCTTAGTTAAAATTTAATTATATATACTTGATCACATAAAAACCCATTCCCACAAAAGTGAGTTTTGAGCCTTTATTGAGCATACAAATATATATCTTTAAACTAAATGCTCATTTTTCGTTTCTTGTGTGAATAGCCGCTTGGTTCTTACGACTCTAGAACTTGCCACGACGATACATTCCCGGTCCTTACCAACTTAAACCCGAGTAAGTAAATGATGGAGGCATTAGGACTAACCCTTTTTATTTCTACACCATTATTTTTTTCTTTTTTTTACCACCTACCCAAAAAAAATCCCCCTAGTTAGCCCCTTTAAGCCTAAACCTTTTCATTTCATAACCCAAACAAACACCCTTTTTACCCACCTAAACCTTTTTCATTTTTAACCATTTGTTTTAGTAACTAGCTCGGTTTCTCATATGACTTTCAAAAAAAAAAAATAGTTGATTATGAAGCAAAAGCAAACAAACAAACAATTTTATCAAAAATGACTTTGTTTGAAAAATAGCTTCATAAAAATAAAAGTGGAAAAATAGAAAGTCTTACGAAAACCGATACTTGTTACGCTTTTCGCCCTTTTTCTACTAACCACTAACTACTAACCCAACCACCTACCTTTAACCCAAGCCTAACCCTTCACCCAAAAAGTCCTCTTGATATTTACAAAGGTATATAAGTTAAAACGGAGGAGGATTGATTGCTTGGCAAGCCTATGTAGGAGTAAGTTCCATGCCGCTCTCGAGTGATCCACAAAAATACATTTTCGGCCGAGTGTTGAGTGATCCCCGTGAGGTATGTGAACTTGTATATAAATAAAATTTTACAAAGGCATGTTATGTGTAACACCTCAAAAAATTCACGTCCTATAATGTGTTGACACGTGTCATAAAGTTTGAACGTGTGAAAGAATATTATAAAAGGACTAAAGTTGACAAACATGGAAAGTATGTAACTATACGGATTCTAAGTGTCAACAGTGAATGAATATACTTCATAATAACCCTACATGATGTTTATAACATCAAACGAATCAATCATGGATCATACGAAGCTAAAAGTGAGAGATTACAAACTACAGGGGTCAAATGTGTCAACATGTTAAAGATATACCTCTGAGTGTTCTTTTGACAAACCCGAAGCTTTGTAAATATAAATTATGCTCACTAGAATGCACGATTAAAATTTCATAAAGTTTCGTTATCGTATGAGAAAGTTATGATCAAATTCGTGTGCGGGGGGTTAAAGTGTTAATATTGAAAGTTAAGGCTTTTCGGGTTAACCGGGAGTGTCCAGGGACTTGGCAAAGTGAGTATAAGTCATAAAGCCCTTGTATATAAATAATAAGGGGTCAAAATGCAAGAATTAAGCTTAGTTGACCTTTCGGAGCACCAAGAGCCAGGGATGCAAACTGAAAAATGGAAAAATTGCCCCTGAGGAGGGCTAGCGGTGCGCTACGTCAGAAGCGTAGCGGTGCGCTAGCAATGCCCAGCAACCAGAAAACCTACTGCAGCCTGTCTTGCGCGATTATGACCGATTCTACTGGTTTTTCTTGCACATGGACGACCCCTAGGCACCCCTAATCATGTAGGACACTTGTGGGATTGTTGTGGTTAGTGCTAGACTTAGATGTCAATGCCTTGTGGTGTCTAAGTTCACTATATAAAGCTCACACAAGTGCAAGTTTGATCATTCACTCCTCAATTCACTTCTGATCATTTGTGGAACTTCCAAGCTGACCCAACTCCTTCCTAATCATCCATTAATCACTTTGTAAGTTGCCTAACCTTTCTTAATTATTTCTAGCTTTATATTTAGCTTAAAAGTCAATATACCGTGCTTAACGGTTGACTTCGTGATTAAGTAACGATAGTTCAGTCGTATGTCAAATTAAAAGTACCGTTAGATAGGTAATTATATGGGTATTAAGCCCTTATAAGGGCACGTACCGAATCCAGACCTAACTAGGTCGTTTGTCGGGTCAAACGTTGACCGAAAAAGTCAACAGAATTACAAAATGCGATTTAATGCACGATTAGCAATCCGCGAGGCGTGTAACCTGTTTTAAACTTAATATAACTTGGTAATAAGTATAAAAACTTGTCTACGCTTGTCCGACTCGACAAATTTCTGTTTAAACCCGGTTCGGAACCGAAAGACGCAAAAATTTGTGTTTTGCATTGACTTCGGTTCTGACCCGTTTTAATTTGATTCGGTATTGCCTTAGTGCTTCATTAGGGTTGGATTACATGATAGAATAAGTCTCGGTATTTGTTTCGTTGATTATCCGATGCATGCACACGTTTCCGTTAATCGCTTAAATTGGACCATAATGCCCTTATGACCATACAATGAGAAATTTGAAAATGTGGAAGTACAATAATCTTAGTTACTGATTATTAAACATGCACGTAAATTTTCACGTCAATTGGAAGTCTAGATTAGGAGATATGCGCATTAGCGTAATAATAAGCTTTTTATTAATTAAACGGGGCGATTAGCGCATAGCCTATCTAAACCCGATTTTCGGTACCAAAACTTTTACCCACTGATGTTAAATAATATTTTGGGATTTTTGAAGATTTTTAATTATTTTTAAGCTGGTCTTAAGCTAGGCTTATCGCATTGATTCGGTTAATACCGAATATGCCCTTTTAGGCCATAAAACGAGTTTTACGAATCCGTTTGATACCAATCCAATTGCCACTGATCTAAAATAATAAATATAGTATTTTGAGCCTGTTTTGCTGATCAGAAAACTCAGAAACATATTTTAACCCGTACGTCGCTTAAAACGGCTTTATACGCGTATTAAACGCGTAGTTTGGTATTAAAACCATTTTGCCACGTAAGACTTAATACCAATAGACATAACCTGTTAAATTAAGTTGTTTTCCTGACTTATTCAGACCCGGATCACAGAAACTTAATAAATCCCTTTTATGGTCGTTAAAATGACCAAAATACCCCTACGGGGCATAATTAGGGAATAAACTCGTTATGGGCATTATGGAAGATATCATAATGATATCACAACATATTTAAAGTGTATTAACTTAGGAAACCTGTCCGCGACCCTTTCGGTTACCCGTTATGCGTTATACGCGTTCGGTTCGGTTTATGTAACTAGTTTGCATAAACTAGCCGAAACGGGTCAAACGATATCATTTCTATCTCAAAATCCAGGATGTGAATAGTAAACCCATATTAAACAAGTCTTCAAACTTGTCGGGTCTAAATCACATTCTATCCGGTCTTCGTTTAATCGTGCGTAAGAACCGTATCTTTAAAACTGACAGGTCTAAGCTTAAGCTTAAGTAAAGACCCGTTAGTATTCTAATAGGTTATATTAAACCTTCGTTCCAGATTAGGAGAACCAGTAAAAGCTATCTGCGATTTATTCGATTAAGGATTTATACTTGCAAAGGTAAATACTTTTAACTTATTTTCCCTATACGGGCTTGGGTTACGGTACATAGCGTACCGCTTGATCGAGCATCAAATCTCCACGCTTAGTGGGTAGTTGAATAATTTGATCGGCTCGTTTTAAACAGATGTGTTTACGTTACAGCCTTTGGGGGGTTAATGACCATGTCCCGGATATCCTCGGCATTATCTTACGAGATAGCCACGACCTGAGCACGGGGTGTAGGCGTACACCTGTCGGTGTATAACTCATTATTGTGGTGTGTCTATTGATCTTTAACCCGGATACGTTCCGGGCTACTGAACGCATAAGTAACATGTAATTCGTTCACAAGATTATAATATTAAATAATTCTCCCAAGTTAAAAAGATTAATTTTGCCTCTGTGCATTTTAATCAATGTGTCAAGATATTTTGTGCCACGTGCATTCAAACCAATTTACAAACTCTTTTTCCAAAATGAGTCAGTTGAATGTATTTACCAGTGTAAACTGACGTATTTTCCAAAAAAGGCTAAATGCAGGTACTATACGAACTTGGCTGGATAATTCTCCTTAGCATCAATAGAAGTCTCGCAAGCTTAAGATGCCTAAAAGTCTGTTGAACTATTGTTTCCATTTTATGTTCGATCCTTCTGTGGATAAACTTCCGGATATTGTGACAGTTGATATTACAATAATAAATTCGGTTGTATTATATTTTCAATTGCTTCCGCTGTGCTTAATAATATTGTGTTGTTTGACTATTATGTTGCCAACCATGACGTCACGATACTCCCCACCGGGCCCACCGGTGACACGTGGAAATCGGGGTGTGACAGGTTGGTATCAGAGCCAACACTGAGTGAACTAAACACTAGCCTTTTGTGTTTAATCTCAGTTACACAATTGCACAATTCTAAACTTCTGAGTCTAGACTTAACTTAGGAATATTTTCAATCCTAATCTTGAAATTTTACTTCCAAATTTTTATTGGATACGTCGCCAAGCAAAGAAGCCGTAATTGGAGTTCTCCACACCCGGAGCCCTGAGATGCTGAGCTTCGTACCGCGGCTAGAATGAAACGAGCATCCAAGGAGAAAGCATTCAGAAATAAAATGAAGAAGAAACTCCTTTTATTGAAGATCGTTTCCTTATTAGTCCTTATAAGGACATAATTATCTTTCAGTCCCTACGAGGACAACATTATTCCTTTCAAGTCCCGCTTAGGGCAACTTTATAATTTTATTTTTATATACTGGAATGATTAAGTTTAAACTTTCATTCTAAATAAGAAATATTAAATAAATGGAAAATAATATTTCCTTTTTGCAAGATCTACCATTATAATAAAAATGGCAAAATCTAAAAGGGCAAGACCTAGCTTCGGGTCATATTAAGACCGGCCAAGATGGCAGTTCCGCAATTTAGATTCAGATCCATATTTACACCTCAATTTAAAATTGTTCTGCGTAAATTATAAATTAAGAATCTTAAGTGTGAAACCTAGCCTCGGGTCAATTATAAGACCGGGCCAAGATGGTAAGACCTGTTAAAAAGATTCAAATCATTAATTAAGAATCTTAAGTGTGAAACCTAGCCTAGGGTCAATTATAAGACCGGGCCAAGATGGTAAGACCTGTTTAAAAGATTCAATTCCCTGTTAACATCTTAAAACATGTTAACACTCCTGACAGATGTGACTCATTTACAATCACACACGTCATTTTTATATAGGATTCTTCAAAAGATTCCTAACCCAGTTTAATGATCCCTGAATCCTGGGTTTACATCATCAATTAAGATGATCATATTTTTAACCATACGTGGTAATATAATGCCTACGGGCCATGCTCATTTCTACATGAGCCAAAAGACAGTGGTAGCTATGACTCCCTGTCAGATAAAGGTAATGAACTAGGTTCAAACCTCAAATGCTTTGATTCTCTGAAATCCTAGCATATAATTTATAATTGTCCTTGTGACTAGGCCTATCGTGCCAGCATACTTCAAATGCTTTGATTCTCTGAAATCCTAGCATATAATTTATAATTGTCCTTGTGACTAGGCCTATTGTGCCAGTATACCTTAAAAGCCTTGATTCTCTGAAATCATAGCTCATAAATTTAAACGTGTCCATGTGACTAGGCCATTTGTGCCATAAATAAAACAGTTAATGTTTTATAATTAGGATAAATTATTATGAGAAATCCTAAATATAAATGATTAATAAATTAACCAAATATGGTCTCTGTTTACCATGGTTAATGTATTTCCCTAAGGGGCAATTCAGTAATAAACATCTCTTATAAGGGAAGCGCCTACGGGCTATAGTTAATGTCCTCTGAGACTAAAGACAGTGGTAGCCTACAGCTCCCTGTCAGGAAAAGGTAATAAACTTTGATTCAAACCTTAATGCCACGATTCTCTGAAATCATGGCTTATAAATTTAACTTGTCTACGCGACTAGGCCATTGGTGTTATTATTAACTTATGAATTAGGATTTGTGATAAAAATCCTGAATAAAATAAATATCCTTCCTTCTCTGTCAGTATGCAATTGAAGGGAATCTTAAAGGTGAAACCTAGCCTACGCGGCCAAGATGGTGAAACCTACTCAAGGGATTCAGATCCTTGTTAACACCTAGGAATGTGTTAGCACTCTTGACAAATATGATTCGAGAAAATCACAACAGTCATCCTTATATTGGATTCTTCCAATTCTAAAATCTAGCCTAGTGATTTAGGAATCATGGCTTATATCATCCTATAAGATGATCATATTATAAACATTCGTTAGTGATGAAGTGCCTACGGGCTAAACTTGTTGTCCGATAAGACAACGATAGTGGTGGTCTTTGACCTCCTGTATAAAAGGTTGGACTATGTTCAAACATAATAGTCTATATGATCAATGCGATCATGACTAATATCATCTAATACGATGATCGTATTGTTTAAAATCCTTTAGTGATGTCTTGCCTACGGGCTATAATATATTGTCCATTTGAGACATTGACATTGTTATCTCTATGATTCCTTGTTTAAGGTGGTGAGCTATGCTCAAGCCAAATAGTCAATATGATTAATACAATCATGACTTATAGCATCTAATAGGATGAACAAAGTATAAACATCCATGCGTGATGTTTTCGCCTATGGGCCAAATTATACTGTCCATGTGTGACAAGGACATTGTGATCTTTACGATTCCCTGTCCAAGGTGGTGAGCTATGCTCAAGCCTAATAGTTCATATGATCAATACGATCATGACAAAAATCATCAATACGATGATTAAAAATTTTAACATCCGTAATGATGTTTTGCCTAAGGGCTATATTATATCGTCCAACTGCGACAAGGCAATTGTAATCTTTTGTGATTCTTTGCCAAGGGGGTGAACTATACTCAATTCCCATAGTCTATACTATCAGTGCGATCCTGACTAATATCCTCAGTATGATGATCATAATATTAACATCCCTCGTGATGAAATGCCTACAGGCTATACTTTATTCTAGTGTCGGTAAGACAAAGATAGTGGTGATCCTTATGATCCCCTGTTCAGAATGGTGTGATTATACCCAAACCAAATAGTCAATATGATCGATATGATCATGACTAATATCATTAGATACGATGGTTATATATAAACGTCCATTAGTGATGTTGATTGGCTTCTTTTCTGCCAAATAAATCGTCTCCTAAGACGATGACGGTTGTGGTCTATGACTCGCTGTCTAAAGGTGAAGAACCACGTTCAAACCTGGAAGCCCTAATCTAATAAGATTGCGGCTAATAAATTAAGGTCCTTGAAAATAGACCATCAAGTTGTGTTTTAAAGTCATTCATGACAAGCCTATGTGCTATAATTGGTCATTCGTGACAAGTTAACATATTAAATGTTAACATTCCTGGTGACATGCCTTTGTACCAGATTTGATGAATGTCCTTATAACAAGGCCGTTTGTGCCATATCTAAATGTCATCACGACAAGGCCTTCGCGCCATATGATTACTTATGTCCTTCATGACTGTGCTTTATGCCATATTTTTCTACGTCCCTCGAGACAGGCTTCTATGCCATATATGTATATATATATAATAAAAGTCTTGTAAGGACTAGCCTTTGAGCTATTTATATTGTCCTAGTGACAAAGACAGTTGTGACATTATGGTCCCCTGTCAAGCAGGTATTGGACTCGCTCCAAACTTTGCATGCCGTTGATGGTCCCGTTGTGACCTAGGCTAAATATAATGGAAATACGTTCAAATAACATTCACTATGAATGTTCAGAACAGAATAGCCTATACGGTTTATGAATGCCGTGGCTAACCTAAGTCAGGTCATCAGGATTATGACCAATAATTGTTAAATCTTGGTGATTAGTACCAAGTTTCGAGTATCAAAAACTCGGAGGAGGTAGACGAGAGTCGCAATACTATAAGGCAACGAAAGTTAATAAAACTACACACGTAAACCTCAATATTAATGGAGTTAATCTTCAGGCTGCGGTTGACGCAGCAGTTGAAAGGACCATGGAAAGATCATGAAATAATCTAAAGAGCCGAATGCTCCTCGCTCTGAATTTCATTAAAAACCATGTTCAATTACTCATGAGAAGAGGTTTTGTTCACACTTCGAATATGAAGGATGAACCAAAAGAAGGAGAATAACTCCCAGAAATCTGAGATAGAGAGCAAGTACAGGCCTAATAAAAAGCAACGAAAGTTCGGTAAGAAGCCGGTACACCTCTGAGACTGCTTCAGCATTAATAGATGGATGTTTTATATCCATTATGAATCATTTTTGATGTCCTAGTTCTGTTAAATACAAGGACTCAATTTAGTGATAAAAATCAAGCCCATATTGTGGGTAATAAGAAGCAATTAATTATCAAGACTCCTTATGAGACAACTCTCATGATTATACGTATCCGTATGATTTATTTATATAAAAAAAAATGGTGGAACTGGCCGTCCCCGGATTCGAACCTGGGTCTAGGCCGGCCGCACCCTTTCGCGCGCCTAGCCAACTGAGCTAGGTGCCTAGTTTGTAAAACTTCCATTATTGAATAAATATAAGCACTTGTGCAATAAACTTCCTTATCATTTATCAATGATAATCTCTGCGAAGTGTCCTGTTTTTAATACAGGCAATAATAAATCTTCATGAACCATAAACTTAGCATGATTTTTTTTATTATCATCCACAAGGTATAACTTACCAAGGAAACCATAGTAACCGATTCTTCTAGTATCGGCAAGGAATCCTTCCGAAAAATCTAAGAGTACTCTTTCTTCGCATAGAGTACGACAACATATGTTATTTTATTTATTTTCTCATTGTTTTCTATCGCCTGCGAATGCCAAACTATGTTTGATAAAAGTGTCATATGAGGATTGGCGTATCCTAGTGTGTCCCATAGATTAATTCCATGTCTGATCAGCATGGAGGTTTAATACATGGAACCCCTGAGATATCCCAATGGTCATATTGTACTAAAGTCGACTAGTAGTATTCAAAGAAGATATCAAAAAATGGAAATTTTTTTTAATGTTCCCGACTAAGGAATTCGTGGACTTATAACATAAAGGTGTCACTTATTTGACACGAGTAATGGTGGATGAACTGGAGCCTGAGATATGAAAAATCTCTGTAGCCTCCTTGCAATCTTGATTATCTTCTCATAAGTTTTCCCTGCTTACCTCCGGGAAGGCAGGTAGAATTAAGATTTTATCCCGCTGTGGGCTGGAGTATTGTGAAAACTCCATATTGATTATGGAATAATCGAAACCTTGATTAAATAGGTTTTAAAACATAGGCACATAAAACCTGACTCAATCTTCTGAGGGTTTTATGTTATTAAATAAGAAAGACGATTCATATTGCTTATGCATACATGCCGCAACCCTAATTAGGCAACGATTAAGAATTGCCATCAGCTACCCAGGATCTAAGGGCAAACTATTGGTGGATAGGCTTGAAGAAGTCTGTGGCCACCTATGTAGCTAAATGCTTGACAAGTGCGCAAGTCAAAGCCGAGCATCAGAAACCATCAGGTTTGCTACAACAGCCTGAACTTCCTACGTAGAAGTGGGAAATGGTAACTATGGATTGTATTATCAAGTTACCCAAGACAAGAAAAGGAAATGATACAATATGGGATTATAGTTGATGGACTGACTAAGTCAGCTCATTTCTTACCCATCAAGGAGACTTACAGCTCCGATGTGTTAGCCCAGTTATACGTTGATAAGATTGTAGCCTTACATGGCATACCTGTGTCTATTATCTCTGACCGAGATACTAGATACACGTCACATTTTAGGAAGAATTTCCAACAATCTTTGGGCACACGTTTGAGTTTTAGTACGGCCTACCATCCTCAGACTGACGGTCAGAGTGAGCGTACTATTCAAACGTTAGAAGACATGCTACTTGCATGTGCGATCGATTTGGGTGGTAGTTAGGATAAGAACCTACCGTTAATCGAATTCTCCTACAACAGTAGCTACCATACCAGCATTAAGGCTGCGCCTTTTGAGGCGTTATACGGTAGAAAGTGTAGATCGCCTAATTGTTAGGCGGAAGTTGGAGATGTCCAGTTATCAGGACCAGAGATAGTGTTCGAAACAACGGACAAGATTGTCCAGATTCGCGACCGTCTCAAAGCTGCCCGGGATAGGCAGAAGAGTTACGCTGATCCTAAGCGTAAGGATTTTTACTTCGAAATAGGTGACAAAGTCCTACTTAAAGTGTCACCCTGGAAAGGAGTGATGCGGTTTGGTAAGAAAGGCAAGCTAAGCCCGAGATGCATAGGACCTTTCGAGGTTATCGAACGTGTCGGGTCAGTTGCCTATAAGTTAAACTTACCGGAAGGGCTCAGTGGAATTCACAATGTGTTCCACATCTGCAATCTGAAGAAGTGCTTCGCTGATGAATCACTGGTAATACCACATACAGATGTGCATATAGATGAGAGCTTAAGAATTGTTGAAAAACCTTTGTCGATTGAGGATCGACAGGTAAAGAAGCTTCGAAGAAAGCATGTACCTATTGTAAAGATCAAATGGGATGCCCGAAGAGGTCCCGAATTCACGTGGGAGGTTGAATCCACGATGAAAGAAAAGTACCCTTACTTATTTCAGTAAATCTCGGGCCGAGATTTATTTTAAGGGGGTGAGGATGTAACACCTCAAAAAATTCACGTCCTATAATGTGTTGACACGTGTCATAAAGTTTGAACGTGTGAAAGAATATTATAAAAGGACTAAAGTTGACAAACATGGAAAGTATGTAACTATACGGATTCTAAGTGTCAACAGTGAATGAATATACTTCATAATAACCCTACATGATGTTTATAACATCAAACGAATCAATCATGGATCATACGAAGCTAAAAGTGAGAGATTACAAACTACAGGGGTCAAATGTGTCAACATGTTAAAGATATACCTCTGAGTGATCTTTTGACAAACTCGAAGCTTTGTAAATATAAATTATGCTCACTAGAATGCACGATTAAAATTTCATAAAGTTTCGTTATCGTATGAGAAAGTTATGATCAAATTCGTGTGCGGGGGGTTAAAGTGTTAATATTGAAAGTTAAGGCTTTTCGGGTTAACCGGGAGTGTCCAGGGACTTGGCAAAGTGAGTATAAGTCATAAAGCCCTTGTATATAAATAATAAGGGGTCAAAATGCAAGAATTAAGCTTAGTTGACCTTTCGGAGCACCAAGAGCCAGGGATGCAAACTGAAAAATGGAAAAATTGCCCCTGAGGAGGGCTAGCGGTGCGCTACGTCAGAAGCGTAGCGGTGCGCTAGCAATGCCCAGCAACCAGAAAACCTACTGCAGCCTGTCTTGCGCGATTATGACCGATTCTACTGGTTTTTCTTGCACATGGACGACCCCTAGGCACCCCTAATCATGTAGGACACTTGTGGGATTGTTGTGGTTAGTGCTAGACTTAGATGTCAATGCCTTGTGGTGTCTAAGTTCACTATATAAAGCTCACACAAGTGCAAGTTTGATCATTCACTCCTCAATTCACTTCTGATCATTTGTGGAACTTCCAAGCTGACCCAACTCCTTCCTAATCATCCATTAATCACTTTGTAAGTTGCCTAACCTTTCTTAATTATTTCTAGCTTTATATTTAGCTTAAAAGTCAATATACCGTGCTTAACGGTTGACTTCGTGATTAAGTAACGATAGTTCAGTCGTATGTCAAATTAAAAGTACCGTTAGATAGGTAATTATATGGGTATTAAGCCCTTATAAGGGCACGTACCGAATCCAGACCTAACTAGGTCGTTTGTCGGGTCAAACGTTGACCGAAAAAGTCAACAGAATTACAAAATGCGATTTAATGCACGATTAGCAATCCGCGAGGCGTGTAACCTGTTTTAAACTTAATATAACTTGGTAATAAGTATAAAAACTTGTCTACGCTTGTCCGACTCGACAAATTTCTGTTTAAACCCGGTTCGGAACCGAAAGACGCAAAAATTTGTCTTTTGCATTGACTTCGGTTCTGACCCGTTTTAATTTGATTCGGTATTGCCTTAGTGCTTCATTAGGGTTGGATTACATGATAGAATAAGTCTCAGTATTTGTTTCGTTGATTATCCGATGCATGCACACGTTTCCGTTAATCGCTTAAATTGGACCATAATGCCCTTATGACCATACAACGAGAAATTTGAAAATGTGGAAGTACAATAATCTTAGTTACTGATTATTAAACATGCACGTAAATTTTCACGTCAATTGGAAGTCTAGATTAGGAGATATGCGCATTAGCGTAATAATAAGCTTTTTATTAATTAAACGGCGCGATTAGCGCATAGCCTATCTAAACCCGATTTTCGGTACCAAAACTTTTACCCACTGATGTTAAATAATATTTTGGGATTTTTGAAGATTTTTAATTATTTTTAAGCTGGTCTTAAGCTAGGCTTATCGCATTGATTCGGTTAATACCGAATATGCCCTTTTAGGCCATAAAATGAGTTTTACGAATCCGTTTGATACCAATCCAATTGCCACTGATCTAAAATAATAAATATAGTATTTTGAGCCTGTTTTGCTGATCAGAAAACTCAGAAACATATTTTAACCCGTACGTCGCTTAAAACGGCTTTATACGCGTATTAAACGCGTAGTTTGGTATTAAAACCATTTTGCCACGTAAGACTTAATACCAATAGACATAACCTGTTAAATTAAGTTGTTTTCCTGACTTATTCAGACCCGGATCACAGAAACTTAATAAATCCCTTTTATGGTCGTTAAAATGACCAAAATACCCCTACGGGGCATAATTAGGGAATAAACTCGTTATGGGCATTATGGAAGATATCATAATGATATCACAACATATTTAAAGTGTATTAAATTAGGAAACCTGTCCGCGACCCTTTCGGTTACCCGTTATGCGTTATACGCGTTCGGTTCGGTTTATGTAACTAGTTTGCATAAACTAGCCGAAACGGGTCAAACGATATCATTTCTATCTCAAAATCCAGGATGTGAATAGTAAACCCATATTAAACAAGTCTTCAAACTTTTCGGGTCTAAATCACATTCTATCCGGTCTTCGTTTAATCGTGCGTAAGAACCGTATCTTTAAAACTGACAGGTCTAAGCTTAAGCTTAAGTAAAGACCCGTTAGTATTCTAATAGGTTATATTAAACCTTCGTTCCAGATTAGGAGAACCAGTAAAAGCTATCTGCGATTTATTCGATTAAGGATTTATACTTGCAAAGGTAAATACTTTTAACTTATTTTCCCTATACGGGCTTGGGTTACGGTACATAGCGTACCGCTTGATCGAGAATCAAATCTCCACGCTTAGTGGGTAGTTGAATAATTTGATCGGCTCGTTTTAAACAGATGTGTTTACTTTACAGCCTTTGGGGGGTTAATGACCATGTCCCGGATATCTTCGGCATTATCTTACGAGATAGCCACGACCTGAGCACGGGGTGTAGGCGTACACCTGTCGGTGTATAACTCATTATTGTGGTGTGTCTATTGATCTTTAACCCGGATACGTTCCGGGCTACTGAACGCATAAGTAACATGTAATTCGTTCACAAGATTATAATATTAAATAATTCTCCCAAGTTAAAAAGATTAATTTTGCCTCTGTGCATTTTAATCAATGTGTCAAGATATTTTGTGCCACGTGCATTCAAACCAATTTACAAACTCTTTTTCCAAAATGAGTCAGTTGAATGTATTTACCAGTGTAAACTGACGTATTTTCCAAAAAAGGCTAAATGCAGGTACTATACGAACTTGGCTGGATAATTCTCCTTAGCATCAATAGAAGTCTCGCAAGCTTAAGATGCCTAAAAGTCTGTTGAACTATTGTTTCCATTTTATGTTCGATCCTTCTGTGGATAAACTTCCGGATATTGTGACAGTTGATATTACAATAATAAATTCGGTTGTATTATATTTTCAATTGCTTCCGCTGTGCTTAATAATATTGTGTTGTTTGACTATTATGTTGCCAACCATGACGTCACGATACTCCCCACCGGGCCCACCGGTGACACGTGGAAATCGGGGTGTGACATTATGCCCTAATAAGTAATTTATCTTATGAAAAGTTTTAAATAAATCATGACGAATAGGATTGTAAATAAATAAAAATAAAACTAAATAAAGAATCTTGGAAATCCCGACACTCTATGACAAGCCCAAAACCTTCTTTTCTACCCATTCCATTTGGGAGTGTAATAGCCACATATTAAAGAGTTTTGCTTGAGGACAAGCAAAGATTCAAGTGTGGGGGTATTTGATGTGTGCAAAATGCAACATATAAATTACATCAATTGTGGCATAAAACTAACCCTTTTTTAGTACTAATGTTGGAAAATGTAGGACCGTTTTCAGACCCGAATGAGTCGATCAGAAGAGTTTATCTCTAAACGAAAGGCGGAAACAGACGTGTAGAGTTCAATTCAGCAAGATTCACGCTTAAAACTGTTGTATTATTGATTCTATAACGTTTTACAACCTGACAACACTTCGGCAGCACTTCGTTGCTCTAGCCGGAAAGTTACAAATGGTGAAAGTTTGAAGCCTATTTATAGACTAGGACCCTCCCGTTTGAAGGTGACATGCCACCCTTCAAACGGTCACGACACTTTCAAACTTGACACTCTTCAAACTAGCAGGTCCTTCAAACTAGCAGCCTTCAAACTAGCAGCCTTCAAACTAGCAGCCTTCAAACTTTCAGGCACTCTTCAAACTTTCAGTCCGAGACTCAATATAAGACGAAGTTGACAGATGTAATGTACCAACAGACTCCCCCTCAGATGTTGACGAGTCTTAAGTGTCGAGTCTTCGCATCTTCAGTCTTTATCAGTCCTCTCGAACTCTTTGAAGTGTCTGACGTTGTAAGAATCCTCAAATCTTTATCTCCTTTTTCTCTTCAGCATCAACAGACTCCTCACGATCAATCTCTACCTGGATGTCTTCAGACTCCCCCTTTCAATATGCTGGGATCGCAGTCTGGCTTGTTGAAATCACATAGTCCTCAGGTATTGAAACCTGGCACTCTGTCTTCAGGTTCAAGATCGAAACCTGGCTATACCTGCACATTCTTAACCCAGAAATAAATTTCACAAATTTAACATTTGACAAATTTATCAATCCAGATTTTCTCTCAAATTAAACCAGAATGATTTATCAATGATAAATTCTGATGAACCATTTGCAAAAATTAATCATTTTTTTCAAAACACATTCTCCCAAACCATTTGTTCATCATGTCTAGCACTTAAGATTTTGAAAATCAGCTCTTCAACATCAGTTGTCGAAAATCTTTTTGAATTTTTCAAAAATTTTGCTAAAACACACTGAAAATCTTTATGGATTTTGAAATATTAAGAAATGCAGTAAAGAAATATTTACAGACAATATTTTTGTGAGTTTGTGTAAGAGGATCATATCAGTTTTTGAGACAAATCACAAACACCGTTAAGCTTCATTTCATTTTAAGTTCTAAACGATTCACTTAGATTGTCAGTATACTGATCCACTTAAATTTTCACACAAAGTTCAACTGTTTCGAGATACGAATTAATGTCTTAGAAACTTAAACTCAATCGCATGTCCCACCTCAGAATATACTCCCGTATCCAGATCCCGATATTCAGTCTTACAGGTAATTATGACACAAATGATATCTGTAGGGGTTAATAAATTATGAAGAATCATGAGAGCTCAGGTCAGAACTACCGTTCAGCAGAGAGATCATGACTCAACTTTTGGGTGTGTCCCCTTTAGAGGATCTTTTTTACAACAGCATTGCTAAGCAATTTTATTGTCTTATCATATATGCTGAGGGTGATGCTATGTTTCAAGCATTGCGGAAAGTATTATTCGAGGACTAGGTCAGAACTTCCATTCAGCAGAAGTCCAGGAATAATACCCCAGATATCACTGAGTATAAAGACCTAGTATATCAGAAAAAGGAATCTTTCAAACGAGATTTCGGGGGTTACCCATATATCCGAGAGATGTTTCCCCACGATATAAGCAAGTTTGAAATTTAGGTTTATATCTCGTCACAATCTACTAAATGTGCAAAAACCTACTGGCACATCATCAGTGACACCGTTTATCACATTTTTAACTTTACATTTCTTTAGCATGTCGTGATAGTCCACTGATGTACTATCATTTCCTCTTTTTTACACTAAAACTCATTTTTGAATTTTATCATGTTTCTGTCTTTTTCAAATTTTCTAAAGTTTTTGGATTTTCTAACAAATTTCTACTCCCCCTAAAATGCAAACACATTTTAGGAAATTTGAAAACAAACTATATAGTAAAGTGACAACCAATGTCAAATCGCCTCAATTCACCATCCACTTGGCATAAACAATCAGAACTCCCCCTTACACAAAACTATTTTCTCATTATGATTTCAAAACACTTAAGTTTGTTTTAACCAAAATGATTTGTCCGGAAAATAAGTTTTGTTGATTTTACCACTTGTAAAATTAGGAGTTTGGTTCATCATATTGTCCATTCAATCACTTGTATCAGGATTACATCAAGTTCAACCTAATGACCTTGAGTAATCACTTTGTCAGAATCAACCTCTTACCACTTGTAAGTATATCCAAAACATATAACCACAAGTAGGAATAAAACATCTACACAAATCATTTTACCACTCAAGATGCCGATTCCTGCTTCACACTTACCAACCTGGAAGCTCCGGCAATTCACAACCTGTAAAATTTAACACTTTTAAAATCTTTCATAAAAACAAGTTTAACAAGAATGATGCCGATTCCTGATCCACGATTACACACTTGTGATCTCCGGCAAGTCAGGTTTTTCAATGAAAGAAAATATCCACCCAAGCCTGATCAGCCTTAGGTGTTTTCAGTTCAGAAGCAGTTGGGGTGTAAGTTGCTTTCTTTTTAGCATAAAACTCCTTTACCCCTTTAACCTTCCCATCGCTCATTTTTCCAAAAATTTTCTTTACATTCCCATTAAACGCTTTTTCAACATCAAATTCATTCTTTTCAGAATAAAATTGATTTGAGATCTCAACCTTTCCAATTTTTGTTTTAAAATTTTCAGTCCTCAATGGTGGAAAATGAACATCATCCATTAGAGGCACTGAGTTTTCACTTTTTACCTCAACCTTTGGCTCCTCCGATTTTGTGGAATCAGATTCATCGCCAGATTTTACCTTTGATTTCTTAACAACCCAAGCTTGGTTGTCAAGATTTCCCCTCTTCTTGTAAAACCTTTTCGAACACTCTCCAACTTCATATGTTGAATTTTTGAACACTTTGAATCTTTCAGTTGGAGGTTCAACATCAACAATCTTTTCTTTAAGTTTTGAAGAAACTTCCCGTTTTGTTTGAGTAGCTTTAGGACAGTTCCATGCAATATGACCAACTTCATTGCATTTATAACAGGTTCTTGTCTCTTTCCTTTGAAAAACTCCATACTTCATCTTTTCAGCAAGAAACTCCTGATTTGACTGTTTCTAGAATGAGCTCTTTGCTTCTTCTTCATGGCTAGTTCCTGCAACATATGTCATTTTTTTATTTAAAATCTCGAACATATTTTTCATTTTTATAGTTTTCAGGTGGAATAAAACCAATTCCTTTCTTTTTGTAGCTACGATTGTGGTTTGGTTTCTTTTGAAAATCAGAACCAGAATTGTAACCCTTTTTCTTGGTCAAACGTTGTTGTACTCTTGAGGTGTAAGGTCTTGGTTTTCTTGTAAGATTTTCATCTTTTATTTCAGAAATATTAATTTTTGTTAGTTTGAAAACCTTTTTGATCATTTCTGGTTTAACACCTCTTATTGGAAACTCTTTATCAAAATATAATTTGTCAGAATCATTCAAAGTATACACAACTTCAAATGTTTCATCATCCAAATTAGATTTTGACAATAAAAACTCTTTACTATAAACCCGTTTTCCCGACGATTTTGAACTCCTTTCGGATGAATTCGAACTCCCAACTGACTGACACGAACTTTTAGACTCGGACTTCGACTCTGACTCCTCATCCTTATCCAACACCTGATCGACCACTCGTTTTATCAGTTCTGACTCATGATCTGTGTCGGACGCTGTGAACATGACGTCAATATTGTCTGGTAAAACATTGGTTATCTCGGACTCCAACTTTATATTGACTGCCTTTTTTAGTTCTTCCTCGTTAGGTTTTCTAGACGAGTACCCTTCCCAAATCGGAGGCGGACACTTATTATAACAGACACCCTGTTTCTTACCAGTATCCTTGTTCTTCTTTGGCTTTGTTTCTTCACCTTTAAACGCTTCAAATCCTTCAACTGTTGGATAAATTCTATCAATTATGTAATCACAACCTTTGTAACTTTGCAGCAATCTTCTGATTCTTTCATTTTCAGTTGCTTCACTATCCAACTCTTTCTTCCACTTTGCACATTCTTCTATGTACAAGTTGATCTCTTTCTGCTTTGTCATCATGGTAGCATTCAACATCTTCAAAGCTTTCTCTCTTTCAGAGTTAGTCTTTTCTAGACTATTCACAGTTCTGTTCAATACATCATATGACTGTTTCAAATTTTTTACATCAAACAACAACTTTTCTTTCAACTTTTCTAACTCACTTAACCTCTCATCTTTTTCTATACATTGTTTACATGACTCTAAACAAGTAAGACAAGGTTTTGTGATTTCAACGATCTTTTCTATCTCCACAATCTTCTCAACTTCCACTATTTTTTCAACTTCCACAATCTTCTCAATCACTTTGACCTCTTTCATTTCTTTTGCAGCTTTCCTTTCTTTCAATTTCTTCAATTTTTCTGCAAAATAAAATTCAAAACTGTCAGAAGATAAATGAGTTTTTCCCAAATTTATCTGTTCCATCTCTTCATCACTATCACTTGTTTCTGATGAACTGTTTTCAGATGAAACAGATTTTCCATCTTGATTCTCCTCATTATCCGACATCACATCCATCCACTCCTTCATCAACTCTGGCTTTTGCACAATCTGAGCAATAAAAGCTTTAACATTTGGATCAGCTGGAATGTACTTATCCCAGCTAAAACCATCAGCCACTTTCTCGTCATCTTGATCCATGATGCCATAGTAAGCCTTCTTGTTTGCATCTTCGATCATTCTTCCATGTGCCGTTTGTGGATCTTTTTGTTGATGTGGTAGATGAGTAATTTGTTGATAAATGGATTTCCTATAATAATCATCTTTCCCAGATGACTCCTTTGCTCCTCTCGGCTCCTGATTCTTGCATTCTCTTTTAAAGTGGCCTTTCTCCCTGCAACGAAAACATACAACTTTAGATTTATCAAATCCTAGATTAGAAAGGTTTGCATCCAAGAAATCATTTCTTCCTGTAACCAATCTAAATTTTTCTGCTCTCCTCAAAACACTAGCTAAGGTCCATTTAATATCCATCAGTTCCAGCTCCTCTGCATCGATTTGATCATAATCTTCCTTTGTGAGCATCGGATTACCAATTCTTCCGGCAATCAACCCTTCATAAGACTCTAATGCAGTTACCAATAATCCCATATGATGCTTTACAACTTCTTCAGAATAATTTTGACCATTTTGAAGATGTAGAGCTACATTACACTGAATTAGATGACCATTTCCAGCAGATGAACTTTGAACACTTGGAGGATTCACCGTTGAGAAACCACTAGTGTTGACTGATCCTTGACTGCTTGGTGTAGATTGATTTCCAGCACTAAATGCAGTTTGTATCTTTGGACTTGCTTCAGCAGTTTGAACATTTCCTTTGTAGTACAATTTAATATCTTGTTGATGAGTAGAACTGTTCATTCTAGCAATTTTCTGCTGCTCCAGATCCTGTGCCTCCAACTTCTCTATAAACTGTGCAATCGATAACCTTCTAAACTGTCCGGAATTTTTCAATATCATCAGATATGTACCCCATTCCTGTTGCGGTAACGCATCAGCAAGTTTTTCAACCCATTCTGCTGGAGTTTTTGTAATCTTCAACTGTGACATAGTGCGTACAAGATGACAATATCTTTCAATAAGACTCTTTGTTGTTTCACCAGGCATGCACGTAAATAGTTCAAATTCCTTTTTCAACAAAGCTGCTTTACTTTGTAGCATTTCAGTACTTCCCTCAAATTTCTTTCCAAGAGCTTCCCAAATAGAATAAGCGTTTTCATCATGTTGAAGCAACACAAATATATCTTCTTTAACAGCTTGTTGTAACAGATTGATCATCATTTTTTCTCCTTTGTAACTCTCTCTTTCTTGCTCCGTGAACTCTGAAATTATTTTATTGACTCCCGCTGAATTCTTTGGCCTCTCATATTCAGTTTCGATGCTCTCCCAAGCTTTTAGATGATTCACCTGAACCCAATTCTCAAATCGTTTCTTCCATCCGTGATAATCTTCAATTCCCATAAGTTTCGGGGGTTTTTGCATTGTTCCGGTTTCATTCTCCATGTTCATGTTCTTAGCAATGTCACCCGGAGTAGTCGGAGATGTTGCGAATGCGTTGTAAAAATCTTCACTCATGATTCAATATCGAAGAATTTCTCAAACAAGCTTTCACACAAACTGGTTCACCTTGTAAAACTAAACCTGACAACAATCAAGCAAACGATCAGTTTTAAATGAACTGAGAAAATTTGAACGCGTGTAATGGTTGAATTGATCTAGAACTCGTGTCGAAAATTCGCGGACTCGTTGCAATGTTGTTTGATTGAAGACACTGAATGAAATGACTTGATCGGAACTAAATGGATTCAGTTGGGCCAATTGCAATCAATGAATGATTTTTCACAAGTGAATCTTGGGCCAACAACTTTAATTCAATACATCTCACAATTTACTTATCACAAAGATTGAGCCTTTAAAAAAAAAAACACTTATCCGACCACTGATTTAACCGCACAATTCACTAGTCAGTAAAACACATGTGCCGATGACAATGCAATCCTTTGAATTTAAAAAAAACCGACAATCTCCATCCTTAATGAAATATGATTGGACCGTTTAGTTATCACATGGAATATGGACATTTAATTCTTGCCGACAACACCTATTAAAGCTTCACATGCCAAACCGAATTAATGGACTTCACAAAAATCGACAATATCAATATTCAAAGCCAATTTATAGAACCAATGTGTCGGACTTCACAATATGGACTACAATTTTCGATAATCACATGCAATTGCGAATCAACCGATACAACCTGACATCCTCATTTAATATTTCACACAACTCGATGTACTTCACATGACACGATGCACCTTTCAAACGGTGTTCATGTTTCAAACTGTCATGTCCAGTTTCAAACGGTCATGTGTAACTTTCAAACAGTCAGGCCAGTTTCAAACAGTAGGGTGCTGATTTCAAACGGTCAGGCCAGTTTCAAACTATCAGGTCAGTTTCAAACTGTACACCATGTATTTTCAAACAGGATGGCTGCTTTCAAACGGGATGGGTGCAGATTTCAAACGGTCAGGTCAGTTTCAAACTTCAGTTCAAACGGGATGCATTCCTCAAACGGGCAGGAACAGACTTCGTTCAAACTGGATGCAGTTTTCAGTCCAATTTTATCAAGTTTTCGGATGAATTAAAGTCTGATATGTTCAAGGATTATACTACACTGAATTCCGATCACAATGATGTGTTTATCAATCAAAAATGTCCACTAAATCGCCATAGATCTGAGTTCAAAGTTCCTGTTCATGTAAACTGGACACACCTTCAAACAAAACAGGTCGTTTTTTATAAAATTGATTGAGTTTTACTTTGAATTTAAGCCTGAAACTTTTACAGATTGATTAAAACATAATTTCGCTTGTTATGAGCAAAAATCAGTTCATTTTATCCGAAAAATCTCGTTAAATTTTGAAAAAACGTGAAGAATGGAGTAGAAACAGAAAATTTTTTTATGAAATCGAGCTGAAATCGGTAAGAACTCTTCATCCTGAGCTCTGATACCACTTGTAGGATCGTTTTCAGACCCGAACGAGTCGATCAGAAGAGTTTATCTCTAAACGAAAGGCGGAAACAGACGTGTAGAGTTCAATTCAGCAAGATTCACGCTTAAAACTGTTGTATTATTGATTCTATAACGTTTTACAACCTGACAACACTTCGGCAGCACTTCGTTGCTCTAGCCGGAAAGTTACAAATGGTGAAAGTTTGAAGCCTATTTATAGACTAGGACCCTCCCGTTTGAAGGTGACATGCCACCCTTCAAACGGTCACAACACTTTCAAACTTGACACTCTTCAAACTAGCAGGTCCTTCAAACTAGCAGCCTTCAAACTAGCAGCCTTCAAACTTTCAGGCACTCTTCAAACTTTCAGTCCGAGACTCGATATAAGACGAAGTTGACAGATGTAATGCACCAACAGAAAAAGTGTGCTTCTGTCTTCCTTTTGTATTTTCAGGATTAAATGAGCTCAAATTAACAAAAGAAGCAAAAAGACATCAAAATCAAACATAAATACAAGAAAATGAACAAGACGTGACATGCCCGACCCCACGACAGCATCTTCCCAAGCAAAACAAGAAGACAGAAGACTGAACATGCCCCGTGCTCAGCCAGCACGGGGGCGTGCCCAAGTGTCAGCAGAAAAGACAAAGTGGTAGAAGCTTCTATTGCCCACCACGGGGCCGTGCTCAGCGGACACGAGGCCGTGGTCAACTATAAGATTCGCACAATCCAGGAAATTCTTCATAGTACAAAGATTCTTCTGCACACGGGGTCGTGGTCAGCGGACACGGGGGCGTGGTCAACTAATAAGACAAGCTGCATTAAATGAAGAAAGAGAAGGATGTGGACACGGGGTCGTGCCCACTGGATATGGGGCCGTGCCCGAGCTTCTGTTCAGCCTATAAATAGGAGTGCTTGGCCCAAGCTCAAACCATCCCTTGGCACACCACCTCTCTCACACTTCACCCACCACCCACCACCACCATAACACCATCATCCACCACCATCATCCATTGTCCATCATAGAGTGTGTGAGTCGTCTCGGGATCCAAGATTGATCGTAAGAGTTCTTGACAATCAAGGCCATGTTTGCCTAAGTCTCTTACATCACTTGGTGAAGACAAGTGTCTAGTGTAATACTTTTTATTTCTAATATTTTCGCACTTTTTATTTGGTTTTGTATTAATGACTTTAATAACTAGTTTCTTATGTTGAAGGTGATTATTCCTTATCGTTTGTCCGTGGTGTCTTGACATTATTTTATTGTCTATATAAAATAAAAGATTTTCACCATTCATATCTCCACGGTCTATATGAAGGTATGTTGGCTACCTGGTCGGGGGTTAAGGGAACGGTTTGGTAAGAGTCTTGCCATTGTTCAGCGTTTAGAGGTCCTGCAATGGACCTGGGTCAAATTTAGTAGGACCTCCTTCAATACTTAACGGTATTGGATGGCGGAGGTCCAAACTCTTTGATCCCATCATAAGTTAACTACTATTAATACTATAACCCGGCTATTTAGGACTATATCCCTGCTGACTCAGACTACTTAGTCGAGGGTAACGTCACCTCCAAAAGAGGGGCCTACCATAATTTGCATTAATAACTTAATTAATTATCTTTCAATAATCTGACCCTTTAGGATTGTATCCTTGCTGACTCAAACTACTGGGTTGAGGGTAACGTCACCTTCAAAAGAGGGGCCTACTACAATAAGTAAGATAATCTCTTAAATAAGTGCAAAAGTGCGGAAATAATCAAAGGTTACACTATACACGAGTCGGAACCAAGTGATTCATCTTGTCTATCTGTTTTTTCTTTTATTTTTATTTTTCAGCATTTTAATTCGTTTTTATTTTTCTTAGCTTAAAACATTTTTCTACACTTTTTGATTTGATTAGACGTTGAGGATAAACCGGTACTAAAAGCTCTTGTGTCCTTGGAAGACCTCGGTATCTTACCAACACTATACTACGCCCACGATGGGTGCACTTGCCCATATGTGTGTTTAGTGTTAGTAAATATCGTGTTTTATAAATTTAAAACTTGGCTAAAAAAAGTGTTAAAGGGCTTAAAATATACACCTAATATATATAACACTTCACACGCATCACTTACGCATGTATGCATGTACGTTTTGTGCGGTAGAAACAATGAAAATTGTGTTAGATGCAAAACTTGTTTGTCGAGCATGAAATTTGATACATATATGATATTTTATGTATATTTGCTTTAAAAATGACAAAATATATAAATTAGTAATATTTCGCGTGTTTCGGTGTTAAATTATATGAACGTTTATGTATATATATTACGACGCGCAAATGGTAGATATATTGCGTATAAACGGAAAAAGTTAACGGATTTACGCAATAATGGTCACCCATAAAATCGTTCAAGGCGTAAAATCATAAAAATATATATATGGACTCATGTATATAATAACGTGCCAACATAATCCGAAAATAACAACTTTTAGAGATAATCTCAAAGTTATGTGATAATTCTAAGAAACGGAGAAACTTGGGATTTTTGTGTTATGCATATTGATTTAAAATCGTTCCTATATTGGGACGTGTAGAAAATCAATCTCTGGGATTGCGCTATTTAAAATACGCACCCAAAGGTGAGTGTCACTAAACCCCTCATTTTACTGCTTTGTATATATTTTGGGGGTAGAACACATCAACAAAAGGGTTTAATAATGTTTTCGAAATAAAACATACCTTTTAATATAAAATATATATTTTCGTTGAAAATATATGAGATTTGATAAGTCATACGTTTCAAAGTAAAACGTTTTTGATGAATGAATATTGAAAGTACGGTATTCCCTAAGTGAAACATGACCGTACAGTTGGGGATGAATTCTGGACTGGGTCTCAAATAATGGAGTGTCAGGGGAATTCGTACAACGTCGTGTATTAAATTGTCATATTAGTAGGATATATATATATATATATATATATATATATATATATATATATATATATATATATATATATATGTACGTGAGGCAGACATCATATTGTTCTTCAAGAGGACCCTGCGTCCATGATGTCGTTTAATCATTTAAGTATTGCACGCGATGAATTGTTGGTAGATCTATCGGGGTGACAACCCCGTCGTGACCGGTCGCCCCGTGTCAAGTCAAACGACGAATTTAAATTCTGTTTATTGTCTAGCTTTGATTATCCCTGCATGGTTAATATATAGTTCGTATCGTCTAGCTAACATACGAGTCTGAAAGTTGACGCAATAATTTAATATACAAAACTTGGGCAATATATATTACAGTTGTCGGATTGATGAACCGACAGAAGGCCCATGGATTTTATTAAGAAAGTAAAATGGACTTTCTAAAATTTATATGGATGTTTTCAAATAAACACCTAATCAGAAAGTTTTCCTTGGAACAAAATTGGTTGTAAGTGAATATGTGAACTCAACTTCCTTTGTGTTGACACTTTATTTTTAACGTGTTCTACAGGTACTTGAGTTCGACTTCGGGAAATCATGCTGTATCTTGTGTTTGATGATGCATGTTGTTTTGCTTTAATATGTTGGACAACTTTTAAACTATCTGGGACGTTTGTAATAAGATCCGCGAGGATCAAAACAACTTAACTTATGTGGTTGTGTCGTGACTTTAAAATGTAATGTATAATATTTATGTTTTAAAATATGTCAAAATGTCCAACAAATGAGTGCATCATTCGACAAGGTATAAATGGGCACCAACTTCCGTCACCACTACGTTTTATATTCCGCTGCGATGTTTTTGGGGTGTGACAGAATTTGGTATCAGAGCCATTGGTTGTTAGCGAACTAGATGTTTTCGGGGAAAATACTAGACTTCAACCGGAGAATTTTGAAATGTAAAGTTCAAAATATCGAAGCCAAGATTTTTAAATAAACATAGAAAATATTTTATCATGTATGAAAACCATTATGTGTTTTATGTGCATACGTGATTTTTTGTTTATTTAACCTTATTTGTTACTGTTTATGTTGATTACGCACTTACTTGTACGGTCATCGAGATCCACGACTCGGGTTACGAGCCAGATTTCGAGACTTCACCTAGACCTACGCTGCCAGAGACACCTATCACGGCTCCACAGATGATTGGTACTACGGAGCTTACGTCATCTTTCCACGTCAATCCTGCTACTTTTGCTAGCCAGGGACACCCCGATGCACTTTCACTAGCAACGGGTGGATGGATGATGATGATGTACCTCTCTCAATCCATGAGACGGGACGATCATCTGGCACTGTACCAGTTATCGATGACGTGATCAGGAGTGTCCCTATTGTCGGAGGATCTTCTAGTATCGCACCAGTGGTGGACGCCACTATCATCATGGCTCGACCCTTAGAGCCATCAGTCGTCCCACCTGCTGCTGTGATCCAGCCTGCTACTGAGATCCCTCCGCTTGTTTTATCTGAGTCTTCTTTGCCTGTTTTAGAGTCACGCACATCTTCGATGCCGCTGTTAGTTTATTATCGTCGTAGGAAGAGAATTAGGCCAGCTGGAGATAGGGTAGATCGATATTGCCATTGTGATCGACAGCTTGCCTCATTACGCAAAGAGCATTACGCAAAGACCTTGACATAGCCAAAGGAAAGGCGAAGTACCTTGAGGGACAGATGGACGATCATGAGGAGTTGAAGGTTATAGATGACATCGCGAGAGATGAGATGCATTGGAGGGTTGTGGATTTGGAGAAGCTTGTCCAGGAGATGTTAGAGTCTCTAGGTTTTAGACATTTTTAATAAATACCAATGATGTACTTTTGGTTTAAATTTTTTCTCATTAATATGTGGATATTTTACATGCGCAATGTTTAGTCCACTAACATTTAATGATTGAATTATTTTTGGTTACCGTCTTATGTGGATATTATTGTTATGATAATAGAAACGACGAAATGCCGCCAAAAGCAAGACAAGGTACCGGATTACCTACCATACCGGAAGAGTTGGCTCAACTCATAGCCCAACACGTTAATACTGCCATGGAACAGCTCAATGCTAACCAAAACGATGGTCAGGGATGTGGACGTGGTTCACACTGCCAAGGTTTTGGTGGGGCACATAATGGAAATCCTCCAGGTAAAATGTGATCGGAAAGTTTTAGTAGTTCATGCGTTATGTTATCATTGGAATGAATTCCTTATTTCTATTAACATTAATGAGCAGTGCACGGATGTACATATAAAACATTCCAGGGCTGTAACCCACGATCATTTATCGGTGCTGAAGGACCCTTATCATTGGAATGAATTCCTACCACCTATCTAGAGGCTACTATATTGGCAAAATCATTAGCCGATGACGCTGCTCGCAAAGGTAGTCTTGATAAAAAGGAGGAAACAGGGAAGTCATCGGGCAAGGCCAAAGCAGACACGAAATCTGAACGGTCGGGGCGTTCTGAGTCTAAGACAGAAGTTACGAAGAAGCGCAAGTCCGAGAGCTCGAGGAAGGAGACTGAAGAGAAGCGCGACAGGAAACGTAGTTCGAAGAAGGCATATGCAGCAAGTTCTAGTGGTACTAGAAAGGATGGCACCAAAGATAGCCGAGGCGGATCTGAGAGAAAGACTCGTGAGGAAGGACAGAAGAAATGTAACCGATGCGGACGAACTGGGCATGCTACCCGCGAATGCTATGCCAAAAGTACTGTGGAAGGAACGAGGATTGAAGGATGCTTCCAGTGCGGAGAACAAGGACATTTCAAGAAGGATTGTCCCAAGGCGGGAGGACAGAATGCCAGGGGTAGAGCATTCGAGCTAAATGCTGGGAAGGCACGTGATGATCCTGCTGTTGTCACTGGTATGTTTTTGATCAATAACCATTCCGCGTTCGTACTTTTTGATACTGTAGCTGATTTGAGTTTTGTCTCGAAAAACTTTGAACCATTCTTGTGTTCACCTACAAGTAAGCTAAATAAGAAGTACTCGATAGAACTAGCAAATGGTAAACTGATAGAAACTAGCGAAGTCGTACGCGACTGTAGTGTTCTGTTAGGTGATCATAAATTTAGTATTGATTTACTACCAGTGGAGTTGGGAAGTTTCGATGTAGTTGTGGGGATGGATTGGCTGTCCAAGAACAAAGCGGAAATTGTTTGCTCGGAGAAGCAAGTACGGATACCTCGTCCTAGCGGTGGCGGAGTGATATTGGTCCATGGAGATCGTTCGAGTCGTGTGTCGAGTGTTGTTAGTGTTATGAAGATGCTCAAGTTGTTGCGGAAAGGGTATCCTGCGTTCTTAGTTAACGTGATGGATACAAAGGCCGAATGTAGGAAGATCAAGGAGATTCCTATTGTTCGTGATTATCCAGAAGTTTTTCTTGAAGACTTTCCTGGATTACCCCCTGCGAGACAGATCGAGTTCCGAATCGACCTGATACCCAGTGCTGCACCAATTGCAAAATCTCCCTATAGATTGGCACCGTCTGAAATGAAAGAAATGTCGAACCAGCTTCAAGAGCTACTAGACAAAGGTTTCATTCGACCGAGTAATTCGCCTTGGGGTGCGCCTATTCTGTTCGTGAAGAAGAAAGATGGATCCTTCAGGATGTGTATAGATTACAGGCAGCTGAACAAGTTAACTATCAAGAATCGGTATCCTTTGCCGAGGATTGATGATTTGTTTGACCAGCTTCAGGGATCCAGCTACTACTCGAAGATAGATCTGCGTTCAGGCTATCATCAGTTGAAGGTTGCTGACGAATACATTCCAAAGACAGCCTTTCGAACACGATACGACCATTATGAGTTCCTAGTCATGCCCTTTGGTTTAACTAATGCGCCAGCTGTGTTCATAGATCTCATCAACAGGGTATGCAAACCCTACTTGGACAAATTAGTGATAGTATTCATCGACGATATACTTATTTATTCACGAACCAAAGAAGATCATGAGCATCATTTGAGGTTAATTTTGGAGTTGCTGAAGGAAGAGAAGCTGTATGCTAAGTTCTCTAAATGTGAGTTTTGGATTCGAGAAGTTCATTTTCTCAGACATGTCATAAATGAGAATGGTATACATGTAGATCCGTCTAAGATCAAAGCAATAAAGAATTGGGAAGCGCCAAAGACTCCGTCAGAGGAGCGACAATTCTTAGGGCTTGCTGGGTATTACCGGAGGTTCATTGAGAATGTCACACCCCCAAAATCCACCATGCGGAGTATCACCGCTTGGAGGCGTGACATGACCAGGATCAAGCCACCAATCATATTGAACAAAGTATTTAAGATAGATAAAATCCAACCACACAATATAATTGGTGATCAAAAGCTAGTTAACCAAGTTCAAATTAAACAGCGGAAGCATTAAAGGTAAAACCAAAACATAAGTTTAATAAGTTCCTAAAGTTCAAATGTTAAGCACGGAACATAACAGTCCATATCCCACAACGAACTCCTCCTCGTGCAAACTCCATAAGCATCTAACGACCTGTAAGGCATGTAACAACGAGTCAACAACAAAGTTGAGTGAGTTCACAGTTGGTTGTTTAGTTTTAAGTTGTTTCTGAAAACATGGTTTGTCTATTGCTAGCTTACTTGCCATGGGGGTTACCCCATAGTTGAAAATATGATTAACCAGTTCCTTCTTTATTACCCAAACCATATCCATAATCAGTGGGGGCTTCCCCGTGTGAACCACTAGACCGTTACCATATCGACTTCTAACGAAAGTAAGTTGTGCCCTACGTCAATGTCTATCATCATTGACAGTTTGCCATAGTCCATTAGTACACGCCCGTCCGACTGGCACGGTGTGAGGTTTGTTAAACCTAATAGCTCTATTAACTAATGACCCGCTCGCCATTGGCCTCGGCGATTAAGTCGATATAAAATGAGGGACTTAATGATAGAGTTTTGTCTAGTAAGTTTTAAGGTTGTTGTCCTACCCAAGGAGGACGAACATACGTATTCTACCTAAAGAGAATACGCAGGATTAATATTGGCATCCTACCCATAGAAGATGGCGGTACATATCCTACCCAAGGAGGATATGTAGGTTCCGTTTTAATTCTTTAACCCATTCCCAACCACCGGGAATCCCATGCCTTAGAAAGTGTGTGAACTCACCTTGGTTTGCTCGGTTAGATTAGTTACTCTAATAATCAGAAATCAAGCACATCCTAATAAAGTACAGATAACAATCAATTTCTCGTGCATGCATAACACGTATCCTACGTACGGTTTATCTACTCATTACTTCTATCACATACCACACAATTCAAATATCACACTCTGACTTTTGTGGAAAGATCATAGTTAAAAAAAAATACACTTGTAACACTTGTTAGAAAATAATTTTCTATGTGTTGGAGTTTTAGGAAAATTCCGCCATAGTCTCCCTTGTAAATGGAGGCGACCATGCTAATAAGCATATCATTTTCTTTTCTGAAAATAATTCAACAATCAACAACAATTTACCAAGAGCAAACTATTCCATTTACAAACCAACATGAACTTGATGTTTCATAAAAACGCGTAGTAACTTGGTATGGCGTTTAGTGGGTTTAGTTACCCTCCAAAGTGTGTTTGCTTTATTTAAAATCTCATTCTTGGGATTTTTAGATGTTCACAACTTGTGCACATATTTTACAAAAATATTTATTTACAACATTTTCATGTGTCACTAGTATCCATATACTTACTTTATTTCCAAAATAGTGTAAGGATCATGATTTTTCAAAAACCGTCTTTTAAACTTGGTTTATTTAGGAAAATCATTCACAAGTTTTAGATCTACAAGATCACTAGTTCACTTGATTTATTATTTTTCAAGAAAAATCATTTTTCTTTCAAGTTCATGTTTAGACTACAAGATGATTATTTCATGAAAGCACATAATCATCTCTAACTTGTTAAACCATGTTTTTAATCATTCTCTAACAAGTTCCATATGATGATCAATCATCATATTACTAGAAATCATCAAGCAAACATCATCATATTCAAAACAACATCATTTCAACATTATTTCATCATGATTTCATCTTTTATGTTCAAGCTTTAAGTTTATGTTCTTTTAGTGTTCATATGGTTTCAACAATATATATCTTTTACCCACAAAAAAACATGAAGTAAACAAGATCAAAGAAGTCTTACAACTAGCTTAAAGCTAGGGAAGAACACTAGTGAAAATGTGAAGGATAATAGCAAACGAAGGTGGTCCTTCAAGTTCCGAGTGTTCCACACCTTCTAATTCACCTTTGTGCACCTTGAAACAAGCTTGGATTGGATGATGGAAAATCAAAAATAATGGTGGTGTGTGGACTATGTTTGGTCGTGAGCTTTGTAAGGGGAGGGAAGGAAGTTTTGTGTTGGTGATGTTGAAGATGATAGGTGCTTATTATCCTTCTTATAATTCCTAAACCTTCTTACCCAAGGGTTAAAGTGTCATCACAAGTACAAGCATGATCTTCATAATTCCAATGCAAGATTTAGAGAAGATATGGAAGATTTAATGAAATCTTGATGTGGGGTCCCTAGGGGACGGTTACAAGAGAGGGGGGGGGGTAAGTTGTATTTTGATGGTAACTAGATTAGTTAGTGGGAGGTTATGTGGTAAAAGTCTAGTGTTATGTGTTACATGTATTATGTAGTGTGTTTAAGTGTTCGGGAACCAAGACTAGCTCAGAAAAAATGAAACAATGTTTTTAACAATATTTTTGGTGTCCCGGGTAATGTCCGGTTGTTCGGTTAGATACTGTTCCGTTAAAGTACTAAGTTATTCCGTATAGTGTCCTTTATATATCTTTTTGTAACACTTTTAATTCCCAACACTTAGGAAAACATTCAGGACCATTTAGTCAATTTTCTGCACAATACTAGTATGTTAAAAAGCACATGTAAGTATGACGCAATAATCAGAAAGTAGTTAAGTAATTCAGCACAGTTATTAAGCATTTAATTAATATTAATTAATCGTACGGATACATGTAATTATGAGGGTTGTCACATTCTCCCCCTGTTAAGAAAATTTCGTCCCGAAATTTAGCACGTGTTTACTGAGGAAGCTAGTTAAGTTGCGTGGTTTCCTGGTTTTCCTGGGGTGTCACATCATCCCCCCGTTGGTTTGGAATTTCGTCCTGAAATTTTGCAGTAGCTTCAGCCTCAGTAGTGGTTAAACTTTTCTTAAAAAACTGGGGATACTTGAGTTTCATTTGGTCTTCTCGTTCCCAGGTATACTCTGGGCCATGACGGGAATTCCAACGAACTCGAACAAGAGGTATTCTGGTACGCTTGAGAATCTTAACATCTCGATCAGTAATCTCTACTGGTTCCTCGAAGAATCGCAGCTGATCGTCGATAGTGAGCTCCTTGAGAAGAACTATGAGGGTCTCATCTGACAGACACTTCTTCAGATTCGACACATGGAAAACATTGTGAACTCCGCTGAGTTCTTCAGGTAGATTCAACTTGTAAGCGACCTTGCCAATTTTCTCAATGATTTCGAACGGTCCGACATAGCGTGGATTGAGTTTGCATCGTTTGCCAAAACGAACTACACCTTTCCAAGGTGAGACTTTGAGTAGCACTCGATCCCCAACCTGGAACTCGAGTGGCTTCCTGCGCTTATCAGCATAGCTTTTCTGACGGTTACGAGCTGCCGCCAATCGTCGTCGTATCTGAGAAATCCTCTCGGTTGTATCTACTACAAGTTCTTGGCCAGTGATTTGACTGTCGCCAACCTCTGCCCAACAAAGAGGTGATCGGCACTTCCGTCCGTATAATGCCTCGAATGGAGCGGCCTGGATACCGGTGTGGTAACTGTTGTTATACGAAAACTCCACTAACGGGAGGTGTTTTTCCCAGCCATTACCAAAATCGATTACACATGCCCTAAGTATGTCCTCAAGGGTTTGGATGTTGCGTTCAGATTGCCCATCCGTCTGTGGATGATATGCCGCATGTCTAATCGAGAGCCAAAGGACTTGTGCATAGCTTGCCATAATTCAGATGTAAAACGTGAGTCACGATAAGAGATGACGGAGGCTGGCACTCCGTTCCTTTATACTACTTCCTTTAGGTAGATGTCTGCTAGAGTAGAAAACTTATCTGTTTCCTTGATAGCCAGGAAATGTGCAGACTTGGTCAGTCAATCCACGATCACCCAAATGGTATCATTTTCGCGTTGAGATCTAGGCAGGCCAGTAACAAAATCCATGGAATTTTACTCCCATTTCCATTTAGGTATTTTTGGTTGTTGAAGTAGGCCTGATGGTTTTTGGTATTCGACCTTGACCCAAGCACAAGTCAAGCATTTACTAACCTAGGTTGCTATGTTGGCTTTCATACTAGGCCACCAATACGTAGTCTTGAGATCGTGGTACATCTTATCCGAACCAGGATGTACCGAATAACGAGACTTGTGCGCTTCATCCATCACAAGCTCGCGTAAGTTTCCGTAAAGTGGAACCCAGATGCGCCATGTTACATAGTAGGCGACGTCTTCCTTTTGTTCTAACCGCTTCCTCGATCCTCGTAAGGACTCAGCCCTGATGTTCTCTGCTTTCAATGCTTCAACCTGAGCATCTCGTATTTGAGATGGAAGGCTAGAGTGAATGGTAAGCTGTAACGCACGTACATGCTTAGGTGTAGAATCCTTTCGACTGAGGGCGTCAGCCACAACATTGGCCTTGCCCGGATGATATTTGGTAGCGCATTCATAATCATTCAAGAGCTCGACCCATCGGCGTTGTCGCATGTTTAACTCCTTTTGCTTGAAGATATGCTCGAGACTCCTGTGATCGGTGTAAATGGTGCACTTGGTACCGCACATGTAATGTCTCCATATCTTAAGTGCAAAAACAACTGCTCCCAATTCCAAGTCGTGCGTAGTGTAGTTCCTTTCGTGAACTTTAAGTTGGCGCGATGCGTAGGCAATGACCATGTCACGTTGCATCAACACGCAACCAAGTCCTTGGATGGAAGCATCGCAGTAAACCACAAAATCGTCTGTGCCTTCAGGCAGTGAGAGAATTGGTGCGCTGCAAAGTCTATCTTTTAAGTGCTGAAATGTGGACTCCTGTACATCACCCCAACGATAGGTAACACCCTTTTGAGTTAGTGAAATGAGAGGTTACGCAATCTTTGAGAAATCCTTTATAAACCTTTTGTAATATCCTGCCAAACCCAAGAATTGGCGGATTTCTATTGGTGTACGGGGTGTAGGCCAGTTCTTGATCAAGTCAACCTTGGATGGATCCACATGAATTCCATCCTTGTTTACCACGTGGCCTAGAAAGTGGACTTCGCGAAGCCAGAAGTCACATTTCAAAAATTTGGCATACAACTGCTTTGTTCGAAGGAGTTCCAAAATGAGCCTCATGTGTTGTTCGTGTTCCTCCTGACTCTTAGAATAGATTAGGATGTCGTCGATGAATACAATGACAAACTTATCCAGGTAAGGCTTGCACACTCTGTTCATGAGATCCATGAAGACCGCAGGTGCATTCGTTAATCCAAAAGGCATAACCAGAAACTCGTAATGCCCATACCGAGTCCTGAATGCTGTCTTAGAGATATCCTCGTCTCAGACTCTCAGTTGATGGTAGCCTGATCTTAAGTCAATCTTAGAGTAGAAGCTCGACCCTTGCAGCTGGTCAACTAGGTCATCAATACATGGGAGGGGATAACAATTCTTCACGGTCACCTTGTTGAGTTCGCGGTAGTCAATACACATTCTGAAGATATCGTCTTTCTTCTTCACGAATAACACTGGAGCTCCCCAAGGCGAAGAGCTAGGACGTATGAAACCCTTTTCCAAGGGTTCTTGTAGTTGCGTGGACAGTTCTTCAAGTTCTGATGGAGCTAGACGATAAGGTGCTCGAGCTATGGGCGCTGCTCCAGGAGCTAGCTCGATTTGAAATTCAACTTGACGATGAGGCGGAAGACCAGGTAATTCCTCAGGAAATACCTCAGGAAAATCACGTACAATAGGAATGTCTTCTATCTTCTTTTCTTCCGAGGATGTATCAGAAACGAGGGCTAGAATAGCAGTGTGGCCCTTTTGCAAACACTTCTAGGCCTTAAGGAAAGAGATGATGCCCACAACAGCACCACTCTTGTCGCCATAAATCATGAGAGGTTCTTCACCAGAACGAGGAATGCGGATGATTTTCTCCTTGCAAATAATCTCCTCTTGATGATGAGATAGCCAATCCATCCCAATAACGACGTCGAAACTACCAACTACGATATGAATAAGATCGATAGAGAAGGTCTGACCAGCTAAGACGAGGTTACAACCTTTAACTATGTGTGTGGCTTCAAGACTTTTACCGTTTGCAAGTTCTACCGTGTGTTTGGTGTTCAAAAGTGTTGGAGTGCACTTAAGCATTTGGCTAGCTTTTAAGGACACATAACTAGTATCGGCACCCGAATCAAATAAAACAGTAACAAAGAAGTCGTCCAGAAGGAACTTACCCATCACAACGTTGGGATCGTTCCTTGCATCACCCTGACCCAGCACGAAAACACGTCCCCTGGAACCATTGCCATTATTGTTACCCCTGTTGCTGCCTCCATTGTTGTTCTAGTTTCCTTGGTTGTTGTTGTTCTGATTCTGGTTCAGCTGAGGACAGTTCCTCTTAAAGTGGCCTTCGGCGCCACACTGAAAGCATCCTTTATTGCCCTGCTGTTGCTGCTGCTGGTGGTTCTGTGGAGCTTGTTGTTGTTGATGGCGATTCTGATTTGCTGGTCGTGCGCCCCTGCAATCCTTTGCTTCATGACTAAAATTGTTACACCTTAGACAACGACCCTTGTGGCACTGCTCGCTATGATGCTTGTTGCACCGGTTGCACTTGGGGTGGTTCCCTCGGTATCCACCCTGTCCTTGACTACCAGAAGATTGCTGACCAGGACTCTGGTAGTCATCAGTCTTTCGCTACTGGGACTGAGACTGAACTGAAGTAGAACCCTTGCTCGAATTTCCATCCCACTTGCGCTTGTTATCACTAAGAGCATCAGTAGTAGAGCGCTAATACGCTTGGGCAGCTTGTTCTGCTCAACTGCCTGATCAGTGAGACGATGAGCCAACCAGATGATTTGCTGAATGGTGCCAAGATTAGCTGAGGTCACGTGGCCTTGAATTTCTGGCACCAAACCCTTAAGGTACAGCTCGATACGCTTGATAGAAGGATCCACCATAGTGGGACACAAGATAGCTAAATCGTTCAATTTCTTTGTGTGTGCCTCGATTTCAGACTCCGTCATCTTCAAATTGAAAAATTCCACCTCTAGCTTGTGGATGTCGTCACGACTACAGTACTCTTCTTTGATCAGTTCTTTGAAGTCATTCCATGGGGTGGCATTAGCAACCGCCAGCCCTAGCAGTTGAACCTGTGCTTTCCACCAGGTTAATGCAGCACCTTCGAGTGTTCCAGTAGCAAATTTCACCCTATGATCTTCAGGGCATTCACACATCTCAAAAACAGACTCAATCTTCTCGAACCAGTGAAAAAGGCCTACAGCTCCTTCTGTGCCGCTGAAGGTACTAGGTCGGCAATCCATGAATGTTTTGAACGTACATACGGGAGGTTGAGCATGCTGACCTGTCACGCGAGAACGAAAAGACAAGATTAAACACGAGAGTTGGTTCGCGAGAGTAGGATCTAAACATCCTAGGATAGGTCGAAATAGCAGGTTATACCTCCTGCTGGAGCTGCTGCGAGCGCCTCAGCAACTCGTTCGTTGATCAAAGCCGTCAACTGGGCTTGAGTCAGGTTGATACCACCACGTCCTCCGCGTCCGTTCATGATCTTCACAACGAAGCAACGTAAGTGAGAAAAGTGTCGCGAAAGTGCGTAAGCGTGGGACGACAGAAGAGAGTAAGCACACAAGGCTCAAATAGCAGTTATCACGTTAACTAATGCACTATATGAACTATCAAACAGACAATATAAACATAATTCATACCACCTATTGTGTCAAGTCTTGCACGTGGAGCGAAGCGTCGTTGTGGATCATTGAGCACTGTACAGTTTATAGTCTGGTTTTGTCAAAAAGCTTTTCTCTTTTTAAAATCAAGTTCACTATAACCAATGGCTCTGAGTATCACCGCTTGGATGCGTGACATGACCAGATCAAGCCACCAATCATATTGAACAAAGTATTTAAGATAGATAAAATCCAACCACACAATATAATTGGTGATCAAAAGCTAGTTAACCAAGTTCAAATTAAACAGCGGAATCATTAAAGGTAAAACCAAAACATAAGTTTAATAAGTTCATAAAGTTCAAATGTTAAGCACGGAACATAACAGTCCATATCCCACAACGACCTCCTCCTCGTGCAAACTCCATAAGCATCTAACGACCTGTAAGGCATGTAACATCGAGTCAACAACAAAGTTGAGTGAGTTCATAGTTGGTTGTTTAGTTTTAAGTTGTTTCCGAAAACATGGTTTGTCTATTGCTGGCTTACTTGCCGTGGGGGTTACCCCATAGTTGAAAATATGATTAACCAGTTCCTTCTTTATTACCCAAACCATATCCATAATCAGTGGGGGCTTCCCCGTGTGAACCAGTAGACCGGTACCATATCGACTACTAACGAAAGTAAGTTGTGCCCTACGTCAATGTCTATCATCATTGACAGTTTGCCATAGTCCATTAGTACACGCCCGTCCGACTGGCACGGTGTGAGGTTTGTTAAACCTAATAGCGCTATTAACTAATGACCCGCTCGCCATTGGCCTCGGCGATTAAGTCGATATAAAATGAGGGACTTAATGATAGAGTTTTGTCTAGTAAGTTTTAAGGTTGTTGTCCTACCCAAGGAGGACGAACATACGTATTCTACCCAAGGAGAATACGCAGGATTAATATTGGCATCCTACCCATGGAAGATGGCGGTACATATCCTACCCAAGGAGGATATGTAGGTTCCGTTTTAATTCTTTAACTCATTCCCAACCACCGGGAATCCCATGCCTTAGAAAGTGTGTGAACTCACCATGGTTTGCTCGGTTATATTAGTTACTCTAATAATCAGAAATCAAGCACATCCTAATAAAGTACAGATAACAATCAATTTCTCGTGCATGCATAACACGTATCCTACGTACGGTTTATCTACTCATTACTTCTCTCACATACCACACAATTCAAATATCACACTCTGACTTTTGTGGAAAGATCATAGTTAAAAAAATACACTTGTAACACTTGTTAGAAAATAATTTTCTATGTGTTGGAGTTTTAGGAAAATTCCGCCAGAGGCTCCCTTGTAAATGGAGGCGACCATGCTAATAAGCATATCATTTTCTTTTCCGAAAATCATTCAACAATCAACAACAATTTACCAAGAGTAAACTATTCCATTTACAAACCAACATGAATTTGATGTTTCATAAAAACGCGTAGTAACTTGGTATAGCGTTCAGTGGGTTTAGTTACCCTCCAAAGTGTGTTTACTTTATTTAAAATCTCATTCTCGGGATTTTTAGATGTTCACAAGTTGTGAACATATTTTACAAAAATATTTATTTACAATATTTTCATGTGTCACTAGTATCCATATACTTACTTTATTTCCAAAATAGTGTAAGGATCATGATTTTTCAAAAACCATCTTTTAAACTTGGTTTATTTAGGAAAATCATTCACAAGTTTTAGATCTACAAGATCACTAGTTCACTTGGTTTATTATTTTTCAAGAAAAATAATTGTTCTTTCAAGTTCATGTTTAGACTAGAAGAGTATTATTTCATGAAAACACATAATCATCTCTAACTTGTTAAACCATGTTTTTAATCATTCTCTAACAAGTTCCATATGATGATCAATCATCATATTACTAGAAATCATCAAGCAAACATCATCATATTCAAAACAACATCATTTCAACATTATTTCATCATGATTTTCAACTTTTATGTTCAAGCTTTAAGTTTATGTTCTTTTAGTGTTCATATGGTTTCAACAATATATATCTTTTACCCACAAAAAAAACCATGAAGTAAACAAGATCAAAGAAGTCTTACAACTAGCTTAAAGCTAGGGAAGAACACTAGTGAAAATGTGAAGGATAATAGCAAACGAAGGTGGTCCTTCAAGTTCCGAGTGTTCCACACCTTCTAATTCACCTTTGTGCACCTTGAAACAAGCTTGGATTGGATGATGGAAAATCGAAAATAATGGTGGTGTGGGGACTATGTTTTGCCGTGAGATTTGTAAGGGGAGGGAAGTTTTGTGTTGGTGATGTTGAAGATGATAGGTGCTTATTATCCTTCTTATAATTCCTAAACCTTCTTACCCAAGGGTTAAAGTGTCAACACAAGTAAAAGCATGATCTTCATAATTCCAATGCAAGATTTAGAGAAGATATGGAAGATTTAATGAAATCTTGATGTGGGGTCCCTAGGGGACGGTTACATGAGAGGGGGGGGGGGGTAAGTTGTATTTTGATGGTAACTAGATTAGTTAATGGGAGGTTATGTGGTAAAAGTCTAGTGTTATGTGTTACATGTATTATGTAGTGTGTTTAAGTGTTCGGGAACCAAGACTAGCTCAGAAAAAGTGAAACAATGTTTTTAACAATATTTTTGGTGTCCCAGGTAATGTCCGGTTGTTCGGTTAGATACTGTTCCGTTAAAGCACTAAGTTATTCCGTATAGTGTCCTTTATATATCTTTTGTAACACTTTTAATTCCCAACACTTAGGAAAACATTCAGGACCATTTAGTCAATTTTCTGCACAAGACTAGTATGTTAAAAAGCACATGTAAGTATGACGTAGTAATCAGAAAGCAGTTAAGTAATTCAGCACAGTCATTAAGCATTTAATTAATATTAATTAATCATACGGATACATGTAATTATGAGGGTTGTCACAGAGAACTTCTCAAGAATAGCGCAGCCATTGACGCTATTAACCCAGAAGGAGAGGAAGTTTGACTGGACGGAGAAGCAGGAGAAAGCTTTTCAGTCATTGAAGGAAAAGCTATGCAGTGCACCTATTCTTTCCCTTCCTGAGGGAAGTGATGATTTCATTGTTTACTGTGATGCTTCACGTTTGGGTCTTGGATGCGTTTTAATGCAAAGAGACAAAGTGATAGCGTATGCGTCCAGACAATTGAAAGTGCATGAGAAGAATTACACAACACATGATTTAGAGCTTGGAGTTGTTGTGTTTGCTTTAAAGATCTGGAGACACTACTTATATGGCACGAAGTGTACAATTTACACGGACCATAAGAGCCTCCAGCACATCTTCGATCAGAAGGAGCTCAATATGCGACAACGACGTTGGGTAGAGTTACTCAACGATTATGAATGTGATATCCGTTATCACCTAGGGAAAGCAAACATTTTTGCAGATGCGCTCGGTAGGAAGGAGTGGGAAAATCCTCTACATGTGCGTGCTTTGGGTTTGACCATACAAACGAGGTTGACCGATCGAATTCGTGATGCACAGCGGGAAGCTTTAAAAGATGATGATTTGAGAGGTGAAGGTTTGAAGGGTTTAGAATGTAAGCTGATATCAAAAGCGGATGAAGTAATGTACTTCATGAACCGAGTTTGGGTTCCGCTTAAAGGTAACCTCCGTGAATTGGTTATGAACGAAGCTCATAAATCCAAGTATTCCATTCACCCAGGTTCTACCAAGATGTATCAGGACATTAAGGAGTTTTACTGGTGGCCGAAGATGAAGAGAGACATTGCGGCCTACGTGAGTAAATGTCTGACATGCTCTAAGGTTAAGGCTGAGCACCAGAAGCCGCCTGGGCTTCTGCAGCAACCAGGGATTCCCAAGTGGAAATGGGAACATCTTACGATGGACTTTATCACCAAGTTACCCCGTACGGCGCGTGGACACAATGTGATCTGGGTAATTGTGGATCGATTGACAAAGTCTGCTCATTTCCTGGCACTTAAGGAAACATACAATACGGAGAAGATATCGCAGCTGTACCTTAACGAGATTATAGCCCATCATGGAGTACCAGTGTCAATCATTTCGGATAGAGACAGACGATTTGACTCCAGATTTTGGCGATCTCTCCAGAAATCGCTGGGTTCTCGTTTGGATATAAGTATTGCATATCATCCTCAAACGGATGGTCAGAGCGAAAGGACTATTCAGACGTTAGAGGATATGCTGAGAGCGTGTGCAATTGATTTCGGTGGAAGTTGGGATACTCATTTGCCCTTGGCAGAGTTTTCTTACAACAATAGTTACCACGCCAGCATAAAAGCGGCTCCGTTTGAAGCCCTGTATGGAGGAAGTCTCGATCACCGCTCTGTTGGGCTGAAGTCGGCGAGAAGAATTTGACTGGACCCGAGATCATTCAGGAGACCACGAATAAGGTTGTTCAGATCAAGAATAGGTTGAAGGCTTCCGCAGATCGACAGAAGAGTTATGCAGATAACCGAAGGAAACCGCTGGAATTTCAAATTGGTGATAGGGTTATGCTGAAGGTATCGCCATGGAAGGGCGTTGTTAGGTTTGGAAAAGGGGGAAAGTTGAGCCCGCGCTATATAGGTCCCTTCGAAGTCGTTTCTCGAGTTGGACCAGTCGCGTATAGGCTCAAGTTGCCACAGGAGTTGATTGGAGTCCATGACGTATTTCATGTCTCCAACCTGAAAAGTGTCTGTCTGATGTGACACTAATTATGCCCCCTGGAGAGGTTCGAGTGGACGATAAACTGAGATTTATCGAAGAACCAGTGGAGGTTCTGGATCGAAAAACCCAGAAACTCAGGAGGAGTAAGATTGAGTTGGTCAAGGTCCGTTGGAATTCTAAGCGTGGACCCGAGTTCACCTGGGAGCGACAGGACCAAATGCAACAAAAATATCCTCACCTCTTCCTACCGAGTGCGAAAATGAAACCTGTAAAGTAGAATTTCGGGGACAAAATTCCCTAAACAGGGGGAGACTGTGACACCCGGCCTCTCAGGCCGTATCGGACAATAGTACTCTATGTAGTGAACATGTAACTTGACTATTTGTGACTGACTGTGATGTTAATATATGATATTTGATGTGTTGGTAAATTTAGATGTGTATGAAAATTATGTTGGCTACGATAAAACTAACGCTTATCACGTAACGTTTAAAATGCGAAACGAACGTCGGTGACCACCCGATCAGTGTTAAAATCCTAAAACTAGCCTGTTATGATTAGAATAATAATTTTAATCATATCCGTGTGGAAAAATAATTTAAAACGCTAACAAACTCTATTTTTCGAATTTGAGCGCGTACCGCGCGATACTGCGCGAATTAAACAAAATACTGTCAACACAGCCAGTCAAGGCAACTGGTAATTGTTTTAGTAATAATTTTGAGTGATTATTTTTATAGAATGATAAAAATAATTTAAAACGCACTAAAACGGGATTAAAACGCTAGATAAAATACCCGGTAATCAGTAAAATACCTGTTTTTGAGCTTATTTACATATAATATCTATATGTATATATATGTTGTGAGAGAATGAGGGGTGGCGGCAATGTGGGCTGCCCACAACCTCTTGGTTGTTGTGTTATGGACACATGTCCTTACATAGATAATGATGATGATGATTAATCTTGGTTCATGCGTCATATACACTTCACAATTCCAAGAATACATTTCAAAAACCTCTCTCTCTTCCCTTGAACACTCACGGCCGAACACCCCCTTAACACACAACCATTTCATTTTCAAAATCAAATCTTGAAGAATCATGTCCATTTCAAAGTGATTTCAAGCTTTCAAGAAGGTTTAGAAGTGATTTCAAGGAGATTGAAGCAAGAACAAGGCTTCACATCATCATAAATCTTAAACCCACTAAGAATCTTGAAGGTATAACATATTTTCTTTTCAATCTTGCTCTTGATTTAAGGTGATGAAGGTGATAGTGAAAGTTTCTCTTGTTCTTGAATCTAAACATAAACTTGAAAATTTCAAACAAATGAGTTTTGAATAAAATAAAAATGGGTGTATGCATGTATGTATATATGGCCGAGAATGGTGTGTGTATATGTGTATATTGTATTTTGAATTTTTGATGAAAGATTTCTTGGTTGTTTGATTTCTTAAAAAATAAGATGATTAAAGGAATTGTTAGTTGTCAAATAAGAATGTTCTAAAGAGATTAGAGATTTGAAAGTGAAATATTGAAAAGTGAAATTTTGGAAGTATATGTGTGTATAAATTTCGTATATATATGTATGTATATGTGTATGCATGTATGTTAAGGTTGTTGTGTAATCATAAAAGTAAAGAATCTAAGGGGCTGTTTGGCAAGTGCTGAACCAGTAAATGCTGAACCAGTAAGAGGTCTGAATGGGTAAGAGGCTCTGAACCAGTAAGTGCTGAACCATTAAGAGCTGTTTGGTTGTATCTCTGAATGACTGTGCAGAATGACTATTTTACCCCTCTGAATGACTGGAGAGAGAAAATCCTTGATTTAAGGACTTATAACCGTCCATAATTAGAGCATGTACATGACATGGTGTTTTAAATAAATTCATAGTTCAATTCATGGTGTTTTTACAAAAAAATATAACACCATTCAGTAAACAAAATATAACACCATTCAGTACACAAAAAACACCATTCAGTACAAGATATAACACCATTCAGAAAAAAATAACACCATTCAATTCATGGTGTTTTTACAAAAAAATATAACACCATTCAGTAAACAAAATATAACACCATTCAGTACACAAAAAACACCATTCAGTACAAGATATAACACCATTCAGAAAAAAATAACACCATTCAGAAAATAAAACCTTGCAAATAACACCAACCTTTCTCCTGTAAAAGCACTTTGACTTGATTTCCCCTCTACAAAACCTTGCAAACTTACAAAAAGAAAAGGTTAAAACTTATGTTTCTCCTGCATCATCATCATCTTCATCATCGAAGATCATCCGCCACTGCCTCGAGTGGCCGTCGCTCACCGTTGAGTGGCTGCCGGAACACCGGCTGCGGAGGAGAGACAACGGCTGAACCTTATCTCTAAACATCATGTACCTGAGAACACCGGCTGTGGAGGAGAGACAACGAGAACGGCGACGGCTGTGGAGGAGATACAAGGCAGAACACGGCTGTGGAGGAGGAGGCGGCGGTGGAGGAGGAGGCGACGGTGGGTGGAGGGCCAACGGGTGGAGTGGTGACCGGTGGGTGGAGCACATATGTTTGATGGAGCTGCTGTGGATGTCGTGGTTTGGTCAGGGCACAAGAGGGTATGCTTGTCCAAAGTTCCATTTAGATTTCATATTTAGCTGAACCATTCAGACTGAATGATTCCATTCAGAGGTGAGCGATTAGTGAACCAAACACCTTATCATCTGACCGAATCAGAGGTGGACCTCTGAATGGTTCCATTCAGAGCCAACCAAACAGCCCCTAAGTATGAATGAACATGAATGATTGAAGGATTAAAGTGTTATGTATGATATTTGAAAGAATAATATGTTAGTAAGGTTTTTATGTACTGAGATCAAATTAGATGATAAAATTATCATATGAGCATACTAGATGCATATACTTAGACATGCATGATGATATATGATCTTAAAAAGATGATTTGAGTATGATTGAGTAAAAATCAGTTATGAGCAGATTATAAACACTAAAATGAAGTTATTTCAAAGTGTTTAGTGAGTTATAACTTTGTCATAATGTTTGCTAGCTTTGCATGTTGTACATGGTGCATTAAAAGTTGAAAAACACGTGAAATCGCATGATTTATGTGACTTACACAAAAACTGCACTAATCTGATTATAACTATTATTTTAATCAGTAAATAACATGTATTGTGTTAAAATATCAAGTCGTTACGAGTTGGGATGATTATAGTAACGTTTAACGCAAAACTATGTGTTAAAACGGTTAAAAATCGGCTTTTCGAGTGATTTTTGTAAAACTGATTTAGATCAGTAAATAAACTGATTTTTTTAGTTTAAAATAAGTATTTTAACTAATTTTAAGTTTACTTGGTGTTTGGTTGGTCATACGTTACTTCCGACGCCCAAAAACGTTACCGAATCGCTAAAATACGCATTTTTCAATGTACACTAGTGTGGGTAAAATTTTGGGTAAACTTTATGTGGCAAAATGTGTCATGTGATTTAAACATAATAATATGAAAATATGTTATGTTTTTAACATAATGTTAGAAATCTAGCTTACGCATGTATGCATGTACGTTTTGTGCGGTAGAAACAGTGAAAATTGTGTTAGACGTGAAACTTGTTTGTCGAGCATGAAATTTGATACATATTTGATATTTTATGTATATTTGCTTTAAAAATGACAAAATAGATAATTTAGTAATATATCACGTGTTTTGGTGTTAAATTATATGAACGTTTATGTATATATATTACGACGCGCAAATCATAGATATATTGCGTATAAACGGGAAAAGTTAACGGATTTACACAATAATGGTCACCCATAAAATCGTTCAAGTCGAAAAATCATAAAAATATATATATGGACTCATGTATATATTAACGTGCCAACATAATCCAAAAATAACAACTTTTCGAGATAATCTCAAAGTTATGTGATAATTCTAAGAAACAGAGAAACTTAGGATTTTTGTGTTATGCATATTGATTTAAAATCGTTCCTATATTAGGACGTGTAGAAAAACAATCTCTGGGATTCCGCTATTTAAAATACGCACCCAAAGGTGAGTGTCACTAAACCCCTTATTTTATTGCTTTGTATATATTTTGGGGGTAGAACACGTCAATAATAGGGTTTAATAATGTTTTCGAAATAAAACATACCTTTTAATATAAAATATATATTTTCGTTGAAAATATATGAGATTTGATAAGTCATACGTTTCAAAGTAAAACGTTTTTGCTGAATGAATATTGAAAGTGCGATATTTCCTAAATGAAACGTGACCGTACAGTTGGGAACAAATTCTGGATTGGGTCTCAAATAATGGAGTGTCAGGGGAATTCGTACAACGTCGTGTATTAAATTGTCATATTAGTAGGATATATATATATTGTACGTGAGGCAGACATCATAATGTTTTTCAAGAGGACCATGCGCCCATGATGTCGTTTAAGCATTTAAGTATTGCACGCGATGAATTGTTGGTAGATCTATCGGGTTGACAACCCCGTCATGACCGGTCGCCCCGTGTCAAGTCAAACGACGAATTTAAATTATGTTTATTGTCTAGCTTTGATTATCCCTGCATGGTTAATATATAGTTCGTATCGTCTAGCTAACATACGAGTCTGAAAGTTGACGCAATAATTTAATATACAAAACCTGAGCAATATATATTACAGTTGTCGGATTGGTGAACCGACGGAAGGCCCATGGATTTTATTATGGAAGTAAAATGGACTTTCTAAAATTTATATAGATGTTTTCAAATAAACACCTAATCAGAAAGTTTTCCTTGGAACAAAATTGGTTGTAAGTGAATATGTGAACTCACCTTCCTTTGTGTTGACACTTTATTTTTAACGTGTTCTACAGGTACTTGAGTTCGGCTTTGGGAAATCATGGCGTATCTTGTGTTTGATGATGCATGTTGTTTTGCTTAAATATGTTGGACAAGTTTTAAACTATCTGGGACGTTTGTAATAAGATCCGCGAGGATCAAAACAACTTAACTTATGTGGTTGTGTCGTGACTTTAAAATGTAATGTATAATACTTATGTTTTAAAATATGTCAAAATGTCCAACAAATGAGTGCATCGTCCGACAAGGTATAAATGGGCACCAACTTCCATCACGACTACGTTTTATATTCCGCTGCGACGTTTTGGGGTGTGACAGTAACAACCAAAACAAACACACAAGTGACCAATACATGAGCTGAAAGTTATTTTTTGCGGATTATGGACACTGGCGGGCCGCGACGGAGAAACAGGGTGGCGGTCGCGGGATGCAACGCCCTCTGACCGTGAGTTTTGATAAGTTCTTTAAAATTTTGGTCCTTGTTGTTTTATGTTTGTTATATTTAAGGTATTAAAGAGCATTATAAGATGATTTCATGCAATCTAAGCACATAAACAAGTATATTTATCATGATTAAGTATTTGTAAGGGTCAAATGTTGTGTAAGCATGGGTGAAAACGTACAAGTTATGTATATACGATATGTATTTGCAAGATTATCACACGTTTATGAGAATCATGAATAAAGTATCAATTGCATAACGAATTAAACGTTTAAGCATGCACGAATAAGTAAAGTATAATTTGTAAAATTAGTGAATATTATTACGATCCAAGTCTTGGATTTCAATGATACAACGAAATACGATTACAAGAGGAATAAGTTTCCAAAAATAGAAATACAAGACAAGCTTTCTAATTAAGGAAAGTTACGAAAAAGCAGGGCGTTACAGTCTCCCCTCCTTTAGGAAATTTCGTCCCGAAATTTAGGAAGATGCAACGAACAGATGTGGATACTTAGCCTTCATATCACTATCGAGTTCCCAAGTAAACTCAGCACCATGTTTTCCTTCCCATCGAACCTTAATGATAGGAATTCGACTGCGCCTTAATTGCCTTACTCCTTGATCCATGATCTCGACACGTTTCTCCACGAAGTGCAAGGTCTCGTTGATTTGAAGGTCTTTGAGTGGAACTTGAAGTCCTTATTCGGTTAGACATTTCTTCAAGTTGGAGACTTGAAATGTAGGGTGCACATTGTTAAGTTCTTGAGGTAGGTCCAGTCGATACGCTACCTTGCCAATCCTTTCGAGAATTTTGAAAGGACCTACGTAGCGAGGTGCGAGTTTTCCTTTCTTACCAAAATGAACTACGCCCTTCCAAGGGGATACCTTGAGAAGTACAAAGTCACCTACTTCGAATTCCAAAGGTTTGTGACGCTTGTCAGCGTAACTCTTTTGTCGACTTCTGGCTTTCAGCAAGTTATCTCAAACCTATAAAATCTTGTCCTTCGTCTCTTGTATAAGCTTGGGACCAGTGATTTGATCTTCTCTGATCTCGTGCCAACAAATAGGCGAACGGGACTTACGATCGTACAATTCCACGAAAGGTGCCATTTGAATACTCGCATGACAACTGTTGTTGTACGAGAATTCGATCAAAGGCAGGTGCATGTTGTCACACCCTGACTTTTGCGGAAGCGTGATTATGTGTGACTTGCTTAATATCATTGCATTCAACCATAACAAACAACTATATGATAAAACCAAAGATGTTCATACATTAATTTAAGTTTTAAAACATAACAACAACATTGTTTAGAAATCCAACACAGACTTCAAATCCATAATACAAACCATGCAAATTGTTTAGAGTTCCATAAGGACTCGACAAAAGACTTTAAATAAAACCAGGCTTTGAAATATGTGTCTTATCTAGGGTAAGACACGTTATCCAAACCCTTAGACTCCGGATGACAGCTTTTATTCCCATCATTACTTGAAACAGCTAAACGTCTGCCAGATCCACATTTAATTCCCCGAAATACATGTTGTTTGAAAACATCAACAAAAGTTGAGCGAGTTCATGTGTTTTGTATGTGTGCACGAATAAACCTTTGAAATCATGGTAAATATGTATGTTTTGTAAAACCCCGGTATGAAAGAAAACAAGGAAAAAGATCAATTAATGGTTTGCAAGGCCATTATCGTGTGTGCAACGACGTAGGAAGGCTCAAACCTAGCAGATTTTGTACTGGGCCTCCGGCTGTAAGACATAGTCACCTTATGGGCCAAACCCCGGTCCACATGGGTGTGGGCTCGCTACACCCAAATAGATCTATCACTCATGCCCCTCGGTCCTAACACGAGGATTAATGGTCTTAGGAGTGCGCCTGCCCATTCACATGATCTACTATGCAATCCTTAGCTAACCATACCAATTGTAATTGTTTGTAAACATTTTGTAACATTTACTTCACCCCCCGAAGTTACAAAACAAAAACAGTTTGTTAGGATCTGAGTTTCTTATGATTGTGCTTTGTTTGATTAAGATGAAGATAAATGATAAACAATTGCAGCGGAAACTAAATGAAACAAACTTTTCAACACAATCAAATGGAAGAATTGCTTTCAACACACATGTTTAACAGAGAATCGAATGATTATATTTATTATAAACTTCAATTACACTTTGCATGCATGTAATACAATCTCCCCCTCAGCATGAGCTCACAGTTTGTTCGTATATAATGAGTTGTGAAGAAAGAGCTAATAGAACAGTACAAGGTACTGTTCTATTTATAGTATGAAGTAAACCACTGAAGCATCTTAGCTGACGTCACCATGAAAGTGACATCTAACCTCCTAACAAACTCAAACTACTGACCTATTACATCCACTGATTACAAACTACTGATCACAATAAACAAAGTATAAACAAACAACTGATCCTTCATTCCACTGCTTAGGCTCCAGCAGTGCTTTAGTCTTCAGAAGTACTTGAGACATAACAGTTGATTGAGCATCAGCACTTTAGTCTTCATCATTCTTTTGGGTCAGCAACGGTAAGGAATGGCAGTAGCTAAATCCATCAGATGTTAGAGCCACTGTCAAGGGGAACGATTGAATACAAACATCTGCTTATTCTGGATCCACTGATCTGATCCAGTTTTGGCTTTAATCAACTGTTCCTTTGTAGGGTTCAATCCCAACAATCTCCCCCTGGAACAGATAATGCCAAAACCCTTCATTATTCTGGATCTTTATTGCCTCATCAATAATTCCCTAACTTGTCCTTTGAATTGTAATTCAAAGTTCAAGGAATCGGTGTCATCCTCATCCCTACACAGTGTAAGATCAAGGAGATCTTGCAGATCTTCTACACCCAGGCCCAGTGCTTGTTCCCTTGATATGTTCTTCACTTCACCACTGGATTTGAGCAAGGTCAATACGTGGGTCTGTTTGTCAGATTTCCACTTTAGTATTTTTGAATCCAGTGGGTTTCTTGGGAGAGGCTTTATTGATGATGAGTTTGGAGATTGTGGCCTGGTGATGACAGTTTGAGTAGTGTTTGTAGCTTTTGCCAATTCAGTATTTTCTGCTATCATCTGCTGAAGGACCATTTTTATAATGTAATCCCCTTGTGCTATATCTTCTGCGGTTTCTGCGTCCATCTGTTTTTGTTTCCTTCTTTGATAAAGGATGGCAGTAGGTGGAGCAGTGGATTTCTTGACTTGTAGCGTTTGTGGTTTAGCTAGAACCACTGCTTCAGGATAATCAGGTTTTTTAGGAACATTTGGATTTTTCTTTCTCAACTCTTCCAACTTTTTGTAATTGGCCTACACTTTATCCTCTAACCATCTTGTGACCTGATTCCTTGACCCAAAATCAGTTGTTATCAGCTATTCTTTCATTCTCTTTAGCTTTAAAGTTCTTTCTGGTACATTTTTCTTGTACTTTGACCAAACAGGAGGAGTGTGTTTTACTTTGTCCTTGTTCATCTTTTCAACTCTCTCTAACTCCTCTTTGAGCTCATCAAGGGTCCATTCTTTATATTGAGCCTTTTCTGCCTTGTATTTTTTGAATGCCATTATGTGTTCAATGTAATCTTTTCTTAGGCTTTCATCAGCTCTTTTTGAAAGTTTCTGACAAAGATCTTTTGAAAACCGCTCCAAATTGCTGACTTGAGTTAGCAGATATTGGTAGTATCTTTGAATCTCTTTGTCAGATTTTCCCTGTGTATTTCTTTTAGAGATATCCTCTGCTTGTTGAGCCTTTAACTTTAAATATTCTTCAATGTTGTTAGGCCTAGGATACCCTTGAAGAGATGGCAGGTTCCTTTTTGCAGGGTCATCTTCAGAGTAGAAGGATTTTATTTCCCCTCTAACTGCTGGAAGATCTAATGGATACTGAATAGCTGCAGGAACAATGGTTGTGTTTGGATTTAGAGCTTGTACTGAAGAGAGTGGAACAGGGTTTGGAATGGTAGCAAGGGTCAGTGGTTGTGAAGAAGTTGGAGGTGGTGGAGAATCATCTTCCAATATTATCCTTCTCCTTTTAGGTTTAGGAGAGGTTGGTTGTGATTTGGTGGGTTGAGAAGTGGTGATTTGAGTGGTGGTGATTGAAGTGGTAGGTGGCTGACTAACAGCTGTTGAAATAACTGGTGTTTCAACCACTTTTGTCATTACAACTGATGATGTGTCACCAGCTGTCTTCTGCTTTTTGGCAGGTGGCTTTTGTGATGGTGAGGATGTTTTTGGTGGGGCAGTGGTTGAAGTGTGTGTTGATGTAGTAGTGATGGCAGTTGTTGGGTTAACATCTGTTGAAACCACTGAAGTACCAACAGCTATTGATATAACAGGAGTTTTAACATCTGTTGGTTTGGAGGTTTGATGAGTGGAGTTTTTGGGAGTTTGGGGAGTATGTTTTGTGATTCTGGAAGGTGTGGATTTGGGTTACCTCACTTTTCTAGTGGGCTGCCTTCTTTTGGGCTTAGGATTTTCTTGTTCATCCTCGGGCTCTGAAGTACCCTGTTCTTCCATTTCCATAAAAACTTTCTTCTCCTGCTCAAACCTTGATTTACCCTTTGCCTCCATATCCTTTTTCAGCCTTGCTTTTTCATCAGCAAAAGCATTTAAGGTTACATCAACCTTTTTGGAACCATCTGGCCTAGGGAGATCTGCAGCCAAGTTAGATTTTGCATCTGGTTCAATGTACAGACCATCTTCCCATCCCTTCTTCTTTAACTGCTTCATTTTCTCCCCCTTTTTGGCATCATTAGGTGCTGGATTGTCCACAAAAATGATTGAAGGAGGAGTAGAGCTAGTGGTTTTCAGCAAATGGGCCTTAATTACCTTGATATCTTCATGTGTATCCTTAAACTTAGCTTCCATTAAATTTCTGATGTTTTGAACTTGAATTTCATGTTGCTGATCAACATATTGTCTTTGTTGAATAAGCATAGGTTGAAATAAACTCATGAGCTCAGTGGGAGTAGGAGTAGATGATGGAGCAGATGCTTGAGCTGGTGCTGTCACACCGCAAAAACGTCGCAGCGGAATATAAAACCTAGTGGAGACGGAAGTTGGTGCCCATTTCTATCTTGATGTTCGATGCATTTAATTGTTAGACAATATTACTTATTTAAAACATAGGTTTTAAACTTAACGTCCCAAAACACGACATAATCATGACATGATAAAATAGTCTTTGATCCTTACGGATCTTATTACAATAGTCCCAGAAAGTTTAAAAGGCAGTCCAACATTTTAAGTGACAAAACATGCATCGACAAACACAAGATACGCCATAATTCCCGAAGCCGAACTCAAGTACCTGTAGAACACGTTAAAATCAAGTGTCAACACAAACGAAGGTGAGTTCACATATTCACCTACAAACAATATTATTCCAAATGAAAACTTTCTGATTAAGTGTTTATTTGAAAACATCCATATTATTTTTAGAAAGTGCATTTTACTTCCTTGATAAAATCCATGGGCCCTCCGTCGGTTCATCGATCTTGTATGAAGATGGATCTTCAAAAATTTCTAATGTTAGTGTGTGTTTGTGTATGGTTTTTAAAGTTACGCCATAACTTCCTTGATAAAAAGTTAAGAATATGGTTTTTAAAGTAAATTTTATACCTACAAGATTTTGATGGGTTTCTTGACAAAGTGTGATGATATGGAGCTTGGTTCTTGCTTAAAACACCTTAAAATCACTTCTAACCACCAAATGGACTTGATATCTCCTTAAAATGGATCTTGTATGAAGATGGATCTTTAAAAATTTCTAATGTTAGTGTGTGTTTGTGTGTGATCAGCCGTGAACAAGAGAGAGGGAGTGATAATTGATTGTCTCAAATGATTTTCTTCATTTATGGAAGAGATTGGAAGTCGTGTTGATTCATTAGTCATGCATGCACCTCCATTTTTGCCCAATGAATGTATGAAAGAGGAGAGAGAGAAGTCTTCTACTAACACATGTCCCCATACTCACATATATATATATATGTATATATATAATATCCAATTTATATATATATATATATATATATATATATATATACATATACATATGCATATATATGTAATTTAGGTTAAAAACTGGCATTTTACTGGATACCGGGTATTATATCTAGCGTTTTAATCCCATTTTAGTTTGTTTTAAATTATTTTTAACACTCTATAAAAATTAACTCACCAAAATATTATTGAACAATATTTTGTTTGCCTGGACTGGCTACGTTGCCGGTATTTGGCATTATGCGCGCTATGTTGCGCGGTACGCGCTTAAAATCGCAAAAATAGGGATTTTTGCGTTTTTATTTATTTTTATCATTCTAAAGTAATAAATTCATCAAATTATTACTAAAATGATTATCAGTTGCCTTGACAGGATGTGTTGACAGTATTTTGTCGGTACACGAGCTACATCGCGCGGTACGCGCTTAAACTCGAAAAATAGAGTTTCCTAGCGTTTTAATTTATTCTTCCACACGGATATGGTTAAAATAATTATTCTAATTATAAAAGACTATTTTTGGTATTTTAACACTGATCGGGTGGTCACCGACGTTCGTTTCGCATTTTACTCGTTACGCGATAAGCGTTTATCTTAACGTTGCCAACATAATTTTTACCAAGGTTTAAATTTACCAACTCATTAAATTTCACATATATAAACATCATAATCAGTCAAATACAGCCTTTTACCTATTCACAACACGTGTTACAATTGTACGGTACGGCCTGAAAAGCCTGGTGTCACAGTCTCCCCCTGTTTAGGAAATTTCGTTTAGGAAATTCCGTCCCCGAAATTTTTACTCTACAGGTTTTTTTTTCGCACTAAGTAAAAATAGAAAAACAGGTTTAATGAATATGGTCTTGTAGTTTCTGCGAGAAACTTTGATTCTTACGAAGAATCTTCGTAGACCTATATTACACACATCCTTGATTCCTAAACTCACGTGTCAATGCTCTCTACCCTTTCCAAGGTTCAACATACGTATATTTACATATACATTACCCCGTACCTAAAATAGTCTGAGTTTACACCCGATTGATCCAACTCGAGATGGGCTCTCGAAAGAATCAAAACTCATAAAGTTGTCTTCCTTCCTTCTTGCATTCATTCCAGATATCCACAAATCGCCAAATCAATAAATCGCATACACGACTAGAATGCTGTAATCGCCTGTCCGGTTATTAGCATAACTCTTCTAGCTATACGTACTGCTTCTACGATTCTTTGATAAACTTCCGTTTATCTTCCAAACAAATCTCTATAAAGAACAAAATCAGTGTATTATCCATTATACACTTTCTCAACTGAACCCAAACAATACATCGTGTACACTACCCTATCCTTATGTTAGCTTGAGCCTATAAGCGACTGATCCAACTCAAGATGGGCTCTTGAAAGGACTTAATCATTGTGGCTCAGCTCTTCTTTTCTCTGCTAAACCTAATAGCATCTCTCACAAGATAACTCCTTTAATAGAACCAAATCTTCAATCTGGAATCGCAATAGTTCCTTCAATTGTCCATGTGATCCTTCTGTTGATCAATTGGCGACTTTTAACCTTCTCTCGATCTAGGCAAATCTTGTCGCTAGTTTCCTAGATAAACTAAGGTCTGGTTAATCGTCTTTTATCACATTAGCTTAACAAAGTGGCTATCAACACTTCCATCCATACAAGGCTTCAAACCGAGCAACCTAAATACTAGCATGTTAATTATTATTGTAAGATAACTCTGCCAAGGGCATGTGAGTATCTTAACTTCCTTCGGAGTCCATCATATACGCTCCCAACTTTTCTTTCAAGGGTCCGAAAAGCTTCCTACTATCATGCTGTCCAATTAATTTCCCTTTTCCTTTTGTGGTTATTAGTGTCGAAGGCTGCACTAATTTAGAGAAATTCTTAATAAATCTCCGGTAGCACCTAGCTAGTCATATGGATCATCATGCTCCCGACGGGGTCTTTGGCGCTCCTCATCATTCATCAACTCCATAGTTAACTTCAAACGTTACTCATGATTCTCCTTGGTTCGCACATATGCAAGTATGTCGTCGATGAATATTATCACGAATTCATCCGATTAGGGTTTCCATACCCTGTTCATGAGATTTATGAATATAAATGGCGCATTAATTTAGTCAAAACGGCATGACTAATAATCTTGTAATGGCCAAATCACGTTTGAAAAGAAGTCCCCGGAATATCTTCGTCAACAACCTTCAACTGATGATATCCTGATTGTGGATCGATCTTCGTGTAGCAGCTGGATCCCGGTAGCTTGATCGAACAAATCATCAATCCTCGGTAAAGGGTACCGATTCTTGATAGTCAACTCATCCAGCTTTCTGAAATCATCACACCCTAAAAGATCCATCCTTTTTCCTCACAACAAGACAGGTGCACCCCTAAGTGAAGAGCTTGATTGAATGAAACCCTCATCTAGCAGCTCTTGAAGCTGATTCAACATTTCTATCATCTCAGACGGTGCTTAGTCTATAAGGGGATTGTGCAATTGAGTGCAGCACCATGTGCCAGATCGATTCAAAATTCGATCTGTCTCACAGGTGGCAATCCAGGTAAGTCTTTTTAGGAAAACTTCTAGATAATCACGAACAATAGGAATCTCTCTGATATTCCTTCATTTGGCCTTCATATCCACCACGTTAATAAAGAACGCATGATAGCCTTTTCATAACAACTCGAGCACCCTCAAAACACTGACGACTCTCAACCATCAACACTCGACACTCGACTCGGTCGGTCTCCGCGAACAACTATCACCTCTATACTGTCATCAGGACGAGATATTCTAGCTAACTTCTTCAAGCGATAGTCCCTACTTCACTCTTGAATAATCAACCCATTCTCACATCTGCGTCAAGGCTCCCCAGCTCCACTGGAAATAAATTGACACTAGAACTACGATTACCTAACTAAATACTACAACCGTAAGCGACCTCGCTAGCTTCCATCAACTTACCAATTGCTAGTTCTATCGGGCACTTTATACTCAGCTTACTTGTAAGTGAACACAAAAATGGTTCAAAGTTTTTCGAAACAAAACTCAAGTCAGCTTTGGTATTAAAAGTATGAACATAGATTGGTTTTTGATTTGAAACATACCGGTAACAACAGCAAGATTGTCTCGTGCCTTCCCAACGTTTAGCTCGAACGCTCTACCCCTGGCATCCTGACCCTTCATTTTCAGACAATCTCTCTCGAAATGTCCTTGCTCACCACACTTGTAGCATCCCTTGAGCGTAACTGCATCCGATGTACTCTTGGCATAGCACTCGCGAGTCATATCTAATCCGACCACATCTGGCTTACTTTCTTCGCTCATCTTCGAGAGTCTTCTTCTCAAAACTACTCCGGCCATCCCTGGCATTATCCTTTCTAGAACGGCTAGAAGTGGCTACATACGCCTTCCTCGAACTGCGTCTCCTATCACGCTTCCCATCGGTATCCTTTCTCAAACTCTCAGACTTTCGCTTTCACGAATCCCCAGATCTAGGCTCGGAATGCGGAATTATTTGAATTGTCGATCCGCTGTGACGACCCGACATCACGCATACCATTACCACATAATTGCATAGGGTACCAGTAATGATCTTGGGTTACAACCCTGGATTGTTTTATGTGTACATATATGTACTGTTCACAAAGTTAATGAAAAATTGGAATTACACTTCGATTATATCATAACACAGGAACTACTAAAATTTTCTGATCATTATATCACCTGAAGGGTTTCCGATCTGTGTCCCACCAAAACCATGCCCATGAGCATCATGTCCACGTTCCTGGCCATTATTTTGGTTAGCATCGTGCTGTTCCATGGCAGTATTAACGTTTTGGGCTATGAGTTGTGCCAACTCTTCTGGGGTAATAGGTAGTCCAGAACCCTATCTCACTTTTGGCGGCATTTCGTCGTTTCTATTATTACAACATAACATCAACATAAGACGATTACCAAAAATACTTCGATCATTATGTGTTTGTGGACCAAACGTTGCGCATGTATAATATCCACATACTAATGAGAATAAAATTTTAAGCCAAAAGGAACTCATTCGATATTTATACCAGAAATTTACAGAGCTTGTTTTTAGTACCAAGACTAATCAAAATTCGGCGTGTCTACATCAACACCCGCAACAAGTCTATATGAAATTTCCTCCTAAATGTCTAGAATCTTGGCATGCAAGCCATAAATAGGGTTCATCAAATGAGACATACAAAACAAACAACAGAAACAACCAATAACTAACGCTTCAATCCCTGGAAGTCCAACATCTTCCTAACAAGCTCTCCTAGCTCATCATACTAGTCCATCTGTCCCTCTAAGTCCTTCATCTTGCCTTTCGTCATCTCCAAGACTCCGTATAACGTGGCGAACTGACGATCGCAGTGAGAGTGATTGACCCGAATCCCTTTCTACTTCTTCATAGCGGATGATGTCTCAGCTCTCAAAGTCGAATGCGATCTCTCCAACGGGTCGAGTCCTCTTCCTACGGAGAGTGTAGACTTGAAAGAGGTGTAACAAAACACGTGACTCGAGTAACGGAATAGACTATTCTGTAATGACCTATAGACCGAGACGTGACATATCGTAACTGTATCAGTGCGCAGGACTACTAATGGCTCTATAGACCGAGACGTGACATATCGTAACTGTACAAAGTAAATGTGTGATCAATATGATTAGTAACACATAAGGCCCAAATAAACAGAAAATCACGTATGCACATAAACACATAAGGGTTTTCATACATGATAAAATTTCCACATTTATTTTAAAATCTTGGCTTCGAGAACATCTAGTTCGCTAACAACCATTGGCTCTAATACCAACTTCTGTCACACCCCAAAAACGTCGCAGCGGAATATAAAACCTAGTGGAGACGGAAGTTGGTGCCCATTTCTATCTTGATGTTCGATGCATTTAATTGTTGGACAATATTACTTATTTAAAACATAGGTTTTAAACTTAACGTCCCAAAACACGACATAATCATGACATGATAAAATAGTCTTTGATCCTTACGGATCTTATTACCATAGTCCCAGAAAGTTTAAAAGTCAGTCCAACATTTTAAGTGACAAAACATGCATCGACAAACACAAGATACACCATAATTCCTGAAGCCGAACTCAAGTACATGTAGAACACGTTAAAATCAAGTGTCAACAAAAAGGAAGGTGAGTACACATATTCACCTACAAACAATATTATTCCAAAGGAAAACTTTCTGATTAGGTGTTTATTTGAAAAATCCATATAATTTTTAGAAAGTCCATTTTACTTCCTTGATAAAATCCATGGGCCCTCCGTCGGTTCATCGATCCGACAGCAACACTATTGCCCAGGTTTTGTATATTAAATTATTGCGTCAATTTTCAGACTCGTATGTTAGCTAGACAATACGAACTATATATTAACCATGCAGGGATAATCAAAGCTAGACAATAAACAGAATATCAATTCGTCGTTTGACTTGACACGGGGCGACCGGTCACGACGGGGTTGTCAACCCGATAGATCAACCAACAATTTCTCGCGTGCAATACTTAAATGATTAAACGACATCATGGGCGCAGGGTCCTCTTGAAGGACAATATGATGTTTGCCTCACGTACAATATATATATATATATATATATCCTACTAATATGACAATTTAATTCACGATGTTGTACGAATCCCCTGAATCTCCATCATTCGAGGCCGGCATCCGTCCCAACTATACGGTCATGTTTCACCTAGGAAATACCGTATCATCCCAATGTCCAACATTTATTCATCAAAAACGTTTTTACTTCGAAACGTATGACTAATCAAATTTCATATATTTTCATCGAAAATATATATTTTATATTAAAAGGTATGTTTTATTTCAAAAACATTATTAAACCCTTTTATTGACGTCTTCTACCTCCAAAATATATACAAAGCAGTAAAAAGAGGGGTTTCGTGACACTCACTTTTGGGTGCGTATTTTTAAATAGCGCAATCCCACAGTTTGATTTCTACACGTCCTATTATATGTAGTAGCGATTTATAAATCCATACACGTCACAAAAATCCTAAGTTTCTCCGTTTCTTAGAATTGTCACATAACTTTGAGATTTTCTCGAAAAGTTTTCATTTTATATCACGTTGGCACGTTAATATATATATGAGTCCATATATATATATATATATATTATGATTTTGCGACTTGAATGATTTTATTGGTGACCATTATTGTGTAAATCCGTTAACACTCCCGTTTATATGCAATATATCTACAATTTGCGCGTCGTAGTATATATATATATATATATACATATGTATATATATATATATAAACGTTCACATAATTTAACACCGAAACACGTGAAATCTTGTTAACTTATCTATTTTGTCATTTTTAAAGCAAATATACATAAAATATCTTATATGTATCAAATTTCAGGCTTGACAAACAGGTTTCACGTTTAACGCAATTTTTAACGTTTCTACCGCACAAAACGTACAAATATATACATGGATAATCCAATCTTTAAAATCATGTTAAAACATAACATATTTTCACATTCTCATGTTTAAATCACATAATACATTTTAACACATAAGGTTTACTCAAAATTTTACCCATACTAGTGTACTTAGAAAAATGCGTATTTTAGTGATTCGGTAACGTTTTCGGGCGTCGGAAGTCACGTATGACCAACCAAACACCAAGTAAACTTAAAATTAGTTAAAATACTCATTTTTAAACTAAAATTATCAGTTTACTTACTGATCTAATTCAGTTTTATAAAAATCACTCGAAAAGTCGATTTTTGACCGTTTTAACGCATAGTTTTGCGTTAAACGTTACTATAATCATCCCAACTCGAAACGACTTGATATTTTAACACAATACATGTTATTTACTGATTAAAATAGTGGTTATAGTCAGATTAGTGCAGTTTTTCTGTAAGTCACATAAATCATGCTATTTCACGTATTTTACAACTTTTAATACACCAAGTACAACATGCAAAGCTAGCAAACATTATGAAAAAGTTATAAGTCACTAAAAACTTTAAAATAACTTTATTTTAGTGTTTATAATCTGCTCATAACTGATTTTTACTAAATCATACTCAAATCACCTTTTTAAGATCACATATCATCATGCATGCTTGTGTACAAGTATTTAAAGCACATATATCATATTATCATCATTTCATATGAAATTATATGCATCAAACCTGAAGTTAACTCATGCAAATCCAAGACATGTTCATCATCTAATCATCTAGACATAATTCCATACAACAATCTTTCATAAATGAACATATGACAAAACCTACAGGCATATCATTTTAGAAGAATTAACCAAACAAGTACCCATCATAAATCAAACTCAATCTCATGTATATACACACATACACATATACGATTATGTATACATACATATGTCCATTTTTATATTGGATAAAAACCCATTTCTTATTAGTTTCAAGTTTGTGAATTATCCAAGAACTTTGAGAAACTTCTATCATCATCAACATCATTAAAAGTTAAGAATATGGTTTGTAAAGTAAATTTTATACCTACAAGATTTTGATGGGTTTCTTGACAAAGTGTGATGATATGGAGCTCGGTTCTTGCTTAAAACACCTTAAAATCACTTATAACCACCAAATGGACTTGATATCTCCTAAAAATGGATCTTATATGAAGATGGATCTTCAAAAATTTTGAATGTTAGTGTGTTTTTGTGTGTGATCAGCCGTGAGAAAGAGAGAGGGAGTGAGAATTGATTGTCTCAAATGATTTTCTTGATTTATGGAAGAGATTGGAAGTTGTGTTGATTCATTAGTCATGCATGCACCTCCATTTTTGCCCAATGAATGTTTGAAAGAGGAGAGAGAGAAGTCTTCTACTAACACATGTCCCCATACTCACATATATATATACTAGTCGTTTACCCGCGCGATGCGGCGGGAAACATATCACTTAGGTTGGTGAGTTTAGGGTTATGTACGGGGATGTAGTTTTTGATGTGGCGTGCGACGATGATGGTGGCAGTGTAGCAGAACGTGAGGGTTGGTTGTGGCCTTCTTCACCTTCAGCAGCAGAGAATTAGTGTGCGGCGATTGGTGGTTTCGTGATGACGTTTGGTGGTTATTGTGCGACGGCCGGTTACCGGTTTTAGGAGAAAACAAAAAAAAATGTGTGATTCTAGTTATGTTATGAGGGGTTTTAAAGATGTGGGTTGATGTGTTCAAAATGTAACATATAAATTTCATCAAATGAGGCATAAAACTAACCATTTTTTAGTACTAATGTTGGAAAAAGTGTGCTTTTGTCTTCCTTTTGTATTTTCAGGATTAAATGAGCTCAAATTTACAAAAAAAAAAAGCAAAAAGACATCAAAATCTAACATAAATACAAGAAAAGGAACAAGACGTGGCATGCCCGACCCCACAACAGCATCTTCCCAAGCAAAACAAGATATCAGAAGCTTGAACACGCCCCGTGCTCAGCCAGCACGGGGGCGTGCCCAAGTGTTAGCAGAAAAGACAAAGTGGTAGAAGCTTCTATTGCCCACCACGGGGTCGTGCTCAGCGGACACGGGGCCGTGGTCAACTATAAGATTCGCACAATCCAGGCAAATCTTCATAGTACAAAGATTATTCTGCACACGGGGTCGTGCTCAGCGGACACGGGGGCGTGGTCAACTAATAAGACAAAGCTGCATTTAATGAAGAAAGAGAGGATGTGGACACGGGGCCGTGCCCGAGCTTCTGTTCAGCCTATAAATAGGAGTGCTTGGCTCAAGCTCAAACCATCCCTTGGCACACCACCTCTCTCACACTTCACCCACCACCCACCACCACTATAACACCATCATCCATTGTCCATCGTAGAGTGTGTGAGTCGTCTCGGGATCCAAGATTGATCGTAAGAGTTCTTGACAATCAAGGCCATGTTTGCCTAAGTCTCTTACATCACTTGGTGAAGACAAAGTGTCTAGTGTAATACTTTTTATTTCTAATCTTTTGCACTTTTTATGTGGTTTTGTATTAATGACTTTAATAACTAGTTGCTTATGTTGAAGGTGATCTTTCCTTATCGTTTGTCCGTGGTGTCTTGGCATTATTTTACTGTCTATATAAAATAAAAGATTTTCACCATTCATATCTCCACGGTCTATATGGAGGTATGTTGGCTACCTGGTCGGGGGTTAAGGGAACGGTTTGGTAAAGGTCTTGCCATTGTTCAGCGTTTAGAGGTCCTGCAATGGACCTGGGTCAAATTTAGCAGGACCTCCTTCAATGCTTCACGGTATTGGATGGCGGGGGTCCAAACTCTTTGATCCGCTCATAAGTTAACTACTATTAATACTATAACCCGGCTATTTAGGACTGTATCCCTGCTGACTCAGACTACTTAGTCGAGGGTAACGTCACCTCCAAAAGAGGGGCCTACCATAATTTGCATTAATAACTTAATTAATTATCTTCTAATAATCCACCCTTTTAGGATTGTATCCTTGCTGACTCAAACTACTGGGGTGAGGGTAACGTCACCTTCAAAAGAGGGGCCTACTACAATAACTAAGATAATCTCTTAATTATGTGCAAAAGAGCGGAAATAATTAAAGGTTACACTAGATACGAGTCGGAACCAAGTGATTCATCTTGTCTATCTGTTTTTTCTTTTTATTTTATTTTTCAGCATTTAGTTAGTTTTTATTTTTATTAGTTAAAAACCTTTTTTCTAAACTTTTTATTTTGATTAGACGTTGAGGATAAACCGGTACTAAAAGCTCTTGTGTCCTTGGACGACCTCGGTATCGTGCCAACACTATACTACGCTCACGATGGGTGCACTTGCCCATATGTGTGTTTAGTGTTAGTAAAATATCATGTTTTATAAATTTAAAACTTGCCTAAAATAAGTGTTAAAGGGGCTTAAAATATACACCTAATATATATAACACTTCACACGCATCAAGTTTTTGGCGCCGTTGCCGGGGACACAAGGATTTTAAGAAAGTTGGGAATCAACGGCCTAATCGTTTTTCTTATTTTTCAATTTTCTTTAGGATTTTTTTTAAATTTTCAGCTTCTGCAGAACTCAGCACGGGTCGTGCCCGCTGAACATGCCCCGTGCCCAATCATTGGAACTGGCAATCCTGTTTTAAGTCAGACAGTAAGCTGAACACGGGGCCGTGCCCACTAAACACGCCCCCGTGCCCAAGTTTCAGTTACTGAAAACAGAACCGTAAGATCCCGACGGTTGGTAATTTCTGACACAAACCTGAGTGATACTGATACTTTTTACTTTCGGCACTCTTATGGTACTATGTGGTGTCAATTATGTGGTGGTAACCGTGAGGAATTAAAATGCTTTTTTCTAAATTATAAACCCCACTATATAGACCCATCATTTCCTAGTATCCTTAAGAGGGGCGAAAGTAAAAATAATCCCTATCGCTCCCTCGAATGCGCCCAACCGGATATTCTAGGAGAAATGCTTCTCGATGAATTATTTCAACTAGAAGATCTAATTTTTAATTGGTTAGAAGAACTTAGGGGAGACCTCAAAAATCTTATCCAAGACGATAACCAAGAAGAAAGGTTGGAAACGCATTCAAACAACTTCATTGTTTCCAATGATACTTCTAACTCTAGTGAGGACTTGAGCGATAGTCGTCCCTGTGTCGATTGTGCCGTGAAGGACTCCCCATCGACTTCGTTCGATGCATACATAGACCTGAGCGATTCGACATACACCTTCTTTAACGAGAGCCCGGAAAAGGGTTGGACTTGTCCACCTACATACAGCATAGGAATCACCCTCACCGACAACCTCTTGCGTTCTCGTCTTAATCTAGATCAATTATGGTATCTTAGGCACTTTGGGGTTGTTCCATCTAGTAAGGAACCGCCCGATCCGGAAAAGTTCCTTAAAAATAGACGCACATCATAAAACAGTTTTCCGACACGGGGCCGTGCCCAGGTCAACACGCCCCCGTGTCCACCAAAAGATTCCCTTCTGACTTTTGTCAGAATACGGACAAAATGTGTCAGGATCTTGCCTGCACACGGGGCCGTGTCCAGCCGACACAGGGCCGTGTCCAGCTCGCTGTCGTTTTCTATAAATGCAGCCAAGAACCCTGCACATTTGGACCATCCAGGGACAGAGATTTGGAGGGATTTTCTGACTTACCATCCTAGGTATGTTCTAAAAGAAGGTTCCTACAAGCATCTTGTCCTTTCCTCTTTTATCCATTGCCTTCTTCTTCATCTTTCTTGCACCAAGAACTCCATTAAAGCTTGATTTCAAGCTTTGTTGTGATGTTTATTGAATTTTTGTTCAAGGAATCTTGTTAAAAATAAGTTACATAACATTGTTTTAAGTTATTTCTGCTCAAAAAGCTTCATAAAATAAGAAAAATAATTTGAAACCCCAAGATTCCTTGTTCTAAAAATCTGCAGAAAGTTGAACACGGGGCCGTGCCCGCAGTACTGTTTCATTAAAACGAACTGTTTTTGGTTTATTTTCATAGAATGTCTAGCCAAAACAGCGGAACCTCTTCTGCACACTCAAGGAATAGCCGACGGGAAAGGAGGCCATCGATTGAAGCAACTCTCGTAAGATACGTAATGGCGCTACGTGAAGCACTTGACGAGATGACTTCAGTGGAGGAGGTCCTCATTGACCGTATAAATTATCTCTCAGTGGGGTTGGAAAACAGTTTCCAGGAAATAAACCTCTTGCACCAGAGGTTAAACATTCTGGTAACACCTCCGGTGGAACCAATCCTCCCTCAAGAGGATTGGAACCTCGCACTTGGATTCCAAAATCCTACCGGTTGGGACGACATTCCGGCGGAACCTCCTCTTGAAGAACTCCAAGAAATCCCGGTGGAAAGTACACCTCCTCAACCAAATGCTCATGAGCCCGCTTTTCTTCTCCCTAGGGAGATCAAAGAGTGGCTCATCGATGTATGAGGAGCCCATACCCGTAGGAAGAAGTTATCAAGCCACTTTTAACCGAGAGATCTATCTTTTCGGAAATTTTGCTAGTAGAATAATTAGTAGGCTAGAAACTTCTTGGATTTCTTGTGTTTCTTTAACCTAACTAGCTAGTATTTTAATTTTTAGGACTATTATGTAATTCTCTCTATGATTAATGAATGATGGTTTTAGTTAATTTGGTGTTTTGGATGGTGTTGAATTGAATAAAACACACTTGAGATGGCAAAGGATGCACGGGAAACTTGAACCAGCACTCTATGCAGGAAAACAGAACCGTCCGACAAATTTCTTCGTTTACAGTAAGCTCGGCACGGGCCGTGTCCACCCAACACGGCCCCGTGCTGCACAGTCTGCAGAAAAAGACCCAATTCAGGTAACTGGACACGGTCCGTGTTCACCCAACACGCCCCCGTGTCCAGACTTCTGTTTCTCTTGTTTTAATTTTGTTACTGGCACTTGAACACGAGGCAGTGCCCGGATCACACGGGGCCGTGTTCAACGCCCAGTAACACAAAAATTTTGCTTTCTACACCTTTTTACACATTCAATCAACCTAAAAACTTGTTTTTGGGACACATTGAGGACAATGTGTAATTTAAGTGTGGGGGGGATGCTAAAACCTTGAATCTTGCAAGTCCTAAATACAAGCCTTACACAAAACTCTATTGGAATTGCTAATCACCCCAAATTTTTTTAAAAATTTTCATTTTTTTTTTACTTGTCTAGGTTTAACTCGGGAAATTCAAGTTCTTAAAAAGGTTATATTTTTACAAATTTACAACCGATAGCGTCGTGATAAAAAGAACCAACATAAGAAAATTATGAAAAGGAATGACAAGCTTAGTTAAAATTTAATTATATATACTTGATCACATAAAAACCCATTCCCACAAAAGTGAGTTTTGAGCCTTTATTGAGCAAACACTTACATATCATTTTACTAAATGCTCATTTTCGTTTCTTGTGTGAATAGCCACTTGGTTCTTACGACTCTAGAACTTGCTATGACGATACATTCCCGGTCCTTACCAACTTAAACCCGAGTAAGTAAATGATGGAGGCATTAGGACTAACCCTTTTTATTTCTACACCATTATTTTTTTTTACCACCTACCCAAAATCCCCCTAGTTAGCCCCTTTGAGCCTAAACCTTTTCATTTCATAACCCAAACCAAACACCCTTTTTACCCACCAAAACCTTTTTCATTTTTTTAACCCTTTGTTTTAGTAACAAGTTCGGTTCTTCATATGACTTTTCAAAAAAAAAAAAAAAAAAACAATTGTGATGATGATGATGAAGCAAAAGAAAATAAACAAACAGGTTCATCAAAAATAACTTTGTTTGACTAAATAGCTTCATCAAAATAAAAGTTACAAAAATAGAAAGTCATACGAAAACCGACACTTGTTACGCTTTTCGCCCTTTTTCTACTAACCACTAACCACCAACCCAACCACCTACCTTTAACCCAAGCCTAACCCTTAACCCAGAAAGTCCTCTTGATATTTACAAGGGTATATAAGTTAAAAAGGAGGACGATTGATTGCTTGGCAAGCCTATGGTAGGAGTAAGTTCCATGCCGCTCTCGAGTGATCCACAAAAATACATTTTCGGCCGAGTGTTGAGTGATCCCCGTGAGGTATGTGAACTTGTATATAAATAGAATTTTACAAAGGCATGTTATGCCCTAATAAGTAATTTATCTTATGAAAAGTTTTAAATAAATCATGACGAATAGGATTGTAAATAAATAAAAATTAAATTAAATAAAGAATCTTGGAAATCCCGACACTCTACGACAAGCCCAAAAACCTTTTTCTCTACCCATTCCATTTGGGAGTGTAAATAGCCACATATTAAAGAGTTTTGCTTAAGGACAAGCAAAGATTCAAGTGTGGGGGTATTTGATGTGTTCAAAATGTAACATATAAATTTCATCAAATGAGGCATAAAACTAACCTTTTTTTAGTACTAATGTTGGAAAAAGTGGGCTTTTGTCTTCTTTTTGTATTTTCAGGATTAAATGAGCTCAAATTAACAAAAGAAGCAAAAAGACATCAAAATCTAACATAAATACAAGAAAAGGAACAAGACGTGGCATGCCCGACCCCACAACAGCATCTTCCCAAGCAAAACAAGAGATCAGAAGCTTGAACACGCCCTGTGCTCAGCCAGTACGGGGGTGTGCCCAAGTGTTAGCAGAAAAGACAAAGTGGTAGAAGCTTCTATTGCCCACCACGGGGCCGTGCTCAGCGGACACGGGGCCGTGGTCAACTATAAGATTCGCACAATCCAGGCAAATCTTCATAGTACAAAGATTCTTCTGCACACGGGGTCGTGCTCAGCGGACACGGGGGCGTGGTCAACTAATAAGACAAAGCTGCATTTAATGAAGAAAGAGAGGATGTGGACACGGGGCCGTGCCCACTGGACACGGGGCCGTGCCCGAGCTTCTGTTCAGCCTATAAATAGGAGTGCTTGGCTCAAGCTCAAACCATCCCTTGGTACACCACCTCTCTCACACTTCACCCACCACCCACCACCACCACCATAACACCATCATCCACCACCATCATCCATTCCTTATCGTTTGTCCGTGGTGTCTTGGCATTATTTTACTGTCTATATAAAATAAAAGATTTTCACCATTCATATCTCCACGGTCTATATGGAGGTATGTTGGCTACCTGGTCGGGGGTTAAGGGAACGGTTTTGTAAAGGTCTTGCCATTGTTCAGCGTTTAGAGGTCCTGCAATGGACCTGAGTCAAATTTAGCAGGACCTCCTTCAATGCTTCACGGTATTGGATGGCGGGGGTCCAAACTCTTTGATCCCCTCATAAGTTAACTACTATTAATACTATAACCCGGCTATTTAGGACTGTATCCCTGCTGACTCAGACTACTTAGTCGAGGGTAACGTCACCTCCAAAAGAGGGGCCTACCATAATTTGCATTAATAACTTAATTAATTATCTTCCAATAATCCACCCTTTTAGGATTGTATCCTTGCTGACTCAAACTACTGGGGTGAGGGTAACGTCACCTTCAAAAGAGCGGCCTACTACAATAACTAAGATAATCTCTTAATTATGTGCAAAAGAGCGGAAATAATCAAAGGTTACACTAGATACGAGTCGGAACCAAGTGATTCATCTTGTCTATCTGTTTTTTCTTTTTATTTTATTTTTCAGCATTTAGTTAGTTTTTATTTTTCTTAGTTAAAAACCTTTTTTCTAAACTTTTTATTTTGATTAGACGTTGAGGATAAACCGGTACTAAAAGCTCTTGTGTCCTTGGACGACCTCGGTATCTTGCCAACACTATACTACGCTCACGATGGGTGCACTTGCCCATATGTGTGTTTAGTGTTAATAAAATATCGTGTTTTATAAATTTAAAACTTGGCTAAAATAAGTGTTAAAGGGGCTTAAAATATACACCTAATATATATAACACTTCACACGCATCATGGGTTAATCAACGGTTTTGAATGATGAATCGTATCATCAGTTACAATAAGGCCTTCGGCAGTGGCGAAGCTTGACATTTTCGACGGGGGGTCGAAAACGTATATACCAAAAAATTTCTATACGAAAATGTATTTAAACCATAAATATTTTTCTCAAAAATATCAAAAGTAGGAGAATTACAAGCCAAAATATGAAATCCATCTCCAAATACTTCAAGCCATATTCTTTGCAATCACATCTCTAAAAGAAAGAAAAATGTGGTTTGACCAAAATTCACCTAAGTTAACTAAAATTTTTTAATAGAGTTAGTTGTTTGTAAAAAATGGCAAAAAATGGCAAAAAAAGACAAAAGTTGGGGACTAAAATGGCAGAAAATAAAACTACTTGGACTAAAATGGAAAGAAAAAAACTATTTGGACTAAAGTGCCAATTCTTGTCAAACCTGAGGGACTAAAATGGCAATTTACTCTAAAACTATAGATCCACTTTCAAACTCTATGTGACATTATGAACTAAAACTATAGCTACCATGTAACAAATTTCTCTCGAAAAGATAACGCTATGGTCAAACAAGCTTTCATATACGCGGCAACCAAGTTCTACATCAAAAGCCTCTTGTTCGACGATTTTTACAATCAAAGTTATCACACCATTTATGTAAATTAAAAGAAGAGAGAAACGTTGTCATACTTTTTCGACTTGCACTAAAATTACATGGTTTAACCCGACCCTTTATCCCCCCCCCCCCCCCCCCCCCAAAAAAAAAAAAAAATTTACCACTACTAAACCTAAATGAAAATCAACCAAGTTATACATGACCAATGACTAACCAACACTCAAGACTAATAAAAATGAAAACTTGTACGTCTTGCAACTGAAACAATCTTCCCCATCATTATACAAAGATCACAATCTCTATATTGTATCAATATCAGATGAAGCATAATTGCAGATGTTAAACAGGAACAACCAACATCAATATAAGGCTTCAAATCGTCAGGTTGAAGATCCTCCGTAACGGCGCACAAGAATAGCCCGATACAGGGTGCCAACATGTAGGAAAAAGATAAGGGCTATAATGACATTATCCAATAGACCAAGTACTCCAAACAATGCTGTCAAAAAATCAAAATAACCAGCATTTTATCAAACATATACTTGAGTTAATATATTGTGAAGTGGGCTTGAAGCAATGTACCTTCGGGTATAATGTCCACAGGGCTAAGTACATAAATGGCAGTTGATATTAGTTGTTTGAAAAAGTAGCAACATTAGTGACAAGAGTACGTTTTTTACAACGATTTTGAAATTTACACAAGAAATTATAATAACTGAATCTAACAAAAATGATAAATAATTTAATAGATCAATTCGTTTAAACGGGCCAATACTTGTGTCTTCACTTATGCAATTAACTCTTGCATGCAATCATATTTGCAACAAAATAGAATTAATATTTATCAACTCACAGCCAGATATACGCGTGCTTTAGTGACAAACAGGAGAGATCTTTGAGGATCCATCAGTTCTCGAAACAACCTTTTGAGAAGAAATTACATGTTAGTCTAATTTGAGAGAACTTTATTCCCATTTTACGACCAGCTAACCCTTTTTTCAACATTATGTCCTATTTGCTCATTTTATCACTAAGCACTTGAAATTTTTTAAATATTTTTATATGTATATTATATCAAAATACCCTTGTATATATGCCATTTTACATATATATTTAACAAAAACCTATAATCCAGCCATTTTATAGCTATATTTACTTGCTATTTATATCAAAAGAAATTAATTGTCGCTATTCTCGCTATGAGTCGCTATAACCCTAAATCAGCCATGCTTACCGATTTTACACCGTCCATTGCCGCCTTGAGAGCCGCCACGTTTACCAAATTTGCCAAATCAGCACCTGAAAACCCAGGAGTTCCTCTGGCAACAACCATCAGTAACGGTAGCATTAGAGGGAACCACCGCTAATCCTTGCTCGGAACCGGTAGAACCGAAGGCATATTCTGGTGCGACTTTCAGAAGAGCTACTTTCCCTTTCTTCATTGTCATAATAGTTGTTGATACACTTTTGTGTGGACGCGGCACGTTCGGTTCGAGCCTTTAACGGAATGAAGTCCAAGTCGGATATCCTCCTATCCCACTTGGGTCCGACAAGTTTGTTCCATTTAATTTGTAATGTATAAACGAACAATGCATGTTGTATTTAGGTCCCGAAATCTGAGGATCGATAACGAAAACCGAATCCTTATTTATCACAAACACGGTAACGGGTGCGGAATCCCCGTAACGGTGCAAACCAAACAAAGTGTAAAACACACGCGTAACCAAAGATTCAATATCTATTGATTAGGGATGAGTACAACCCAAACATAATTGTGTCAAAGTCTCACAGCGCTCATCAGTTTCACACAGAATTGTGTCAATTTTGTCAGAAGGAGATAAGATTGTTTTAAAAAAAAATATCTCACCACTCAACTCCTAGATCTTATCCTATCATACATGTTTCTTCCAAAAAGTCAAAACAATATTCAGTTTCGTCGTACATAGATTTGGGCTTCAAAACTGAATTGGGCTTCACATTTAATCAAAACTGATTTGGGCTTCAAAACTATTTCGTCGTACAAGATCTGTTTCGTCATACTGAATTGAGTTACATTCTGATTCGTCGCACATAACAATTTTGTTTCGTCATCCTACTTATGAAATCACTTTCGTCGAGATCTACATCAACTTCATTCTGTTTCGTCACACTTTAAACAATCTGTTTCGTCGACCTCAAAATATCTATCAGTTTCGTCGACCAGAGACAAATCAGTTTCGTCGACCAGAGACAACTGAGTTTCGTCGCACCTTTGAGAAGCTGATTCTTCATCCAACCTTAAATCTGTTTCGTCGATCAGCACACATATTTGTTTCGTCGACCTGTTATCAAGTCAGTTTCATCGCAGTCATATATCATTCCTGTTTCGTCGTCTTTATCTTTCTGTTTCGTCGACCAGCTTACAATTATGTTTCGTCGCACCTGTTATCCTTCTTGTTTTGTCGACCTTCAATCATAAATCAGTTTCGTCGCACATCAATCATAGACATCTGTTTCGTCGCAATACAAATAGCTTTCTGTTTCGTCGCAATACAACTATCATTCTGTTTCGTCGCATAACAAACACAAAGGAGTTTCGTCGAGATACTTGTGATTTTTAATAGAAGACTTGCAAAAGTGTTTTAACAGTTTGTTATTAAGTGTGTGACCAGGTTTTCACTTTCAATTAACAAACATGAGTTGTACTAGCCCTTGGGATTGGAGTACGGATCCACAACCAGCTCTAAAACAGATGTCGATGGCCGAATATATAAGGAGTACCATACCTCAACAACAACAATCTATTAGTGCCAGTCAATGGGCAATGGTGTCGAATCAAAATCAGAGCATTCAAAATCTTTTGCTTAGTGAGAGTGAGACGGGTAGCAACAATCGCCCGCCAAAATTGAATCATATGAATGAATTTCCGACATGGAAAGGTCGTTTCACCACATACGTTCAAGGGCAAAGCACCGATCTTTGGAGGTGTTTCATTACTCCACGCAACAATGCTCTCGAAAAAGCAGCATCAACTGCAGCGGGTTTTACTAATATGCTTGAAGATGACAAGAAAGCCTATGACTTAGTGAAAAAGGCGTTTGCTATTCATACAGAATCGCTTCACAAAGAAATCTATCATCAATTCGCTTACTGTGACGACACGAAAGGGTTATGGGATGCATTGGTAGCGAGAGGAGAAGGAAATGCAGCTTCTAGAAAGACACGTCATGATTTATTGAAGAAAGAGTTTGAATCATTTCGATTCTTGGATAATGAAACTCTAAATGATATGACTTCTCGCTTTTATCATTTGACGAGTGAAATGTGTTCTTATAATGTTGCTGCAACTCATCTGGAAATGATTGCACGGTTTGCTGATGCTCTACCTCCTAAGTGGAGTCCATTCATTGAACTTCTAAAGCATACGGGCGCTATGGATACAACCAATGGCACTCTCTATGAATTCATTCAGAAGTTGGAGTACAAGAACGAAGAGGAAATTCGGAAAGCTAAAATGATTGCACCTCCTCAAAACACGGAAATGTATTTGCCTGGTTTTGGTCCTTCAGCTAGTTCTAGTTCCATTCAGCAACCGAAGCTTCAAACGGCGTTTGTATCCAATACAAGCTCATCACCGTTTCCAGAGTGGAATCAAAGTGCTTATCTTTCACAATCTCAACCTCCACCTAAAGTTACCACTACTCAACAACAGTGGAATCAAAAGGCTTACATGTCACAATCTATACCCCAACCTCAAGCCCTACCACAACAACAGCAAGCTCATTAGACCAACAATCCTCCACCCCTAAACCCTAACACAGTCAAAGTTGATACATCAAACCTCTCAAATGTTAGCATTGAAGTAGCAAAGGAACATATGGAACTCATTAATACTATGGTCAGTGCTTACTGCGGTTTGGTCGCAGGTCAAATTGGAAACATTAGTTTGACCAATGAAGATTACTTACAAATCAACCGTGATGAAATGGAGTTGATGGATATAAAGTGGGCTTTCGCAAGTGCTGTTAGAAGGGCGAAGGACTTTATGGTTCGAACAGGAAGAAGTTCTTTGGAAAGTAAACAAGATACGAAGTACGGATTTGATAAAGAAGCGGTTACATGTTTCAATTGTGGCGAAAAGGGTCACTTCAAACGTGAGTGCACCCGACCAAGCAAACAAGGCAATCAGAACCCTTTCAGAAATCATACGAGTACTTCAAATGTCAATGACAATCAAGACAATCGTGAAAGAAAGATGATTGCGGTGAACAACAATCAGAACCAGACTACCATCAAACACCAATCGAGCATTGACCGTTCAAGCTGATGAAGGGTTTAATTGGTCTTTACAACTTGGGGAAGGTGATCAAGATAAAGGAGGAACAGCGTGTTATGCAAAGATCATCAATCACATCAAGTACGTTCATAAGGAAGAATTTTCTGAAAGTGACGACAGTTCAGGTTATACCGGGAGTTCTGATGAAGAAGGTTCTACTTCGGGCGATTATCATTCTGAACAATTTGAACCGGTACATAATCACATCTTTAGAATACAATAATTATTTATTTGTGCATTATCCAACAACAAAACTTGATTATCTATTAACCTTTTCACTAATGGCATCTTGAACAATGACAACATCGGTGTTTATAGCACATTTTACAACAAAGCCATACCTCGTTGAAAACCCTCACACAAAATATCACTTCATCACTTAACAATTTCTTCAATACCTATAAACAAGCATCAAATAAAAAACTAATAATCGAATAACCAACCTCTGATAAGTAAAAAAATATAAAAAGCTAAAAGATGAGCAATACCTACCCACAACCCATCCTTAAATACAGAAAAAATCAGCAAAATAAATGATCCAATTAAACTGGATGTCACAGAACACAAAATGACGGGACCCACAAAATGAAAATGGCTAAAACCTATAGGACTGCAACATGTGGTAAGAAAGCAAGCAACCATCAGAAAAATACTTACCTTTGATAAGATTTTCATCAAGGAAAGCATTATTTCCATCAGTGGTAGTGAAAATCTGCAAACAGGTCACAAACTCATTAGTTATCTTATCAAAAATGTTTTTATTTACATTGTTGTGGCACAACAAGTCTAACCACATTCATGATTAAATTGTAAACAACCCCAACTACAGGGGTCTTTTTAATGGCAAGTGAGACTCAAAAGCGTGTCTAATTTATTAATTAGATGATTCACTTCCTGCTGAACCACAGCACAGACACTTGAACCAAATAGTTGAGATATCTTCAAGGTTCTTCCTAAAAAGAAATAGCGATTGTTCTTCATAAATCTAGTTAAATAAAGTATTAATCAGATACTTGAGTGTAGTCTTAAATCAAAACCCTAGATCATATATTAAAGCTAGGTTTAACACGAAATTACCTACAATTTATGATAACCAAAACCCTCAATCGTAAATCAAAGCTTCAACTGGTCTGACGGAAGCTACAAGCACCGAGTTTGTGGAGATGAGGGCGATGAAGATGTGTTCGGTCTTGTTTCCAGTCTTCACCAAAAAAGAAGGTGAAGAAAAACCTAGAGATATGGTGATAAGGATATTAGGATGAAAATTACACATACCTGAGCACAACGCTACTTCCGATCTTCACCTGTATACCTCTTTCTTTCTCCCTCTCTCTAACATTCTCTCTTCTCTTGTTCTCTCTATCCTCTGCAAATGAAAAATGAAAAGAAGACAGGGATGTATGGGGAATTGGGTATGAGCGGGAGTTGAAAATTGAATGGACGGTGCAGATCCCAATCCGTGTGGTGTGCTTCTTTGAAAATGGACGGTGCAGATCTCAATCCGTGTTTATTTGAGTAGAAGGGTATAAGTGGAAAGTGATGTTTTATGGTGCTTAAAAGACTTGTACATCATGCTTTAGGGGTGTTTTAAGGGAATTTTTATGACTTTAAGAAGTCCTTTGGATATGCTTTATAAAGTAGTATAGATATATATAATATCCAATTTATATATATATACATATGCATATATATGTAATTTAGGCTAAAAACTGGCATTTTACTGGATACCGGGTATTATATCTAGCGTTTTAATCCCGTGTTAGTGTGTTTTAAATTATTTTTAACACTCTATAAAAATAAACTCACCAAAATATTATTGAACGTTATTTTGTTTGCCTGGACTGGCTACGTTGCCGGTATTTGCAGTTTGCGCGTTATGCTGCGCGGTACGCGCTTAAAATCGCAAAAATAGGGATTTATGTGTTTTTATTAATTTTATCATTCTAAAGTAATAAACTTATCAAATTATTACTAAAATTATTATCAGTTGCCTTGACTGGCTTTGTTGACAGTATTTTGTCGGTACACGCGCTGCATCGCGCGGTACGCGCGTAAACTCGAAAAAATAGAGTTTCCTAGCGTTTTAATTTATTCTTCCATGCGGATATGGTTAAAATAATTATTCTAATCATAACAGACTATTTTTAGGATTTTAACACTGATCGGGTGGTCACCGACATTCGTTTCGCATTTTACTCATTACGCGATAAGCGTTTATCTTAACGTTGCCAACATAATTTTTACCAAGGTTTAAATTTACCAACTTATTAAATTTCACATATAAACATCGTAATCAGTCAAATACAACCTTTTACCTATTCACAACATGTGTTACAATTGTACGGTACGGCCTGAAAAGCCGGGTGTCACTGGTGCAGTAGTGGGTGGTGCCTTTTGTGCTTCTAACAACTGTTGCATCATAGTTTTGATTTCTGCAAAAGTTGTGTCAATCTTGTAAACTCTCTCCGTCAATTCTCTATACTTTAAACCATCACCCAACTTAATGGGATCATCTGATTTCCCACTGGCAGTTTTTGTATCAGTGGTTGACTTAGGGAAAGTTTCCCAGAAATCATCCACTGATGCCCCTTGTTCTTGGTACTGGGGACTTCTTTTGTCACACCCTGCTAGTAGCGGAAGCGTATTGTGTGTAACGTAAGAAAGGTAATCATTGCATCCAAATGTATTTACAACATGAACCAACAACGATGCCATAGATATATAACTTCCAACGAATATTTACATATTTTTCAAAAGTAGTTTCAAGTACCATACATGTTCACAACATTAGACATAACATAGTTATTTGTTTGTTTTACACATCACGAAAGATAGTTTTAACTTAAAACTTAGTAAGGATTTGTTTTCTATATACCCATACGAAGTTGGGATATAGAATACAAACCCTTCAAAAGTGGCAATCGTTGTCATTTGTTTTCCCGAATCCCATAGTGAATCACCGGCTCAAGACCTGTTTCCTGAAATACATGTAGTTATAAAAAGTCAACAAAAGTTGAGCGAGTTCATGCAGTGTTTGTTATCATATGAAATCTCATAAATGTTATCTTGTAATCATGGTATGTTCCGATTCATTCATGGAGTCTGTCAAGGATCTATCAGTGGGTAGCGAGCCCCCTGACATAATGTACCATAAGTAAATAACCAAACCGAGAACACTTTGTCATCATTTGGGATCACAAAAGCACTCCAGGGTATACCAACCAGGAGTGGGGGCGTGCCTCAAGCCCAATAGATCTACACCTTTTGCACCTTGGTCACTAAGTGATTAATGGTTACTAATGTTATCTCCCTACTTATGCACATTGAGCATGTTATCTACTACTCCGTAACTAACATACCAATAGTTTTAGCATGTATTTTCCCTCGATGTTTTTGAAAACAAAACATTGAAAACAGTGAAAGGAGGGACATGAACTCACAAGTTTGCGTTCCGTGTATTATGAAGTGAGCATCCGTATGTGTCAATAACCTACATGTGTACTAATCTCGTTAGACACTAGGTCTTTCGGACCTCATACAAGTTGTTCATCTTGAATTCTTTATTATGTTCTCGTTTGTCATTTTTGGAACAACTTTGTATTTTAGAGCGTTGATAGTTTACTCGCTCGATTGTTATGTGTATACATGTATTCTATTCGTATTGAATTCATAAGCGTATTCATGTATTCTATGTGTATTGACTTATGTGTGATCGGTCTCGTTCTTCACACGTCCTCGTGTAGTGCCCGCAAGCCATTGAGCCTTTGCTCATGTCATTGGGCCGAGCCCATGTCATTGGGCCGAGCCCATGTCATCTATGTTATCGTATCTAACACATGTTTTAATGTTATTGGGCCAAGCCCATGTTATATTGTTATTGGGCCTAACCCATGTCTTTAATGTTATTGGGCCTAACCCATGTCTTTAATGTTATTGGGCCGAGCCCATGTTATATTGCCATTGGGCCCTAGCCCATTACAAACTTTGATAGGCCCAATTCTAACTTCATGAGTCCATTAACATAATCTTGCAATTTTTACCAAAATGTTACCAAGTAGCAAACTTTAAATAAATTCATTTTTCCTATGAAAAATACTTGGTTATATTTATAGTTTTCGACTTTCCGGATTCTTGTTATAGGTCACTTACATATGTGCTCGTTTAAACGTCCAAAATATGTTATTTTAGACTCGACTATGTATTAACTTGTTTACGGTGTCGATATGCCCAAATTGTCGTCAACAATTGTTATGTATTTCCATTTCGGCCATTTTATTTAATTGTCCGATTTTACTAGCATTTCCTGGACCACGTAGGAACATGTTTGTGTATTTATTTTGATCACCCTATAGGTATCTAATACATACATATATATAGCACATATACACATACTTGATATGTCTCAAAATATATAATTTTTCTTACCAAAAATTATACTCACACATTGTTATATTTTTACCATTTATTTTTGTAAAAATATAATTTTAAATTCATAAGAACTTCTTGAATATTTAAACCTTAAACATTCCCATCAAAGTTTCCATAATGACGTTTAAGACCACTAATCGCGTTTAACATTGTTAATCACCCTTTAATCCCTTCTTTAATCGCGATTAGATTTTTTAGAAAAATTCGCCATAGTTTCCCCTAAACTATGACGTTTCCCACGTTACAAAAACGCGTTTAAATCAATAATCAATTCACTAAATCAGCATTATTCACCAAGTTTCTTTTAAACATGTTTATATGTTAGCATACTTCCACATTTCATGAACTTTCATAATACACTTTTTAGATAAACCTTCTTCTAAAAAAAAATTCCAAGTTTATATATTCTTCAAAATCAAGTTATAAACCTTTCTAAACCCTTGTTTCTTTTAACATTTTCAAGAAATATATATATAACTCACGAACATGAAGGTGATGATCTTACATGATTTAAACATAGTATTGTTTGAATCATATTTTTGTGTTCATCATACTAATATTATCATACTTGTAAGTTACTACAACTTACAAGCTTCAAGATCATCATGTCTTCATTTTTCTATGAACTTGTTCTAGCATAAACAACATGATCATTATAAATTTCATGAACAATCAACATAAATATAACAAGTAAACACATAATAATAGTTATATTTAGTGATCTTTATGTTTATGTTTAGGGTTTTTGATTATGTTTATCTGAAATTTCAAGAACAACAACTTGTACTTCCATAAACTACTAGTAATTTAAAGCTTAAAAATGGTGGTTTGAAGACTTACAATATTGCACTAATTTAGACAAGAAAATAAGAAGAAATAAACTCCAAGAAGACTCCTAGTAAAGCTCCATGTATAACCTTTGCATAAGTGATCTTGTTGTGGTTATTATTTAATGAAAAAGAGGTGTTTACTAAAGCTTGAAGATGTGTTAAAGGGGGTGTTTGGCTGCCGAAATGGGGTCCACAAAGGAGAAGCTTTTGTGATTTTTTTGAGAGTTGTTTTTTTTTTGGAAGGTGACTTTCTATGTACTGGACCAGTGGTCACCGGGTTCATGTCTAAGACAATCCCCCGTCAGCCCTGCATTTACGGACGCGATGTTCGATCGGGCCCCGGCCGCCGCGTAAGCTGACTTCCGCCCGGAAACCATACTGCCCCCACACGAGAGACTCGTTGGGGTAACAGCTGGGTAAAACCGGGTTGCCCTCAGGACCGCACCATGCCTCGGTAGGATACGATCCATCATTGGGACGCCCCCCCCCCCTAATGCCACAAGTGGGAGTCGAACCGGTGACCTCCCAAAGGAGGAACCGGCCGACCTAACCACATGGGAGTAAACCACTTGGGCCACGAGAGGGGATAGAGTTTGGGCCACGAGAGTTGTTGAATGATGAAAATGATGATGGCATGTCTTATAAATCTTGAAGTATAGATTTTTCCAACAACTAATCTTCACACCATACTCTAAATATTCCCAAATCCAAGCAAAATCAAGGGGTGGGGTCCACCAAATTTTCAGTCATGATGATGGGGGGGGGGGTAAAATGAAAATATTTTATAACAATTGTTAAAAGAACTAGATATTTTGGTAATTAAGAGGTGTAGGGTGATTAGGGTTTTAAGTACATCGTTAAGGGGTAATTAGTGATTCGGAACCAAAATTATTATTAACTAGTTCACTAAACTAGTAAAAATCATGTTTTAATACTTAGGATGCTTTTCGTTTCGTCGACGGCGTGTTTACGACGCTTTTATGCCGCACCGACGAATATTTCCGCGAGTTGTTTTCTTGCATCCGAAAGTTGTATGAAGTGATTCCGAGTCCCAAGTTTAGCTTAACTAGCTCACTAGACTCTTCGTTTGGTTGTTTCGTGACGAAATTGTCGCTTCCTAGTTCGTCGAGTCGCTAACGGACTAGTTTAGTACATAGCGACATAACGCCGGAAACTTGTGATTATGGACATTCCGTTGATATCATCTTACTGTTTTAGTGTGTTTTTCATCATTTGACATTATTCCGAAGTCCCGGAAATGCTTTGTTATAGGTTCGGACGAGTTAAAAATACTATATTTTAAGCCGAAACGGACATTTTTGAGATTAGGGCGTTATACTGGAAAGTCTTGTTTCTTTGCAAGATGTGTTTTCATAATAATGTTTTGTTATATAAATGGACTCAGTTATGTCATCCGAGTGTAGTTTTTTAGTGTTTCGGTCTGATTTCACGGTTTGCTGGCATGAATAGTGTAACCGTGAATAGTGCACGCAGCACTTTCTACCAACACTTTTAGGACATTGTTTGTTTGGTTTCGCATTACTACGAAAACCAACATATGTTTTAGCTTTGTTTTCTTGTCCTAACACTGTTATCCAGTATACGACACAGTCACGTAATTAAATTACGCTAAATGCATGAGATTAAGAAATATAAATAGTGATTAGATTGTACGGAATTACCAGTTATTTGCCAGTTGTCACATTCTCCCCCTGTTAAAAAGAATTTCGTCCCGAAATTCAAGTTGAGCCATCCTTTGCACGAGTCTTCTTGAACAGGTGGGAATATTTTACCTTAATCTGATCTTCACGTTCCCATGTGTACTCAGGTCCATGACGTGAATTCTAGCGGACCTTGACTAGTTCGATGTTACTTCTCCTTGTCTTGTGGACCTTCCGGTCCATAACCTCAACGGGTTCTTCGGTAAACTGGAACGTGCCGTGTACATGAATTTCATCCGCTGGGATGATAATTGTATCAACGGTCGAACTTTTATTGAGATTCGACACATGGAATGTGTCGTGTATGTTGCTGAATTCTTCTGGCAGTTTCAACTTGTACGCGACGGTACCGATCTTTCCTAGAATCTCAAATGGACCAATGTATATCGGGTTCAGTTTTTCGCGTTTCCCGAATCTAGCTACGCCTTTCCAAGGCGGGACTTTTAGTAAGACTTTGTCTCTAACCTCGAAGGATAATGGTTTACGTCTTTTATCTGCGTAGCTCTTTTGTCTATCACGAGCTGCATTGATACGGTCTCGTATCTTTGCTATCTTGTCAGTAGTCTCTTGGACTAGTTCAGGGCCAATGAGCTGTTTGTCTCCGACTTCCGCCCAACACAGCGGTGATTGGCACTTCCGTCCGTATAGTGCTTCGTATGTGGCGGCCTTGATGCTTGTGTGATAACTGTTATTATACGAGAACTCTACCAGAGGCAAATGAGTATCCCAGTTTCCGCCTAAATACATCACATAGGCGCGAAGCATATCTTCTAAGGTTTGGATGGTTCGTTCGCTTTGTCCATCGGTTTGCGGATGAAATGATGTGCTCAGATCCAGACGAGATCCAAGCGATTCTTGAAATGATTTCCATATTCTTGACACAAAGCGACCATCACGATCCGAGATTATTGAAATAGGCACTCCATGATGTGCCACAATCTCATTGAGGTAGATTTCAGCTAACTTCGCGGTACTGTCTTTTTCACGAATAGGTAAGAAGTGAGCCAACTTGGTTAATCGATCAACGATAACCCATATCATGTCATGACCTCGAGAGGTCCGTGGGAGTCTTGTAATGAAATCCATTGATATCTGCTCCCATTTCCATACAGGATCCTCGGGTTGTTGTAATAACCCAGATGGCTTTTGATATTCGGCCTTGACCTTTGCACAAGTTAGGCAATTCCCAACATAGATCGCAATATACTTCTTGAGTTTAGGCCACCGATAGTGTTCTTTCAGATCCTGATACATCTTATCAGATCCTGGGTGTATTGAATATCTGGACTTGTGTGCTTCATCCAGCACTAAGTCTCATAAGCCACCAAAATAGGGAATCCAGATCTTTCCTCTGAAATATAAAGTGTCATATTTGTTTGTTTCCATGTGTTTCCTTGTTCATCGCAGGTATTCTGCTCGAATATTTCCTGGCTTTAGAGCTTCCCGTTGTGCGTCGCGCACTCGAGTAGTGAAGTTTGTCTGGATTGTTAACTCTAAAGCCCGTACTCGTAATGTTCTAACTCGTTCTTTCCGGCTCAAGGCATTCGCTACAACGTTTGCCTTTCCCGGATGGTACCTGATTTCGCAGTCATAATCGTTCAACAATTCTACCCATCGTCGTTGGCGCATGTTTAATTCCTTTTGGTCGAATATATGTTGAAGACTTTTATGATCAGTGAATATGGTACACTTAGTACCATAGAGATAGTGACGCCAAATCTTTAAAGCGAATACCACTGCGCCCAACTCTAGGTCGTGAGTGGTATAATTCTTTTCATGAACTTTCAACTGTCGTGACGGGTACGCGGTGACTTTTTCACGTTGCATTAATACACAACCCAAGCCCTGGTGCGATGCATCACAATACACCACAAAGTCATCGATGCCGTCAAGGAGTGATAAGATTGGCACTTGGCATAGTTTATCTTTGAGCGTTTGGAATGCCATTTCTTGTTTTTCACCCCAATCGACCTTTCTATCCTTTTGAGTGAGCGAGGTTAGCGGTTGAGCAATTTTGGAAAAATTCTCAATAAATCTATGATAGTATCCCGCTAAGCCTAGAAATTGTCTTACTTCCGTTGAGGTCTTTGGAGTGTTCCAGTTCTTTATGGCCTCTATCTTAGCTGGATCAACATGTATTCCGTTCTCGTTCACCACGTGACCTAGAAATTGTACTTCACGAATCAAAAATTCTCATTTTGAGAACTTGGCGTACAATTGTTCTTTCTTAAGCAACTCCATAATAGTTCTCAAGTGTTGTTCGGGTTCCGCCTCTGTTCGTGAGTGTATTAAATGTCATCAATGAATACGATCACGAACTTGTCGAGGTATGGTTTACATACCCGATTCATCAAATCCATGAACACGGTGGGAGCATTTGTTAAGCCGAAAGGCATAACAAGGAACTCGTAATTCCCATAACGAGTCCTAAACGCTGTCTTAGGAATGCTTTCCTCCTGAATCCTCAGCTGATGGTATCCGGATCTTAGATCGATCTTGGAGTAGAAGCTGGAACCTTGCAACTGATCGAAAAAGTCGTCGATCCTCGGTCGAGGATACCGATTTTTTGATAGTTACCTTGTTTAGTTCTCTGTAATCGATGCACATTCGAAAGGTTCCATCCTTCTTCTTGACAAATAGCACCGGAGCTCCCCAAGGTGAGAAACTCGGTCTAATGAATCCCTTGTCAAGCAACTCCTGGAGCTGAGTAGATAATTCCTGCATCTCCGAGGGCGCGAGTCTATATGGAGCTTTCGTCACCGGTGCCGCACCTGGCACTAGATCGATACGAAATTCCACCTGTCGTTGTGGTGGCAGTCCCGACAAGTCTTCTGGAAAGACTTCGGGATATTCCCTTACCACAGGGATGTCTTCCACCTTACGCTCCTCGGCCTTCTTGTCAACGACATGAGCAAGTAAGGCGATACATCCTTTCCTTAGACATTTTTGAGCTTTCATGCAACTGATGATTCGTAATGGCGTGCCTTGTGATGTATGTAAAATGCAACATATAAATTACATCAATTGAGGCATAAAACTAACCCTTTTTAAGTACTAATATTGGAAAAAGAGTGTTTTTGTCTTCCTTTTGTATTTTCAGGATTAAATGAGCTCAAAAACGCAAAAGAAGCAAAAATATAGCAAAATCCAACATAAATACAAGAAAAGGAATATTAGTGGACTGCCCGACCCCTCAACGGCACCTTCCAAAGCAAAGTAGAGAAATCAGAAGACTGAACACGCCCCGTGCTCAGCCAGCACGGGGCCGTGCCCAAGAAGCAGCAGAAAAGACAAATCTATAGAAGCTTCTATTGCCCATCACGGGGCCGTGCTCAGCGGACACGGGGGCGTGTCGAAAGTACAGCATGCGCATTTATTGTAATTGCGAATTACAATTAATGAGGAGAGAGATTGTCAGACGGACACGGGGCCGTGCCCAGCGGACACGGGGCCGTGTCCAGCTCTCTGTTCAGCCTATAAATAAGAGTGCTTGGATTCATTTCATCTCATCCCTTGGCACACCACCTCTCTCACACTTCATCCACCACCCACCACCATCACAACACCATCATCCACCACCATCATCCATTGTCCATCGTAGAGTGTGTGAGTCGTCTCGGGATCCAAGATTGATCGTAAGAGTTCTTGACAATCAAGGCCATGTTTGCCTAAGTCTCTTACATCACTTGGTGAAGACAAAGTGTCTAGTATAATACTTTTTATTTCTAATCTTTTGCACTTTTTATTTGGTTTTGTATTAATGACTTTAATAACTAGTTACTTATGTTGAAGGTGATCTTTCCTTATCGTTTGTCCGTGGTGTCTTGGCATTATTTTACTGTCTATATAAAATAAAGGATTTTCACCATTCATATCTCCACGGTCTATATGGAGATATGTTGGCTACCTGGTAGGGGGTTAAGGGAACGGTTTGGTAAAGGTCTTGCCATTGTTCAGCGTTTAGAGGTCCTGCAATGGACCTGGGTCAAATTTAGTAGGACCTCCTTCAATACTTCACGGTATTGGATGGCGGGGGTCCAAACTCTTTGATCCCCTCATAAGTTAACTACTATTAATACTATAACCCGGCTATTTAGGACTGTATCCCTGCTGACTCAGACTACTTAGCCGAGGGTAACGTCACCGCCAAAAGCGGGGCCTACCACAATACTGCATTAATAACTTAATTCATTATCTTCCAATAATCCACCCTTTTAGGATTGTATCCCTGCTGACTCAAACTACTGGGGTGAGGGTAACGTCACCTTCAAAAGAGGGGCCTACTACAATAACTAAGATAATCTCTTAATTATGTGCAAAAGTGCGGAAATAATCAAAGGTTATACTAGATACGAGTCGGAACCAAGTGATTCATCTTGTCTATCTGTTTTTCTTTTTATTTTCAGCATTTTAGTTAGTTTTTATTTTTCTTAGTTTAAAACATTTTTCTAAACTTTCATTTTGGTTAGACGTTGAGGATAAACCGGTACTAAAAGCTCTTGTGTCCTTGGACGACCTCGGTATCTTACCAACGCTATACTACACTCAACGATGGGTGCACTTGCCCATATGTGTGTTTAGTGTTAGTGAAATATCGTGTTTTATAAATTTAAAACTTGGCTAAAATAAGTGTTAAAAAGGGCTTAAAATATACACCTAATATATACGACACTTAAACGCGCATCAAGTTTTTGGCGCCGTTGCCGGGGAACACAAGGATTTTAAGAAAGTTAGGAATCAACGGCCTAATCATCTTTTATTTTTCTTTTTAATTTTTTAGGATTTTTCTTAGTTTTTCAGCTTCTGCAGAGCTCAGCACGGGCCGTGCCCGCTGAACACGCCCCCGTGCTCAATCATTGGAACTGGCAATCCTGTTTTACATCAGACAGTAAGCTGAACACGGGGCCGTGCCCACTCAACACGCCCCCGTGCCCAAGTTTCAGTTACTGAAAACAGAACCGTTAGATCCCGGCGGTTGGTAATTTCTGACATAAACATGAGTGATAGTAATTATTTTTACTTTCGGCACTCTTATGGTACGTGGTGTCAATTATGTGGTGGCGAACATGAAGAAGTAAAATGCTACTTCCTAAATTATAGGCCCCACTACATGGACCCACCAACTTCTCACAACCTTAAGAGGGGCGAAAGTAAAAATAAGCACTATTTCTCCCTCGAATGCGCCCAGCCAGATATTCTAGGGGAAATGCTCCTTGACGAGTTGTTCCAACTAGAAGAGCTTATTCTGAAATGGTTAGAAGAGCTTGGGAAGGATTTTATTGATCCACCCCAAGACGATACCCATGAAGAAATGTTGGAACCGCATTCCGACAACCTCGTTGCTCCCGAAAATACCTTCGTACCTAGCAAGGACTTGGACGATAGTCGTCCCTGTGTCGATTGTGCCGTGAAGGACTCTCCATCGACTTCGTTCGGTGCATACATAGACCTGAGCGATTCGACATACACCTTCTTTAACAAGAGCCCGGGAAAGGGTTGGACTTGTCCACCTAGAATGAAAATAGGAATTACCCTCACCGACAACCTCTTGCGTTCTCGCCTTAGTCTAGGACAATTAAGGTATCTTAGGCACTTTGGGGTTGTTCCAACCAGTAAGGAACCACCCGATTTCAACAAAATCCTTAGAAGAAGCAAAACTCCATAAAACAGCCTCCAGACACGGGGCCGTGTCCAGGTCAACACGCCCCCGTGCTCATCAAAGAGATTCTCTGCTGATTTGGTCAGAATACGGACAAAATGTGTCAGGAATTCCTCTGCACACGGGGCCGTGTCCAGTCAACACGGGGCCGTGTCCAGTGCACTGTCGTTTTCTTTAAATGCAGCCTGAATCCTGCTCATTTTTTACCACTTCAAAAGACAGAGATTCCTGGGATTTTCACTCATACCATCCTAGGTAAGTGCTAAAAGAAGGTTCCCAAAGACCCTCTTGTCCCTTCCACTTTTACTCATTTCCTCCTCTTTAAAAATTTTTCAAAATTTCCTCCATGGAAGCTTGGAAATCTCTTGATTCCAACCCTCTATGTGAAGTTTGTAAGATTATTTGCTAAGGATTCTTGCTTAAAGTTAGTTGTATAACTTTGTTTTAAATTATCTGAGCTTAAAACCCAGATAAAAATCATAAAAATAATTTAAAACTCCAAGATTCTTTAGCCAAAAATCCTGCAGACAAATGGACACGGGGCCGTGCTCAACGAGCACGGGGCCGTGTCCAGGGGCTCTGTTTTGTAAAAATTTAGCTCTCTTCGGTTTCCTTCACAGAAAATGGCAAGCAGAACAAGCGGATCATCTTCAAGAAATAACCGACAAGGGAGGAGATCTTCAACAGCAGAAGACTCTCTTGTAAACTATGTTTACGCTCTAAGGGAGGCTATTGATGAAATGACGGGAGTGGAAGAAGCATTGGTCGACCGTATCAACCATCTTACAGTAGGGCTGGAGGGCTATCTCCATGAAGTAAACCTCTTGCACCAGAGGTTGAACCTTCTCGCCTCCCCGCCTTTGGTACCTATAATAACCCAAAGGGCGTGGAACATGGTACCCGAAGTTGTCATTCCAGCCGAATGGTACGCCATGCACCAAGAGCTTCCGCGAAGAGTGGTGCAAGGAGTCCCGGTGAATGTTCCCCCTCAACCACCAGCAGCAGAGGAAAATGAAGACGCATTCTTCCTCCCTAGGGAGATCGAAGAATGGCTTTAAAACAACGTCTAGGGAAGAATTCGTTCGGCTAAAAGTCCTACTATATCGGGAAACCATTCTCGAAATTTTCTTAAAATAGTAGAACTCCTTATGATAACCTCGTGTACCTGCTGACCTATTTAGTTAAGTTTTAGTTTTATTTTAATTTAGGAATATGTAAGTTCTCTCTATGATGAAATGAAATGATGGTTTTAAGGTTTGGATGGTTTGTAAAACACACTCATGGTGGTAAAGGATGAAAAAGGGAACGAGAAAAATGATCCCATGCACAAGAACAAGGCAACCCGACAATTCTCTCCATTCCAGAAGGTTCAACACGGGCCGTGCCCAACCAACACGGCCCCGTGCCGAACCACCTGCAGAAAAACGCCCAGTACAGGTACCTGGACACGGGTCGTGTTCACCCAACACGCCCCCGTGTCCAGACTTCTGTTTCTCTTATTTTAATTTTGTTACTGGCACTTGAACACGGGGCCGTGCCCGGATAACACGGGGCCGTGCCCGGATAACACGGGGCCGTGTTCAGTGCCCAGTAACACAAAATTTTTGTTTTTTAAACACTATTTTACACATCTAATCAACCTAAAAATTTTATTTTTGGGACACATTGAGGACAATGTGTAATTTAAGTGTGGGGGGGGGGATGCTAAAAACCTTGAATTTTGCAAGTCCTAAATACAAGCCTTACACAAAACTCTATTGGAACCGCTAATCACCCCAAATTTTTTCAAAAATTTCATTTTTTTTTACTTGTCTAGGTTTAACTCGGGAAATTCAAGTTCTCAAAAAGGTTATATTTTTACAAATTTACAACCGACAGCGTAGTGATAAAAAGAACCAACATAAGAAAATTATGAAAAGGCATAGCAAACTTATTTAAAATTTGATTATATATACTTGATCACATAAAAACCCATTCCCACAAAAGTGAGTTTTGAGCCTTTATTGAGCACACAATTACATAGCATTTGAATAAATGCTCATTTTTCGTTTCTTGTGTGAATAGCCGCTTGGTTCTTACGACTCTAGAACTTGCCATGACAATACATTCCCGGTCCTTATCAACTTAAACCCGAGTAAGTAAATGATGGAGGCATTAGGACTAACCCTTTTTATTTCTACACCATTATTTTTCTTTTTCTTTTACCACCTACCCAAAAATCCCCCTAGTTAGCCCCTTTGAGCCTAAACCTTTTCGTTTCATCACCCAAACAAAAACCCTTTTACCCACCAAAACCTTTTTCATTTTTAACCCTTTATTTTAGTAACAAGTTCGGTTCTTCGTGAAAAAAAAAATGTGTGTGATAAGGATGAAGCAAAAAGAAAATAAACAAACAAGTTAATCAAAAATAACTTAGTTTGAATAAAAGCTTCACCAAAATAAAAAATTGCAAAAATACGAAAACCGACACTTGTTACGCTTTTTGCCCTTTTTCTACTAACCACTAACCCAACCACCTACCTTTAACCCTAGCCTAACCCTTAACCCACAAAAGTCCTCTTGATATCTACAAAGGTATAAAAGTTAAAAAGGAGGAGGATTGATTTCTTGGCAAGCCTATGGTAGGAATAAGTTCCATGCCGCTCTCGAGTGATTCACTAAAAATACACCTTCGGCCGAGTGTGAGTGATTTCCCCGTGAGGTATGTGAACTTGTATATAAATAAAATTTTAAAAAAGGCATGTTATGCCCAAATAAGTAATTCCTTTTATGAAAAGTTCTAAATAAATCATTACGAATAGGATTGTAATTAAATAAAAATAAAACCCAAAAAGATCTTGGAAATCCCGACACTCTACGACAAGCCCAAAACCTTCTCTTCTACCTATTCCATTTGGGAGTGTAAGCCACATATTAAAGAGTTTTGCTTGAGGACAAGCAAAAGTTCAAGTGTGGGGGTATTTGATGTTTGTAAAATGCAACATATAAATTACATCAATTGAGGCATAAAACTAACCCTTTTTAAGTACTAATATTGGAAAAAGAGTGTTTTTGTCTTCCTTTTGTATTTTCAGGATTAAATGAGCTCAAAAACGCAAAAGAAGCAAAAAGATAGCTAAATCCAACATAAATACAAGAAAAGGAATATTAGTGGACTGCCCGACCCCTCAACGGCACCTTCCAAAGCAAAGTAGAGAAATCAGAAGACTGAACACGCCCCGTGCTCAGCCAGCACGGGGCCGTGCCCAAGAAGCAGCAGAAAAGACAAATCTATAGAAGCTTCTATTGCCCATCACGGGGCCGTGCTCAGCGGACACGGGGGCGTGTCGAAAGTACAGCAGGCGCATTTATTGTAATTGCGAATTACAATTAATGAGGAGAGAGATTGTCAGACGGACACGGGGCCGTGCCCAGCGGACACGGGGCCGTGTCCAGCTCTCTGTTCAGCCTATAAATAGTAGTGCTTGGATTCATTTCATCTCATCCCTTGGCACACCACCTCTCTCACACTTCATCCACCATCACAACACCATCATCCACCACCATCATCCATAGTCCATCGTAGAGTGTGTGAGTCGTCTCGGGATCCAAGATTGATCGTAAGAGTTCTTGACAATCAAGGCCATGTTTGCCTAAGTCTCTTACATCACTTGGTGAAGACAAAGTGTCTAGTATAATACTTTTTATTTCTAATCTTTTGCACTTTTTATTTGGTTTTGTATTAATGACTTTAATAACTAGTTACTTATGTTGAAGGTGATCTTTCCTTATCGTTTGTCCGTGGTGTCTTGGCATTATTTTACTATCTATATAAAATAAAGGATTTTCACCATTCATATCTCCACGGTCTATATGGAGATATGTTGGCTACCTGGTAGGGGGTTAAGGGAACGGTTTGGTAAAGGTCTTGCCATTGTTCAGCGTTTAGAGGTCCTGCAATGGACCTGGGTCAAATTTAGTAGGACCTCCTTCAATACTTCACGGTATTGGATGGAGGGGGTCCAAACTCTTTGATCCCCTCATAAGTTAACTACTATTAATACTATAACCCGGCTATTTAGGACTGTATCCCTGCTGACTCAGACTACTTAGCCGAGGGTAACGTCACCGCCAAAAGCGGGGCCTACCACAATACTGCATTAATAACTTAATTCATTATCTTCCAATAATCCACCCTTTTAGGATTGTATCCCTGCTGACTCAAACTACTGGGGTGAGGGTAACGTCACCTTCAAAAGAGGGGCCTACTACAATAACTAAGATAATCTCTTAATTATGTGCAAAAGTGCGGAAATAATCAAAGGTTATACTAGATACGAGTCGGAACCAAGTGATTCATCTTGTCTATCTGTTTTTCTTTTTATTTTCAGCATTTTAGTTAGTTTTTATTTTTCTTAGTTTAAAACATTTTTCTAAACTTTCATTTTGGTTAGACGTTGAGGATAAACCGGTACTAAAAGCTCTTGTGTCCTTGGACGACCTCGGTATCTTACCAACGCTATACTACACTCAACGATGGGTGCACTTGCCTATATGTGTGTTTAGTGTTAGTGAAATATCGTGTTTTATAAATTTAAAACTTGGCTAAAATAAGTGTTAAAAAGGGCTTAAAATATACACCTAATATATACGACACTTAAACGCGCATCACCTTGTTTCTCCCCGTGTACTGGAAAATGTTCTCCATCGGGTAGGGGGATGCGTATGATCTTCTCATGACATATGACTTCGGCTCGATTATCGGATAACCAATCCATACCAATAACGACATCGAAACTACCTAACGGAACTGGTAAGAGATCTATGTCGAACTTTCGTTCACCCAGTTCTAAGGTACACATCTTTATGATTTCCCCCGATTCTACTAATTCACCATTAGTTAATTTAATCGAATATGGAATATTTAATTTATTCGATTCTACCCCAAGTATGTTTCTAAATTCTTTAGAAATAAAGCTATAATCAGCTCCAGTATCGAAAAGAATAGATGCAAAGTGATTATTGACAAGGAACGTACCGGTCCCCAGATGTACCTTTCGATTCTCTTGTATTCGGGATCCACCAAGTATGGGACTACACGTGATAAATCGTGGAATCGCTGCGTGTAACCCGCAATATCCGCACCAATCATTTTCAAATTCCAGAATTCCGTTTCTAGCTTCTGGATTTCTGACCTTGAACAATACTTTTTCCTCATCAATTCTTTTAGTTCCACCCAGGTTAGACCGTACGCAGCGGTTTCGCCTTTTGTTTGGACCTGGAAGTTCCACCACGATAGTGCCCCATCAATGAATAGTCCGGTGACATAAGTAACCCTTTGTTCAGCAGGGCACTTGCTCATTCAAATAACTGAGTCGGTCTTCTTAGTCCACCGAATGAAGGAAACAGCACCTCCCGTACCGTCAAAATTTAGAGGTTTGCAGTCTAAGAACTGCTTATAAGTGCAACCTGAAATTATCATATGCACAATTCCAAGAGTGAGTATCAAGAGCACGATTAGAATGGATGAGAGTATCGCATAGATTAATGATTAACCAAGCATTACCAGTCGGATGATTGCCTCCAGAAGTACCACCTGTTCCACCGCTTTGTTCAGTGCGGTTAGCTTCGTATTGAGCAATTGCTTGGGAAATGCGTTCGTTCAATTCTTCTTGTGTTGTCGGCAGCGGGTTCGTATTTGTTTTTCCACGGCGGGGCGACATTGTCTTCTAAATAAAATACTGATCTCCATTAGACAAGTATTTAATAATAAATATTGTCAAGTATATATATATATATATATATATAAACACATCGGGTTTATATAGATAAGAAATGCGTACACACGTATACATGACATAACCACATAATCGGAAGCACGCATAACCACAACGTCATCACAATGGTCGTATAACTCAACATGTAGAAAACACCATGCCACAACATAACATCAACCATATGTCCACCATGTCATAACAATATCAACCACAATAACATCACATAACCATAATATCAACCACAACATAAAAGAAATACAATGTGAAATACAGAAAACATACTTTTATACATAATGACAACTTGTTACATTTGTTCATGAAGATCAAAAGGACTTAGGGATACATATCCCTAGTCAGTACAAGTCACAATACAAAAGTAAGATTTTATACTACATTGCATCTTCATGTCTTCCAGTTGTCTTCAAAAGTCTTGATCTTTAGAAGCCTTGATCTTCACAAAAGTGATGGTCTCCCCAAAAGATAGCTATATACATACGACTAACATAAGACAACCATACAACCGAAAGACTACTAGTGTGGAGATGGCGGGAGTGATGACTGTAGTAGTGGTGGTGGTGATGGAGGGGGTGACGCTGGTAATGGTGGCTGTGGTGATGCAGGTGGTGGTGGTGTGATAGTGGCAAGGACCGCAGCTAACTGGGCATCAAGCTCTCGAGTCCTATGGAAGAGTATGGAAAACTGGATGTCATAGGATATCATCCTATCCACCATGGTAGTCGGAGGAAAGTGAGAAGGATGATAAGGGTCCGAAGGGTCCATGCCCGGTGGGGGTATACCGGCATATAATCTAGCATAGTCGGAGGCAAGTCCGGCGGGCTGGGATGGTCCCGCAACATAGGGGTCCTGGGGTGTACTAGATAACGGTTGATATGATGACGGTCCAGACTGGTAATGAGGTGGGGGATACATGGGATGTGGAAATCCTTGTAGGTGCATGGGGTCAGTAGTGGGAGTAGGTGCTACAGCAGCATGGGTGGGTAGTACAGTATCAGGGGATGATGCAGGGGTGTGAGTAGAGGGAGCAGTACTAGACGCGGTAGATGAAATATCAACAATAGACACGACCGGAGAGGGTAACTCAAGTATAACAACATCATGGATCTCTCCGTCACCTAACATCGTCAAGGTGCTCAACAGGTACTATTGGGACGACATCATCGTCCTCAAGATCAACAAATGGAACAACAGCTAGTGGCTCGGCCAGATGCACAATCATATGCTCACCCTCCGGGTGGCCGTAAATAATAATACCATGAAGGGGCTGTGGCATAGCCAGCACGTCGTCCTCAGGTGGGACGGGATCCTCCCCGAAAGCTGCAAGAGCAAAAGGTTGGAAATCATCCAACATGTAGCCATCGTCTGAAGAGGCACTGTGCTCGGAACTGTCGTCCGAAGAAATGATAATGATGTCTGGCTCATACTCATCATCCGGCACTACCAGCATCGGATCCACCTCTGAAAGGTCCGAAGAAGAAGATGAAGACATTGATCCTGGCAAACAATCCGTACAATATGCATATATGTTGTTAGGAAATGTATTACTACTCATGATATATTCCATGCAATCACTATATATCTCATGCAATGCTTTGTTCTCGTGTTTCACATGTAATCCTTAGTGTTTTCAAGTCTATTCCTTATTGACTATTCATGTATTGACTCTTATCTGTTACTTATAATTGAGCTCGCGTGATAGATACTCATGTTATAGACACAGTGAAAACCTTTTGTCATTTTTGTCATACTTTTGAAATCACTTTTGTAATGTTATCGACTTTGTTTTCACGTGTGAGCCCTTCGGTGATTGTAGACCAAACTTTAATAAAAGTTTTTCCCCGGTTCACTACAATCGGAGCTCTGATACCAATCTGTCACACCCTGCTAGTAGGGGAAGCGTATTGTGTGTGACGTAAGAAAGGTAATCATTGCATCCAAATGTATTTACAACATGAGCCAATAACGATGCCATAGATATATAACTTCAAACGAATCTTTACATATTTTCCAAAAGTAGTTTCAAGTACCATACATGTTCACAACATTAGACATAACATAGTTATCAGTTTGTTTTACACATCACAAAAGATAGTTTTAACTTAAAACTTAGTAAGGCTTTGTTTCCTATGTACCCATACGAAGATGGGATATAGAATATAAACCCTTCAAAAGTGGCAATCGTTGTCATTTGTTTTCCCGAATCCCATAGTGAATCACCGGCTCAAGACCTGTTTCCTGAAATACATGTAGTTATAAAAAGTCAACAAAAGTTGAGCGAGTTCATGCAGTATTTGTTATCATATGAAATCTCATAAATGTTATCTTGTAATCATGGTATGTTCTGATTCATTCATGGAGTCTATCAAGGATCTATCAGTGGGTAGCGAGCCCCCTGACATAATGTACCATAAGTAAATAACCAAACCGATAACACTTTGTCATCATTTGGGATCACAAAAGCACTCCAGGGTATACCAACCAGGAGTGGGGGTGTGCCTCAAGCCCAATAGATCTACACCTTTTGCACCTTGGTCACTAAGTGATTAATGGTTACTAATGTTATCTCCCTACTTATGCACATTGATCATGTTATCTACTACTCCGTAACTAACATACCAATAGTTTTAGCATGTATTTCCCCTCTATGTTTTTGAAAACAAAACATTGAAAACAGTGAAAGGAGGGACATGAACTCACAAGTTTGCGTTTCGTGTATTATGAAGTGAGCGTCCGTACGTGTCAATACATGTGTACTAATCTCGTTAGACACTAGGTCTTTCGGACCTCGTACAAGTTGTTCATCTTGAATTCTTTGTTATGTTCTCGTTTGTCATTTTTGGAAAAACTTTGTATTTTAGAGCGTTGATAGTTTACTCGCTCGATTGTTATGTGTATACATGTATTCTATTCGTATTGAATTCATAAGCGTATTCATGTATTCTATGTGTATTGACTTATGTGTGATCGGCTTCGTTCTTCACACATCCTCGTGCAGTGCACACATGCCATTGAGCCTTTGCTCATGTCATTGGGCCGAGCCCATGTCATTGGGCCGAGCCCATGTCATCTATGTTATCGTATCTAACCCATGTTTTAATGTTATTGGGCCAAGCCCATGTTATATTGTTATTGGGCCTAACCCATGTCTTTAATGTTATTGGGCCGAGCCCATGTTATATTGCCATTGGGCCCTAGCCCATTACCAACTTTGATAGGTCCAATTCTAACTTCATGAGTCCATTAACATAATCTTGCATTTTTTTACCAAAATGTTACCAAGTAGCAAACTTTAAATAAATTCATTTTTCCTATGAAAAATACTTGGTAATATTTATAGTTTTTGACTTTCCGGGATTCTTGTTATAGGTCACTTACATATGTGCTCGTTTAAACATCCGAAATATGTTATTTTAGACTCGACTATGTATTAACTTGTTTATGGTGTTGATACGCCCAAATTATCGTCAACAAGTGTTATGTATTTCCATTTCGGCCATTTTATTTAATTGTCCGATTTTACTAGCATTTCTTGGACCACGTAGGAACATGTTTGTGTATTTATTTTGATCCCCCTATAGGTATTTAATACATACACATATATAGCACACATACACATACTTCATATGTCTCAAAATATATATTTTTTCTTAACAAAAATTATACTCAAACATTGTTATTTTTTTACCCATTTATTTTTGTAAAAATATAATTTTAAATTCATAAGAACTTCTTGAATATTTAGACCTTAAATATTCCCATCATAAGTTTCCATAATGACGTTTAAGACCACTAATCGTGTTTAAGATTGTTAATCACCTTTTAATCCCTTCTTTAATCGCGATTAGATTTTTAGAAAAATTCGCCATAGTTTCCCCTAAACTATGACGTTTTCCCACGTTACAAAAACACGTTTAAATCAATAATCAATTCACTAAATAACCATTATTCACCAAGTTTCTTTTAAACATGTTTATATGTTAACATACTTCCACATTTCATGAACTTTCATAATACACTTTTTAGAGTAAAATGCACGGATAGTCCCTGTGGTTTATCAAAGTAACACCTATAGTCCCTAACTTTTCAAAATTACACTCGTGCTCCCTGTGGTTTAACAAGTTATTACTCGGATAGTCCTTAGAGTGGATGGATGTTAGTTATCTCAGTTAAGTGGGTGTGTAATGACATATTTACCCTTACTAAAAGAGAAAAAGAATAAAAATATTTAAATTAAAAAGTTATAAATTGAACCCACTTTTTTTATTTGAAGTAAAAAAAACCACCCCCACCCTACCCTTCTTCTCCATTCACCTACACCTTCTTCTCCATCCACCTGCAACCTCCACCCCCACTACCATCCCTACCCCCTACCTCGCTTCTCCGGCCAACACTCCCTTTCTTCTCCGGCCACATCGTAATGTCGTCCACTGCAAATCTTCCAAAACCAAGACTCTATAACACATATATTGTAAAGCTAGGTAAATTCGATTGGTGTAGACGATGGACTCCCGTCACAGATTTTCCATAGATTCCATAAACAGATTGAAGTTTCTAATATGAGTCATGAGCAGAATCAACGATGTCACAAACAGACGGAAGTTTTGGGGGTTTCTGCAAATGAACAGATTTGTTGAAGTTTTAAACATGAGGCACGAGCAGGACTATCATTTGATTGCCGATTCAAAATGGGTGTAGATTAATCCACTGTAAGTTTTGATTTTTTTTACGAATGAGGTTGTTAATGGTTTAATTTTGATCACTGGTTCAGGAAAGAGATCATGTAATTTTCTTATTTTGATTTTTCTGTTGTCCCTGTTTCTTATAGTTTTATGTTGACAAATAAATTTTGTTAAAATACTCATACTTAATATTTTAAAACTTACAATTGGATCCGATGAAAATGTACAGAAGCACATATACAACCTTGAATCTATTGGAACAAAAACCTAGACCTGTGGTAAACGAGATGACGATGTCACCGGAAAGAAAGGGTGTGTTTGGCCGGAGAAGGGAGGGAAGGGTAGGTTTTAAGGAATTATGTTAATATAATATAGATGTGGTCCACTTAACTCTTTTAGTAAGGGTAATTATGTCCTTTCACACCCACTTAACTGAGATAACTAACGCCCATCCACTCTAAGGACTATCCGAGTAACAACTTGTTAAACCACAAGGAGCACGAGTGTAATTTTAAAAAGTTGAGGACTATAGGTGTTACTTTGACAAACCACAGGGACTATCCTTGCATTTTACTCCACTTTTTAGATAAACCTTCTTCTAAAAAAAATTCCAAGTTTATATATTCTTCAAAATCAAGTTATAAACCTTTTTAAACCCTTGTTTCCTTTAACATTTTCAAGAAATATATATATAACTCAAGAACATGAAGGTGATGATCTTACATGATTTAAACATAGTAATGTTTAAATCATATTTTTGTGTTCATCATACTAATATTATAATGCTTGTAAGTTACTACAACTTACAAGCTTCAAGATCATCATGTCTTCATTTTTCTATGAACTTGTTCTAGCATAAACAACATGATCATTATAAATTTCATGAACAATCAACATAAATATAACAAGTAAACACATAATAATAGTTATATTTAGTGATCTTTATGTTTATGTTTAGGGTTTTTGATTATGTTTATCTTAAATTTCAAGAACAACAACTTGTACTTCCATAAACTACTAGTAATTTAAAGCTTAAAAATGGTGGTTTGAAGACTTACAATATTGCACTAATTTAGACAAGAAAATAAGAAGAAATAAGCTCCAAGAAGACTCCTAGTAAAGCTCCATGTATAACCTTTGCATAAGTGATCTTGTTGTGGTTATTATTTAGAGAAAAAGAGGTGTTTACTAGAGCTTGAAGATGTGTTAAAGGGGGTGTTTGGCTGTCAAAATGGGGTGCACAAAGGAGAAGGTTTTTGTGATTTTTTTGAGAGTTGTTGAATGATGAAAATGATGATGGCATGTCTTATAAATCTTCAAGTATAGATTTTTCCAACAACTAATCTTCACACCATACTCTAAATCTTTCCAAATCCAAGCAAAATCAAGGGGTGGTTTCCACCAAATTTTTGGCCCTGATGATGGGGGGGGGGGGGGGTAAAATGATACTATTTTATAACAATTGTTAAAAGAACTAGATATTTTGGTAATTAAGAGGTGTAGGGTGATTAGGGTTTTAAGTACATCGTTAAGGGGTAATTAGTGATTCGGAACCAAAATTATTATTAACTAGTTCACTAAACTAGTAAAAATCATGTTTTGATACTTAGGATGCTTTTCGTTTCGTCGACGGCGTGTTTACGACGCTTTTATGCCGCACCGACGAATATTTCCGCGAGTTGTTTTCTTGCATCTGAAAGTTGTATGAAGTGATTCCGAGTCCCAAATTTAGCTTAACTAGCTCACTAGACTCTTCGTTTGGTTGTTTCGTGACGAAATTGTCGCTTACTAGTTCGTCGAGTCGCTAACGGACTAGTTTAGTGCATAGCGACATAACGCCGGAAACTTGTGATTATGGACATTCCGTTGATATCATCTTATTGTTTTAGTGTGTTTTTCATCATTTGACATTATTCCGAAGTCCCGGAAATGCTTTGTTATAGGTTCGGACGAGTTAAAAATACTATATTTTAAGCCGAAACGGACATTTTTGAGATTAGAGCGTTATACCGGAAAGTCTTGTTTCTTTACAAGATGTGTTTTCATAATAATGTTTTGTTATATAAATGGACTCAGTTATGTTATCCGAGTGTCATTTTTCCGTGTTTCGGTCTGATTTCACGGTTTGCTGGCATGAATACTGTAACCGTGAATAGTGCACGCAACACTTTCTAACAACACTTTTAGGACATTGTTTGTTTGGTTTCGCATTACGACGAAAACCAACATATGTTTTAGCTTTGTTTTTTTTTTGTCCTAACACTGTTATCCAGTATACGACACAGTTACGTAATTAAATTACGCTAAATGCATGAGATTAAGAAATATAAATAGTGATTAGATTGTACGGAATTACCAGTTATTTGCCAGTTGTCACATCTTTCTTCAAAAGAGGTTACCATTTTAAGTGAACCAGTGAATACTGGAAACACTCTGGTTCCCAAAGAAGAAATTGCCTTCAAGGAAGTCTTAGGGATGAAACTACTGTCCAAGTGTAAACCAGTGGGTTCAACACTTGTAGTAGCTGCTTCACTTGAACTACCACCAAGAGTTACATGTAACTCAAGGGGTGTAACCTCCTCAATTGTTGGTGGGTTAGCAATGATAGGGAGCTCAGACTCAGTCACTTGTTGTGGCATATTCTCAGTGATAAGTGGTTGAGAAGAACTGATTTCTGTCTGAGCTATATCAAGAGAATCCAACAAAGGCATTATTGATGGTGGAATTGTGGCAGTGAGTATGGGTGTGGAAAGAGAATTTGCCCCGGGAGCTGGGCCATGGATGATGGAATCAAGTGATTCCAGAGCATCATAATGTGGTGTCCCTGTTCTTACGACCTGATCTTTTTTAGAAGAAGCAGGAGGAGTTTGAGGCTCAGGTCCAACTGCTGTAAGGAAGTAGCAGCAGTGGTTATTGGTGACTTTTGTGTTGTCACTGGTAGTTGCTCTGGGATCTCATCTTCCAGAGTTACCTTTTTTGTAGGTTTGGGGGGCTTTTGTGATTTTTTTCTGTTTTGGTCTTTTGGTGGTTTTAGGTGTGGGTTTCACAACAGTTGTTTTGCTGCTGTGATCAGCTTGAGCAGTGGGCTCAACAGCAGGTACCTGAGGAGCAGTGGTTGCTGCTAAAGTCTGCTCAGGAACCTCTGCTTGTGTTTTGGAAAATTTTGACAGCCGTGTGAAGGTTTAAGGAGTTAGGCTGTTTATTTGACAAGGTTCTCCTTGGATAAGCACATGAGCATTATCCTTTGAAAATTTCTTTTGAAAATAGTAACTTAAAAACCTTGGAAATAGTAAAAATGATTTTTATTAACATTTTTGACCAGATCATTGAAGATCTCCTGGGAGTAGTCAAAGTTTTCCATTCAGTATAGCATAACCCAGGTATTGGATCTTCAATGGAATTTCATTGAAAGCAATGGTCTTGTTTGATACACACATTAGGAGGGTATGAAATAAAAACCTTGTAGCAGGAGGAAAACTGCCCTTTTGTAGAGTATCTTTTTTCATTTCCTCTCCATACCCCCTCTCAAGAAAGTCAGTTTGATACTCTGTTTTAGGGAAAGAAGTTTTACCTTGAAGATCATTGAGTTCAAAGACCTCCGAAATGGATTGAGGTGTTATTGTGACTGGAACTCCCTTTATCGAAGAATTAATGGCTAAGGGCTTTTTATCTTCAGGACCATTTAACCATATTTCTGCATGATATTAGTGTGTTTAAATGTTGATTATTGCTGAATTTAGCATTTTAAGTGAGTTTTAGGCACTTTCCGGCACTTAAATTATCACTAGGAAGGCAGTTTTGTAATCCTTACTTTCCTACACACTATACTAGTGTAATATTTGGTTTCTGGCTCATTCTGTGTCTTAATACAATGTATGCCTATGTACTAAACTCCGTCAGCATTTTTCTGATCTCTCTGATAACTGTGCTAACTGTGTTTCGTGCATCATTTGAATCAACAAAGTTCTTATGCAATAATGATATGAAATTAAGCAATATGTGATGCATATGTATGTATGATAACAATAGTCAGAAAGCAATTCAAGTTATTAATTGTAATTCAGAACAGTCATTAAGCCATAATTACTATTTAATAGTTGTACGGATAGCTGGAATTTTGACAGTTGTCACATTCTCCCCCTGTTAAGAAAATTTCATCCTCGAAATTTAATCTACATTAACTCCTTAGGGTTACCTTATGCGTGCATGGATATGAATAATATCAAAGTAATCAACCACGAAATCGAAACAAGACTTATTTGAATCAGGTGAATTTAGAGATATATTACAGCCATAGGAACCCAGTGGTTGAAAGGTATGTGTTTCAGAATTCGATGTCAAAAGATACGAGATGCATAGATGTATAACCTATTGTAACTTAGTCAACAGGGGTTCAACAAAAAAGGATTTTTGGCCAATAGAATTCCAAACGATCGTTTACAATATGCAAATGAGTTCTGGAGGCAATAACATCCGTGAGATGAACTCAGAATCAACAAGCTTAAACGTAATAATGACATGAAAATGATCCGTCAACTTTCGAACAAAGAAATGAATAAAATTAGTGTGTTAACATTATTGAATTGCGAGAATTCTCCGAAATGAAATACAACCGAACCTGGTGTATCATCATCTGAATTTGTAGTTGCATAAGAGTGTTTAAATGACGGGTCAAACAAAAGTATACGTAGTTTCGTATGAAACGGTTGACCATGACTAGCACAAGCTACAAGTTTGTACCGACACCACAAGGTGTCGTAATGACATAATTCAATAATAGCGGTGACAGAACAAGTTCACCGTGTTTGAAATCAAATGAAAGTGTAATAAAGCAAACCTGAAATTTTGATTCAAACGGCATCGTAGGATTTTCCAATTGAATATAGAGCACCAAAGAACTACTGTTTCTGATCGAAGATGAAAAAGCAATAAATACCGCAAGACATTCGATCGATAAAGTAAGAACCGTTAGGAGGTACACTGGAATACAAAAATGAATTTATGTACCATTGTCTTAACACACGGTTGTGTTAAGACTGCTTTAATCATGACAAAATAGAACAGATTTAGAGAAGTCGATAAATAAACAATTAAATCCGTGTATGAGATGCGTAAACGAGATTAGCGCATGCTTCAAATTAATGAGACACCACCACAAGGTGTTAGAACCAACAGATGACTTAATTGTGCTATAGACTAAACAAGTCTACTACGACTCAGAAAGAAATATTTGCAAAAATGAATTTGAATATGATGCTCTTAGCGTAGTCCGACAATAAATACATGTATTGACAAGGGAATTTCAGCATGGTTACAAAGATGAACCATGTATGTAACTCGAAAGAAAAGAAACTCTAAGAAGGTTTTGTTGACTCAATATCAAGGAGTCGATTCTTACAATAATGCGAAATATCCGAGACACAAGGCAATAACTGAATATAGCGAAATGATATTTGTAACTTGGTGAAAACGATCATTCGAAGGGAAGCCACAAGCGTAACAACGATGCATAGTAACATATAAAATGGTCAATTACCGAAACAAAGGAGGGTTCGCTCTACTGAAGAAAATCGTCGTGATGCAACTACCATTAAGAGGAGTAGAGATGTAAAAATCTACTGACTAGATGCAAAAGTGGAAATTTCAATATAAGAATTTCGAGTACTTCACCTGTTCGGTTAACTAAAATAGCATGCATGAAAGAATAATGGTGTTTGCCCGAATTAATAGACGCGGTTCCTAAGTGATAACCTTTAATGAGTTTTGACCTAAGTTCCCGAAGGTCCTAAGTGCACGTCTCCTAGGTTCTCCAAGTTTTGTATTCTGTGCATAACTGTTTTATGTACCATGTATAAAACACAACGCTAGCCTATGTCTAAAAACAACTTGTTGACTTACTGTTCTTCGGTATACTTTCTTCCTGATTCTGCAGCTGGCGATAACCTGATCGAAGATCGATCCTGGAATAGTAGTTGGATTCTTGTAGGCGGTTGAATAAATCATTAATCCTCGGCAAGGGATACCGATTCTTGATGGTTAGCTTGTTCAGCTCCCGGTAGTTGATGCACATTCGAAAACTACTGCCTTTCTTTTTGACGAACAGAACTGGAGCTCCCCAAGATAAGAAACATGGTATTATAAATCCCTTATCTAGCAGCTCCTGAAGCTGCGCTGACAACTCTTGCATCTCTGAGGGCGCAAGTTGGTAACGCGCCTTGGCTACAGGCGCGGGGCCTGGAACCAAGTCAATGTGGAACTCAATATGTCGTTGAGGATCCTGGCGAGTCATCGGGGAAGACTTCAGGATATTCCCTTACCACAGGGATATCTTCAAGCTTCGGTTCTTCGGCCTCTTTGTCCACAACATGAGCTAAGAAGGCAACACATCCTTTACGCAAAAACTTCTATGCCTTCAAACAACCAATAATTCGTAGAAGCATATCCTGCTTCTCCCCATGCATCACAATCATCTCTTCATTCACCATCGGGATACGTATAATCTTCTCGTGGCAAACCATCTCTGCACGATTACTTGACAGCCAATCCATCTACTACGTCGAAGCTTCTCAACTCAACTGGCAGAAGATTCTAACGAAAACTCATGCTCACCGAACTCTATAACACAGCCTCTAGTCACTTCATTAGCTTCTACTAGCTTCCCATTAGCTAGTTCTATCGAGTATGGGATACCTAACTTACTTGCTACTAAACCAAGTATACTCTTAAACCCTAGAGATACGAAGCCATAGTCGGCACCGGTATCAAATAGCACATATGCAAAATGTTGATTAATAGGGAGCGTACCAGTGACTACGTTCGGATCCTGGCGAGCTTCACTAGCTCCAATGTTGAAGACTCTTCCCTGGGCTTGGTTATTCTTCGGGCAGTCCCGCTTGAAGTGCCCTACATCACCACAGCCAAAACAATCTTGGCCATTGTCACACCCCAAAAACGTTGCAGTGGAATATTAAACGTAGTGGAGACGGAAGTTGGTGCCCATTTATATCTTGTCGAGCGATGCATTTTATTGTTGGACATATTGGTTTATTTTAAACATAAATTATTAAACATTACATTTTAAGACACGACACAACTACATAGTTAAGATGTCTTTGATCCTTGCGCATCTTATTACAAAAGTCCCAGAAAGTTTAAAAGTTGTCCAACATATTTAAACATAACAACATGCATCATCAAACACAAGATTCGCCATGATTTCCCGAAGCCAAACTCAAGTACATGTAGAACACGTTAAAATCAAGTGTCAACACAAAGGAAGGCGAGTTCACGTATTCACTTACGACCAATTTTAATTCAAGGAAACTTTCTGATTAGGTGTTTATTTGAAAACATCCATATAGATTTTAGAAAGTCCATTTTACTTCCTTATTAAAATTCCATGGGCCTTCTGCCGGTTCATTGATCCGACAACTGTAATATATATTGCCCAAGTTTTGTATATTAAATTATTGCATCAATTTTCAGGCTCGTATGTTAGCTAGACAATACGAACTATATATTAACCATGCAGGGATAATCAAAGCTAGACAATAAACAGAATATTAATTCGTCGTTTGACATTGACACGGGGCGACCGGTCAACGACGGGGTTTTCAACCCGATAGATCTACCAACAATTCTTCGCGTGCAATACTTAACTGATTAAACGACATCATGGGCGCAGGGTTCTCACTTTGAGAACAATATGATGTCTGCCTCACGTACAATATATATATCCTACTAATATGATAATTTAATACACGATGTTGTACGAATCCCCTGAATCTCCATCATTCGAGTCCCAGGCAGGCATCCGTCCCAACTATACGGTCATGTTTCGCCTAGGAAATACCGTATCATCCCAATGTCCAACATTTATTCATCAAAAACGTTTTTACTTCAAAACGTATGACTTATCAAATTTCATATATTTTCATTGAAAATATATATTGTATATTAAAAGGTATGTTTTATTTCAAAGACATCATTAAACCCTTTTATTGACGTGTTCTACCCCCAAAATATATACAAAGCAGTAAAAAGGGGGGTTTAGTGACACTCACCTTTGGGTGCGTATTTTAATATCGCAATCCTAGAGATTGATTTTTATATACGTCCTAATATAGGAACAATTCTAAATCAATATATATTTAACACAAAAATCCTAAGTTTCTCCGTTTCTTAGAATTATCACATAACTTTGAGATTTTCTCGAAAAGTTGTCATTTTTTATTATGTTGGCACGTTAATATATATATATATATATATATATATATATATATATATATATATATATATATATATATATATGATTTTTGCGATTTGAACGATTTTACTGGTGACCATTATTGTGTGAATCCGTTAACTCTCTCGTTTATACGCAATATATCTACGATTCGCGTGTCGTAATATTTATACATAAACGGTCATAGAATTTAACACCGAACACGCAAAATATTACTAACTTATCTATTTTGTCATTTTTAAAGCAAATATACATAAAACATCTCATATGTACCAAATTTCATGCTCGATAAACAAGTTACATATTTAACAAAATTTTACCGTTTCTACCTCACAAAACGTACATGCATACATGCATAGTCTAAATTTCTCATTATCAAATTAACACTTAACATATTATCACATTTACATGTTTTAATCACTTAACACATTTTATCACATAAGGTTCACTCAAAATTTACCAATACTAGTGTTCATTGAAAAATGCGTATTTTAGCGATTCGGTAACGTTTTCGGGGGTCGAAAGTCACGTATGACCAACCAAACACCAAGTAAACTTAAAATTAGTTAAAATACTTGTTTTTAAACTAAAAACATCAGTTTATTTACTGATCTAAATCAGTTTTATAAAAATCACCCGAAAAGCCGATTTTTGACCGTTTTAACGCATAGTTTTGCGTTAAACGTTACTATAATCATCCCAACTCGAAAAGACTTGATATTTTAACACAATACATGTTATTTACTATTTAAAATAGTGGTTATAATCAGATTAGTGCAATTTTTGTGTAAGTCACATAAATCATGTGATTTCACGTATTTTACAACTTTTAATGCACCAAGTACAACATGCAAAGCTAGCAAACATTATGAGAAAGTTATATATCATTAAACACTTCAAAATAACTTTATTTTTGGGTTTATAATCTGATCAAAATTGATTTTTATCAAATCATGCTCAAATGATCATTTCATGCTTTCACATTATCATGCATGTTCACATATGTGCATCTAATGCACTCATACGACATCATCAACATCATTTATGATCTAATCATATTCAAGAACACATTAATATCATGTTCTTACAAAACACAACATACATATCATCATGATCATCCAATCATTCATACTCATTCACACATAAATGCTAATATTCTTCATATTTAAGAACATATGACAAACTTTTATGTGCATGCATCTATACATACATATATACGAAATTTATATACACTTATAACCCACCAAAAGTTCACTTTTCATCATGTCATTTTCAAATCTTAAATCACCTTTAGAACATTCTTATATGACACATCTTGATCCTTACATGCAATCCTACTTTTCAAGTAATCATGTAACTCAAGAATCTTTCAAAAAAAATAAAAAATACAAACATCTACACCCACACACACATACTCTCGGCCATACATACATATATATATATATATATATATATGTACACATCCATTTTATTTCATTCAAAATAAAATCCATTTGTTTTATGTTTCAAGTTTGTGATTAAACTCAAGATCAAAAGAAACTTCCATCACTATCATGAACATCAAGAATCAAAACAAAGTTTTTAAAATAAAGTTATACCTTCAAGTTCTTGAATGGTTTTTAGTAGAGATTGGTGATGTGTGTCTTGATTGTTGTTTGAAATGCTTGAAATCACTTCTAAACACCCATTTTAGCTTGAAATCACCATGAAAGATATGTGAATCTTCAAGAACAATTTTGAAAATGAAAATGTGGGTGTTCTAAGGGGTGTTCGGCCAAGAATTTGAGAGAGAGAGAGAGAGTTGTGATTTTGAAATGAGATTTCTTGGTTATTGAGAGATCTTAGAAGCTTTGATGAAAAGCTTAATCATCACTCATGAATTCCAAGACCAACAAGTGTTGGAGAGAGGAGAGAGGGAGCCCATGAGGCCGCCACCTTGCCCACAACATGCAACCATCTAACATTTTAACATATATATATATATATATGTGTGTGTGTGTGTGTGTATTATTTGGTAAAAAACAGGTATTTTACTAGATACCGGGTATTTTATCTAGCGTTTTAGTCCCGTTTTAGCGTGTTTTAAATTATTTTTAACGCTCTATAAAAATAAACCTGACAAAATATTACGGGACAATATTTTGTTTGCCTGAACTGGCTATGTTGTCGGTATTTGGCAGTACGCGTTTAAAATCGCAAAAATAGGGATTTATGCGTTTTTATTAATTTTTATCATTCTAAAATAATAAACTCATCAGATTATTACTAAAATGATTGTCAGTTGCCTTGACAGGCTATGTTGACAGTATTTTGTTGGTACACGCGCTGCATCGCGCTGTACGCGCTTAAACTCGAAAAATAGAGTTTTCTAGCGTTTTAAATTATTTTTCCACACGGATTTGATTAAAATAATTATTATAATCATAAAAGACTATTTTTAGGATTTTAACACTGATCAGGTGGTCACCGACGTTCGTTTCGCATTTTAATCGTTACGCGATAAGCGTTTATCTTACCGTTGCCAACATAAATTTTTATCAAAGTTTAATTTTACCAATACATTAAATTTCACATATAAACATTATAACCAGTCAAATATAGCCTTGTTACCTATTCACAACACGTGTTACAATTGTACTGTACGACCTGAAAAGCCGGGTGTCACAGCCGTGACCATTCCCATTTCTGCCTTGATTGTTATTATTACTCCCTCCGCGATTTCCATTTCCCGCCTGATTCCCGTTTCCATTCCGGGTTCCATTACCTCCCTGATTATTTCTATTCTCATTACCGTTTCCACCACGATTACCATTGCCATTGCCATTTCCATTTCGTTTCTGACCACCGTTCCCACGACCAGTACCATACCAGCATGTATCCTTCGAATGACCAACCTTTCCACAAATTTCACATTTTCCAATTCTGCATCGTACAGTATGATGAAACTGACATACATCACATTTGGGCAGGGTGCCCATGTATCCCTTCCCTTTGTTCTCAGAACTTGCAACACCAGTCCTGACCTCTGCTGGTGGGTTAGCATCTCTACGCTTGTTAGCACTGTTTTTGTTTGCTTGGGTACCCTTTTTGAAATTTGAGAACTTCTTCTTGTTCTCTCCAGTTGACTCGACATGGGTTTCTTTCTTCTTTCCCTCAGAAATCGAAAACTTGCCCAATCTAATTGCTTCTTCAGTCAGTGCCACGCTCAAGTCGATGGCTTCAGTAATTGTTGGTGGCTTGGAAGTAGTCACCATGCTCAGTATTTGGGATGCCAATCCCCAAATGAAACGTTCAACTTGCTTGAACTCTGGTTCTACCATGTAGGGGACAACACGAGACAAATCATGGAATCTCTGCACGTACTCAGCTATCTTAGGACCATCCATTTTCAGATTCCAAAACTCGGTTTCCAACTTCTGAATTTCAGCTCTCGAACAATACTTCTTTCGCATCAGCTCTTTCAACTCATCCCAAGTCATAGCATACGCTGCAGCCTCACCTAGAGTCTGAACCTGAAGGTTCCACCATGACAGAGCTCCATCGAGAAATAGTCCAGAAATGTAGGTGACTTGATGCTCTGGCGCATACTTATTCATCCGCAGCACAGAATCTGTCTTCTTAGCCCATCTCACAAAAGCTACGGCACCTCTAGCGCCGTCAAAGTTCAGAGGCTTGCAGTCCAGAAACTACTTGTAAGTACAGCTTGTACAAGCAACATCATTCACATAAATCATTAGCAAAACGCACTTGGAAATGTCCAAACGTATTGTAATGTGTCTTAAGTGACTTAAACATTACCGTTAGGTGGATTATTCCCTGAGGTGCCTCTGCTGTGTTTGGAGCGTAGGGCCTCATGTTGTGCGATTGCCTGTGAAATTCGTTCTTGTAGTTCTGCCTCGGTTTTGTGCAACTGAGTGTTCCTTCGAGGAGGCATCTTCTAAGAAGAAGATTGTATAGGTCAGGTCTTATTCGTATAATAAATATATAGTACGTATATATAATAGCATTTATCATAGCAAGCAATCATTTAACATCACAATTATAGCATAAACAAGTAATCCACAAAATGTTTAATGAGAACATGACGATTGAGCTTTCATTAATCATCGACCACAAGGTATTGTTATATGTTTTACAAAGTGTATCATAACAAAAGGAACACAAGGTCACACTACCCTTGTCCAACGAGTCTACCAATCTACAAAAGTCATATAATCAAAAGGCGGTCTCCAAAAGGCTTCACAAGCTCAGCTCAATAGTGGTGCTCTCATCAAAAGTAATGCAACCTACATAAAACCAAAAACCAACTATGCTGATGGTGGTGGTGGAGGAGGTGGAGGAAAGAAAAGCAAGCTGCGCACATGAGCAAGCTCCTCCTCAAGCTCATAGACATGACACAGCAGATAACTAATCTGCTGATCGACCGTAAGAAATCGAGCATCAAACTCTGGAAATGGAGTAAGAGGAGCAGGTGGATGTGAAAATGGAGATGGTGATGAATGAGGGGGAACAAAAGCAGGCTGATAAGGACATGGTAAAGGACGCGGAATCATCTCAAGCTCAAAAATCCTACGACTCATAATCTCAAACTGGAGCTGAAGTGATAGAAGTAACTCATCCCATGTATAGCCAACAAAATGAGAGGGATGTTAGGGATCCGAAATCGGCATAGAATACGGTGGGAACCATTGGAATAGCTCATCAAGTGGTGAAGAAGTAAAAGGAGCAAAAGGTGCAGACGGAGGGACATGTGGAAAAGTTGCTGAAACACAAGGGTCATGACTAGGCTGCTGGCTTGAAGTACCTTCCCCTGGACAGGGTGCGGGTATGTCCTGCAAGAAAACGATAGGTAAATCAACACGATGGGTATCGGACTCCACAGGGTGAAAAGGAGCAACATCAGCGGGTGCGGGTGGAGGAATAAGTGGCTCAACAACAGGAGGGTCAGCCGGTGCAGGAACCGGGTCAGGTATGAGTGGTGCAATGTCTAGCAAACCAAAAGGAATAGGGTCATGATCAGGTAAGGGCTTAGGATCAGCAGGTGCAACATCAGGCTGATCAACGGGAACAAAATCTGGCTCAAGACCAGGCTCGGGGTCATGTGGAGGAGATGGTGCAGCTGACATGGCCGTATCATCATCAGAATCAGTGGCATAGCGTTGTAATCCAACTGCCTGAAAAGCTGAAAATGTCACAGACTCAAAGGAATCTGAGATAGAGTGCAAACTAGTATCAGAGGATATCTCGATAACAGGGATCTCAGGAAGTGGAATAGCAACAACGTCCTCATCTAGCTCTCCATCACCATGGGCGTCATTAGGAGGACCATCAACAAACAGATCAACGTCATCATCAAACAGATCATCAAAAGGCCAATCCTTAGGAGGGATGACCATTAAAGGAGCATGAGCGAGGGTCGGTGCCATAATTTGCTCACCATCGGGATCCTCAATGATAAGATGATCATGGACTGGAATGGGAACAACAAACGGATCCTCGTCTGGAATACCATCAGCAAGCGGTAAGTCATCTCCAAAATCAGGCAACGCGAACAGCTGAAAGTCGTCCTCGTCATCGGATATCATATTTGGGTCACTCTCAGTATCGGATGTAAAGATCTCTGGCTCCGGTGCGATCTCGTCATCGGAAACAATAGCCATAGGTTCATCAGTGTCGGGCAATCTGCTCTCGGATGAAGACATAGTGTTTGTAAAATATCAATCATAACATATGCACATATATTAACCACTATCATTTAGCATGCAATCAAAGACAATGTATCATGAAATCATGTATCCTCATTATTCCTCACGAATCCTTTCTATCCTTCCTTAGTCTACCTAGACTCAACCACAAATGTGACCTTGCATTGTGTTTCGTGTCTTTTCTTTGTAAAAATGTTTGTTCCATGGATCTGGGTGTTTCGTGTATGCAATGAAAACATGTTGTAAAAATATTTTCGTTAGAGCCCTAAGGATTATAGTCTAGACTCGAGAAGGAATCCTAGTTTGCTACAATCCAAGCTCTGATACCAAACTGTCATACCCTGACTTTTGTGGAAGCGTGATTATGTGTGACTTGCTTAATATCATTGCATTCAACCATAACAAACAACTATATGATAAAACCAAATATGTTCATCCATTAATTTAAGTTTTAAAACATAATAACAACATTGTTTAGAAATCCAACACAGACTTCAAATCCATAATACAAACCATGCAAATTGTTTAGAGTTCCATAAGGACTCGACAAAAGACTTTAAATAAAACCAGCCTTTGAAAGATGTGTCTTATCTAGGATAAGACACACTATCCAAACCCTTAGACTCCGGATGACATCTTTTATTCCCATCATTACTTGAAACAGCCAAACGCCCGCCAGATCCACATTTAATTCCCTGAAATACATGTAGTTTGAAAACATCAACAAAAGTTGAGCGAGTTCATGTGTTTTGTATGTGTGCACGAATAAACCTTTGAAATCATGGTAAATATGTATGTTTTGTAAAACCGGTATGAAAGCAGACAAGGAAAAAGATCAATTAATGGTTTGCAAGGCCATTAACGTGTGTGCAACGCCGTAGGAAGGCTCAAACCTAGCAGATTTTGTACCGGGCCTCCAGCTGTAAGACATAGTCACCTCATGGGCCAAACCCCGGTCCACATGGATGTGGGCTCGCTACACCCAAATAGATCTATCACTCATGCTCCTCGGTCCTAACACGAGGATTAATGGTCTTAGGAGTGCGCCTACCCATTCACATGATCTACTATGCAATCCTTAGCTAACCATACCAATTGTAATTGATTGTAAACATTTTGTAACATGTACTTCACCCCCGAAGTTACAAAACAAAAACAGTTAAAAGAAAAGGGGGACATGAACTCACAGTTTTGCGTTCTTCGAATCCGACTGTAACTCAAAGTCTCCTCTGGTGTACACGACTACCTACAACGTACTACGGTCTATTAGACGAGCGGGTCGTGCATTGACTCAGTATTAATTAGCGTCTTTGAGTTGTGTTTCATTGTGTCTTCAATATTATTCCAAGTTATATAATTATTTGTTAAAATAATAAATATTTTAACTTAAATTATATTTATTAAATTTTGGAATAATAGTTAAAATAATATATTTTAGCTTGTTACTTTTTATGTATTTATACATGTATATCATTCCCAAGGATGAGTGTATTTGTATTCGTATTCTTATTCTTATACTTGTATATTTTTGCCAAGTGTCGGTGGCGTATTCCGGTGTGTATTTATACGTACGAGAATACGTATTTTCTTGTAATTATTAAGTATTTTATACTTAACTTTTCCAGAATAATATTTCTAATAGAAATACATCAATATATATTTTCAACATATATATTTAAGAAATATTTCATAGAAAAATTACTTATAATTTTTCCATTGGTAAGAATAATTGTATTATCATGTAAACTACAAAAATAATATATTTTCAAGTCTAACTTAGAAAATATATATATAAATCCATTTTTCATCCAAAAATAATATAATTCATGTTTATCTATGAAAATACATTTTCTCCCAAAAATAATGTCTTCTAATAATTTCAAGAAACATATATATTTTTACTTGCCAAAAATAATATATTTTTTCTTTGTCAAAAATATGATATATTTTGTAATAGTTGTAAAAATCATATTTTTGTTCTCTTGGTGTCCAAAATATTATTTTTCAAAATATACTTATGAATAAAATTTCCGGAATATTTTTGTAAGTTATATTCTATGTTCGGTTTCTCCAATTTTTTTGGGTATAATTTATATGTTCATTCTCTTGGAATTTTGGTAACATTTTTGGATTGTAATTTTTGGTATTTTGATGAGTTATATTATTTTAATTCTTAAAATAATATAACTACTACACATAATATACAAATAATCACACACATGGTGACTTCTAAATATATATTTCCTAAATACGTATTTAGTCACTTTTATTTATAAAAACTAACCTCCAATAATTGTAATTTTTGTTAACAAAAATTATGGCAAACTTTATATAAAATTTCATGGTTTAAAATATACTTGTAAATATTTGTTTAAAAATATTTTCCTAAGTGTTTAATTTTTAGAAAAATTTTGTCATAGTTTCCCCTAAAAATGAAGGTTTCCATGCCTTCAAGGCATATCATTTTCTTTTATAAATCAACACAGTCATTAACAAATCAATCTACACTTACCAATTTGCCAAAATCAAGCATAAACTACTACCTCATGAACTTGAAAATTTATAAAAATGTGTAGTAACTTACTAGTGTATTTAGTAAGTCTAGTTACCCTTTAAAGTGTGGTTGTTTATTTAAAAACTTTATTTTTTAAAGAAATTAGATCTTCACAACTTGTATATCATTTTTCTAAAAATATTTCTTCTTGGATTCTTCTTGTTAAATACATGATCCTACACTTGATTAACCACTAAAAATGTGATTTATTTCTTTAAGAACTAAGATTAAGTAAACTTTGTTTTTTTAACTTGATTTCTTGAAAAAAAAATCTTGAAATCATAGATTTACAAGACTTTACACACACTTTGATCATCACTTAACAAGAAAACAACTTATTCTTTCAAGTTCATGATTCACATGAGGATGATCTATGGATCTCTAACATTTTCATCCTCTCATCTTGCTAGATTATGTTTTTAATCATTATCTAGCAAGATCATATGATGATCAACATCAAAAACATGAGTAAACAACAATCAACAAGCATAACAACACATAAACATCATGATTTCTTATGATTTTAAGCTTATGTTCAAGTTTCAAGTTCAAGATTGTTAGTGTTCATCATGATCATCAACTTGTATCTTCTTTTAACCACTAAAATAAGATGTAAAATGAAGAGTATGATGTTCTTACTACTAGCTCAAGGCTAGGGGAAGATCACTAGATGAAATGGAGTGGATAAAAGCACAAGGTCCTTTAGCTTCCAAAGGCTCCAAGCTTCTTTATGCACCTTCAAACACCCTTGTATATATGTAGAATAGATGAGACTTGAAAGATGATAATGATGCTGTGGAGGTGGGTGTTCGGCCGAGAGGTGAAGAGGATAAGGAGAGAGAGCTCAAGTGTTGTAGTGTTGATCAAATGAGGGTTTTGATCTTATGGTTACTTATAACACTTCAAATACTAGTTTTATCTCATGCTTTATGTGTTTAGAAAAGGGAAACATGATCTATTTATTAATCAAATAAAATCCATTAGTGGGGCCCTTGTTGGCCGATTACTAGGTGGGGGGGGGTCTAGGCTTAGGTTTCAACTAATAGTTAGTTTATGGTTAGATTTCAAGTAATCTAGTTAGGTATTTAGTTACTAGGTGTTATATGATGTGTTATGATGTTCGGGAACCATAACTAGCTTGGTAATGTTAAAACAATGCTTCTAGTGAAAATTTGGTGTTTCGGGTAGTGTCCGGTTGTTCGGTTGGTTACTGGTTCGTTAAGGTGCTAAACTATGCAGTTTAGTGTGCTTTATGTTACCATTTGTGACAGTTTTAACTCCCGACACTTAGTGTAACACCCCGTGTTTTGAAAGTCGAATTCAAAGTCAAGATTGAAGTCAAAGGAAGAAAAGATTGCTAATTGCGATCTGTCACTCCTTGCTCAACTACTGTTTTGAATCCTTTGACTTGTAATCGAATTTATTTATTTAATCACTTTAGTTGTATTATGTGGAGTATCTATTAATAATCGAGGTTTAATCCCTATTTAATCGCATGCTTAATCAATTTATCGCTAATCGTTATCGAAATCGCAACCGGACATTATGTGTTCTGGATATTGTTTTACGTGTGTGTGCTACTTAAGTGTTACTTATGCATGTTATGTTTATGTTGAGGTGTTAATAAAAATCGTAACTCTATCGCATCTCAATCGAATCGAAAACGCTAAACGCAAGTTAATTATAGTGATTGTATGTTAGATATAGTAGTTATGTTAATTGAGTAACTTATGGGTAAGACTGTCACGTCGCTCGCTCGAATCGCATCGCAACGCTCAACACGCGAATCGAAACGACAAAACTCATCGCGCCGGACTCATGGATCGAGTGGCCATCTGATCGGATTGTCATCCGATCGGGTTATCATCCGATCGAGTTGCCACCCGATCGAGTTGCCACCCGATCGACCAGCCACTTTCCCCACTTTCCTTTTTAGGAAACCCTGTAAATACCCACCTGTCACATCATTGTGATGTGACAGCTCCCTTGTTCGACCAGCCGACCTTCAGCCCCTATTTCTCTCGATTTCTCTCGATTCTTGTAAGTTTTCAACCTAAATCTTGTCTTCTATGATCTACACACACTTCTACATCATTTTCACCTTTGTATCTCAACTTTTAACCGTGAAATCACTGGATTTGAGGTGTTCTAGGATGATGTCATCATGGAGTTCTTATGAACATCAAAGTTTGGCTTCATTCCACCAAGAACAACTTAGATCTGAAGGATTTCCACTAGATTAATCAACATTTTTTGCTTAGATCTATACAAATTCATGGGTGATAGGATTGAAAGAAGGATTTCCAACTTTCTTTCAACTCTCTTACACTCAATGCACTCAAAACCGATAGAATCGGAGCTTGTTCTGATCTTCTACTCATTCTTAGTGATGTATTAGTTCCAGATCTGAATTCTATCAGAGAGATATTGATTTCGGGTTTGAACATGAACAACCGACTCGAACCGTGAACCGGTCGGACTAGGGTGATTCATGTTCGGTCGGGTCACTTAGGTCAAGATAAGGTTTCCGTTGTTTAAGCCAGATATCAAAACGTCTCGTTCAAAACTACAAAACTTCAAATGAAATCAAGTGACAAGACGATCTGACCGTTGGGACGGATTGCCATCCGATTGACCGGCCATCCGATCGGATTGCCATCCGATAGACCGGCCATCCGATCGGGTTGCACTTGGTTCCACACTTAAACTTTTATTCAAAATTCTAAGGTTCTGAACGTCGAATGGATTGTCGTCCGATCGGATTGCCATCCGATCGAACGACCACCCGATCGAGTGACGTCTCGGACTTTGGTTCTTGAATCAATTTTCAAAGACCATCAGTAACTGACGGATTGCCACCCGATTGGATAGCCATCTGAAGAAACACTATATTAATCGATCGGAATCAATTATCTAGGGGGTTTGAATCTGCATAAAAAGGTAAGTTTCCTCTCGTTTGATTCGATCACAACTGATCTCCTTCTACGATAACTCTGCAAAAAAGAAGCACCGTTAGCCTCGCCAAGGGGAGAAAAGGGTTCTCTCCTTGATCCGACTCCGGTGTGAGAATAAGTATGGGTTATGAAGAAGAAGATGTATTTGATAAGTGTGTGTAACTTGAATTCATACCTGGGTTGTTTCTCATATTTATAGCCGAGAGTCTTTTGGGCGGGAAAACCTGTTAATGAAAAGTTAACGGAAGATGCTAACCCCGTAAGCGGTTACATCTCCTTTCGTCAAACTTCTCGATCCGACGTTAGTGCACACGGATCGCTAATTAGATCTATGGCTAGGGATTTGCCACGTGGAAAGTGATCAAGTGGAGATTACTCTCCATTTACATGCTATCGTTGTGATTTCAGGGAGCCCTGAGATGACGACACGTGTCCAGACGGTTATAACCGTCTTAGTGGTACACGATTGAATCCCTTCTAGAAGATTATTGTTGTAATCTGGTGTGGCTCCTTATTGTGTGGAATCAGCTAGATAAATAAATCCCAAGTCTGGGTAAATAATATCAAAGTCTGGATATTGAGCGGAAGTGTTTACTTTAGGATTTTCATCCTTTGCTCATGGGAGAAAACGCAAGGACTTATGATTTCCTTTTGGCGCACAAGTGTTGACTGTTGCTTGTTTTTTAAGCTTTCCTTTTGTAAGACCAGTGCGCGGCCGCGCAAGGTTAAAAGGTTGAAAGGCAAGGTTGTGGTATGGTCCCAAGTACTTATTATGAAGTTTTTTGGACCTTACCCCTTCAAGTCCCCCCAGTCTAGTGTTGTACTTATGCAAATAAGTGGAGCACTAGACTTATAAGAAAGAAAATGCTTTTGGCGCGAAAAAAATAGAGAATCTTCTATGAGAAGATTTAATTTTAAAAGGGGTTTTTTTAGGGGAAATTATGACTTTTGCTCTCTTGTAATCATGAGCTGACGTTTGATGACGTCAGTTTGTAATAAAAAATTCGTATTTGTGATATTTTGTCTTCTTACATTGGGATATGTAATGGTGCTTGTCAGACTTCATTAATGGGGATATGACATTTGCTCCTGTAGCGCCATCTGGAAAAGATATTTGACAGGTGATCATGACCTTCTCTTTTCCCGGAGTTAACTTGTCTATATATACGCTTGATGGATTTTTATCTTCTTGTTGATTTTTGGCAAAGAAGATGAAACGTTCTTATCATACTCGTCTTTTGCTGGACGTGTTTAGGGTTTACGAAGCTGCTGAGGGCCTCGTGCTTCTTTCTAGCTCACCACCTTTAGTTGCTGTTAAGGCAAAGGGGCCGGTCAATCCTGCTTCTTCGGTGGCTGTTGGTTCCGACTGTAAAGTTTTCCGGCACAAAGGTGTCGCTGATGATGGTATCACTGTGCTGGATGCTGATGGCTTGACAGCTCGTTTTCCAATGATCCGGAAAGGAGTTTTCCAGTTGGTGTATCAATGCCGGAAGAATCGCCGGTGTGAGCAGGTGCCCATCGTTGATGACGGTCCCGATGCTGGTTAGGTGTTAGCCTTAGAGCTAGTTCTTTTTAATGTTTTTTGTAAATTTGCTAGTTTTGATGCTAAAATTTTTTTGAAGATCATTGCCATGATCTTGTTATGAAGTGTTTATGCTACACTTGATGATATATACATTTTGGTGTACTGCTGTACCCGTAGATTTTGTTTGCTTTCGTATGTTTGGATTACAATATGTTGCATGTGTTTTAATTGCTTTGGTCAGGTGGAGCGAATGAGAGATGGTATTTGTGCTCATGTGTGAACGTTTGTCTAGAATATGCGCTTATGTTGCGCTTTTTTCAGACTGTTCATGAGGTATACAATGTTCACCATATTGTTTTCGCGCAACCCAAAAGAATTACTTGCAATTTGTAACAAACCGTAACAAGCATGAAAATAATGTTTGTATTAATAAAGCGCGAGGCTTGTAATACAAGTGTTAATAGGAAATACATTGCCTGTGAATGATTTGTCCTATATGTAACACCTGCGCATTCCAGGTGCGGGGAACTAGAGTCCCGTCGATTCTTTTTAGGGTGTATGCCCCTTTACCTAGGACCTCATTGATGATGTATGGTCCTTCCCATTTTGGCGCTAATTTTCCCGGTTTTTCTGCATTTAACGCTTCATTGTCGCGCAAGACGAAATCACCGGGGACAAAGGTACACATGCGTACGCGCGCGTTGTAATATTTTTCGATTTTGGATTTGTACCTTGCTTCTGTGATGGCGGCGTTCTCGCGCCTTTCTTCAAGAAGGTCTAAATCCATTCTTCGTTCTTGCTCATTGTTTTGTTTTTCCATGGCTATCATGCGCGGTGACGGTAGGCCGATTTCGGCTGGGATTACGGCTTCAGACTCGTAAACCAGACTAAATGGAGTTTCTCCCGTGCAAGTCTTTGGCATTGTTCGATGTGCCCATAGGATGCTAGGGAGTTCATCAACCCATCCTCTGCGCACTGTGCCCAATCGTGCTTTAATGTCGTCGACTGTTTGTTTGTTGATGCTTTCGACTTGGCTGTTTGCTTGCGGGTGTGCCACGGAGGCAAAGTTGTGTTCAATTTTCATTTCCTTGAACCATTTCTGTAGATCTTCTGAGGCAAAGTTAGTGCCGTTGTCGGAAATGATGCGCAACGGTAATCCAAATCTGCAAATAATATGTTCCCATATAAATTTACGGATTACCATTGCTGTGGTTGAGGCCAAGGCTTTAGCTTCAACCCACTTCGTGAAGTAGTCGACTGCTACAATGATGAATTTTACTGCGCCTGGCGCGTCAGGAAATGGGCCAACGAGATCAATGCCCCATTGCTGGAATGGCCAGGCAGACGTGACCGGTACTAGTGGATTCTTTGGCCGGAGCGTCTTTGGCGCGTGACGTTGACATGCTGCGCATTTCCGTAATGTTTCTACCGCGTCAACATGCATTCCCGGCCAATAATATCTTGCTCTAATTATTTTAGCTACTACCATGCGTGGTCCGGCGTGTATTCCGCACAAGCCTTCATGGATTTCTCTGATCAGGTATTGCGCGTCTGTCATGTCAACGCATCGGAGTAATGGTCCCATGAATGACTTTCTGTATAGAATGGCGTCCGCCATTTCGTAGTTTATTGCTTTATTCTGAATTTTCCTGGCTTCTGCTTTTTCCTCTGGGAGTTTCCCGTGCTGCAAGTATAAGATGATCGGGGACATCCAGGACGGATTGCCAATCTCTATGATGTTGACTTGTTTGAGAGGAACAGAGGGATTGGACAGTACCTCTATGCGTACTTCTTTTGCTAAGTGCTTAAAGCTGGTTGCGGCCAATTTACTCAATGCGTCCGCATGTTTGTTTTCAGTTCTGTTTATATGGTTGACTTTGAACGTTTGGAATTGACCAATTAACATTCGCGCTTGTTCTAAGTACAATGCCAAAACTTCTTTTTTGCATCGTAGTGCCCATTAACTTGTTTAGCTACTAACTTTGAATCAACGTTAGCTTCGAGGTTTCTTGCCCCCATTTTAAGCGCTAAACGAAGGCCTGCTAAAAATGCTTCGTATTCTGCTTCGTTGTTAGTGCTTCGGAAGTCTAGGCGTATGGCATATGTAAGTTCATGGTCATCCGGGCTGACTAGTCGGAGACCTGCCCCTGCTCGGTCATCGTTAGAAGCGCCGTCTGTGTGCAAGGTCGAGACCCTGTCGTCGAAAACAAGAACAGGGTTCCGGATTGCCTCGCACTCTTGAACTTTGTCGATGGGAACCTCTGTGGCAATGTCTGCTAGAACTTGCCCTTTGATTGCTGGTCTTGGTCTGTAGAGGATATTGTATCCTCCTAGCTCGATAGCCCACTTCGCCAATCGTCCTGCCACGTCAGGTTTAGATAAGATTTGACCTAAGTGGTAATTGGTGAGAACTGTGATGACGTGGCCCGAAAAGTACCGACGTAGGCATCGTGATGCATGTACTAGTGCTAAGACCAGCTTTTCTATCATTGAATAACGAGTTTCCGGGCCAGTGAGCATCTTGCTTATATAATAAATTGGAGTTTGAATGTTTTCTCGTTCTACCATCAATACTGCACCTACTGCTACTTCCGCAGCAGATAGATATAAAATTAGTGGTTCTTTTTCTCTTGGTGCGGTCAACGTTGGCAACTGAATTAAACATTCCTTCATTTGTTTGAAGGCTGCTTCTGCTTCAGGTGTCCACTGGAAGTGGGTTTTCTTCGCGCAGTTTCGCAGCGTGCTGATGAATGGATAACACTTTGCTGCGTGATTTGCTAAGAATCTGTTCAGGGCTGCAAGACGTCCGGCGAGTCTTTGCATTTCTTTTATTGTTGCAGGTGATGGCATTAACTGGATTGCCTGTACTTTCTCCGGGTTTACTTTAAAACTTTCTCTTGTGACTATAAAGCCCAAAAATTTCCCCTCCTCCATGCCGAACGAGCATTTCGTTGGGTTGAGTTTCAAGTTTACGCTGCGCAAAGAATCGAACGTGCGCTGAATATTGGCGAGCCTCATGTCTTCCTCGTGGCTCATGATAACGAGGTCATCCATGTATACTTCGACTGTCTTGCCAATGTCACCTCTGAAAACTGTGTCCATTAAGCGTTGGCAAGTTGCGCCTGCTTTGCGCAAGCCGAAGGGCATTTTTGTATAACAGAAGATGCCCTTGTCTGTTCAAAATGCGGTTCTGTCTTCGTCTTCTTCTTTCATTTGGACCTGATGATAACCTTTATAACAGTAAAGAAAGCATTTCCATCGAAATGACGCTAGAGAGTCGACTTTTTTGTCTATCTCAGGAAGCGCGTAGCAATCTTTTGGGCATGCTTTATTCAGGTCTTTAAAGTCGACGCACATTCTCCATCCTCCACTGTGTTTTTGGACCATTACTGGGTTGGCGACCCATGTATGGTATTGAACCCCGCGTAAGATTCCAGCGTTAAGTAGCTCTGTCACTTGCTCGTCCATAGCTTTTGCTTTCTCATCGCTGAAGCTGCGCCTTCCCTGAGCAACAGGTTCTGCTGAGGGTCGGATGTTCAGACAATGTTGTGCTATATCGCGCGGTACGCCAGTCATGTCTGCTGGGCACCAAGCAAATATGTCTTTGTTATTGGACAATAACTCTTTTAACTGTGCTCGTGTTGCCGGGGAAATGGCGTGCCTTAGCTGAATAGTCATTCTGGATATGCATCATTCAGAACCCATTTCTCTGGTTCGTTTGATGTTGAGGGTTTGGCTACCTTCGTTGGTGGCTCGTCATCTACGTACATGACTTCTTTGCTTGAGTATAGTATTGCGACTCCGGTTTCTGTTGGGAATCCGCATGCAGCATGTGGAATGGAAGTGATCATTCTAAATTCTCTTTGTGACCTTCTTCCAAGCAAAACATCATGGCGCGATGTTGCTGGCATGACCATGAAATTTACTGTGACTGTTCATGAATCCTCACCATCAGATAGAGTCACAGGAAAAGCTATATGCCCTAATGGGAATACAGCTTCATTTCAAAATCCGGTGAGAGGAAAATCAACCGGTTCTAGACGTGCTTTGTCTTCTGGATCAAGTTGTTTGAAACATTGTTCGTATATGATGTCCATCGAGCTTCCTGGATCTATGAACGTAAAGTCCGTCCGGTAATGGCCGAAGATGCCAGTAATAATTACTGGTCGTTCTTCCTGAGGGCCTCCAGGAACAACAGGAAACACAACTTGTTGTTCCCTCCAATGTTGATCATGACATCGTTAATTTGGCCTTCGCGAAGGGCCTCCTTGTACCATGTTTATATGTTTTGATTTAGCTTTCTGATGACTGCTATTTCTGGATTGTTGACGTATATCAACATTACGACTAGATTGGATGTCCCCCCGACAGGGTGTTGGTGGGTCCAATACTACAGTGTCAATTTCTTCACCAGATCTGATGTTTGGGAACTCGGATCTGGAAATTTGCATAACAATTGTGTTTAAAGCAATCTGGCATCTGTTAAACCAATACTCTGGGGATCTCTCTATGATTGGATCTGAGAAATTCTTTCTGTCTGAATGACCGTTGTTTTCGTTTGCTCCCATGATTCCATTAATCTGGGTATTTTGGGTTGTAGAACCCTTGGACTCAGATCGAGGACCTGATGGGTGAGATAATGAATTCTCTGCCATGAAAAAAACAGAGAATAAGGCAACTGAATCGAAACGAGACAAAAACTGAAAAAACAGAGGAATCGGTGGGCGCCAATGAAGAAACACTAGATTAATCGATCGGAATCAATTATCTAGGGGGTTTGAATCTGCATAAAAGGTAAGTTTCCTCTCGTTTGATTCGATCACAACTGATCTCCTTCTTCGATAACTCTGCAAAAAAGAAGCACCGTTAGCCTCGCCAAGGGGAGAAAAGGGTTCTCTCCTTAACCCGACTCCGGTGTGAGAATAAGTATGGGTTATGAAGAAGAAGATGTATTTGAGAAGTGTGTGTAACTTGAATTCATACCTGGGTTATTTCTCATATATATAGCCGGGAGTCTTTTGGGCGGGAAAACATGTTAATGAAAAGTTAACGAAAGATGCTAACCCCGTAAGCGGTTACATCTCCTTTCGTCAAACTTCTCGATCCGACGTTAGTGCACACAGATCGCTAATTAGATCTATGGCTGGGGATTTGCCACGTGGAAAGTGATCAAGTGGAGATTACTCTCCATTTACATGCTATCGTTGTGATCAGGGAGCCCTGAGATGACGACACGTGTCCAGACGGTTATAACCGTCTTAGTGGTGCACGATTGAATCCCTTCTAGAAGATTATTGTTGTAATCTGGTGTGGCTCCTTATTGTGTGGAATCAGCTGGATAAATAAATCCCAAGTCTGGGTAAATAATATCAAAGTCTGGATATTGAGCGGAAGTGTTTACTTTAGGATTTTCATCCTTTGCTCATGGGAGAAAACGCAAGGACTTATGATTTCCTTTTGGCGCGCAAGTGTTGACTGTTGCTTGTTTTTTAAGCTTTCCATTTGTAAGACCAGTGCGCGGCCGCGCAAGGTTAAAAGGTTGAAAGGCAAGGTTGTGGTATGGTCCCAAGTACTTATTATGAGGTTTTTGGGACCTTACCCCTTTACCATCCGATCAAGTGACCGTCCTGCTGTGAACTTGTTCTCAACTAAGAAGACTCGCCAATCGGATTGCCGTCCGATCGAACGACCGTTTGATCGACCGACCTTAAGGGTAGAGATACTTCTCTATTTTTAAAATGCTACAACGAAAACTTCAAAGTACAAACCATCATACACAAACACATCCATACCAAACGAGGTGTCAATCCAATCGAATGGCCATCCGATCGGATGACCATCCGAACGGATTGCCACCCGATAGACTGGCCATCCGATCGGATTGCCATCCTATCGGATTACCATCCGATCCTTGGTACACTTGCATCATTTTACGCGCCTCTTATTGTTATGCTATCGTTAACTGTTCAGGCTAATTTCTCTCAGTGCTCCCTTCAATCCAAGGCAGTGTTTATTAAGTTAAACGCTGTCTATGAGTATACTCGATCCCTTTTTGCTTTATGCACTTTTGGGTGTTACATACGTTACTTATTCTAAATCACATCGAACACACAATTCAAAACACTATTTATACGCTGACCTCTAATGCATGTTATACGTGACTCGATGAATGCCTGTTTGTGATGTTAACACATTGATTGTGGTCTACCTGCCGTAGCAACGATAGTACTATAGTTTGGACTCAGCACCTGTGTTGGTGCACTGAATGTCTGATGACTACGTCTTAGTTGAGTCTTAGGTTTAGATAGATTGTATTAGATTGGAAAACAAGTTTAGAGATTTAATCATGTAATTTCGCTTCAAATGACACTTGTGTCATTAGAAGCGAAACCAGGAAATAGGGTAGTTGGTGATTTCGCTCCAAACGAACTAGGTGATTTCGCTCCTGACGATCTTAGTGATTCCGCTCCTGATGTTCTTAGTGATTCCGCTCGTAATGTATGTGTACTTTGGAGCGGAATCAGGTTGTCTATAATAGGTGATAGCTGAATTCATTTGTAATGTTTGGAGCGAGATCAGGTCATGCTATAGGTGTCGAATTGCTGTCAAAATCTACTCAAAAACCATTAATAGAAAAGAAATTGAAAGGATAAAGTTGTTGTGACTTTGAATACTTTGATTCCGCCTCTGTATTCAAAGATGAACTACTTTTACTGACTATTTAGGGTCGCACACGGTCCAACAAGTGGTATCAGAGCTCAGGACGAGGAGTTCATACCATAGCAGCTTGATTCTACCGGATTTTCTTATGTCTACTCACTTCTTCTTATACTTTTCTGATTTGAACTAGTTCCAACGGTTGGAATGACCTGATTTTCGAGTATATTGTGTAAAACATAGTTTTAACAAAGCCTACAAAGAATCAGTTTAAAACTCGGATTAAAAATGGTAAAAATTACATAAAAACCTAATTTCGCTCGTAAAGCTCATCGGAGATTCTGCTCTAAAAAGTTAATTCCGCTCGAAAATCACTTGGTCATTAGGAGCGAAATAGCTGATTTCGCTCGTAAAGAAAGAAAAGTCTGATTCCGCTCGTGAGACACCTTCTGATTTCGCTCGAAACTTATTCTCCGATTCCGCTCGAAATCAAACTTTTCTGATTCCGCCCGAAACGTATCATCTGATTCCGCTCGAAATCAGACTAAAGCTGATTTCGCTCGAATTCATTCTGTTGATTTCGCTCATAAGCTGATTTCGCTCGAAACTTGCTGTTTTTCAAAACTTCAAAAATATTTCTAAGTGTTTGCTGATTTTTCAGGTACATACAAGATGGATGATTTCAATCCATTTTATGATGTTTTTGCATTTGCTGGAGACGGTGGAAATGATACATCTTCTAGTAACACCAATGAGAACACGTCGAATCCAAAGAAAAAGTTATCGGATACATTAGAGGTTGAAAGTGCTTTCGGAACCTACAACAAACCCCCGAAGTTGATGGCTATAGAAGAATACAGTCGGTGGGCAAAGAAATTTGAGGATTGGTTGATGGCCTTTGCTTTTCCTAGCTGGAAGAGTCTAAAAAATTGTTACAATGATGGAGGCAAACGTGGCGAAACCTTAACAACACCTGATGAAATAGAATCTTTTGTTGCTGAGCAGAAATGTGTTGCGTTGTTCTTTCAATCTGTTCGAGAAGATATAATTTCTTTGATCGAGTACAGTAGTTCTAAAGATCTCTGGAAAAAGTTAGAAACCAAATGTTTAGGAAGTACAGAAATAGTGAAGAACAAAAAGAAATTACTTAGAAAAGAGTTTGATTTGTTTGGGTGTTTAAAGAATGAATCAGTTTGTAAAATGGTTGAGAGGTTTGGGCATCTGAAGCTGGAACTGGCGAGACATGAAATTTCCTATTCTCGAGAAGAGCTAGTCGACAAATTGTTTGATGCATTACCGGATGAAATTGATTGGCAATATTTTGCATTGATGCTAAAGAATACTATCAAGCCGCCAGAAGCGTTGACAGTATACTTGCTGATTGAGAGACTAGAAAGTCACGAGTTGGAGTTAAAGAAGACGCACAAAGTCAATCATTCATCATACCAGCAGAACTTGGATTTGTATTATCCAAAGAGCATGATGCCAAAGAGTACATCTCCCAAGACAGCTTTTTCTGCCGAAAATGTCAACACCTCAAACAAAGAAAGTCAAAGCAGTGGATATCACAGTGGATTTCACAGTGAATCTTCGTCATCTGCAAATCATTCTGATGCAAAGAATTTATTTCAATGCAACATCATTGTAGACTTAAAGAACGCTCAAAACTTCAGCGAGGAGTCAGCAAAGCAACAGATGGTTTTCCTAGCATCTGTGCTAGAATCGTATGAAAGCCTTGTAGCAGGGAAGATAGGAAACACCAACTTGACAATAGAAGACTACGATTAGATTGATCCTGAGGAAATGGAATTGATCGACATAAGGTGGTGTATGGCCAGTGCAGTTCGTGGAGCACAGCGTTTCATGGAGATAACCGGGAGCAAGTCAATTAGTGGACCATCTACCAAGTTGGGCTTTAATAAGTCTAAGTTGACGTGCTTCAAGTGCAAACAGAAAGGTCACTTTAAGCGTAAATGCAGAAACGCGTATGCTGATGAGTCTGAAAACCCGTTTAGAGAAGACTACTACAAGAAGGCAATATATCATCAGAACAAATCGGAGCCACCAAGAATGAAGCAGATTGAAGATAACAAAGAAAAATCTAGAGCTCTTGCGGTGATTCACGACGATGAAGGTTACGACTGGAGTGAGTTGCTACCTGAAGAGGATGCGGTTGGATATGCTTTCATGGCAAAAACTGAACCTATTCCTTGGAAAGATAACAGAACTGAAGAACGGAAGTATAATCACAAAAAGCTGTTAGCCACGAACAAATTGATCAGAATATCTGGTATCTTTTCTAAGGCAAAAAGAGCAAAAAGATGGGATCCAGACAGAGAATGTTATCTTGACCCCTATGGAAACATTGCTATTAATCATAACACTCTTGATGTGGAAACCATAATCAAAGAGTACAAAGTTGAAGATGATTATTGGCAGAAGAAATGGTGGGGAAGCGGAGAAGAAGAGAAAGAAAAAGAAGAGAAAGAAAAAGAAGAGAAAGAGAAGTCAAAGAAGATTGACACTGGGATCATTGACACGACGCAGGAGTTGAATGCTGAAAACATGGGAAAAATGGCTGACAAGGTGCTGGCTGCTAAGGCACTTGAGGTAGATTCTAAATCCGTTTCTGAGTCTAAAAGCCAAGTCAGTTCAAACACGTCAACGACTGAGTCAGGTAAGAAGGTCAGTGGTGATGTTGACTGCAAAAATTTCATCAAAGAATGCAAGGTTTGTAGTACAAACACTTATCTCAAAGGTAAGAAGATTGAGGATCTGACAGCTAAAGTCAGAAGTGTTGAGGATCAAATCCTTGATCGTGACAAAATGGTGAAAGCTTCAACTGAATGATTAAAAGAATTAACTAACAAAATTGAAACTGATAGAATTGATCAGGAAAAGGTTAGGAAAGAAAATGAGAGGTTAGTTCTTGAAAATCGTCAGATTACTGAAAAATTTGAGAAACTTAAAAGCACGATTAAAGATAATGATGATATAAATGGTAAAACATACAAAGAAAATTGCCAATTGCAATGTGTTTTGAGAATTAAAGAAGAATTAATCAACAAACAATTGGATGAGATTGCTAAATTGAAACTTCAGTTTGAAGAAGCCAAGATTGAGAATGAGCATATCAATTTGAAATTGAACAGTTACAACTCTGCAAGCTTTGTTTTGCAACACATCATTCCCAAACCTATCGGGAAAGACAAAGCAAGCGAAGATGTATACTGTGATAGAACTGGGGTTGGGTTTCATCAAGTTCCACCACCAGTTCTAGACAATTATTCGAAAAAGCAATCTGGGTTGGTTAATCTTAAGGAAGAAAATGAAGTGAAACTTCCTGATTCAATTGATGTTTCATTTTCTTCATCATCATCTGATGATAGTGTTCAAACTGAGATTGTTAAAGGCATGGCTGAAAGTATTTTGTATAGTGATTCAGCTGAGGATGAAAAATGTTTTCTGAACAAGTACATTCAGAAATCAAATTCCAAAAACAACTTAGGTGATGAACCGGGTCTTGTGATGTATAAGATGGTTGGATCTGATAAGTTGTATTCGGATTCTGAGTTTCCTTTGGAGAATGTTAATGTTTCAAAATTGACAAATGTGTTCAAAATGGTTGAAATCGATTTGTCTGAAGTAAAGAGTTTGAAATAAACAAAAAGGCAAATGAATTTTGAGAAAGATAAAGCTTACTACAAGAAACCTGTAGTTCCACCGAGGTTTTATAACAACAATAGAAACAATTGGTCGGGTGGATATCAGGGTGGTAAGAACTATCAAAGGAGAAATGTTCACAACAAAAGGTTTGCTGAGAATAAAGTGTTTGTGAACAGTTCAAGTTCACTTTCTGATGAGGAAAATTAAATCTTTTCGAAATCAAATGAAGAGTTCTTTGAGAAGAGGGCCTCACAACCTCATTCTGAAGGCACAAGTCGGGTAGTTGATACTCGTACATGTTTAGATGCAACAAAGTTGGTCACATTGCAAGAAATTGCACCAACTTCAAGCCTAAGACTGAAGTTGTTGAGAATCGAAAGAAGAAGGTTGATGCAAAAGGAAAAGCTCAAATGGTTGTTGAGAAAGTTTTGAAAAATGAGAAAACAAAAGTTAAAATTGAACCTGTTAAGAATGTGGTAACTAAAAATGACAAATTCTACAAACGGGTTGCATCATCTCAACAAACATGGAAGCCAAAAGTTGTTGATAAACCAAAGGTTTCAGTGTCGGAAAAACAATCATCTTCTACCACACCGGTAAAGATGGATGTTCCTTTGGATTATTATGAAAAATTGGAGAAACAATCTTCTACTTCATCAGAGAAGAAGAATGTTCAAAAGAAAAATCAACCAACCGGTCAACTTAAGATATATGAGTTTTTCTTATACAAAAAGGTTGAGGTTGGATCAGATGAAAGTTTGAAAATGAATGATAAAAAATTTCCGCCACTCTACACTGCTAAAACTCATATTAAAGTCAAGTTACCCGAGTCAAAAGAGGCTTGGGTGGCATCAAAATCTCATTAAAGATTTTGGACTTGCCGGAGCTTCCTAGTTGGTAATTGTGAAGCATGAATCGGCATCTTTATTGAATTGTTTGTGATATGTGCAGGAACTTCCGAGAGCTATTTCACGATGGATTATGGATAGTGGAGCATCTCGACATATGACAGGGAAGACTGCATTGTTGTATGATGTTAGAAATTTCAATGGTGGTTATGTGGGATTTGCAGGAAATCAAGGTGGTAGAATTGTTGGTGAAGGAACGTTATCCAATGGGATTGTTACGTTTGAAAGAGTTAACTACATTGCTGAGCTGGAGAATAATCTGCTGAGCATCTCACAGATTTGTGACAGGATGTATACCACTCACTTCACTGATAAAGAATGTTTGATCTTGAAGCCAGGATTTGTTATCCCTGAAGAATGGATTATCATGCGGGCACCAAGAGTCAATGATCTGTACGTGTTGGACATGAGCGTAGCTACTACAACCACGGGTCAGGCTCATTGTTTTGTGTCTAGAGCAACAGAGAAAGAATCGAGTTGTGGCACCGGAAGATGGGGCATATACATCTTAGAAAAATGAATCACTTGGTGCACAATGATTTAGTTCTTGGAGTCTATATCAAAGGTTTTCATCTGGAAGGGGAGTGCATTAGTTGCATCAAAGGCAAGTAGAAGAAAAAGTCACACCCTAAAAAGCAAGTCAATTCAGTTTCCAGACCGTTAGAGAGACTACATATGGATCTGTTTGGTTCAGTAAACGTCAGAAGTATTACAGGGGATCTCTACTGTCCTGTGGTTACTGATGATTATTCCAGATTTTCATGGGTATCATTCTTGAAGTCGAAAGATGAAACGTTTGACAGTTTGATGGCGTTGTTCAGAAAGATTGAAAATTTGTACCAAAGGCGTATCAGAAGAATCAGAAGTGATAATGGTACTGAATTCAAGAACAACAAGACGGAAGAATATTGTGATGAAAGAGGTATATTGCATGAGTTTAGTGCTCCGTACACTCCGCAGCAGAATGGAGTAGCAGAACGCAAAAACAGGACGCTAATCGAAACGGCTAGAACAATGCTTGCTGATTCAAAACTAGCGATAAATTTTTGGGCAGAAGCAGTTTCCGCCGCATGTTATACACTCAACCGGGTTCTCACTGTTAAGAAATTCAACAAGACATGCTTTGAGTTGATCAATAACCGCAAACCGAACCTGAAGTTTTTAGAACCGTTTGGGTCTCCTTGTACAGTTCTAGAGCCTTTTGGTAAATTTGGTCCAAAGAGTATCGAAGGAATTTTTGTGGGTTACTCAAGTCCACAAAGATGAGTCTTTGTTCCAAGCATGAAGCAGATCATCGAAGCACAACATGTTGAGTGTCAGGGGTATACTATGCCGCCTCAAAATCCCGGTGACTCATGGCGTTTTAATTATGATAAATTGTGGGATTCGTTTGACATGGAAGAAGAAAAGGATGAAGAAGAAGATTTCTTTGACGAATTGGATATTCTAAGAGAGTATGAAGAATCGCAGGAAAGGTTTCCAGCTGAGTATTCAAGAAGACCGCAACGAGCTTCAAATGATGATGAAGCAGGTCCAAGCAATGCTGGTGAACATGATGATGTCCAACAAAATGAAGTTGCTCAAGATAATCAGTCGACACAGAATGATAATCAAGAATCTGAGAACATGCCAGTATTTGATCGTGGTGATTCAGATTCTGAGGGGGAGCAAATTCAGATTTCAAGTCAAACAAACCCAGTCAGTGAACAAGATGCAAATCAGAATGTTACTAATCTGGAAGGTGATGTAGATGTTCCAGGTGAAGTAATGCCACGAACTCTTTCATATCATCCAAAGGAGTTGATCATTGGAGAGCTGCAGACAGGCGTCCGCACTCGAAGACAGCTTGATAAAGGGCTTACATGTTTTTATACAACAGTTGCTCCTTTGCAAACTGAATTCTCATTGAGTTGTTTTATCTCGCAGGTTGAACCAAGGACTTACAAAGAGGCGCTTACTGAAGATTCTTGGGTCAATGCAATGCAGGAGGAACTGGGTCAATTCGAGAAATTAGGCGTGTGGAAGTTAGTGGATTTACCTGATGGTTAAAGGAAGATAAACACCAAGTGGGTGTTCAAGTGTAAGAGAGACGATAGAGGAGTTGTGGTTCGTAACAAAGCTCGACTCGTAGTCCAGGGTTTCAGTCAGCAGGAGGGGATAGATTTTACTGAAGTATATGCTCCTGTAGCTCGACTAGAAGCTATCAGAATTTTCCTAGCATTTGCATCATGGAAAAACTTCAAAGTATATCAGTTAGATGTAAAATCGGCTTTTCTCTACGGGAAGGTAAAAGAGGAGGTATATGTCGGTCAACCATCGGGCTTTACTGATCCACTTCACAAAGACAAGGTCTATTTGTTAGACAAAGCGCTGTATGGTTTACACCAGGCCCCGAGAGCTTGGTACGAGACATTGTCTCAACACCTACTAGCCAACAGCTTCATTCGTGGAAAAGTGGATGCCACTCTCTTCACCAAAGAGGTCGACGGACATCTTCTGATAGTTCAAATTTACGTGGACGGCATCATATTTGGGTCAACGAATGAGGATCTATGCAAAGATTTTGAAAGAGTTATGAAGCAGAAATTTGAAATGTCATCGATGTGTGAGATGAAATTCTTTTTGGGATTGCAGGTTGATCAACTACCCAAAGGAATTTTCATACATCAAACGAAGTACGTTCATGATATCTTGGAGAAATTCGGGATGTCAGGTTCTACTCCAGCTTCCACCCCATTAGCAACGAATCATGGGATAAACCCTGATCTCACCGGAGAGAAGGTAGATGAAACGATGTATCGTTCCATGATCGGTTCGCTGATGTATTTAACAGCTTCCAGACCCGACATTATGTACCCAACCTGCCTCGCAGCAAGATTTCAATCTAACCCGAGAGCTTCGCATATGGTGATTGTGAAAAGGATATTACGCTACCTGAAAGGAACTCCATCATTGGGGTTGTGGTATCCAAGAGAAGGCGATTTCACGCTCGAAGGTTATTCCGATTCAGATTTCGGATGCTGCAAAGTTAATGCTAAATCAACAACAGCAGGGTGCCAGTTTTTTGGATCAGGATTGGTCACCTGGCAATGCAAAAAGCAGACCTCTGTAGCTTTATCCACATGTGAAGCGGAGTATGTATCTGCTAGCAGTTGCTGCTCACAGATCTTGTGGATCCAGCAACAGATGCGCGAATACGGTTTGCAATTTCTAAACACCCCTATCTTTGTTGATAATGAGGCAGCAATTAACATTACTAAAAATCCAGTTCATCACGCTAAAACTAAACATATTGAAATTCGTCATCACTTCATTCGAGATTGTTTCGAGAAGAAGTTGATACGAATTGAGAAAATCCACACTGACGAGCAAAAAGCTAATTTACATACCAAAGCATTTGACAAAACACGTTTTCAATATTTGCTAAAACTGAATGGTATGAAGCTTTTATCGGTGTTGGAGGAGATTATTGGCGTTGATGAAGGAGACATTGTAGATGATGTTGAGAAGCAATCTGCAATGGTTTGTCGATTTTTTACTTGTTTTGTTATTTAGGGGGAGTATAGGGTAATTTTTCAGAAAATACAAAAAACAATAAAAAATGACAAAAATACAAAAACATGAGATATTTTCAAAATCCAAAAACAATAGAAAACCAGAAAAGAGTTTGTGTAAAAAGGGAAAATGATAGTACATCGGCTTGACAGTCATAGTATGCTAAAGAAATGGAATGTTTAAATGCGTTAAACAGTCTCGCTGATGATATGCCGGTAGGTTTTTACACATTTAGTAGGTTTGTTCGGGATATAAACTTTAATCTTTACTTACTTATTTCGTGGGGAACACTACATGGATATATAGGTAACCCTGAAATTTCGTTTGAAAGATTTCTTTTTCTAATATACTAGGTTTTTATACTCAGTGATATCTAGGGTATTATTCCGGGACTTCTGCTGAATGGAAGTTCTGACCTAGTCCTCGAATAATACTTTCTGCAATGCTTGAAACATAGCATCACCCTCAGTATATATGATAAGACAATAAAATTGCTTAGCAATGCTGTTGTAGAAAAGATCCTCTAACTGGGACACACCCAAGTTGAGTCATGATCTCTCTGCTGAACGGTAGTTCTGACCTGAGCTCTCATGATTCTTCATAATTTATTAACCCCTTACAGATATCATTTGTGTTATAATTACATGTAAGACTGAATATTGGGATCTGGATACGGGAGTATATTCAAGAGGTGGGACACACGTATAAGTTTAAGTCTATAAAACACTAAATCCGTATCCTGGATAAATTGAAATTTGTGTGGAAATTTAAAGTGGATCAGTATATCGACAATCTAAGCGAATTGTTTAATTCTGAATATGTAATTGAAGCTTAACGGTACTTGTGACTTGTCGAATAGCTGATATGATTCCCTAACATGCTTAACCAAAAATATGTTTGTAAATAGTTTACTTTTACTGCATTTTAGTTCTGTATTTCATTTTTAGTTTAGAAGTTTTTTTTTTTAAATCCAAAAGGATTTTACACTTCTGTTTTATTTTTGACAAACCAAAGTGGAGAGTTGATCTTTGGATTCGAAAGCTGAAAGCAGATGTAGGAAGTTTCTGGGCTAGATGATGAGTCGTGAGCTAAAGATGATAAGTTGGTGAAAATTGGAAAGTTAAAACAAGTTCATTAATTTGAAACTTGTAATTTTCAGAAGTGTTTGAACTTATTTGTTTTCAAATGTCAGTGTGATTTGTTTTAGATCAACCAAGGTCATTAAATTGGACTTGGTAGATAAATTGAGTAATCAGGGTCATTAACTTGGACCTGAATACTTAAGTGGATTTCTAACACTGAAAGTTAAATGGTAAGTTTGGATTAAAATTGTTATTGTTATATATCTTATATTTGGGTAGAGTTTATGCAGGTTATAGGAATTTCCATGGCAATGATAATGCAAAAGTTTGAACCAGAATTAGAGCCCTAGTCTACCAAGAGGGAGAGTCTGTGAAAGGGGGAGTCAGGATTCTGGATCAACAATCAAAGGGGAGATTGAAGATGGAGCTAGATTGAGTTTCTGAACCTGTGTGAAGAAAGAGTTTTTGAAATGAGAAGACAGAGTTGAAAAAGATCAAGACTAAAGACTCAATGCCGAAGACTTCGTCAACATCCAAGGGGGAGTTTGTTGGTGCTCTGAATGTCTGATGACTACGTCTTAGTTGAGTCTTAGGTTTAGATAGATTGTATTAGATTGGAAAACAAGTTTAGAGATTTAATCATGTAATTTCGCTCCAAATGACACTTGTGTCATTAGAAGCGAAATCAGGAAATAGGTTAGTTGGTGATTTCGCTCCAAACGAACTAGGTGATTTCGCTCCTGATGATCTTAGTGACTCCGCTCCTGATGTTCTTAGTGATTCCGCTCGTAATGTATGTGTAGTTTGGAGCGGAATCAGGCTGTCTATAAATAGGTGATAGCTGAATTCATTTGTAACGTTTGGAGCGAGATCAGGTCATGCTATAGGTGTCGAATTGCTATCAAAATCTACTCAGAAAGCATTAATAGAAAAGAAATTGAAAGGATAAAGCTGTTGTGACTTTGAATACTTTGATTCCGCCTCTGTATTCAAAGATGAACTACTTTTACTGACTATTTAGGGTCGCACACGGTCCAACAACCTGTTTACTCAGGGGTTGTTAAGGACAATTACTTCACGTGTTCATAGTGGTGAACATGTGTCATGCACTCGCTACTCGCAGTCATTGGTATTGATAGGATCTTTGTCGATAACTTACATTCTTCACATTATACGTTGTGCGTAAACAATTTCGAACTCTATTATGCTATATCAAACTTGTATGATCACATTTACACTATGTGTATTGACCTATATTTTAACGTATGTGACAGGTGTTTGAATGCATAGGATGTCGCTTACCTGCTTTTCTTGGAATCAAGTAGGACCGAGAGTCTAGAAACAAAGACAATTTATATTTTATTTGAAATCTGAGTTGTCGGAACATGATGTGTTTTGAGAATATCCCTGTCTGTAATAATTAGATTACTTAATGGGTTGTTGTATGGGACATAATATTAACTATTTGGTAATTTAGTCGTTATGGAATTTCTCTTGACAATCTGTTTCACTCAGTGCCATGCCCCGATGTTTCCGTCATCGGTTGGGGTGTGACACTTAGGAAAGCATTCAGGACCATTTAACCATATTTCTGCATGATATTAGTGTGTTTAAATGCTGATTATTGCTTAATTTTGCTGAATTCGGCATTTTAAGTGAGTTTTAGGCACTTTCCGGCACTTAAACTATCACTAGGAAGACAGTTTTGTAATCCTTACTTTCCTACACACTATACTAGTGTAATATTTGGTTTCTGGTTCATTCTGTGTCTTAATACAATGTGTGCCTATGTACTGAACTCCGTCAGCATTTTTCTGATCTCTCTGATAACTGTGCTAACTGTGTTTCATGCATCATTTGAATCAACAAAGTGCTTATGCAATAATGATATGACATTAAGCAATATGTGATGCACATGTATGTATGATAACAATAGTTAGAAAGCAATTCAAGTTATTAATTCTAATTCAGAACAGTCACTAAGTCATAATTACTATTTAATAGTTGTACGGATACCTGGAATTTTGACAGTTGTCACACATGTCCCAGTTGCCACCAAAATCGATTACGTATGAACGAAGCATATCCTCTAGAGTTTGGATCGTACGCTCAGTTTGACCGTCAGACTAAGGATGAAAACCGATGCTAAGGTTAAGAAGAGTACCCATAGCGGATTAAAACGTTTGCCAAACACGAGATGTAAACCCACCATCACGATCAGAGATGATGTCAATGGGGATACCATGACGACAAATGATTTCATCCGTGTAGATTCGAGCCAATTTCTCAACTTTGAAATCTTCATGAATGGGGAGAAAGTGAGCGGATTTGGTCAATCGATCAATGATCACCCAAATACCGTCATGACTAGACGAAGTACGAGGAAGTTTAGTAATAAAGTCCATCGCAACGCTCTCCCATTTCCAGACAGGAATTTATGGTTGTTCGAGCAAGCCAGAGGGACGTTGATGTTCGGTTTTAAGCTTTAAACAAGTGAGACATTTAGAAACGAAGGTGGCGATATCTTTCTTCATTACAGACCACCAATAGGACGTACGCATGTCGTGGTACATCTTATCAGCGCCAAGATAAATAGAATACCTCGATTTATGTGCCTCCTTCAATAGAAAAGCTCGAAGGTTATCACGATTAGGAATCAATGCACGATCAAGATTATATAGAATACCATCGGATTTGGTTACAAGACTCTCTTCAGCACCACATTGCATCTCATTATAGAGCTTACCCTCGTTAATTGATGCGTAATTGGGCTTCACGAATGCGGTTTTGAAGATCGTTAACGAGCTGGAAACAACAAATACCCTTGACATGAGTTTTACGACTAAGAGCATCGGCCACTATATTCACCTTTCCTGGATGGTAGCGAATTTCGCAGTTGTAGTCGTTTAACAACTCTACCCAATTACGTTGACGCTTGTTCAGTTCCTTTTGGTTGAAGATGTGCTGAAGGCTCTTATGATCGGTGAAGATCACACACTTAGTACCATAAAGGTAGTGTCGCCATATCTTCAAGGCAAAAACAACTGCACTAAGTTCAAGGTTGTGTGTAGTGTAGTTTTTCTCATGGATTTTGAGTTGCCTCGACATGTAAGCGATAACCATGTCTTGTTGCATAACGACACAGCCAAGGCCAAGGTTTGAAGCATCATAATACACGATGAAGTCATCGTTACCATCGGGAAGAGCGAGGATAGGAGCATTGCAAAGCATGTCCTTGAGCATTTGAAAAGACTCCTCTTGTTTAGGACCCAAAACAAAAGGTTTGTCTTTTTTAGTCAAGGAGGTAAGAGGAACGAAGATTTTTGAAAAGTTGAAAATGAAACGAGGATAATAACCAGCTAGACCAAGAAACGAGCGAATCTCAGACGGAGACTTAGGAGCAATCCAGTTCTTCACAGCTTCAATCTTTGCAGGGTCAACATGGATACCAAGTTCGTTGACAGTATGACCAAGGAATTGAACCTCTTTTAACCAAAATTCGCACTTGGAGAATTTGGAGTAAAGACGTTCAGCATGTAGAAGTTGAAGGATTATTGTCGCTCATGCTCTTCTTGAGTCTTGGAGTAGATGAGGATATCTTCGATGAAGACGATCACGAAACGGTCTAAATAAGCTTTGCACAGCGGTTCATCAAATCCATGAAAACTGCAGGTGCGTTGGTAAAATCAAAGGGCATGACCACGAACTCATAATGACCATAACGCGTACGAAAAGTGGTTTTGGGTATATCTTCTTCGAAACTCGAAGTTGTTGATAACCAGAACGAAGATCAATCTTGGAAAAATAAATTGCGCCTTGTAATTGATCGATGAGATCGTTAATACGAGGAAGAGGATATCGGTTTTTTACTGTAAGCTTGTTGAGCTCACGATAGTCAATACACATTCGGAACTATCCATTTTTCTTCTTGACGAATAGAACGGGAGCGCCCCAAGGAGAAGTACTAGGGCGTATAAAGCCTTTATAAAGAAGCTCTTGAAGTTGGCTCGATAGCTCTTGCATTTCCGTGGGTACTAAGTGGTATGGAGACTTAGAGACAAGCATAGCGCCAGACACTAAATCGATGCGAAAATCAATAGAACGAGCAGGAGGCGGACCAGGAAGATCATCGGGAAACACATTGGGAAAATCACGAACAACAGGAACATCATCCAGGCTCGGGCCCTTATCCTTCTTTTCCATAACGTGGGCAACAAAGGCGAAGGAACCCTTAAGCAAGTGTTTCTTCGCTTGAGTACACGACATAAGCTTGAGACCTTTAGAAGGTTTCTCTCCATAGACGTGCAAGGAATCACCATTAGGAAGAGGAAGGCGAATGAACTTGTCGGAACAAACAACTTCAGCACGAACTCGCCTAAGCCAATCCATACCTACTATGACGTCAAAACTACCCATTTGCATAGGTATGAGGTCAATCGAAAACGTGTGATCCTTAAGATTCAAAGAACACTTAGAAAGAATGGAATCGACAGTGACGGGTTTACCATTTGCGACTTCGACGACGAATGATCTTGGTAACTTAGAGCGTTTACACTTAAGCATAGGTTCGAATTCAATAGATACAAAAATCTTATCTGCGCCAGTATCAAATAGACAAGAAGCATAAACATGGTTGACGAGAAACATACCAGTTATGGCGTCATTAGTGTTCTGCGCCTGGGTGGCGTTGATGACGAAAGCTCTGCCTCGAGCTTGTTGTGGCTGTTGCTGTTGTTGTTGTTGCTGCTACTGGTTGTTGTTGTTTTTGCGTTAAGTGAAAGCATTGGCAAGATGGTTGGGATCGCCACATTTAAAATAGGCACGAATAGTAACAACTTGTGGTTGAGCCTGATTAGGTGCAGGGGTCTGGGCAACGATAGCTTGGTTTTGGGTAACATCAGGTTTATGACATTGCGGGGCAAAGTATCCATATCGATTGCAATTAGTGCACAAACGGCATGGAGCATAGGTTGGATGATGGTAAAGGAAGGTGCTACACTTGGGTTGAGTCCCAGTGTATGCTTTGTGTTGAGGCTCAGTGATAGGTTTAGCAGGAAAAAAATTGCAAAGGTTTGGGGTTTTGTGGAGTGACTAGCGTATAGTTTTAACTAGAATCTTTCCGCTTCTTGTTCTTGTTTTTCTTGGTTGGTGGGGAGGAGGTTTCAATGGTGGTGGTGTCGGTGGTGGCTTGATGAGCATTCTTCGATGAAACCTTGTCAGAGGTTCCATGAAGAACACAATTGTTATTGAGTTCGGCTGCTAAACGGAATGCGTCTTCGAGGGTTTTGGGGGAGGCAGATACAACGTGATTCATCATGGTAGGTGGGAGGCAACGAATGTATTTGGTAATAGCCTTGTCGATAGAGTCGACTTGGCTAGGACAGAGGGCACTGAGCTGTTTGAAGCGCACTGTCAGACCAGCGTTGTCGTTCCCGACTTGTTTTTCTAGAATTCATTTTCTAGTTTTTGAAGCTCGTGGGGAGGACAAAACTCGTCCTTCATTAATTGCTTCAATTCAGCCCAGGGCAAGGCGTGGGCAGCGACGTTTCCTCGTGTATTACGCTTAGAGGTCCACAATTCGAGAGCTCTCGAATGGAATACCCCTATAGCGTTTAGGGTTCGGAGGTTGTCAGGACAACCGCTTTGGAGGAAAGTTAGTTCGATAGCATCGAACCATGTTAGCAGGGCGGTGGCATCATCTTTGCCAGTGAACTCGAGGGGTTTACAGGCCATAAATTGCTTAAACAGGAACGTCGCCCTAGGTGTTTCCACCTTTGAGTCGACGGAGGCATGAGGTGAGTCAAGGTTGGGTTGGATCTTGCTTACAATGTCGGGGATGAACTTGGCCATTTGCTTGGCCATGAACTTCATGCAGTCCTTCTTGGACATCGGGTCGGAGTTGGAACTCTTCTTGGACATGGTTATCTTGGACATGCTGTGACGGGAAGACATCTAAAGAATCAAAAGAGAAGGAAAGGATGAGACTTGATCATAATTCAAAATATGGTTTTTGAAATAATTGCGATATGAGTTTAGAATTATTCTAAAATATGTTTTATCACTTAAACAACTTAGTAATAATTATTAGAACATGTGTAAACATGTTCGGCTCATTAATTCCAGTTTTAGGGTCGGTTCGCAACCGAAAGTCTCGAAGTTTGACTTCTACGTTGACTTTCGATTATGAACCGAATTATATTAGTTTGCTACTGATTTTAGGTTCCATTAAGATCGTAATATAACCTAGCATAACCCTATAAGGTTATATACACGATCATACTAGAAATCTGAGTTTTTGCGCATGTTCCGTTAATATGCCGTACTTTGACTATTATGTCCTTTTTAGCAAAAATAAGGTTTTAGACACCAATAAGCTTAGAAACAACTTAGGTACTGATATGTTAACATGTTCAACATATTTTGATGTTACGAACCTGATCATAAACTGAGTTTGTGTGTAATGTCGTAATTTATGCTTTAATTTGACCGAAATGCCCTTTAGGCGCGTAGATCGGTTTTAAGTATAATATCTCATACTAAACTCATTGCTTACTGATATAATATCATAATTAGGATATTTTTGGATATCAATTCAGCTTACAAACTGAGTTTATGCATACGTTCTTGAATTATGTCCTTAAATGACGATAATGCCCTTTTTGCACCTAAAATAGTTTTAAAACATAATTTTCATACAAAACCTTCTGACCAATGATATGTTATATTAATTAACATATTTAGATCATATAAACCTGGTCATAACATCAGTTTTCTTTAAACATCGCACATATTGTCATTTAATGGTTTTTAACGCCGTTTTGGTATGTACCCAATTTCAAAGGGGAACTCTTCAAGATCACAGCTGAAAATTTCCAATCGTCTAAGACACGGAAAGCTTGGACTATAGGCCACCCACTGTTTGATATCTAAACTCTTAAATCTCAGAAACTTCAGCTACCGAAACACATGTTCATCATTTGTGTTCCAGCAGCTTCCCCGAAAGGCGCCGAATTCTAGTTTAAGAACCTGGAGATTAGGTAGTGACTGAATGATTGACATATCACTCCATGGTAAACCACACTTACTTAGTGTAAGCGTTTTCAATGTTGCTGGGAATGTAAGACGTGTCTTTCCATAGAAAGTTAATTTGAGGTTTTCTAGGTAGGTGAGACACTTGAAGTCATTTTGCTTTCTTTTGTTAATAGTACATGTAAGTTTCTTAATGTAGGGAAAACACTTTTGAAAATTATCTACCCCACCGTGCAACTCCACATTTGAAATAGTTTGCAATTTCATTGGTTTTTTAGTGGGACGAAAATGAAAGGTACCCCAACTATGGGACAACAAATGCCTCAGATTTACCAAATCCGATATGTTACTGGGTAAAGCTGTAGAGCCAATACTTACATAGATGAGGGTTTAAAGGCTCCATAAACTGCATATTGAAGATGGGAAACCTCCTAAAGATGTCCTAATTGCAAGATACCTCAAGTGAACTAGCAACTTCATGTTATAGGGAAAATAATCCAACATACAATTTTCTAGATTAAGCACTCTAAGTAGCAAAAAGGAACATAAATACTTTGAAGTGCCATTACTCAAATAACTGGAGTAACTGTCGCACAAAATTGATCGAAGGCTTTGGGAGGGCGAACGAGCAAACGCTTGATCGTAGATATCCCCTTTAATGAAAAAACGGACCGACTTATATGGTAGTGTAATAACGTTAGAGAATTGAGAGAACAATATTATCCTTTCTGTATCAAGGATAAATTGGTCTTCCTTGGCTTTTTTCAGGCATAGCTCCCTAACAAGGTCATGCACTTTACAAGCTTTGACACCTCCATTGGACTTGCTCCTTCTTGCTACACTTACAAGATTTCTGTCAATTAGATCTGTTAGGTAGCCCTCTGCAATATCCTCCAAGCTTCTATTTCCATCTTCTTGAATGAAACCCTCAGCCACCCATAACCTGATCAACATTTTTACTTGAAATTTGTAGTCTTCTCGAAAGCCACCAAGATAAAGAAAGCACTCTCTCAAATGAAGTGGAAGATGATTGTAACTTAAACCCAGTGCTTCCAGGCATCCATTTCGTTCACCAACAATGTACGAACTTGTCTTTTTAGCAATTTCCACCCAAAGCATTTCGCTCCATGCTTCTTTAGCTAAAACTCCTCCAATGACAACCAATGCTAGTTGTAATCCTTGACATTTTTTTACTATTTGCATTCCAGGTTTGATTGACCATTCAGGGCACTCATTGCCTTGGAAAACCTTTTGACACAACAGCTCCCAACTTCTTTTTTTGTTTAGATATCCTAAGTGATGAATCAATCCATCTGAGTTTGCATGCTTAGCAACTTCAGTGAGTCGAGTGGTGGGCAGAATTCGACTTCCAGTGTTATCACGGGGGAAAAATAAACCCACGTTATCCCATGTTTCTACGTCCCAGATATCATCAATCACAATCAAGTATCTCTTACCAAATAGGTGTTTGTGCACCAATTCACGAAGTCTGGAGTCATTGGTCTTTTCAAGGTCTAGTTGAGCACGGATGGATTCCAGAATTTGAATAAACACATCCCGCTTATCATATGTCTGAGAAACAGTGACATACACGGACATGGAAATGATGCTTACACTACAAGAATAACACACCTTTACCGGCGACACCTTTAGCGGCGACGGGTCAAATGTCGCCGCTATTGGTCGATCCGTGTCACAGGATCCCAAACCAAACCCCATCCGTTGATCAAAATCTTGATCTGACGGTTGGGGATTTATAACTCGTTACCGGCGACATAAATAGGGCAATAGCGGCGACAGCATGTCTCCGCTAAAAGTCAATGTCAGAACTTTAATCCCTAGCCACACAAATCTTATCTCTGGTCAACTTCATTAAAGGCAATACCGGCGACAACTGGCAATACCGGCGACAACATGTCGCCGCTAAAAGTTGTACGACCCAAACCCCTATACAGCGCCAATTTCTCCCTCCTCTTTCATTTTTCCCCCAAAAAAACCTCCGAGACCCGCTGCTAACTCGCGAAAATCGTCCAAATCGGTTAGTTTCACTTTGTTTTTGTTAGATTTCTTCTCTACATTTGTTATATACATGCTATAGGCTTTAATTTTTGCTCTTTTTTGTGTATTTTTGTGTTTGTGGAAGAAAATTCGGATCACCACCATCTCTTCTCCGGTCACCACCGTCTCGAATCCGGCACCACTTCGTCTCCTCGGTCTTCATCTCCTTGAAACTTGAAAAATACGGTTAGTTTTTTTTTTTTTTTTTTTTTTTAAGTTTAGAAATTGTATAATTTTTAGTTTAGGTATGTAAATTGTGTATGTTAGTATGTGTGTTTGTATAATTTTTAGTATGTAAATAGTATATTTTTTAGTTTAAGTTGTATGTGGGTATGTAAGTGTATGAATGAATGTATGTATGTTTGTATAATTGTTAGTATGTAAATTGTATAATGTAGGTGTATTTGAAAAATGTGTATGTAAATTGTATAATGGTTAGTTTTTTTTTTTTTTTTTAAAGTTTAGAAATTGTATAATTTTTAGTTTAGGTATGTAAATTGTGTATGTTAGTATGTATGTTTGTATAATTGTTAGTATGTAAATTGTATAATTTTTAGTTTAAGTTGTATGTGGGTATGTAAGTGTATGAATGAATGTATGTATGTTTGTATAATTGTTAGTATGTAAATTGTTAGTATGTAAATTGTACAATGTTAGTATGTAAATTGTTAGTATGTTTGTATAATTGTTGTATGTTAGTATGTTGGTGAAAAATGTGTATGTTAGTAAGTTGTAATTTATATTGATTTGTAATTGATAAACACTTGTTTGAAATATTTATTTGAATTTGAGTTACCGTTGTTGTACTTTCGCTTAATTTGTATTAGATACACATGCTGTAACATTTGTAACTTTATAGGGATTATGTTTTCGGTATTGTTGATATTCGCGTATCTGATGGCTGATGTGGCCCCCTGGGGACATGGGGTGACGGCGCTGGTGATCCACCGCTTCCTCCTGGTGGGATTCGTGGCACACACGAGACAGACGGTAAGTTTTTTACTAAATTATTTTGTAGTCCTTATATTTTATATATTATAAATGTTGTTACTAATTATTTTTGTTTTAATTGCAGCGGTTCCCCGAAAGAAGGTTAGGGGGAAAGCTAAAAACGAAGCACTACGGCGTCTAGTAAAAGCGGGGGGGCCTGTGTCGCTTACGTTTGATCGACAGGTCACGTTTACCCCTGTTGGTAGATCAAGAGACATGTTTTCAAGGGAGGCCGGCTTGTATATGTGGCGGGCCATCCCGTTTGATAAAATTGGATGGGATGCTGTTGAACCACATTACAAGGATGCCGTCATGAACCACTTACGGGTAAATAAGTTATATGCATAAAATTTTATAGCACATGCAAATCTAATTTATATATGATATTTTAACTCTTTTATTTAATTTTTAGGAAAATTTCAATCTTGATGAAGTGGAACGTGATTATGACGCGAAAAACTTGAAGGGTGGTATAAGGATTGTGCTTATGAAGCGATACAATGACCGCAAGCATGAAGCTAGACAATTATTTGATAGGCAGGGAGGTTACGATGATCTTGAGAGTGCAAGGGCACACCATCCCTTGGATATGCCCTATGAAAACTGGTTGAGAACCATCGAAGGTTTCCGGCAAGAAGATTATATTAAAAGAAGCAAGGCCAACAAAAAAGTACGCGAAAAACAACAATTCCCATACCGTGGGGGGACATCTTCGTACGGTAGCACCGCCTATAAAAATGTAATGTTTTATGTATGTGTGCGTGTGTGCAAGCTTTTGTTTATTTAATGTCTAATCTAAGTGTAATGTTAAACAGAATTTGGATTGGGTACCTACGTATGCTAAAACCCACACGGACAATCAAGGGAATTGGGTTGATCCGGTTGCTGAACAAAATTACGTAAGTATTTCTTTTAAGTATTATTTTCTATAACAAATATATATATATATATACACACACACATATATATTTAATCATCTTCGTAAAATACAGCGGAACATACAACAGGCCACAGATGAATGGAGCGGCGATGGTCCTCCAATTGCCCCGTATCAAGAAGCGTTGGGAGAGCGCCGAGGATGGTATCGCGGGATGGGGCCTAAACCTTCTTCCAACACGTCCTCGCACTCGTCATCTAACATGTCGTCTTCGCAAGCTCGGACGCAAGAACCCTTTTCCGAGGTAAACTACGCAATTTATAAAAATGACAAACGAACGCATGTTTCCTTGTTAAATATATGTTGGTAGCGTTAATTAATATGCTAATATACGTTTTGCTATCTATTATTGTAGGATTTTGTTAACAGCTTGTTCCAAACCCCGTCATTTTTGAACCAACTTAACAACTATCTTGCTTCACAAGGAAAAGGAAAGTCAAAAGACTACGATTGTGACAACTTATTCGATAATGAATCCGACGATGAACCCAACGATAACGATGACGATGAGTGACTTGTTTTTAATGTATGATTTAGATTTAATTAAACGTTGTAGGATATAATGTACGACTTAAACGTAGTTTTTAAGTATATTACCTTTAGTATATGTTGATTATGTTCATAGCGTATGCTTGCGTTGTTTGAAAATAGGCAGGTTTTGTTTTTCGGCCGTAAAACCGGCTGGGCAGCTGTATATACAGCTGCTGTATTAAAAAAAAATAGTCTTTTAGCGGCGACATCTGTCGCCGCTATTGCCTTTAAACCTTTAGCGACCAATGTTAATACCGGCGACACTTTTAGCGACGACATCTGTCGTCGCTAAAAGTGAAGGATCAATACCGGCGACACTAGTCTTTACCGGCGACAACCGGTCAATAGCGTCCCAGTAATACCGGCGACGTTTTACCGGCGACATGTCGCCGCTAAAAGTCTATAGCGGCGATAGATGTGGTCAATACCGGCGACACCTGTCGCCGGTAAAAGTGCCCTGTTCTTGTAGTGTTAACATAACCATCATTGAACACTTTGGCCGCCAGGGTAGTCTTGCCTAATCCGCCCATACCAACAATAGAGACGACGGCTAGGTTCTTTTGATCTTCCACAAGTTTGTCTCTTATGAGCTCAGCATCACAATCAAGCCCCACACAGATTTCATCCAATAATTTCTTCGATACTCTTGATATGGAACTTTGAGCAGCAGCAGATTGATTTTGTGCTGTTTGAGGTCTTGGAGATGAATCCATCTTCTTGCTATCTATACACATACTCATGAATTCTACCTTCAGACACTCGAATGATCTCCTAACATCATCAAGATTTAGGGAGCGTTTAAAGTCCTCAGATGTAAGAAAATGTCCATTATCCCTAATGTGAACACAGGATAGAAACATATCGACAGCAGACTTGGATGATCTCCTAGTATTCCTAAAGTGAACACTGGATACAAAGAGATCGACAATATATTGTGCCTCCTCTGCAGCTTCTATGAATCTTCGCTTTAGATCATTAAGTTTTTCGACGTCTTGTAGGTTTTGATGTTCATCAATGGAAAGGGTTTGAACCATTGAGCCCAGCTCTTCATAGAGAAGTTGGAACTGAGGCCTTTCACACATTATTTCCGGGTTGTTGATCGTTGGAATGTCGTTGCAGTTGATGAGCTTGTTCAAATTCCCCATGAACATCTGGATACCTGCGTATGACATCTTGTCTTAAGCTTTCTGGAATAACAGAGCAAACAGTGAAGACCTATTAGTTGGATCTGGAAACTCGTTGCGAGTGCAGCTTACGCTCTCAGGTAAGGAAACAGGAAACGAGATGGAGCATGTGATAATGTGCTGGTTTCATGGAATATATAATATAATAGTATTGGTTCAATAAAGTTTCATGACTATAATTAATGCTTCACGCCTTTCAAAAAAAAAACAAAAACAAATTAACGTTTTTTACTAATTTTTTTATAGCTTTGTTAATATGTGTAGAAGCATATGGTGGAATGTGCTCTCGTGGGTTCGGATTCGATTCCCTGAGCAATGTGACTCAATAGTTGACTTCATGAATTACATAAAAGAATCGCCCGGAGGAAAGGTTTGGAAGAACCTGATTCGTACTATAGTTATGGCTACGATTTGGAGGATATGGAGCGCCAGAAACGCAAAAGTATTTGAGGACAAGTTCATTCCGATAATGAAGACCGTTGAGCTCGTGAAAGAAGACTCTTTCCTTTGGATTAGCAATCGTTCAAATCTTAAACAGCCTCCTTGGAGCAATTGGAGGTGTTTTGATTTAGTTGGCATTGTATGATGTGTTTTCCTTGTTTGGTTTGTTTTGTTTTCTTTTAGTTTGTTTGTTGTATTTCAGCTTCTTGCTGGCTCTTTATATGCATATATAAAGTGATTTTGCCGTTAAAAAAAAAAATATGTGTAGATCATTATTTCTTTATAACGTAATATATAATAAATTGGTTCATTAGGATTTGCACCTTATATCATGGCTTTTTTGTTCAGTGGCAAGCGAACCTACTTTTAAATGCTTAATTTTTGCTTACATTAGGATTTGCACCTTGTACCACATGACAAAAACAACACCTTAACAAACAATTAGTACCGTTAGACTTGAAGTCACCATTTTCAATAAAACAAAGGGGAGAAAGTCATTACAATACGAAAAAGCCTTTCTCCTCAACCTAAGACTGAGTGTAGTGGGGCAACATGTTGAGTGGGCGTCTTGCGACATGTGGCGCCACGTCACATAAGAGGATTTTGACCAAAAAAGGGGTAGTGGGGCAACCTTGCTGGGTGGGGCGTCTTGCGACACGTGGCACCCATTTATTTTGTCTTTTTTATGTAAAAGATATAAAAAAAATCCTATTTTTTATAAAAGTATTGATCAAAGTAAATAAAAAATAATACTTCAATAAAAAAATTTACTTCAACCAAAATAAAAAAATACATCAACTAAAAAAAAAATTACTTCAACCAAAATAAAAAAATACATCAACTAAAAAAAAAATTACTTCAACCAAAATAAAAAAATACATCAACTAAAAAAAAAATTACTTCAACCAAAATAAAAAAATTACTTCAACAAAGGTTATATTTTTCTCGAATTTCTTGCTTCATTTGTTCGGCTAAAGCGAGCTCGGCTCCGGTAACGTTTGTCGTGTCGGTTGTTAATATTTGCAAACAAGTGCTTTTTGACGACTTTCTTTCAGCTTTAGCTTTCGGTCCCCGTGTTTTTTTTTAAGTTGATCCGTTGTTGGCTCGTTTGCAACAAGCCGTCTAACTTATTGGTCACTTTTTCGAACGTTTCGGTGTAGTCGATTCGTACACCGCTAGAAGACGGTTGGGCGGCTTTTTTGGCCCTATCTCGGCCAACCGGTCGTTGTGGTGGTTGAAACGGTTCGGCCTCTTCATGTGGCTCTTCGTTGTCTTCCTCAATGTCGTTGAGATTTATTTGAGTCCGAGCGTCCGACCCGGTACTTTGATGGTCGTTTGAGGATGAGGTTTTTGACCGCTTAGCCGACGGTTGGCCACGAGTTTTAAATGGATCGAAGGCGATGACTGTGTTAAATTTCGAACTCCTTCTTAAAAATTGCCAAATAGCAAGATAAGGAAACGCCTTCTTGTGTTTGACTCGGAATTCATTTTGGGCGTTTGCTTGGAGCATCGCATCGTCGGAACCACTTTGGCGCACACGCGAGTTACTTAGGCGAGTGTATATTTGGTTGAAACTTTGAATCAAAGGACGCATTTTACGCCACTTCGCGCCGATACCATCGGCATCACGGTATCCATCTTCTTGATCTTCCAACTTGAGGAAAAGGTTGTAAATACGAGACCAATATGTTTTTTCCTTTTGATAGTTACTACATCTCGGGTCTTCGGTTATTTCTAGCCAAGCCTTGGACAAGCTCATTTCCTCGTTGGAAGTCCATGGTATCGGTTTGGTTTTCAAGCGTTCTTCACCCGTTGTTTTCCTCTTGTGCGAACGTTTCTTTTTTTGACCGACATCGAACTGGGTCTCCGGAACTTCTTCGTCACCTAAATCAACCACTAGATGGAATACAAACAAAGTTAAAAAAAAAAAAACATATTCTTTACAAAAAAAATATCTAAAAAATTTATACCATTTTGTTGGCTCGATCCTCCAACGTTTTGAAAACCACCGGGTTGTTGTGTGTTCCAAGTGGTGAACCCCATATGTTGCGGTATGGGCGTATTGTTGTAGTATACTTGCGGTGTAGGGCTAGCAACGTGCATATTATTGAAATAGGCGTAAAAAGCGGGGTTATTTAAAACGTTTGGGTCCGTCAGATCGGGTTGTGGATTGGAAGATTGTGTATTTTGGTTGAAAGGAGGGATGTTGTGGGGATACATTTTGATGAGTTGATAGAAGATTGGTATAAATTTTGATGAGTTGATAGAAGATTGGTATAAATTTTGATGAGTTTGAGAGAAAATTGTGGTAAAAATGTGTTTGATATGGGGTATTTTATAAAGGTTGGATTATTAAAAAAAAAAAATAATAAGCTTAGCCAACATAACCGTTGGCAACGGATATATTCAAATCAAAACATTTGAAATTGGGCGACGAGATTGAGACGGGCTGGAGGGGGTCGCCCCCGGAGGCGGTGTTCCAGGCGACTTGGGGCGACTTGCGGTGTTCCACATAAAACTGCTATTAATTAAATACATATAATTGCAATTGATATGTCACCTAATTACAGGAACAATAATCGTCAGCAGGCACTCAAGCTCATTATACATAGATGCACAGTTTTTCTAATAAATAAATAATACAAATGTGCTGAACACCTATCTCATTATACTTATAATTGCAATGGATATAATTAGAGTAGCGGCTCTCTTGATTTCATTATATTATAAGATGATATTTATCATTATGAGATTCTGGTGAAAAAACACATACCAAATAATTCCACTCTGTTACTATTAAGGGTTTGCCTGAGTTTGGCCGGAAAACCTAGTTGACTTCGCTGTGCCGGAATCCCTTTCATATGCATCTCTTCCTCGTTCGAAGTATGTGAAATTTGAATTAGCATTACCTAAAAAGTTTCAACCGGTTGAGAGTTAATAATTTGAACGACGAATCAAAGAAAAAGTAGGGCGAAAACGGCAAATTAAAAGTGCAGAGATTAATATTAAAGACTCGTGGATTTTACGTTACAAAATATATAAACACTATATAACTTACGTTTAACATATACTAAAGTCAAATATTACATCAACCGAACACTACAAATAAATTGATACTAATGACCTGCAACTGGAAATGGTTGCACCCCATTTCTCTTTTTCTTTAGTGCACTCCATCGGCTACATTTACCGGATTTCCAGCCGAACCGTCGGGCCTCACTCAATGCCTGGGCATATATATGAGCCAAGGTTTGGTCCCAACTCCTCACTATCGTACTCCCTTGACCTCTCCCAGACTCCTTTTTCTATTGTCATCTCCGTGTTTCGATTTTCCATCCTGAAAGCATAAAGATAAACCATTGAAAGCATAAAACTACGATCTTCGTTGATCTTCAGATTAGTGCTAAAACTTACTTTAGACACTGAAGTGGATCAATTCATTGATCTTCAGATTTTGTTTGTCAATCGGATTTATCACAAATCGCGATCTATTTCACCTGTCAATTCACAAAACATCAACAATGATTCGTGGAACAAACGAATTGTTTAGAGAAAACAATGCGAAATTCATGCAACACAAACCTTCAAACTTATAATATCTTCCATTCTCCTTTCTGATATCAAATCCAAAACTGTAAAAGCTCAAGAACATGAACATGAAGCTCATCAGAAATCCTCTGCTTGTATAGTTATTCTGCAAATAAAAATCATACAAAATCATCAATCAATCAGCGAATCAAGCAAATCTTCCGGTTTATTCCTGAAATTCATAAACAACTTGAAAACAAAACGATAACATAGAGCCGAAACTCATCAACCGGGTTGAATGTATCTGAAACAACTTCATAAAAATTAACTCTGCAAAATGAAATTAATCAATTATACAACTTCAACATTTCACTCACTTAATTCCTATGTAAGTCTTAAGCAAGGCATTATAGACAGATTGTAAGGAAAATGTATCATGCAAATATGCAATAGAGAGGATGCTTTACCGGAGGATTTGCTGGACCTCGCCGGAGCTTCCGATATCAGACTCGTCACCGTCATCTATTCGGTTCTAAGATGCAAAACCATCTTCGTTGTTACCCAAATTACTCACTGGTGCTATCGGAGGGACGACACTAGTGAACGGATTGTCGGAACCCTAACCAGTTCTTTGTCCGCTTTCTCTTTCTTTCTGTAATCCCCCGAGTCGTCACATCCCCGTCGTGAAGCACCACCGTAGGCGGTGGTGAATGGTGGTGGTTACAGGCCGGGTGAGGCGGTTAGCGGTGGGTCAATGGCTAATTTCATGAATTCCCCCTAATTTAACTTGAGAAAATCAAATTAAGAGGGATTTGATAGAGTTGGATCTCTTCTCATACATGCATGGTGTAAGATATGATTTCATAAAAGGGTAGAAACATTATAGTGTCCTGCACTTTAGCTAAACTTTGTATGTTACTTTACTAGTGGTAATACATGCGAATTTCGTGGTTTTAACAAAATAATATGTTTTCGAGGTATTGATAAAGAATATTATACGATTATAATGAACATATCGAAATTACTTAAAAGAAATTGTTATCCAATACAAAAGGTTTATGAAGAAAATAAAACAATCCACATACTATAAATATAATTAAAAAAAAGCATAAATAAATGATGAAATTAAATTTTTCTTGTGTGAAATACAAATGGACAACCTATTAATCTAATATACTTATGCTTTTTGGATAACTATTAATTTTACACTGGAATTTTGTTAACATAACCACAACTGAATGTTGAAGATTATCAACACTTATGTAATTTATTTGACAAATAGTAGTAGAACTAAAATAATAAAGTCTAAAAAGAGTGAATGTTACCTGCTTGTTAACATAACCACAACATTTATTTAATTTATTTAACAAATAGTAGTAGAACTAAAATAATAATGTCTAGAAAGAGCGAATGTTACCTGCAAAAATCTTAAAAGAAAAATGGTGATACACGTCTTTTGGTTAATAAAATACTTTTAATAAAATTAAAATCATAAAATAATAAATGCATAACGTATTTATCGTTTTTTATTAAGGTTTAGGCTTTATTAAATTTAATAACACTATATATTTAAAAAGTAGAAATTTATACGGAATAAACGTGCCCAATTGATATTATAAAAATTTAATAACACATATTTGAAGTAAAAAATTTCACCATGCATATTTCAAACATTTGTTCTGCTCGTTAATATTAAATAAACAATAATATGTTTTCGAGGTATTAACAAAGAACATTAGACCACCAGGTATGGGGCTTGGGTAGTCATTGCTTCCCCTCCACACCCATGGGTAGTTTCCAAAGGGATGGTCATCCACCCTCGCTGAGTTGGCGCCTACGTGCGGATGGTCCCTTTAGGGACTATCCTCACCATACCCTTTGGTCTAATACGTTTATGATGAGCATAACGAAATTCTCCGAAAGAAATTATTATGGAACTCTTAGGTTCATAAAGTAGATAAAACAACAACGCACTATTAATAAATATTTAATTTTGAAAAAAGAATAAAATACTCCATTTTTTACAATATGATTATGACAAACTTACAAAGATCAGTTTATGTACTATTTACAACCTTTAATAACTTCATGCCCAATTGATGTACGGTATACAATCTTAGAACCATTATAACTTCAAACCCACTCGATGTAGTATATACAACTCTAGAACATATTGCTTTAGAACATATTGAACAAAATAATATGTTTTCGAAGTATTGACAAAGAGCATTATACATTTATAATGATCATAACGAAATTCTCCGAAGGAAATTATTATGAAACCCTCAGGCTCATAAAGTAAATAAAACAACCACCGTATTATTGATATAACTAAACCAAAAAATAAGTAGATGATGAAATTACGTTTTTGTAGTAGATATCAATAGAAAGCCTATTAATATAATACTTTTTCCTTTTGGATCTTCGTAACCAATAATCTCGCATTCGTTGTCAAGCAATTGAAGAATCAATCATCACTTTACAAAATATGTTCGACTTGAATCATATTATAGCATCCAATAACACAAAACCTATTGTAAATACTTTACATGAAAGAAAAAATATTAGTAACAAATTGAAAAATTAAGTAAAAACTAAAATAAAATTAATCAATACTATGAGAAATTGATTGACAAACGTTATTTGACCATCAATATTCTATCTACGAAGCTTCACAAGCCAAGTATTTCCATCAACAACTTTAATCTTCGTTTCAGAAAACCAAACAAAAATGAACAAAAGTGTGAAACCTTAAAACCCTTAATTCATGGAGTCAGCAATACACACAGAAGACCCATATTTGAAAAGAAATCCACTTCTCTTATCAATGATAAAAAGAGGTCCTAACTTATGGAAAACCATATAAAAGATCAAAGGCCACGAGAACAGGGTTACACACATACATAGATAAACACATACATATATTGGTTATTTGGTTTTAACAAATTACCACCCACATTTTTTAGTATTGAAGAACACAATGGAGAAAACACAATTATCAAGTCTGAAGATAAATTGAAAAAACCTTTAGGTATACTTTCTTAGAGACATTTGTTAAGCAAATATGAACCTTTAAATACCATGTGTTGATTTTTGTTAGTTTTGTTGGTGAAGATGATGCAGTTTTCCCCTAATTATTATTATTATAAAGTTTAGTGTTAAAGTGTTGGTTTTTGTTTGTTTGCAGGGTAATGATGCAGGAACATGAGAAATGGGCGGTGGTGGAAGAGTGATGGATGAGGTTGAAGATGATGGTGAAGGTGGGTGGTTGGTTGCACGTGGTGTTGGGATGAAGAAGAGGTGGGTGGTGATTTAGGTGGAGCCCACATAAGTTTATATTTATCTTTAAATGTTTATTTATCAGTTTTTAATACAAAGGGTATTTAGGTAATTTCACACTCACTTAACAACAAAAACTAACTCCCATCCGTGCCAGAGACTATCTAGTAACGAAAATTGAAAAGTTGGGGACTATAGAGGTAATTTTAGAAAGTTAGGGATTAAAGGTGAAAAACAGCAAAAGGACAGGGACTATCCGGGCATTTAACTCGATTTAATAAGTAGGTTTTTTTTTTAATTTTTAGGAAGTTATGTAACTTTTTTTTTAAATTAATATAAGTTTGTGTTTTATTATATAAATGTCAACAATATAAAAAAAATCAACATGGCACCCTGTAACGCCCCAAAATCTGAATGTTAATAATTGTCGTATGTTCTTATGTGACACGTCATGAAATAAATAACTAGGCTATTTAACCTAGTTAAGGGTAGGGTCAAAAGTATTAAATGATGAGGGTAGTGTTAGTTATGTTTTAAAGGTAAACCCGAGGGGCTAAAGTGGAACAAATGAAAGTTAAGTTATAAAATAACTAAACACACAAACACACACATACGTGTGTGTGTGTTCGAGAAAGATCAGGAGGCTCCCATGGAGCCTCAAACCCTAAATCAGCTTTAAGCTCAAATTGGAAGGCAAGATGAAGCTGAAATCCATAACCGAGCATGGATTAATGATCACCAACACGAGGGGATCATAAGGTATGTCTTAAATCTAAGATTGGTGATCATGGGTGAAGTGGGTTATGTTCTAATCCGTGAGTTAATATGAAATTGATCATGTACAAGGGTTAGAATCCTCGTGTAGAACATGGGTTCTGAATGGTTTGCGTTAATTTGATGATTAGAGGTGACACCCGTTAGTTAGGGTGAAGATGATGATTAGAATCACCTCCTATGTTCAAGTCTTGTTGAATGATTGATGTATTATGTGGGTATGATGAATTATTGTTAGATGAAAGTATAGGAATATGATGATGTTATGTTTAATGTTCATTTGGAATGATATATGATGATTAGTAGAAGGATTTGATGAGTTATGTATGAAATTAGAGGATTCATGCTTGAATTAGTTGTAAGTTATGCTTAAAAGGTAGTACTTGCATCAAGTGTATGATAAAATGAATATAGTGTCGTCCGTATGGTCGATTACGATGTTACGGGTATATGTTGATAAGTCGATAGTTAAATATGGTTAATAGTTGACTTTCGAATGTCAACTAAGTATAAGAAACATGAATTGACACGTTGTCGTAAAGGCAGGATTATAGGAAGTCGTATGGTACATGTTATGTCAATATGCGTTATTTGTGATTATATGATGAATTACAAGAGTTAAACGGATATGAATATAATCATATGAGTTATGTATGCTTGAAATGACTAATGAAAGTTAAGGGTGAAATATGCGATTGATATGATTGTTAACATGTATGAATGCATATGCTAATAGGAGCGTGATCTTGATGAAAAGAGAGTATAGGAAGCATGTCAAGACGGACTCACGCCTGAAAGGATAACGGGTCAAGAAAAGGCGAGGAATCGGATACGAGCACGGACGCATAAGGTAAGTGATTTCCGTAATCACTTCTTAGTACGATTAAGTAATAAGGTGTTTTAATTAAACATACATGATGTTTGAGGTCAAAAATGTGTTAAAGTCCTTCGTCGTAAATGATGGGATTAAAGTTGACCAAAATGCCCTTGATGGGTATTTTGGGGCAAACGATCTTAAAAGTAGCTTAGAAACAAGTTATTCGATTAGTGTAATGTTTTGGACAAGTATGGAAGTGGGGATTACGGTTTGGTTAGTCGTAGACCAATTAATGCACGAATACCCTTAACGGGTCAAAAATAAGCATATGAACGATAAGGTGTTAAGAGGATGCAAGACATCCAAGAATTTGGTAATTTATGATAGACGTCACTGATATTATTATGTTTATAAGAGGTTTTGGTAAAACGAACAAGTTATGTTGACGTATGCATGAACGGGTCGAAAAGTGGTAAAAGGGTAATAAGCCGAAGAGTTAAAAGTCGGAAATTATATTAAGTCGGATGTTGGATTTTAGTTCCATTAGATGGAGAATTAAATTACGGACGCGTAGGAAAAAGAATCGGGTAAAACGGACCTATAACGAAGAAGTTATGACAGTTTCCGTGAAATTCGGTTGCGCTGGAAATCTGCAGCACAGCAGCAACAACCTTCTGTCGTTTTGGGGGCGTCGCGCCACGCGACGGGTCAAGTTTCTCCGAAAATTGTTTTCGTGCCTCGTTTTGGCTTGGGAACTCGTTTAAACGCGTTTTAAGTTGCGTATGACTAGTTTAACTCATGTTTTGTGACCAATAGGGTAAACGCACGTGTGGATAGGTATGTATGGATGTTGTATATCTCTATACACGTATGTAGAAGTGTATGTAAGCGTGTATGCGCGAATGTATGTAAGATTATAGTGTGTAAGCAAGTACATAAGGATATATGAAGACGTATATGAATAGGTAAGTATGAGTTGGGTATGTCGAAACAGGTGATTATAAATATACATGTAAGTAAGTATGTAGGCATGTACGTATGTATGTTTTATAAATCTAAGTGTATGTATGTAGGGGTGTATGTAGGTAGTATGTATATGTACGCAAGTGAGTATGTACGAATGTATGCACGTATGTAGGGTTGTGTGAAGGCATGTAATAAGGTGTATGTATGTATGTACGTATATGTGGGATGACATGATCGTACGTGACGATGTAGGTATGTATATATGTAGATACATATAGAATGATTGATATGTATTTATATGTAAGTTGCATGTAGGTTGATATGTATGTGTGTAGGTATGTATGTATGAAGATAGTGCGTATGAAGTTTAGGTATGTATGTAAGTCTTTTGGTACGATCAAGTGTTTACGTTGTTTATTCGTGTACCTGGAGTTAAAAGTGAAATCCAGGAATGGCAAAGAAGTCTCACCACGGATGGTATGACAGGATGGAAATGCTGGAATGTAAAGAGTTAATGAAACGAGAAGTAAACGTGAACAAACCTTGTATGTTTATAATGCGTACTAATGTGTGAATTTTATGTAGTGAGCGCAGGTAGTACCAGTCATGAGGATATCCAAGGATTGGAGATCGAGTCACAAGATAGATTGTACGGAAGTGTTGAGTACGTATTAGAGTGAAGCTAGTTTATGGTTTCTTACTGAAAATAAGTATAATAAATGTATTTATTGTGAAACAATTTATCTTAAAAATGAATTTAAGTGCATCAAGGTGTTTGTAATGAAAGAAATTTTCATGGTACGATTTTCCGCTGCGACTTTTGTCATGTACGAATTAGGGTCTTACACACCCCAACCCCGCCTAGCCACGCCGCTTCCACACCCCACTTTTTTTGGTGTGGTCTAGTGAAACTCACACTCACCTAGGGCTATTCATGAGCCGAGCCGAGCCGAGCTAGGCTAAACTCGGGCTAGGCTCAATTTTAAACCGAGCTGGCTCGGCTCGGATTCGAAACCGAGCTGAAAATCAAAGCTCGGGCTCGGCTTGGTTTCAAATCGAGCTGTTTCGGCTCGGCTTGGTTTGGCTCGATTTAAAAAAAAAATTAGTACATAGCTCTAAAAATTAAGTAGTCTAAAATATTATTCAATATTTCAAAAAAAGATATCCAAAATAAGTTCAACCTAATACATCACAAGCCAAAATCATGTTAAACAACACAAAATAAGTTTTAAACCTTGACGAAATACAATATTAGTTCATTAGTATGGTAATCGACCTTCAAACAAGTTATAAATATCAAATTATAAACCTAAATACATGTAAATAATAATATTTTTTGTAATATATTAAAACGTATGTAAAATATAATATATTATAAGTAAAAGAGTAAACTGCCATTTTGGTCCATGTGGTTTGGCCAGTTTTGCCACTTTAGTCCAAATCTCAAACTTATTACATCTGGGTCCCTGTGGTTTGCATTTTGTTGCCATTTTAATCCAAAATCCAAAAACCCTATTTTTTTTACTGTTGCAACCTCCTATTTTGTCCTGTAGTGCAGGGGCATTTTGGTCCATGTTAATTTATTATAACATTTCAGTAATTAATAACATCTATCTTCAAGAACATCATCAAAACCCAGAAAATCAAGAACATCGTCAAACTTCATCATCAAAACCCAGAAAATCAAGAACATCATCTTCAAGAAAATCAAGAACCCAGAACAAAACCAGAAACCATCACAAAAACAAAACCGATTTGTAAAAAGAAACGAGGCTCAGATCTGTATCTTCAAGAACATCATCAAACATCATCATCAAAACCCAGAAAATCAAGAACATCATCTTTAAGAAAATCAAAAACCGATTTGTAAAAAGAAACGAGGCTCCAACAACAAATCAAAACCGCCATGGCTGCAAACAGAGGTTGCAAGCGCACTTGTCCTCCTCCGATTCTGCCACGCCAAGCTGCGGAAAATCTCAAATGTTGACCCAATTTTGACTCGGATTAGGTGAAATCATCACAGCCTCGCAGTTTACTCAAAAAAAAAATCCACTGAATCACATAAAAGTAATCCAAATCAGCAATTGAAACAACAAAATTCTACCAAAACCACAGGGACTAACCACATCCGATGAACCTGCAACTCCCTGCAACCACCCACTCTCACCCCCTGCAACCACATCCGATGAACCTGCAACTCCCTGCAACCATCCTCTCGCACCCCCTGCAACCACCACCCCTCTCTCTCAATCCGGTGAGCACCTCCACCCAAAAAACGACTGGGCAAACACTATAGGGTTAGGGTTTACCATGTGTTCTTGAGGCGGAGATCTTGAGGCGGAGATCTGTGTGTTCTTAGGGTTAGGGTTTTCGAGCGTTTGAGCTTCGATTTGAGCACCAACAGCGTTTGAGCTTCGATTTGAGCACCAGCAGCGTTTGAGCTTTGATTTCGAGCGTTTGAGCTTCGATTTACCATGTGTTTTCGAGCGTTGCGGTATTTTAGAGAGAGAGCAGGTCATTTTAGAGAGAGAGCAGAGTTGGCGGCGGTGGGATGGTGGTGGGGATGATGCGATGGTAGGGGTGGTGGTGGTGTGGTGGTGGTATTTTAGAGAGAGAGAGAGAGAGAGATGTCTGAGATGAGGTTGAAGATGATGATCTAAGGGTTTTATTATAAATGAGTTATTATAAAGAGATAATAAATCTAAAATGATCAAAATGCCCCTGGGGGTAAAGACAAAATAGCAGGTCATTAATGAGAAATCTGGTCAAATTTGAAATTTGGACCAAAATGGCAACAAAAACCAAACCACAGGGCTCTGGATGTAATAAGTTTGAGATTTGGACTAAAGTGGTAAAACTGGCCAAACCACAGGGACCAAAATGGCAGTTTACTCTAAGTAAAATGATCTGAGCTAGCCGAGCCGAGCTAACAAGCGAACCAAAACGAGCCAATCTGGCTCGTTACAAGCCGAGCCGAGCTAGTCTCACTTTCTAACCGAGCCGAGCCGCCCTGGCTCATTTTCACCGAGCTCTATCGAGCGAGCTTTTTACGAGATAAATCTAACCAAGCTTCGAACAAGCTACGAACCACGAGCTTTCTTAACAACCCTACACTCACCACATATCAAACATACCCCAGACCCAATCCCTCGACATCCCCGTAGTCTAAAAAATACAAGGCGTAGTTATTAAATATCGAAAAATTCAAAAAATACTTGGAAATGACCGATATCAAGCAATATAGCAGCTGGCTAACTTTCTTTTCTTCTACCCTCTCTCTCTCTCTCTTTCTTCAAATTCCTCTGCACACAAAACACACACACAGTTTCTATAAAATATTCAGAAGTCAACAAATATCGTTACTGATTCTGATCTCAATTTGTGCTGTTAAAGTCTCAACAATGTATTAGGGTTTCAATTTGTGGAAGACTCTGCTTCCTTTTTGACTTCAAGCCGTATAGAACAATCGTATTTCTTGAATTCGGTCATCGGAAGTCAAAGTCAAACTCCGGTTACCGGAAAAAAGTCAAAATGAGCGCATCTCGGTTTATAAAGTGCGTGACGGTCGGTGACGGATCTGTTGGGAAGACGTGTATGCTTATATCTTACACCAGTAACACTTTCCCCACTGTAATCTCATTCTCAATCAATCTCTACATCGATTTCTTTTATTAAGTTTTTGTTTATATCTATTTGTGTTATTTAATGGTTAATCTGACCTAATTTCCTTAATAATGTTTTCTTTTTTATGTAATTTGTTAGAAATTGTAGGTATATGCTTTTTGGTTTTTTTTTTTTTTTTTCAAATTATATGATTGTTCTGTTATTATTGGGTAAATGTATTTAATGTTACTTGGTAAAAAAGAGAGGGAATGGAAAGTAATTAAATGTGTTTTTGAAAACTTGAAGTTTATTTATGTGAGGGGGATATACAGTGGGTGCTAGCTATGTTATCTTATTATTGGTTGAATGAAATTTACTCCTGTGGCGGTTTTTGGTTAATGAATTTTAATTTCCGAAAAAAAAAAAAAAAATTATTGGTTGAATGTGTATTTATGAGAATTAAATGATTGTGGTATGTTGGATGCACTGCAACTTGTTTGAAATAAATTGGGACAAGGATATGGGGGGATAGCCAACTATCATACTTTGTCTGTCTGTGCTAGGCATAGTGATAGAGCGCCCGCCGGTGGTCCGGTTGTACAAAAATGATAAAATGCAATAATGGTATGTATGAAATCAGATATGAAGTTACCGTGAGTGAGAAACTAATTATCGAAATAGATGTGAAGTAACTTAACTATGTCTAACTTCAGTCGACTAATCATCTCATTCTGTTTTTCATATATCAATAATCTCTTTGAAAACAAACATCCCAACATAGTTTGGTATCTTCTTTTCTTATAAAGAATGTTGACTGACTGACCTAACTGGCTAAACGAATAGGACTATTAAGCTATGCAGTTAATGCGGAAAAATATCGGTTATCGGTCAAGGACCTATATATGAGATATCGTTTATCGCGGTGAGATATCGGTAATTTCTAATATCATGCATAAATATATATATATATATATATTTATATTTATATTTATATTCATATCTAGAGCCTATATATATACTAGAAGTCTAATATCATGCATAAATATATATATTTATATATATACAAGAGGTGGTAGAAAGTCTAGGTGTGGGAATGAAAGTCTCAAAAGGTGGTAAATACTTTGTCCCACATTGGTGTGGGAACAAAGTGAGTGGGTGTTTATAAGGTAAAGCATTTACTACTCCATTGTAGCTTTATGACATGTTTTACCACAAGTCCTACCCGCACGCGCAGGGGGGGCTGGAATTTGGTTGAACTCGTGCGTGCCCACGCATCCTGCGGACACGAATGCAGCTCCGAAACCCCAGGGGTCCGCGTGAGGTCGTTTTTTGGTGAGGGGCCGATAACCGAGATATCGCCGAGATTAACTGCATAGCTATTAAGGGGTTTTTTTGGTGAGGGGCCGATAACCGAGATTAACTGCATAGCTATTAAGGGAACAAGAACTTCCATTGATTAATATTTTGGGCCATAATAGTCAAATCTGAGAAAATTTTGGCCATTTAATTTCTTTTAATTATTAATTTAATTATTAATAATCTGGATTGTGATTTGTGAGGGGACAAGAGCTTTCATTGATTGACATCTTACTGGTCTACTGTCTATGTATGATAACAGGATTACGTGCCAACGGTTTTCGACAATTTTAGTGCAAATGTGGTGGTAGATGGGAGCACAGTTAATCTTGGGTTGTGGGATACTGCAGGTTGAATTCTTAGTTTAATATAAGCTGGAATTCTCTTTTTCCTGTTTATGTTCTTGTTGGTTCTAAAACCATGTTACTGTTATGAACAGGACAAGAAGATTATAATAGACTGAGACCATTGAGCTATCGTGGTGCTGATGTCTTCATACTTGCTTTTTCTCTCATTAGCAAGGCCAGCTATGAGAACATATCGAAAAAGGTAATTCTGGCTTCATTGGTTAATCATTTTATTTACCGAAAGAATCAAATTTTCCGTTTAACAAAGGAAATAATAATATTGTATTTAGATTTTAGAATAAAGTAAAATACTCCATATTGTTTTTACTAATGATAATACAAAGGTTTTGAGTTGACTTGAATAATTGATGTTGTATTATAGTTACTTACTTATTTGTATACTTAGTACAGTTTTCTGAATTCTGTATTTTTTAAATTATACTCGTATTGTATTTCTCTATTTTGGAATATTTTTGGTGCATGATTGAGGTTAACCATGCTGCTTGTTCAAGAAAGACTTAATGGGTTTATTTTATGTTTTTTGCAATGTTCAGTGGATTCCTGAATTGAGGCACTATGCTCCCAGTGTTCCAATTATCCTTGTTGGAACAAAGCTCGGTTAGATTCTTTCAACCTTATTATATACAGAGTCCAGACAAGTTGTTACAGTTATTATCCTGTTTCATCATTGATTTTGCATTTAATTTATCATACTTCCTTTTAAGTTTATCTTTTAGTAGAAAGTAAGGAGTTCATTTTATTCTTCATTTTGCATTTAGATGTTTGAAATCTTCAATTTTTAATGATGTCATCACTCGTCATCACCCAGTTTAGGTCTTAAGGAAAATATAGTTTAGATGTTGAAAACTTGAAATCAAACATTCATGCATTTCATACCATTGCACTTGGCACTTTGAGTATGTACTCTATGTCTATATCCATATCCATAAATATTTGTTTAGACTTTCGAAAAGCGTTTTATTACTTATCAAGGGTTTTTTTTTATTTGTAAATTTTTTATTAATTTGACTGAAATTTGCCATCTAATCTATCTTGGGTTATGGAAATATTCAAGCTTTCCGAGCTGAGCTTGAGCCGTTCTTTAATCTATCTTGAGCTGAGCTTGAGTTTGTATCATGAAGGCTCGTTGAGCTATCAAGCTAAGCCAAGCTCGAGCTTAATTTGTCAGTCGAATTGAGCTTGAAGCCTGTTTGCAGCTTTACTTTGTACTTGCAAATTGCCAAAGATATTCAAAAGAAACTGTTCTGTGTCATGATCATAAGTGTGCACGTTGTTTCTTAAACGTGATGTTCCAATACAATAATCTAAAATGTTAAAAATGATCAAGCATTCTTACTTTTGTATCATAGTACTATCATGTAGTTTTTTGAATTGAATCATGCTAGTAGTCTTGATAAATCTTGTTCCAAATTTCTATCATGCCATAATATAAATGTAGTAATTACTTTTAGTGGTTATGTTGAGGTTGCCATGATTCTCATTTGTCACAATGAAAGCTTTGGTTTGTCTTTTTCAATATGTTGTATCACATTAACAATATAGTCTAACAAAGAAGCTTCATCATGAATTGAATGGCTAAATTGGTAAAAGCCTAAAATAGTATCCAACTATACCATTATTGTGGTGGGAAATAAAGTAAAGAGTTAGTTATGTTTTTCGTCCCTAAGGTTTGTTGAAAATACCCATTACAGTCCTGTAGTTTAAAAATTGCTAAAACAATGCCTGTCTTTTCACTATTGTATGTTGTCAAAAGCGCGCGCCTAGGCGCAAAAATGGGTTTTTTTGAAAAAACGGTGCTAAGGCGCAAAAAGGCGCGCGACTAGGCGCAAAAACAGTCTGAGGCGCAGCGCATAATAAGCAGAAAACAAAAAAAAACGAGTGCGTGCAAAAACCGCCTCACGCGGGCCCGGGTTTTTGGAGCTGCATTCGTGTCCGCAGGACGTGCGGGCACGCATGAGTTCAACCAAATTCCAACTCAGAAACTTATTTTTGCAACCCCCCCCCCCCCCCCCCCCCCCCCCCACCACAAAAAAAAAAAAACTCACACTCCCAAAACTTACAACATATAAGTCCTAAACTTTTGCTACTAACTATTAGCTACATGATCTTAAATGGCATATATAATAGTTTTTTTTTTTAATTTTATATGTGGAATCTTATTTATTTTCAAAAAATAACATATTTTTATATTTTTTTTTTCTCTGTGTGTGCTTTTCTTAAAAAAGCCCACTCTTTTTTTGCGCCTTGTGCCTAGGCTCCGGGCGAGGCCGATGCGCCTCGCCTGCGCCCTGCGTCTTTGACAACATAGACTTTTGTAACAATTACAATCCCCCCTCCATCCAGTTATTCTTTCTGTTAGTTTATTTGAAATGACCATAATGCCCATGTTATTAAAACTACAATATATATACATAAGGAGTTAATTACGCTTTTCGTCCCTGTGGTTTGTTGAAAATAACTATTACAGTCCATTAGTTTAAAAACTGCCAAAACAGTACCAATACTTTCATAACTTACACTTTCAACTCACCAACAATGACGGTTAACAACTTCATCTCTCTACTATCCTTCACTCTACTCTTCACTCTCTCTGTTTCTTCAGATCCAGCCAGAGCATCACCTGCTTCGGCTCCACACCCTCGCCACTTCATCCGTCTTCAATATCTTCCACCACGACACACCCATACCTGAATAATGACCACCTCCGCCACCCATTCTGCCCACCACCATCATCAAACTACCACCCACCCCTCCCCTCACACCCCATGTCCATTCTCTTCAAATAAATCATCGGCTAACTCCTTTTCTACCGATGAATTCTACCAATTCCGACCACTACACAGGGTTCCGCCCAGACTTCATCTCCTCCATTCAAGTTTTTCGGGTAGGCCTCAAGTTTTCCCATTGACGTCGATGGGGAAAATTAGGTGGCCGGCGATTTCGATTTTGATGGGGGAAAGTGAGATGGTTGGCGATTTCGATTATGGTGTAACCGGTTGACGGAGACAGATATGACGCCGGTGGAGGTGACGGAGGAGATCCGGGTGACGGTGATACGCCGGAGGGGAGCGATGGAGAAACTAAGTCGTCGTAACAACGTTGTGGAGCCAGAGCAGGTGATGTTCTGGCAAGATAGATATGAAGAAACGGGGAGAGTGAAAAGTAGTGAAGGATACTGATACTGTTTTGGCAATTTTAAACTAATGGACTGCAATGGTTATTTTCAACAAACTACAAGGACGAAAAACATAACTAATTCTTTATTTATTTTAATTTTAATAACAGGGGCGTTATGGTCATTTCAAATAAACTCACAGAATAATTGGATGGCGTTATTGAGGGTGGACTGTAATTATTACCAAAGTGAAGGTACAGGGACTGTTTTAGCTTTGCTATTAATTTGGGACACCCAAAACGGAAATATATGTATATTGAACTATTGACCAGATTCGTATCATCTATTTTTCGTTTTAGGTTATTGATGTAAGGCGTGCAAACATTTTATAGTTGAACATAAATAAATAATAAGTACAAATACAATTAACTGTCTTTCTGGCTGTCTTTGCCATTTAAATACAAGGCACATGAATGAAAATGACTTGGAAAATTAATCTTTTGTAGATCTTCGGGATGATAAACAATTCTTAACTGACCATCCTGGTGCAGTTCCAATCACAACGGCTCAGGTACCCTCTACTCCCATTTCAATCTTTATTTTTTAAAGGAAAATTTCCAGTAATAATTAGATTTGACATTTGTTTTATGCTTGTGTAGGGAGAGGAGCTGAAGAAGCTAATTGGCGCCCCTGCGTATATAGAGTGTAGTTCAAAAACACAGCAGGTGATGTTTTATTTATTCATATCATATTTATATCAGTACATTTTCTTCATTCCATGACATTTGTTGAAGAAGCTATTTGGCGCCCCTGCGTATTTGAACTTACAACTTTAACAAAAAAAAAGTTTCGAGTTTAAGCTGTAAACGGCCAGTATACATGCATCTGTGTTTATACATGTCACTAGATGTTGATATGCTTCAAATATCTCATAAGTTTACAGTATTTGACTTGATACTTTGACAATTTGTCAAATGTCAAACATCTATTGATGGCAAGATAATACGGAAAGCTAGGTCCATGTTACCCTAAAAGTTACGACTTCTAGATGAGGAAGTAATGTGATATTTGGTGAACATTTGAAAATCGAAGAAGACCTTACAGTGTTCATTGTATGGTTATTTTTTCCTTTCTGAGTGGTAACATATAGAGGGACAAATTGTTACTTTAGCTTTCAGTTTTCATAGGGATGTGGTGTGTACTTTTATTCTGAGAAAAAGTCAACCTTGATCTTAACCAAAATCTTGCTATTATTGTTGCAGAACGTGAAGGCTGTTTTTGATGCAGCCATTAAAGTGGTTCTTCAGCCACCGAAGCATAAGAAGAAAAAGAAGCGTAAGGGTCAAAGAGCGTGCACGATACTGTAACTAACAAGATTTCAGTCTACAGTGAACCGAAAATGGACAGAAAGTTGACTTTTCATTGCTAAATGCTTAAGTACTACTGATTAGTAATTACCCTTTATATAGTTTCGGATTATTTGCTTCCTTTTGTCGTGTCTTGAAGGATGATGTGCTGTGTAAGTTGATATATGTAATTCTTTTAACATTGAATAGCCAAGATTTGGGACTATTCGGCTATTATGTAATATAAAAACTTATGTAGATTGTGGAAAGATGTTTGATTTCACATGGGATGAAAATGAAATTACTTCTAAATGGTCACGGTATGCTTAAGTGTTGTTTAGTGTCAGGATATTAAAAAAACCTGTTTACTTCCTTTGTTAGTACCAAGATGCTTATTTTGAGAGACAAAGGTTGCAAGGCTTCTAATGTGTTGAAAGAGAAATTACCATTAATGATGAAAGGGGAAAAATGGAAGATGATTTTTCGAGTAAGAAGCTGGAAAACATGAAATTCAATGAGATGCAAGGACCTATGGACCAAATACTGAATAGTAAATTGTATATAGTCAAATACCGAGCATTGTGGTTTAATGTAAAATTTTGAATAATTTACCGCTTGGATTAAGTCATCAAGACCCTAAACATACTTTAAGGTGGTAAAATCTCATGATGAGTTCTTTTGAAAATTCGTTAGATGATGGTTTCTTGTTCTTGTCACTAGTTGAAATAACCAAAGAGTGTGAAATTGGGAAATGAGAATTGATATAGTGAAATCTAACCTAAGTGCTTGGAACAACATACAGAAGAACTTATAAAACAACCTATGTGCGAAAATGCACATGAAACTATTTTACAATTAATGGAAAGTACTGTTACTGAAGTGTGTTAAATGCTAATTTAATCAGAGAAATTCAACATAACTAGGTTCATCATGATTGGGACAACATAAACTGATAATATGGAATTAAGCATTCTGGAATTGGAGGACTAAAGGTGTGTTTGGTTTAAAGATTTTTTTTTTTAATGAAGTTGGAATTAATCAAACGAATAGGAACACGGAAGAACTTGATTTGGAATTTGCTAACAGTATTTAAAATTCAGATGAACTGAATCTATCAAGTGAATTTGAATTTGAAATGAATTTGGGCGTCGCTGTGGGAACAACGCCAGTGATGGCCGCAACGATCAAGGTGGCCAGTGGCGGCGCTGTTCCAGATGCATGGATAGCGATATGGGGCGAGGGCAGGTGGCTGGAGGCGGGGTGGCTAGTGGCGCGGATGGTGGATGCAACTGCGGTTTAGTGATATATTTACTTTAGTTGAACTTCTTCATTGTTGAGTTCTTAGACTATACAGCGTGGAGGGGCTTGAAGATGGGGCGTTAAGCGTCATGTAGTAGCCACGTAAGCAAGGGGGCAAGGTAAAAAAAGCACAAGGTGGTGTTGGGCGTGAAAAAGGTCCCACCTAATGTTTAAAAATAAACTAACTAATCACAAACCTTCTACCACTAATCACAAACCTGCCCCACACACAACGCCGTAGAAAACGCAAAGCACGGGGTGGTTTGGTGGGTGTGGACTGGCCTCCACGCCAGATTTCCACACCCACACTGTATGGTCTTACATGAAGGAATTCGAGGAACTAATTCCAATAATAAAATAAAAGTATTTGATTCACCATTTTGTTTTGGATCGAGTAATAATAAACACCTTAAAGATGATAATCATAGCACCATATTCATACTCAAGTAAGTAAGTAACAACTCCAACCGTCAATTTCTGATAAAGATATATTTTTATTCGAGAAATTATTTATCTTTTTAAACGTACTAGTTGATTTTTCGCCCGTGCGTTGCGGCGGGGACCCAATGACTACAAAACGCGTGTCAGTAACGGCAAGCAGATACCGAATATCAAAACATAAATAAATATGTCGTGAAAAGGATAGTCACTCCGTCCTAAAAAAATCGATTTTAAATAACCTAATATATAATAATAGGACCCACATGTCCTACACGTTGGAAATTCGGTTGTTTTCAGTTCAGTTATTACGGTGCTAACACGTTAAAATATGGATGAGCCCGGTACCGGTAACGACACCGAAAGTACTGATCCGGAAAATCATCGAAATTAGGAACCGGCACCGAAAATGCTCGGTACAATACGATATGGTATTTGAAGGTAAAAATCAATAAATACAGGTATGGTGCTAGACCGGTGTCGAACCGAAAGTAACGATTCTGAAAACGCCAAAAGGTGGGTACCAAATTGGTACCGAAAATGATTTGGTATAGTAAATTTGGTACCGATACGATACCGGTTTGATTACAGGATTTGATACGATTTGCTCATCAATAATCTAAATATCCAAGTTAATTTTACATGCTACAATTAATTCATTACAGAAAAAGACAAAAAATAAAGCAAAATAAGTTGTTGTGTATATAAAATCTCATTCAAAGAAAATACAGTTTACTTACTGTGTGTATGAAAAGTAATCTAAACGGTGCAATTACTTGCATTGCTGCGTTGCTACGGGATTTGAAGAGCTCGGTACCAATCGGTACCGAAAATACCGTAACCGAAATCCCCAAAAATGGGTACCGGTACCGAATACACCTGGTACAGTACGGCTCGATACGGTTGACACCGGTACGACACCGGTATTTGAGGGTAAAAACCGATGAATACCGGTGCCGAACCGGTACAAAAAACACACTAGATTTGATAAATTTGATACCAGTACGGGTACACGATACCATTTACTCATTTCTTAGTGATGTTACTATTCATTCAATTCTTTTTTCATTTAATAATTCTGTGACTGTTCATTGAATTCGGTTTTTAATTACTACTATTCATTCAATTCTTTTTTCATTTAATAACTTTTTTCATTTAATAATTCTGTGACTGTTCATTGAATTCGGTTTTTAATATATAGGTATCAATTCTTTTTTCATTTAACAATTCTGTGACTGTTCATTGAATAAAATCTCATTCAAAGAAAATACAGTTTACTTACTGTGTGTATGAAAAGTAATCTAAACGGTGCAATTACTTGCATTGCTGCGTTGCTACGGGATTTGAAGAGCTCGGTACCAATCGGTACCGAAAATACCGTAACCGAAATCCTCAAAAATGGGTACCGGTACCGAATACACCTGGTACAGTACGGCTCGATACGGTCGACACCGGTACGACACCGGTATTTGAGGGTAAAAACCGATGAATACCGGTGCCGAACTGGTACAAAAAACACACTCGATTTGATAAATTTGATACCAGTACGGGTACACGATACCATTTACTCATTTCTTAGTGATGTTACTATTCATTCAATTCTTTTTTCATTTAATAATTCTGTGACTGTTCATTGAATTCGGTTTTTAATTACTATTCATTCAATTCTTTTTTCATTTAATAATAATAACTTTTTTCATTTAATAATTCTGTGACTGTTCATTGAATTCGGTTTTTAATATATAGGTATCAATTCTTTTTTCATTTAATAATTCTGTGACTGTTCATTGAATTCGGTTTTTAATATATAGGTAAATTTGCAGGAAGGGTGAGATTGTATGGATCAATAGAAATGGGGATGAGAGAGTTACAGAAGATTGGATGAGGGACAGAGAGATCTAACAACTTCTCTTAACAATCAACATACCCTCTCACCACAATTGCATGACTCTATAAAGGAACGGAATAATTAGTTAAATAACCTGAACAACCATTCTATTGTAACTTGTAGTCCTTCAACTTTGCAGGGAGTGCCCTCTAGGAGTGTGCACGGTTCGGTTCGGTTATTAGCATTATCCGTAACCGTAACCGAAGTCATCGGTTAATCGGTTCGGTTAATTCGGTTAATTTGTCGGTTTTCGGTTCGGTTAATTTTCGGTTAGTAACCAATTCAAACAAGGGCTAAATTTTTTGTTTAGAAATACATGTAATGGAAGTATAAATACATGAAATAGATGTATAAATACATGAAATGGATGTATAAATAAAGAAATGGAGGTATAAATGCATGAATAGATGTTTAAATACATAAAATGGATGTATAAATAAATGAAATGAATGTATAAATAAATGAAATGAAGACATAAATAAATGAAATAGAGGTATTATTACATGAAATGAAAGTATAAAACATGAAATACATGAAATAGAGGTATAAAAACTAGAAATATATAAAAAATAAATGATTCGGTTCGGTTCGGTTAATTTTCGATTAACCGATGGTAAAAAAAATTCTGTTAACCGACTTTCGGATAATTCGGTTTCGGTTAATTTCGGTTCGGTTTTGTCCGTTTTCGGTTCGGTTCGGTTTCGGTTAACGGTTCAGTTATTGCACACCCCTAAATTGCCCTCATTCTTTCACTTCTTCTCACTTGAATTGGGTTTGCTGACTTTGGGTTGGGCCCTTGGTTTAATATTGGTCCAGTTGTGTGCACAACGTTACCTCCCTCTTTTATATTCACCTTGTCCTTACGGTGAAAGGTTGGAAATGATTGTTGCAAAGTATTTTTTTCCTCCCAAGTAACATCAGTTGCGGGTTAGCCTTCCCAGTGAACCAAGTATTGTTGGACTGAAGTGTGCCTTGAAGAAAGATCGTTGATCGAGGATAGTGGCTGGTGTAAGAGTGAGAGTGGAGGAGGAATCGACCAAATGAAGGGGGTAACTTGCTGGTCAGGTTTGCCTTTGCACTGGCGCAACATTGAAACATGAAATACATTGTGAATCCTAGCTTCGGGTGGTAAATTAAGTGTGTAAGCAACTTGCCCAATTCGTTCCACAACTTGATAGGGTCCAAAAACCGGCGACTGAGCTTATAGGGACACTAGAGTCTAACCAAATGTTGACGAAAAAGGCTGCAATTTCACGAAAACCCATTCGCCTAATATCACGTCTTTTTGAATCAACTTAAAACTTCATTCGAGATTGAGCTCTTAATAAGTTGGATTTGAGAGTGGTTAAGACCACATCTCTGTCTAGCAATTGAGAGTCCACCAACGAATTGGATGTAGCATCCTTTTGATATAACGAATCAAATTTGGAGGCTTTCGACTATAGACGATCTCAAAGGGGGTCATTTGTGCAGCAGTTTGAAAAGAGATGTTATACCAGTATTTTGCCCAGGGTAAATACTTGAACCAATCTTGAGGACGGTCCATCACATAACATCGCAAATACATTTCCACGCATTTTAGGGACCTCAGTTTGGCCATCCAATTGTGGATGGTAAGCGGTGCTAAAGGATAGTGTACCTTGCAATCGATGTAGCTCCTTCCAGAAGTCAGCCATAAATCCGGGGTCGCGATACGTGACAATATCCACTGAGGCCGCGAATGAAGCGATTTTTTCCATATTATTTCACAGGTATATTTATATGTATTTCTTGCATTTTGTCCATGTATCCGTGTAGACATATGTATATGTATTTACTTTGTGATGTTTTTGTCCCTTGATTTTATAGTGTATTATTTCACTTGGTATTTAGTCAGACAAAGTTTCCTTTATCCTTCTACTAAATACACATAACACACACAATATACACCAATACTCATTTTCACATGATTCTTTCTTGTTTATTTGTTTCTTTTATTACTTTAGTTTCTTTCTTTATTTTTATTCGTTTAAAAACCTTTTCTCAAAATTTGGGTCGATTAGACGTTGACGATAAACCGGTATTAAAAGCTCTTGTGTCCTTGGACGATTTTGGTATCTTACCATCACTATGTTACGCCAACGATGGGTGCACTTGTCCTAGCGTGTTGTAGAGAGTGATAGTGTTATATCGTGTTTTATAAATTTAAAACTTGATAAAAGAGTGAAAAGTACTTAAAGATATAATAAAAATCATACGCACGCTCGCAAACATGTCAGAATAACGTTAAGAAGCAGGAATGCTAAAATTGAAGACACCGCGTGCCCTCTATGTGGATTTGAAGACGAAACGGGCAATCATCTTTTAACTTCTTGCTTGGTGGCGAGTAGAGTGTGGCATTTTGTGGCAAGATGGTGTAAAGTTGCGCCTTTTAATGTCCACACAGTCAGGGAGCTGCTGGACCTGCATGGTCACGTGGGTTTGTACGGGATATCGAAAGAGATATTTCACGGGATTATTTTGATTGGGTGTTGGAGTATCTGGCGGGCTAGAAACGATGTTAAGTTCTCTAATAGTCAAGCTCGGATGGAAGATATCATTAGTGGAATTAAATCAGTTAGTTGGTTTCTTATGGTTTCATAGTAGATCAAAAGGTTGGTCCGTGTCTTGGACCGAGTGGTGTAATTTCATAATTATGTAATGTTCTTGGTTGGCGGCCCCGTTTAGTGGATTAGTGTTTTCTAATGAAGTTTACTTTAAAAAAAATGTTTATGAAAAAAAAATTAAATAAATTTTTTTTATAGATAACATTAAGTAAGGGCTGTTTTTAGAAAATAAAACAAAAAAAATAATATTTTTATTGCATGTTGATGACTCTATCATTCATCTTATATCACCACTAGCTTTTACAAAACTCATATAGCTTAACTCCCGGGCCAACTCAACGTTTCTTGAGGCCTAAAGCGATCATGAAAATTTGAGACCTTTATATAAGTTACTTTAGAGAGTAATTTTTTAATAGATCCTCTTATTTAAATAACATCTCAACACAAAATATGTCAATCCTTAATATTCCTTGTACCATTATTAAGATTTCAAAAATAATGCAAGTGAACTTTAAATTAAATATGCTATTTCGTATACTTTTTTTATCCATAAGCATTTAAATTTATTTATGAGTAAAATGCACGGATAGTCCCTGTGGTTTTGCAAAGTTTCAGCTATAGTCCTCAGATTTTGGAAATTACACTCATAGTCCCTGTGGTTTGACAGTTTGTTTCGCTGATAGTCCCTGGAGTGGATGTGGGTTAGTTTTCTCAGTTAAGTCCATGTGAAATTACAAAATTACCCTTGCTTTTATTATATTCATCAACATCATCATCATCATTCATCAGTTCTACTCTCTCTCTCTCACTAAAAACCACCACCACCGTCACCTCCCCTGCCGCCATCACCACTCCCCACCACCGCCATCCCCTTCCACCACCACACCTCCGCCTCCTAAACCCATACCCGCCTCCACCATCAACCACCCATCCCCAAATCAACCAGCAAACATCGAGATCGGAACTCCATCCAAATCAGCAAACATCGGAACTCTTCCTGCTTCAAATCGGAACTCTTCCTGTTTCAAATCAGAACTCTTCCTGCTTCAAATCGGATCTAAATCAGCAAACATCGAGATCGGAACTCCATCCACCGATGAAATTCCGGCAACAATGGCGGAATTGCTGCCAATCAGAGCTCCATTCGCCGACAAATCGTTGGCAACAATGGCGGAATTACTGCTGTTAGCCTCCGTTTTCAACAATCGTACGTCTCCGAACTCCTTTCCTTCACTCTCGAATCGTCGGCAACAATGGCGGAATGGATGTTAAAAACCATTGTTCATTCATTTATCGTTGGTAAACCATTTCTATCTGATTACAAGGAGTTTGTTTCTTTGTAAATTTGATGTAAGTTGCTGCTACTGATGAGGATTTGCAGATTTGTAGTCAATTAGATTCATAGGTTTCTATGTGTATATTTGATGGCAAAGGATTTTTTTTATTACAAGGACTCTGTTTATATGTGAATTTGAAGTAAATTGCTGCTAGGGCTGGAGATTTACAAATTACAAATATATACCAATGAGATTCATAGGTTTATATATGTTGATTGATAGGGGTGGTTGATTTGGGGATGGGGGGTTGATGGTGGAGGCGGGTATGGGTTTAGGAGGCGGAGGTGTGGTGGTGGAAGGGGATGGCGGTGGTGGGGAGTGGTGATGGCGGCAGGGGAGGTGACGGTGGTGGTGGTTTTTAGTGAGAGAGAGAGAGAGAGAGAGAGAGTAGAACTGATGAATGATGATGATGATGATGTTGATGAATATAATAAAAGTAAGGGTAATTTTGTAATTTCACATGGACTTAACTGAGAAAACTAACCCACATCCACTCCAGGGACTATCAGCGAAACAAACTATCAAACCACAGGGACTATGAGTGTAATTTCCAAAATCTGGGGACTATAGCTAAAACTTTGAAAAACCACAGGGACTATCCGTGCATTTTACTCTTTATTTATATACGAGATTACAAATACATGTAAAACAATCTAATGGAAATAAGCATGTATCTAATCCCCCCTTTGAGAGGAAAACTGTCGGTCCCACGCAGGCCCCACCTGTAAGTATGTGAGATGAGGGGGGTGAAAAAGTAAATAGGGGGTGTAGAAAGTAGCACCCTAATATAACTATAAAGTATAAACCACAAGAAATATTAAAGTTTATAATATATGAAACAATAAAATATATATAAAAGACAAAAGTAGTTGACTCATACTTTTAATAATTTCATTAGTAGTAGAGTATGTTTCATAGTATTCATCTCTCTCCCCTAGTTATCTTCTTCCATCTCTTTTTCTGGTTATATATGTCGAAAAAAAAAAACAGAGGAACCCACAAAGTTATCATTGTGTCCTCTTATGTTTTAGAATTTTCTTCCCTATTATAAACATATATTATTTAATTGGAGATGTATTTGGTTGTATAACTGATACTTAAAACTGGAGGCCCTTAAAATTATGGGGATAAAGCCCTAGCTTATGCTTAGTGGGTGTTTGGGGTTCCTTATTTTACACCAAATTTTAACTTATTGACTTTTTAGAAGTTAAAAGGAATCCCAAACAAGAAAGATTTTTATGGCTAAAAGGAATCCCAAACACCCTCTGAGAAAGACATTTATGGCTTAAAATGGCTTGAAAAAGGAGAAATTGAGAAGCAAGAAATTCTAACTTCTCACTTAAGACTTCTTAGGCTACCCGGTATGGTGAGGCTCATCCCCAAGGGGATGGGCCGCCACGTCACCAGAAGTGAGGAAGAGCCTAAAGGGGATGGACCAAGGGGGTGGAGGATGAGGCTATATATATATATATATATAGAGAGAGAGAGAGAGAGAAAAGTATAGCGTACATTATGGCTTAACGTACTTCACGTACGACAACGTGCGTGATTTGTTTTATAACATGCGTGATTAATGTTTTCAATATGCATAATTATTGTGTTTCAACATGCGTGATTTTGGATTTTTGAGTTATAACGTGCGTGATTTTAAAATAAACGTGCGTAATTACCTGTCGTACGTGATGTACGTTAAGCCGTAATGTACGTTAACATTCCTCTCTCTCTCTCTCTATATATGTATGTATAGTTATGTGTGTGGAGGAGTGGCCCGTCGCAGGCGTCCTTGGGGAGACGGAGAAGACTGGACGTGGCAGGGGGTGGTGTGGGGGTGCGGCGGCGGGGCTCACCGGGTCAGGGTCCGCCCCCATACCATTTAGTCTTAGAAGTGATAAGTGAGAAGTTAAAAGGAAGGGTAAATTACACCTTTCGTCCTTTATGTTTATATCAGATTGCAACGGATAGCCTTTAACTTCAATAATTACAATCACAGTCCTTTTTTTATAAAACTCATAACACTTTACGTCCTTTAGCACTAACTAAGTTTAATTTTTCAGTTAAATATAACACGTGTCTTGCACATGAGGGTAGTTTAGTAATTTTACTATTAAACTTAGAATATATTTAAGAAAATAAACAATATCTCGTCCTCTACCTCTCAATCTCCTGTCTTCCCAATCTTTTCTCTCTCAAATCAACCCCACCACCACTGTGACAACCACCACCAGGTCCACCACCACCACCGCCTCCATATAGATCCACCACACCGTCACAGTGCCTCCATCCAGATCCGCCACATCGCCACCTCCATCCATCCAAATCGCCACACCGCAGAGTCTCAACAACTCGACCCGACTCATCTCCAGAACAAGAATCGAACCAGATCGTCCTGATCAACCCACTGATACAACACATGGTAGTGATGAACGAGTTCACGAAACCGGGCCAGCCGCCGGCGAGTCTGGCGTCGATCGACGGTTTACCGACCCCTGAGATGTTTTAGGAGGATGCGGAGGAGAGAGGTTTTAGGAGACCGGAGCTCCGACGAGTTAGAGTCATGACGACGGTGGTTTTTGGTCAGATCTGAGATCTGATTCCTTTGGAAGATCTTTATCTGATAGACAAGATGTCGACATTTGTTAAAACCCCCAATCTTGCACCCATTGTTTAATTTTTGTGGGTTTCTCGAAAGTTCTGATTTTTAGATTACACCCACTTTTGAAATTGATGTTATTTGTTGAAATTTGTGTTTGAACTTGAAGGTATCTTGATTAGGGTGAAAAGTTACAGGTTTTTATGCATCATTATTGACATTGTTATGGGTTATATGTGATGGTGGTAGTGGCGGAAGGATGAGGTGGTTGTGGCAAGATGTGGTGGTTAGAGTTTTAGGGTTAGGAAATTGGGGAAGATGAAGTGTATATGTAATATTTTGGTTTTATTTATTAAACATTTAAATAAAATTATGAATTGACCAAAATACCCTTAAGTGAATAAACTTAACCTAAATTTTTAACCTTGTTAGTACTAAAGGACGTAGAGTGTAACGAGTTTTGTAAATAAAGGACTGTGATTGTAATTATTAAAGTTAAAGGCTATCCGTTGCAATCCGGTACAAACATAAAGGACGAAAAGTGTAATTTACCCTAAAAAGAATCGACACACTAAGCCGGCCCTATCACTACAGAAACTTGTTCCAAGAGAGGAAGAAACAAGATGACATACCCTGGGCTTAAGCTGTTCATGGAGAAATTGAAGCGGATGATTTACAGCAACGATATTCCACAAATCAGCAATCACCCATCAATGTTATCTAAAAGGCCTCAGTTACAACTGCTTTATGAAGAGCTTGGATGATTTACAGCAACGATATTCCACAAATCAGCAATCACCCATCAATGTTATCTAAAAGGCCTCAGTTACAACTGCTTTATGAAGAGCTTGGATCCATGATCCAAACCCTATCCGTTGAAACAGGAAACGACCTACATGAGCTTGAAGAAGTAAGAGATCTGAAGAAAAGATTCAAAGATGTAGCAGAAGAGGCACAGGATGTGGTTGATCTGTTTGTGTCCGATATCAATTTCATAAGTAAAAGACAACCTCTAATATCTCATGCGTCTGAAACCTCTCTGGATCTTGAGGATGTTATGAGATCAATCAAGTCTATCAAGAGGGATTTCTTTAGCATCATCCAAAAGGTGAGGATGGAATCTTCTCCAACAACCGACAGTCTGAAAACTCAATCTGCCGCTTCTGTTGGAACTTCCTGCTTCAGAAATTCACCAGTAGGGGATGAAATCGTAGTGGGTCTTGATCGAGATATTATGATCGTACTAGATAAGCTTACCGAAGATACAAGAAAGCTGGATGTGGTCTCAATTGTTGGAACGGGAGGAATAGGTAAGACTACCCTTGCTACCAAAGTATTCAATGATCCTTATGTGGTTTTCTATTTCCATGTACGTGGGTGGGTCACTGTTTCTCAAACATATGATAGAACTGATCTGTTATATCAGCTACTGGCATCCATAGGAGTTGAAATAGACCCTGATAAAAGGGATACTTACTCTTATCTTCGTGAACAATTACACAAATGCCTTACGGGCAAGAGATATTTAGTCGTCATTGACGATATCTGGAACACTAAGGCTTGGGATGACCTGAAAGTTGTTTTCCCAGACCATGAAAAGGGAAGTCGACTTCTGCTCACCAGTCGTCACAAGAAGGTTGCTTTACATGCAAAATCGTATGGTCTTGTCCATCAGTTAAGGTACTTGACAGATCAACAAAGCTGGGAGTTGCTGTGTAGGAAGGTGTTCCATGGCAACAACAGTGTCCCTGACTCGTTGAATGTACCTGGAATGCAAATTGCAAGAAACTGTCGAGGATTGCCACTTTCTGTGGTTCTCATAGCAGGAGTGCTAGCAAAAGAATCAGCGACCAAAGATTCATGGGAAAAAATTTCTCGAAGTGGCAGTGCATTAATAAACAAGGGGCACAGGGAGACGTTGGCCTTGAGTTTGAACCATTTACCATCTCACTTGAGAGACTGCTTTCTTTATCTCGGAGGCTTCCCAGAAGACTACAGGTTTGGAGTAACAATGTTGATCTGGTTATGGATTGCCGAGGGATTTATAGAAGAGGTCAAAAGTCAAAGCTTGGAGGAAACTGCAACAGATTATCTGATGGAACTACTTGACAGAAATCTTGTAGTCATTCAGGATAGAAAGTTTGACAGGGCCATCAAAACTATCTCTGTCCATGATTCATTGAGAGAGCTCTGCTTGGAAGTAGCAACTAAAGAAAGAGTCTTCCTAAAATTACTAGGATCGGATCATGTTATCGATGCAACTTATAAGACGCGTCGCATATTTACAGACCGCTACATCAACAGCACCATTTCCACAAGGGTGCGATCACTTTTGTCCTTTTGTAGCTACCCCTATGCAAGCTACATCATAGGCAAGTGTTCCCATTCATGGACGCTCTTACTGGTGCTGGACCTAAAACGGTGTCCTCTGATATGTGTTCCAGAAGATGTATCATTATTAGTCAACTTAAGGTACCTTGCGATTCGGTATTATCATAAAGATTTCCAATCTAGAATATGTGATATTTGGAGCCTTCAAACACTCATAATTGAAGGGATTTCAGATGATCCTTTGATCCTCCCAAATACCCTATCAAACTTGTTGAATCTAAGGCACTTGTTGAGTCAGCGGACCATTATTTTACCTCCACTTCAGACACCTATCATGAATTTGCAAACCATCTCCAGTGTTTCATTGATGAATGAGCCTATGAGTTGGAATAATTATTTTCCATGTGTCAAGAAGCTTTCGTGCGTCGTTCGCCCAGAGAGGAAATATGACTTCAAATCACTTACCATCCTTGAGATACTGAGGATAAGTTCTATGAAGTGCAAAAGCATACCGAGATTCCAAAGGAATAGCATCACATTTCCTGCTTCGTTGAAAAAACTTACATTAAAAGAATGTCATCTTCCATGGAGTTTCATGTCCGAAATCCAATCTTTAGCTAATCTTGAGGTTCTAAAATTACTGAAAGGTTCTTTTGTGGGACGCATGTGGGACGCTGGTGAGGAACCATTTCAACAACTAAAATTCTTGAAATTAGTAGGGTTGGATGTCAGACAGTGGGAAGCCTCTAGCATCAACTTCCCACGTCTCGAAAAATTATACTTGGGGGACTGCCATCTCCTTAAAGGAATTCCACTTGAAATGAAGTACATCCCAACACTAGAGCATATCGAAATCAAAGGCTGTAATAGCTTCATTACCAAATCTGCTTACAAAATACAAGAAGAGCAACATGCTGATGGAAACCATGATCTAAAGATCAGTTCCTCACCTCTGATCCATGGGGAACTTTTGAGAAGAGATATTTCTATTTACATAAAGAGCAGCTCCTCCCGTCTGAACCTTGGGGAACTTTTGAGATTGAGAAGAGATTTTTCTATTTCCCTAAAGCAGATACTAGATGAAATGATAAAGGAAGACAGAGCATCAAATTTAATCAAAAACAGAAGAGGCACATCTATAAATCTTCTAACACATGACGAACTAGAGACATTGGGACTAACAGGTAGTGATCCACCAGTTATTCCAGCACACCACCATGTACACATGAGCAGGATACGGAACAATTGGAGATCCAAATATCGTCCCATCAAACGGAAAATTTCAAAAGGTGGTGGAGAAATAAGGTTGTTTCAAAATTAATGGTGGTGATGTGTAACTAGAAGGGGGCCACACTGAGCATCCTCTTTCATCTTTTAAAATCTCCAACACTTCAAAGGCTTTGATGAAGATGTCAGCGACTTGGCTGTGTGTTAAGCAGAATCTAAGGGTGAGCGGGGCACAATCGGTGACCCCTTGCGGGGACCTTGTTGCCGATCGGTGGTGGTGCCGCCATCCAGGCGGTGAGCCAAATCGGGGGGCCAAATCGGTGGGGAGACACCGAAGAAGGTAGGAGAGAGAAGGTGGGGCCACCCTCATTTTCAACCAATGAAAACTTTTTGTTTTTTTTTTTTTGAATAAAAAAACAATTCCCCTAAGAGGGGAGTGCCGCCATCAAATTGGGGTGCGAGGAGAGTTGACGTGACATAACCTGATTGGGTGTGCGTAAGAGAGGGGACTCCCCTCTTAGGGGAGTGCCCCGAGTACCCTAACTTCACCTCCTTGATTGGTCGATTCTCTTGTGAAATAATATATTATATAGAGTGAATTGCAAGTTTTGTCCATTATCTTTATGTCTGATTTCAGTCGTTGTCCTTTGTCTTTAAAATTGACTAATTTTGTACTTATTGTTTTATAATCTTGCACTCTATGTCTTTTAACCCTATCCCAGTTAATTTTTATGGTTAAATTATATTACACAAGGGTACTTAAGTGTTTTTACCAATTTATTTACAAAAACTAACAAATAAAACAAAAATAAGTAAACCAAATTAATAGAATTTATTAATTATGTATAAGTGTATACATGTAGAGGATCCTGTACATTAATTCAGAAGTGTGAGAAGTGTATTATAACACTATATATAACACTATATAACACCATATAAACACAGTATAACACTATGTAACACCATATCACACCATATAACACTATGTAACACCAATGTTGTAGAAGGCGCTAGGCGCTAGTCGGGCGGTGAGGTACAGCCTAGGGATTAATCGGGATTAATCGGAATGGGATTTTTATATGTATTTTTTTCAAAATTATATATATATACCCAATAATATAAAAATAATACTTCAAAATTCACATAAATACTTCAAGTTTCAGATAGTATGGTTCGATTTTGACCGATTTTGACCAATTCTGACCGACTAGGACCGCCTAGGACCGATTTTGTCCGATTAATGTAGTCCGATTAATCCGATTAATTGACCGACTAGGACCGACTAGGACCGACTAGGACCGCCTACGACCGACTTTGACCGATTACCGATTAATTGACCGACTAGCTTATAATTAATCAGTTGGTGACCGCCTAGCGCCTAGGCGGCGATTAATCGGCCGCCTAGGCCGATTTCTGCAACAGTGTGTAACACTATATAACACTATATTTTGTCTGATAGCATGTCTATGATAGATGTATAGTGTTATATATTGTTATATAGTGTTATATAGGGCAGGGGCGGACCCAAGTTAGCCCGTGGGTGGGCGGCCGCACCCCTTGAAAAAAAAAAATTTAGTGTTATTTTTCGCGAAAAATCCCGGCCGCACCCCTTGGAAAATTTCGACCGCACCCCTTGGAAAAATCTGACCGCACCCCTTAGAAAAAAATGTTAGGAATTTATATAAAAAAAAATTTTGTGAACATGGATTTAAACCCGACCCAATTATGTAAAAAAGTTAGCCCACTAATATCTTTAAATAAATCTTGTATTCCTATAACCCAATATCAAGCCCAATTATATAAGTTTATGTTAAAGCCCAACCCAAATAACTAAATCAATTAAACAAAACATAACCCAAATAACCAATCGATCATTCATCGCCTCCCCCCGCCCTCCCCTCTCTGCTGCCAGCGACCAAGAATTCAAGAAACAGAAACATCAGTGCAGACTCTGTTCGATCGATCAACCACAACCCACAAATCTCTCCGCACAGTACCGTACACCGCACTCTTGATTTTGTAGAGGTACCTTGATTTCATTTTTCAAAAATCTAAATAAGGCTGTTGTAGAGTTGTTCCTCGGATCATCTTGATTCTAGTGTTTGAACTTTGAATATGAAGATTGAATATGAATTATGAAGATTAATATGGATGTTGTTGAACACAGGTTTAATTGTTTAACATTCAATAATGAAATCTAAATATGATTAAATAATAAAGCCAGCCAAACCACCTTACTGTTAGTGTCGTTCATTATTATAATGAAATAACTTTTTTGTTGATTTAATTAATTAGATCATTATTAATAGGCATAATGAAATCACTATTTTTTTTGTTGATTTAATTGGTTCATTATTAATAGGCACAATGAGTAAGGATGTTATGGCATGGTTTCTCAACAAGAGGAAAGTGGTTGAAATTGGATAGAGAAAGACTTGTTTAATAAAGAATTGCTTAAGAAAGTATATCTAGATGATGTTTTGGATAGATTTCAAAAAATGAAAACCCGTAGGGCGACATTTTAAATATGTTTGTAACAACGTTTGACATGTTTTTGATGATTATATAAATTTTAGTTTAATGTTCTTTTTTTACATGACCCGACCCGACCCGAACCGATTTTTTATGTATATATCTAGAAGCCTAAAATTTTTAAAAAATTTCCGCACCCCCATGGAAAAATTCCTGGGTCCGCCACTGATATAGGGTTACATAGTGTTATATGGTGTGATATGGTGTTACATAGTGTTATACTGTGTTTATATGGTGTTATATAGTGTTATATATAGTGTTATAATACACTTCTCACACTTTTGAATTAATGTACACTATCCCTACCCAGTGTATACATAAACAAAAACATGATCTGCTTCTCTCTCCAGCTCTCTCTCTTTACCCCGTCTCTCTCTACCTCACCTTCACAGCAATATTAACCACTAATAACCACCTCTAGCCACCACTCTTCCACATCACCATCACAAAACGATTGTCACCAACCCTCCACCACCACCATCCCCACAATACTGCCACCACCCAACCGGACCCCTAGTCGGAGAACCACCATAAACCCGAGCCGTTGCCGTTGCGAAGAACCACCACTATCACTGTCGTCTAAAACCACCACCCGGACACCATCTCCGCCTCCCATCATCCCCACAACACCGTCGCCGTACGCCGATGTGCACCTCCACCCCTTCTTCAACATCAAAATGCCATACATCACCACTTCCCAAGCGACCACCCAATCAAAACCACCTCGTCTGCGCTACAACCTTCATGTCTGCCGTCGATCTGACGGGACCATAACCCAGATCTCCGATGCCACCGCCTACTCAGATCTATGACTTACAATAATGTCAAGGCGGGTTATTGTTGAGATGTTGAGATTTATTGTTAAATTGTTAATTGATTGTGGGGTTTAGGTTTCCGTGAGAATGGGATTAAGGATTTGATTGTTAATTTTGTTGGTGGGTTACTGTTGGGATAGAGAGAGATGGGTGGGTTGGGTTAGAGGTGATGGACAGCAGGCGATGGTAGGTGATGGTAAGTGGTGGTTGTGGGGTGGATGGTCGGGTCACGATATATATATAATATAATTTTTTATTTATTTAAACCTTTTGTTTTTTAAAGTTATTACAGAATTAGTCCTTTAAAGGTGAAATGACAAAAATACCCTCACATGTAAGTCACATGATCAGATTTAACAGAAAAAATTAACTAGGCTAGGGTTAAAGGACATACAATGCAAAATTTTGAAACAATAAGTATAAAACTCGTCAACTTTATAGATAAAGGACACCGTCTGAAATCAGGCACATAGATAAAGGACAAAACTTACAATTCACTCTATTATATATGATCTGTATTTGCTTCCTCTTCCCATGGTAAACATGAGTCTTTGTTATAGCGAATGGCAAACTTATTGTCACAGAATATAGTAGTAGGCTATTCTTGAGGATTGTAAAGTTCTTTGAGGATCCCACGCATTTATATGGCCTGACTTCCAACTAAGCTATTTCCTGTGAAAATGAGATCATCTACATATACAGAAGACAAACAACTACTCTCCCTTTTGTTCTTTGAAAAAAAAGTGCGTTCACAAGGGATTCCCTTAGGCCGTAGGGAATTTCTGTTTTAGGCGGCAATTGTGATTTACAAGATATAGGGAAAGAAATCATCGCCTGTAATGCCGCTGACAGAGATAGAGAGGGGGAGAACCGGAATAGTCGCTGTAAATTATCATCATTCATCATCTACAATAGTCATGAAATCATCTTCTGACCTTTAAATAAGATGGACTCTTTCATTGTTTTGTCATATGAATTCGAAAATCGTTCTCTATTTGAATATTTCTCTGCCACAAATCATTATCATTCATCTATTTATTCATTCTCTGTTTGAATTCGGAGGCTTCTAAATCTCTGAATCGAAATTGGTGACGAAATAGTGGTGAACAGGTGACGAAATTGAAGGTCTTCCATTAAAAACAAGGTACATTAATCACTATTTTATTATTATTATTATTTTTTTTTGAAAAAAGACCTCGACTTTTTAGGCTCTAATTGCCCAATTGAACTCTGTGATATTAGGCCCTAATTGCCCATTTGAAGTTTGTGATATGCTTTGCTAGTTTTTGAAGCCCTTAGCCCTAATTGAAATATGTGTTAAGTGTGTTCTGTGAAATACGTAACTAATTGTGATAGATTAATAATGTCAAATAAATATGGTAAACATGATCCCGCCATTCTCAAATAGTGATTTTATTTTATTATTATTATTATTTTTTTTTTTTGAAAAAAGACCTCGACTTTTTAATTCGCTTTAGGCCACCAAAATGGTTGCGCCAGATTTTACAAGGGAATTTCTTAAAATTGTGTTATATAAAGTATGTTGGTTCAACCTTTGATACAAAGTCTCTGTTCTATTAATTGAAACAAAAGAAAGAATGAAACTTTACTACTAAAATACGTCAACTTTCATTGATGCTCAGACCTACCAACTATGACCACCACCCTCAACTCCCAATCAACAATCTAAACAATAAACACACAACTTTAGAAATAAGATCTCCAATTATCCTATATATTATCCTATATATTAATAGACAAAGCTAATGAATAGTAATGAATAGTAAGTGTCATCATTTAATGTTATTGTTTATATACTTTTGGTTTCTTTAATATGACATATTTGTATTTTTGGTAAAGTGGTTTGTGTGGTGTTTTAGTTTGCAAAGGGGATGGGTTCAAGTCCCACTCTTTACATATTTTTTATATCTATTATATTACCTGTATATTAAAAAACAAAGTTAATGAATAGTGTTTTAATGTTACATGGTATCGTTGTTTCATCGTTAATCACGAGTACCGTACGATTGTACGAACAATAACGCTATCGCACAACTTTTTGTTGGTTTTCTTTAACTTTTAATGATTTATTTATTTTAGTTTTAGGGGTAGGGATGAGCACGTGCCAACCGATACCAAATCCGAATCGGTACTTGTACCGAAAATGCTGGTTACGGTACCGGTTTATGAAGGTAAAACCGGTGGCGAACCGGTACCATGAACGCCAAAAGTCGGTACCGAATTGTTACTTAATATATTTCGGTTCGGGAAATTCGGTACCGATACCCAATACCATTGGCTCATATCTGACCATGAGTTTCATACGAACATCACTACCATATAACTATTTTGGTTGATTTTCTTCAGGTTCTCTTTTAGTGTTTTTTCTATATTTTTTTAATTTTTGTCAGTGGTTCCGTGCGCAAGGCGCTCGCAGTGATTTCAAAATACATATAAACACAGACTAAATAACAAAAGAAGTACGCCGCAACGCGGCGACCATAATAAACCTAGTTTTATTAATTCAGGAAATAACTCAAAATTGAATTAACCTGCATAACCTTAATCCCAACTTTGATTAGGTCATATATAGACCATGACTCAGTACAATTTGAGGCTAACTTGAACTCCTAAATAGATATTAAATAAAACCCACATAATTATCTAATAATCTTAAGAGTAAACTGCCATTTTGGTCCCTGAGGTTTGGCCAGTTTTGTCACTTTAGTCCAAATCTCAAACTTTTTGCATCTAGGGCCCTGTGGTTTCGTTTTTGTTGCCATTTTGGTCCAAATTTCAAATTTGGCCAGATTCCTCAACTTAAACCCCTCTATTTTGTCTCTATCCTCAGGGGTATTTTGGTCATTTAGATTTATTATAACTCAAATTTAATAAATAATAATGCCACTGCCAGAACAACAATAATGCCACTGCCAAAACAACAACAACAAGCACCACCACCACCACCACCCCCACCACCACCATCCCACTGCCGCCAACACCACCATCCCACTGCCGCCAACCCTCACATAACTCAAAGCAGCCACAAAATTCCACCGCCAGAGCAAATTGTCCTAACCCTATGGCTTCAAAATCTCCGACAATCAAATCGGCGACCAAACCTGTTAAATCAGCAGTGAAGAAACCTCGGAGATGAAGGGGTTCCATCAGATCGACGGCGGAGATGAAGGCGGCGACGTAGCTGAGGTGGTTTTGGAGATGAAGGCGGCGGCGTAGCTGAGGTGGATCTTCAGTGGTGGTGGTGATTGACGGAGGTGATTCATAAGAACAATAAATCCGATTCAGGAGGAGGTGAAGGTGGAGGAGGTGAGGGTGTCGGGGGTGGCGGTGGTGATGGTGGAGGCGGTGAGGGTGACAGTGGTGGTGGTGGATCTTCAGTGGTGGTGGTGATTGTTTGAGAAGATGGAGGTTTAATTTGGCGGTGATTGTTTGAGAAGATGGATCTTTAGTGATGGTGGGGTTTATATATTAATGGTGTTAATCAATATTAGGTTATAATAAACCTAAAATAACCAAAATACCCTTGAGGATAAAGACAAAAAACCAGGTTTTAAGTTGAAAAATCTGATCAAATTTGAAATTTGGACAAAAATGGCAACAAAACGAAACCACAGGGACCAAAATGACAACAGGTTTGAAATTTGGATTAAAGTGGCAAAACTCGCCAAACCTCAGGGACCAAAATGACAGTTTACTCTAATCTTAATTTACTCTGATAACTCAATTGATATATCTCCAATTGAATGAATTAATTACTAACTCATGTGCTCGAAGTTAGCGGCCCATTACCCCTGACCCACATGCTCGAGTTCGGAATTAGCCCATCTAGGCTAAGAGCATTCACATTCATTACATCAAATTCTGTGAGGGTGTTTTTTATAGGGGAATTCTATTCCCACACCTCATTATCTATTTGTACACCCTGGATTTTCAATACGCATCGTATAGACTTATACGATGCGTATTGAAAAAGTTAAAAAACATTGCAGACTGACAGATGCATGTGTTGTCTGGCGGCTGGCATCATATGCATCGTATAGGCCTATACGATGCGTATTGGCACCCTGAATTTTTGAAGTTTATTTTTTGTGTGTTGTGTTGGGATTTTGGTGTTTTGGGTTTGTTATTGGTGTTTATTATTAGTTATTTTTATTTTAATAAGTTTTAAAATCTTTATTATTTTTATATCGTTAAGTATCGTATTATTTTTATATCATACTGTATCACATTTTTAAGTTAATATCGTATTATCGATTGTACGTAACCAAGCATACCAATCTAAACAGTTAAAATAAACAATCACAAATACAAATAAACTGAAACTGCAAATTTAATTACATAATAAGTTTGTACATACACAGTCAATTGTTCAAAATACATAAACCGTCAAAATACAACAAAAGTACAACGATCCTAAAGCTATAGATCCTAAGTGGTGCCTGAGGGCCCCGCCCCCGCAGTGCCTGAAGTCCCCGCCCCCTGATCCGAACCGGATTGCTCACCACGCCGGAATGCCTGGATCGCCTCCATGAGAAGACGCTCCATACGGCCGTGAGCGGCCTCCATCCGCGCCTGTATCCGGTCCTCCAACTCAGCCAATGCACGTGCCACAGCTGGATCGAGCTCATCGTTGAATACGTGCTGGGGGTACTGAGGCACACCATGTGGCTGCGCCTGCTGTGCCGGAGCACCTAACGGAAATGGAGGCGGCGGCGGAGATGGTGGTGGCTCAACGTGGTCACCATCGTCGTCATCGGAGTCGTTGCCCTATGCGGCATCACCATCTGCTGGCTGACACGCACCGTGTGCCGGCTCCGGAAGCAACTCTGGTAGCTCGTCTGGGAGAGCGGCGTGGGCGAACACCTGCCCGTTCCCTCCTATAAGTCGCAGACCGAGCCCAGGGAAGTCACGCATCATGTGCATGCCGATCAGGGTAGCACGGGTCAACAAGCTCGGCTCCACCACGCCCCCATCCAAGAATAATTGGTCCTGCTGGGAAACAAGGCCCAAGGAGACGGCGATCGTGTGATGTACGCCCCCCATACAGCACAGACCTGTCCTGCCTGTGAAACGCCGTCGCGAACCACTAGGCTAGGCAGCGATGGAGGGCGCACCTCTCCCCCCATATAAGGCAGTACAGGTAAAAGAGAACCCCCTGAGTGCACCACTCGCGACTCTGCTCGCGTGGTGCTATAGAAGTGGCAATAAGCTTGTGCAGGTAGCAGTAGAGGGGATCGGTGATATAGGAAGCCCTCTGCTTCGACGACGTGCCAAAGCGATGAGTGCTGATCACCTGCCAGAACCGCATCCGAGTCGTACGCGGGGCCATCCATATGCCGTCGGTGTAGATGGGGGTGTCTAACTCTTCCACCCTGTAAAGGCCGCAGTGCTCGGCAAACCGTCTGAGTGACATCAAATGCCACTGCCCCGCTAGACGAAAGCTAACCTCTATCCACAGGTCGTACTTGGCGTCATCCTCCTCCGGACGGTCTGCAGGCCTGGGAGCGAAGTCGAAACTCGACAAAAACTCGCACGCCATGACCCTGTAAGACGGCGTGTATGCAATATCGAACAACCTGTTACACAGTGTGGTTAGTATGCATGTCGTATACAAAACAAAGAAAAAACAGTAACAAATAGTATACCTCGACCATGGAGTATCGTCTCCGATGAACTCTCGGGCTCTCGCCGCCTTCGCGACCTTTTCTAGAGCTCCCCAATCGAGGGCACAGTGGCCGCCGATCTCCATACGACGAAACTTTTCACATCTGTGATAAGCCTCACTCCCCTCCTCGAACCTCAGATAATCATTCTCCAACAGGGGATCCTCTCCAGGGTCAGCGCCGCGCCCACGTCCAGCGGCACGCCCGCGCCCACGGCCGCCTCCACGACCACGCCCACTAGGCACCGCCATCGCGATCAACTCCCCCGTCGCTCCATGTGCGCGGCCACGTCCACCTCCAGCGCCACCTCGACCGCCACCTCCACCGCTACCTCCCCGGCCTCTCCCTCTACCCATAGCGTCTTCCATATCTGCATGATTAAACAATTTTAATCAATATTTTTTTTCAAAATATAACAATTTTTATTTAATTTAAAAAAAATATAACACCGCCACCTCCCCGGACGACCCCGACTATATATTATAACTATTATCTATCTACGACGTATTAGGTTTCGGGGCTCGTTACGGACCTAAGCACGATACGGACGTTTCGACTAAAAAATAAAAAATACTATATATTTACGACGTCTTAGGTTTCGACGCTCGAAATGGACCTAAGCGCGTTACGACGACCCGAACGGTATATTATAATTATTATCTATCTACGACGTATTAGGTTTCGAGGCTCGTTACGGACCTACGCGCGATACGGACGTTTTGACTAAAAAATAAAAAAAAACTATATATATACGACGTCTTAGGTTTCGACGCTCGAAATGGACCTAATCGCGTTACGGACCACCCGAACGGTATATTATAACTATTATCTACCTACGACGTATTAGGTTTCGACGCTCGTTACGGACCTACGCGCGATACGGACGTTTCGATTAAAAAAAAAACTATATATTTATGACGTCTTGGTTTCGACGCTCGAAATGGACCTAATCGCGTTACGGACGACCCGAACGGTAAATTATAATTATTATCTATCTACGACGTATTAGGTTTCGACGCTCGTTACGGACCTACGCGCGATACGGACGTTTCGACTAAAAAAAACTATATATTTACGACGACTTAGGTTTCGACGCTCGAAATGGACCTAATCTCGTTACGGACGACCCGAACGGTATATTATAATTATTATCTATCTACGACGTATTAGGTTTCGACGCTCGTTACGGACCTACGCGCGATACAGACGTTTCAACTAAAAAATAAAAAAAACTATATATTTACGACGTCTTAGGTTTCGACGCTCGAAATGGACCTAATCGCGTTACGGATGACCCGAACGGTATATTATAACTATTATTTACCTACGACGTATTAGGTTTCGACGCTCGTTACGGACCTACGTGCGATACGGATGTTTCGACTAAAAAATAAAAAAAAACTATATATTTACCACGTCTTAGGTTTCGACGCTCGAAATGGACCTAATCGCGTTACGGACGACCCGAACGGTATATTATAATTATTATCTATCTACAACGTCTTAGGTTTCGACGCTCGTTACCGACCTACGCGCGATACGGACAGTTTAAATGTTCTTGAAAAAACCACTGAAATTATGAACCTATACGATGCGTATAGGCTGATACGTATCGTATCAGTTCAAATGTTCTTGAACAAACAATGAAATTACGCGTATAGGTCGATACGCATCATATTAATCCATCTGTTCTTTAAAAAAAATTTAAATTTTGCAACGATACGATGCGTATAGGCCGATACGCATCGTATCGATTCAAAAGTTCTTGAAAAACCCCCAAAAACCCCCAGTTTTCAACCCAAAAATCACACTAAACCTATGGCTAAAATGCAAAATTGAAAACGTTAAAATGATGAGGGTGTGGAGATGAATACCGTACTAGTCTTCGATCTTGAAATCTCGAGCGTATGTCGACCGTATGTATACCACCGTATGTGTGTGTATTTGGGTGTATTTTGAGTTTTGTTTGTTTTTGGATCGTATAAACCCCCTGTGTTTTAAGGGGTTATATCGTTTTCTCATTCTATACGAATCGTATAGATCTATACGATGGGTAGTAAATTACCAATATACCCCTGTTTTTTTAAATAAAACCAGGGGATAATACGCATCGTATAGATCTATACGATGCGTATCTGAGGGGCAATACGATACAACTTTGGCCTATACGATCGTATATGCCATAGTTTGAAAATTTGTTTTTTCGTGTTTTCCTCGGTTCGACGCGTATATGAGTCGTTTTTTGACGAACTTTCGCATATTTTGTCGTTTTAGGACGTATGACTTCAACATACGTCGTTTCGGTGACGTTTGGTTGCGTGCGAATATCGTATTTTACGATTAGGTACAGTTTTGTTTGAAGTCCACTTGTACTTTATAGTGCCGTGTTATATGTATACACTCGTGGAAAATATCATTAGTCACTTATTTTTGCGTATTTTAGAGCATTATAGCATATTTTAAGGTATTTTAACAAATTTTCATGTATCTTAGGGTATTTTATGATATTTTAGCGTATTTAATTGTATTTTAACGTATTTTCGAACATTTTAGCGTACTTTAGAGTTATATCGTATTTTAAGGTATTTTAACATATTTTCATGTATCTTAGGGCATTTTAAGGTATTTTATCGCATTTTAGCGTATTTCGGCATATTTTAGCATATTTAATTGTATTTTGACGTATTTTACCGTATTTTCGAACATTTTAGCATACTTTAGAGCATTATATCGTATTTTAGGGTATTTTAACATATTTTCATGTATCTTAGGGCATTTTAAGGTATTTTAGCGCATTTTAGCGTATTTCGGCGTATTTTAGCATATTTTAGCGTATTTAATTGTATTTTGACGTATTTTACCGTCCAACGTAAAGCTTCTTCGCGCGCGCGTCTACTCCATGTAAGGTTCGGTGGCGGCATTGGATAGTCCCCTTCAAGTCTGACGTTGATGAAATCACTACCATTAACAAATAACAGTGAAACGAACTGATGGGGGTCACGTGCGTACTTTGGATCATATAAGGGAAATACAATAGAACAACCTTGGATGTCTAATATGTGAACAATCACACCAAACTTATTGGCAAGAAGGAGTGCTGCTTGAGGCATCTCCATCAAATTTTCCCTGGGTGCCATTCCAACCCCGGTAAAATCTATTCTCTGTACTTGTTGGTCGTAGTCCCCTGGTAATTCACTATCGAAGACGAACTTCCACATTTCTTTGTTCGGACCCGTCAGCTCTTCAAGTAGTTGGTTTCGAATATACCCAAATTAATCTTGTTCCAACCCTAAACCCACAGCCGCCGCCCGAAACCCGCAATGTCCATCCGGCCTGACATCTTTTATTCTTGAAATGTAGGGGTGTAACACTTTTGGAATTTGTTTTTTGTATCTGTGTGCATATTCAAGCATTCCCTCATCAGTGATTAACGGAAATGCATTGCCCTTGCCAGGCTCTTCTTCACGTGAAGATGTTGAACGACCGCGTCGATTTAACGACCTTTGAGACTTTAGAGACATTGCAGACGTAGACGGTATTAGGGAATCTTGCGATGGTACATAAGAGCTATGTCGAGGAGGGTCACACCTACTTTGTTGTCTGGGAGGCCCAACTGAGCTATCTCTAGCAGCTTGCTCTTTTCTTTTTTTGTTGGACCTTGGAAAGTATAGCCCAAGTACGGGCAGCACTTAAACATCCATCGGATTGATTTTTATCGATCGGACATTAAATCGTAGCAGTGATCGAGTTATTACCCTGTTATCGTGGCAGAATGTCGTGCTGTGTGTGTTTTTGGAGTAATCAGAAGATATCTCAGTGTACGAAACGAATTTTAGCGTCGAACTAACGCCAAAATGCAGGTGCCAAACCCCTGCATTTATACTGGAAAAACAGCGCCCTCGCGTGGAAGAGGGCCTGGCGCATGGCGCGAGGGGATCAGTTCTAGCATAGGGTACCCACGTCTGTTTGTAGCATGTGTGAGTCAACGGTTTAACGAAATTCGATTTTGACAACAAACTGTGATGATAATCGTCAATGGGGAATACCCCCCCCCCCCTGAGTTTTAGGGGCCCTGATCCTAGTTCTGATTGTTCTGAAAATTTTAGGGGTCATGCAATATTTCTTGGGGGTCTCAATTAGGGTTTCCTATTGGACAAAATAAAATAAGAAATAATAGTTTTGGTGAGAGTTGTTACATCCTCCCCACCTTAATAAAAATCTCGTCCTCGAGATATACTGGAACAAGTAGGGATACTTTCGCTTCATTTCGGATTCCAGTTCCCAAGTGTATTCAGGTCCTCTCTTTGAATTCCACTTGACTTTGACCAGTACTAGTCGTTTGTGCTTGAGAAACTTGACCTTTCTGTCTTCTATCTGCTGTGGCTTTTCAATAAATTTTAATTTCTCATTTACCTCTACATCTTGAAGAGGTACTACCAGGGATTCGTCAGATAGACATTTCTTGAGGTTGGATACATGAAACACGTTATGTACCCCGGCTAGCTCTTCTGGTAGTTGTAAGCGATAGGCAACTGGTCCTATTCGTTGGATTATTGGGAATGGTCCTACATACCTTGGACTTAGCTTTCCTTTCTTCCCGAATCGAACTACTCCTTTCCAAGGAGAAACTTTCAAGAGTACCTTATCTCCGACTTGAAATTCCAGTGGCTTACGTCGATTATCTGCATAACTCTTCCGGCGATCTCGAGCCGTTTTCAGTCTTTCCGAGATTTGAGTAATCTTGTCAGTGGTTTCTTGTACGATTTCAGGACCTGATAATTGACTTTCTCCTATTTCTGCCCAGCAGACTGGGGTTCTGCATTTTCGTCCATATAGTGCTTCGAATGGGGCAACTTCAATGCTTGAATGATAACTATTGTTATAGGAGAATTCAATTAAGGGTAGGTGGTCATCCCAATTTCCACCAAAATCTATCACACATGCCCTAAGCATGTCCTCCAGGGTTTGGATCGTCCTTTCACTTTGTCTGTCTGTTTGAGGATGGTAAGCTGTACTTAGATTTAGTCGTGTTCCCATTGCTTCCTGGAAACTGGTCCAGAAATGGGAAGTGAAACGACTATCCCTATCCGATACAATAGAGAGTGGGATTCCATGTAAGGATACTATCTCGTCTACGTACAACTTTGCTAACCTTTCCATGCTAAAGGTTTCTTTCATGGGTAGAAAATGAGCTGATTTGCTTAATCGATCCACAATTACCCAAATTGCGTCGTTACCTTTTCTGGTTTTGGGTAACTTAGTAACAAAATCCATTGTTATGAGTTCCCATTTCCATACAGGCATTTCTAATTGTTGGAGTAATCTTGAAGGTTTCTGGTGTTCTGCCTTAACTTATGAACAAGTAAGACACTTAGAAACATATCTAGCTATATCCTTTTTCATTCCTATCCACCAAAAATTATTTCTTAAATCTTGGTACATTTTATTATTTCCCGGGTGCATGGTATACCTAGATTTATGGGCTTCCTCTAAAATTTTATTTCTTAAATCTCCTTGCTTAGGTACCCCATATTCTTCTTTTGTGGAATCTCCAAATTCCATCAGCTCCTTGTTCCAATTCCTTTATTCGTCCTTTCATTCCTTCAGCATCATCCTTGATCGCTGTTTCTTGAACGTTCTTCAATTGTTCCATTAAGTCTAATTGTAAACTTAATCTAAGAGCATGAACTCGTTTTTGCTTTTCGTGATACTTACGACTTAAGGCATTTGCAACTACATTTGCCTTTCCTTCATGATATTGAATATCACAGTCGTAGTCACTTAGAATTTCCATCCATCTTCTTTGCCTCATATTTAATTCTTTTTGCCCAAATATGTATTTTAAACTCTTATGATCTGTATAGACAGTAAACTTACTTCCGTACAAATAATGTCTCCAAATCTTAAGGGCAAAAATTATGGCTCCTAATTCTAAGTCATGTGTTGTATAGTTTTCCTCGTGCTTTTTCAATTGCCTTGAAGCATACGCAATTACCTTTTTGCGTTGCATTAATACACATCCTAATCCTAGCTTTGAAGCATCACAATATACTTCAAAATCTTCTGTCCCTTCGGGTAAGGCAAGAATTGGGGTGTTGGTTAATCTTTGTTTTAAAATCCTAAAAGCCTCTTCTTGCTTAGGTCCCCATTCAAACTTAACTGTTTTACATGTTAGCTTGGTTAATGGCACAACTATTTTAGAGAAATCCTTAATAAAGCGCCTATAGTATCCAGCTTAGCCTAGAAAACTTCTAACTTCTGTAGCTGATTGCGGGACCTTCCATTTGGTGATCGCTTCTATCTTGGAGGGATCTACGTAAATGCCTTCGTGATTCACCATGTGTCCTAAAAATTGCACCTCCTGTAGCCAAAATTCACACTTCGAGAATTTGGCGTAAAGCTTTTCCTTTCTTAACAAAATTAAGAGTGCATGCAGGTGCTCACAATGCTCTTCCTGGCTTTTGGAATAAATAAGTATATCGTCAATGAAGACAATTACAAATTTATCCAAGTACGGTTTACAAATTCTATTCATCATATCCATAAATGCTGCCGGAGCATTTGTTAATCCAAAGGGCATGACTGTAAACTTGTAATGACCATACCTAGTTCTGAAAGCAGTTTTAGGTATGTCTTCTTCTTGTACCTTCAACTGATGATATCCGGAGCGTAAATCTATCATAGAAAAATATCTAGCTCCTTGAAGTTGATCGAAAAGATCATCAATCCTAGGCAATGGGTATCGATTCTTAATTGTAACCTTATTGAATTCCCTATAATCGATACACATTCGCATTGAACCATCCTTTTTTTTTTACGAACAACACTGGTGCTCCCCAAGGGGATGAACTAGGTTGTATAAATCCTTTGCTTAATAATTCATCTAACTGCTTTTTCAGTTCTAACATTTCGGTGGGTGCTAATCGATAAGGTGCCTTAGCTATTGGTGTAGTTCCAGGAATTAGATGAATTCTAAATTCTACTTCCCTATCTGGTGGTAATCCTGGTAACTTTTCTGGGAATACATCCGAGTATTCTGAGACTACAGGAATTTCCTTAAGTTCCTTACCCTTAGTGCTAATGATTACCGAAATCATATACACTCTTCCTTGCTTTCGTTCATAACTAGCAACTTTCAATACTGAAATGAACTTCATGGGTTTTTGCGGTTTATCTCCTGTAACCATGATTACTTCTCCGGTGGGTGCACAAATTTCTATGGAGTTCTTATCACAAAGGATTCGAGCATGGTTGGCTACTAACCAATCCATTCCTAACACGACATCGAATCCAGCTAAATTCCTGGGTAATAGGTTTGCAGAAAATTTATGACTTGAAAGTTCTATATTTTCTTTTTGCAAAACCGTATCTATGTTAACAGAGTTCCCGTCTGCCGTTTCTACTGTAAAAACTTGCCTAAGTTTTATTAAGGGTAGCTTAAGAGCTTGGCAGAATGAAGTATTTATAAAACTTTGGTTTGCACCAGAGTCAAATAATACTTTCGCATAAACGTCGTGAACTAAGAACGTACCAGCTATTACGTCAGGAATCAGTTCGGCTTCCTGCGTGGTCAATTGGAAGACCCTTGCGTTTTTCTTGGTAGTTCCTTTTGCAGGTTTAGCCTTGTTATCCGCTGGTTTGACCAATTTAGGGCATTCTGGTCTGAAATGCCCAGCTTCTCCACATTTGTAGTAGATCTTTGTTTTCTTTCTGCAATCTTCTTCATGATGTCCTATCGCTTTGCAGAAGTTGCAGGTTTCATTACACTTTCCAAAATGTTTCTTTCTACAGTTCCTGCAGAACGGCGGAGTGGAAGATTGCCCAGTTCCTCTTTTCTTGAAATTGCTATTATTACCCACACGAAATTCTTGGGTAATTTTCTGAGCCAATTCCTTCTTCCCGTTTTCTTCTCGCGTACGCACCAGTCCGTCAGTCAAAGTATTGGCTAATTCCACCGCATCATCGATCGTGCGGGGTCTCGCAGCTTTGACAATATCACGGATCTCGCTAATTAAACCCCAAATGTAGCGAGAAATAAGTACCGGTTCTGGCGAAGCCAGAGTAGGCACAATTCGAGCATATTCGAAAAACTTCGAAGTATATCCTCGGCAATCAACATCCACCATTCGGTGGCTCAGGAATTTGTTTGCCATTTGTTCTTTTTCATATTCAGAAATTGATCTTCATGGTTTTGCGCGGATTGGTTACCCTCGTTAACTGGTTCATTACCAGCGTGTTCCATCTGGTAATTAATATATATAAGTTATTAGCACCAAATTAATTAATACCCAAGCACAACAAATTAATCGCACATAATCACATCAACACATTTAGCCAAAATTGTCGATCTTGCGACTTCCATATTTTTATATATTCTAATATGCGTCCGTACACACCAGTTATGTTACACAAGTTTTATTTTTAGTTATTTTACACGACTATTTTTATTATTATTTATTAAACACACATTCCCACAACCACATACGATCCCGCCAGCTGGCACTTTTAGAAACGACGTTCCCTCTCGTCGAATTTCCAGGATATCCTCTCCCCTACTTCCCGGATTCTATTTCCTGCGTCCACTAACTCCTCGCCATAGTGGCGGAGTTCAGCCAAGTTCTTGGTGCTCATTGGTGGGTGTAGTGGAGGATCAGGATCAAATTGAGGGAAAAAGGTATTATGGTTATTTAAAAGATTCTGAAATTGCCAGTCAGTGGTCCACCATTCTTCCAGCTCTTCTGGTAGAGGTTGGGAGTGGATAATAGGATCTGGGATATTAGGCCCTAGATCAACTGGAAGTTGTGCTTCCACTGGGTAATTAAAGAGGTTTTCATCGGCAGGTCCGATGAGGTCACTAAGTGCCAGTTTACGATCCAGCTCTTCCCATGATGGCATTTCCTGGGCTTGCCTGGAGCTTTCCCCGATCTCTATTCCTTTTTCCTTTATCCATTGGGTCCTCAGTCTTGGCAACTTTCTTAGTTGCTGGTTTCTTCCTACGCACACGCCTCCAGCCCACGAATCTTCTTCTCTTTTTTGGTTTGGGTTTCTCCGGAGGTTGAGCTTGAAATTCCATGGGCTCATCAATGTCGGTCAAATAACCGGAAAAGTCTCTGGAAACTTCCACATTAACAGAATGGAGATTGAGATTCTGAAGAGCTTCAGACAACTCATTCATGTTGTTTAGGAGATATGAAGAAACACACAAAATTCTAAGTTAAAATTTTGTAACTTGAATTTTCACAAAGTCACAGAGTGGCAATCAGAAAAATTTAGTATTTCTAAATACTTAATTGACTTAAATCAGTGGCTCTCATACCACCTTTTTCTGTCACGGCCCCCGTCCCGGTTTTACCCATTTCAGGAGCCGCGGGACAGAAAACCCGTGGTAATTATTATGTTGGCAGCGGAATTTTAACAGGATCTTTTAAGACTTGAAAATACCCAATTTATTTTATTTCACAATTGGGGATTATACCCATAATTTACAATAAAGGTGATTTCACTGGCAAATCCCTGTGTTTACAAAAACATGTTTCTTTATTTTATTGAGCCACTTCCTCAAGCTTGTAGTGCTACACGGCACTTTTTCCTGGATCACAGCAGATCACCTAAAACATGTTTTAAAAAGGTTTTATCAGCAGGGAAATATTGGCGAGTCATTCTAGTTGCACAAAACGACACATTGTTATAATATACAGTATTAAGGGTGATTACATTGTTTCTATCAACCAATTACCCCAAATCGGTATTTGTCACTCGACTGTATCTGTGACTATGGTCAGATCACCCATTGGCTAACTCGTTGTCCAATGGTGACGAGTATCAAGTAATGTATACAAAACCCCACATACCGGCAGTAATTGAAGATTACAAAGACTTAATCCCTGTAATTATAACTCTGAAAACTTGTAGAGATTTAAGAAAACAATCTGATAAAAAAGAGAATGACTCACATTGCAGATTTAAACGGGCAGAGTTTAGCCTACTGATAAGCCTGTTAACCTACTTAAATAACAATGCACACGAAAACTAGGTCAGTAACTTAATACAACTTTTACGACAACTCACGAGATCAAAACCTTCACGACGAATGACAAAGTGCAATACTGAAACATCCATCGAATTCACGACGAATGAAAAAGTATAGCCCAAGTACGGGCATCACTTAAACATCCATCGGATTGATTTTTATCGATCGGACATTAAATCATAGCAGTGATCGAGTTATTACCCTGTTATCGTGGCAGAATGTCGTGCAGTGTGTGTTTTTGGAGTAATCAGAAGATATCTCAGTGTACAAAATGAATTTTAACGTCGAACAAACGCCAAAATGCAAGTGCCAAACCCCTGCATTTATACTGGGAAAACAGCGCCCTCGCGCGGCGCGAGGGCCTGGCGTATGGCGCGAGGGGAGCAGTTCTATCATAGGGTAGCCATGTCTGTTTGTAGCATGTGTGAGTCGACGGTTTAACGAAATTCGATTTTGACAACAAACTGTGATGATAATCGTCAATGGGGAATCCCCCCCCCCCCCCCGAGTTTTAGGGGCCCTGATCCTAGTTCTGATTGTTCTGAAAATTTTAGGGGTCATGCAATGTTTCTTGGGGGTCTCAATTAGGGTTTCCTATTGGACAAAATAATATAAGAAATAATAGTTTTGGTGAGAATTGTTACATTTACCACCGCCATGATCTTCGATAAGACGCTTTTCCTCACTTGCGGGGGTTGGGTAGACAATTTTTGTTTCACATATTCTAATTGTTTGTCTACATCAACATCTTCCTCATCAAAATTTGATGGGTTCAGGTCAAGTTTTCTCCAGAAAATGTCTATATCTTCGAGCTGAATGCGCAGTCTGCAAAACAAAAAAAGTGCATTAGACAATCGTATTAAATTAAGACAACAAAACATTTTTTATAAGTCTATAAGTACCTGTATTCTTCAATCTCTCTAGGCGACAGACACATAACAACCCGGCACCGGAGTACAGCTGGCAGCCACATGTTGATCCGAATGACCGCAACGTGTCTATTCTCCGTGTTAGCTTGTTTTCCAATAGGTTAAGAGCATGGATGGAAACTTTAAGAAGTAGGTTGCAAAACATAGGAATCTGAAGGTGGCTGTTCATTCGCTCTTTGAGGCTTTCTTCCAAGGATTTCTTTATTTGCGCATATTGCTTTAGTACTAAGGTGTCCACCTTTTTCACTAGCGTTTCCAGACTGCATCTCGGTGTAGTAAGTTGTTTCTTTAATGCAGCATGTGTGCATTCAGCTCTGTTTGTTGTAGTTTGGAAGAATGTTAGGGTTTGATTGGTCCATGCATATACGAACAATTGTCTAGAGGTGCTTAACCAGTTATTCCATAGGTAATCAAAAACATCTGAAAATAAATAAACATATTCAAATTATATATCAATTTGTATGAATGTATTTACTTACAGAGAACATACATGTACGTTGTTGATTGACAAGGTGTCTCTGAAGGTTGAGGACGTTATATTTGTATAACTCTTCGGTAGTGGAATTACACACTGTTTTCCACTGATTTATAAAGGCATCCCAAACTTGCGAATTAAACGAATTCTTGCAGTGCTTCACAATATTTTGTAAGATGTGGAACCTGCAGAGATATCTGTGTGTGCCAGGGAATATTTTTCTACACGTGTTTATCAGTGCCTGGTCCTTGTCCGTTAGAATTACACGCGGCTCCATGCACTCGTGCAGCATAGACCTGACCCTCTCCAAGACCCAGACGTACGTTGCCTCCTGCTCGTTTGAAATAAATGCATGCGCAACACAGAAGGTGTGGTTTGTCGACGTCAAACCCACAACTTGCAAAAATGGAAGATTGTACATGTTAGTCTTGTAGGTAGCGTCGATCATAAGAACATGCGGGAATGCCCTCCACATTTCAAAGGACTTATCGTGACAGAAAAATACATGCTGAACAACGTTGGTGGAAGGTTCCGCCTGTATGTGTTGATACATATTATGTGGATACGGCTCGGCTCGGTTCGACTCGGCTATGAAGTGAAGGTCGTAGTCAAGATAACCTCCTGTCTTGACTCGGTATGCTAATTACTTTGTATCGAACGATGTAAATGCAACTACGTGTGTGCAGTTTGCATTATTAGTTTAAGTGTTGTCTGTTTGTTAGGCCCAACATGTTGAAGCCCAATCCCAGGCCCAACATGTGACGAAAACACCCTTGTGCCGAAAACACCCTTGTGGCGAAATCCCTTGTGATGAAATCACTGGATTTCATCATAATGATGGGTGTTCGTCATTGTGTTTTCTTCGGCTTCTTGATTTCGTCGAGCATATTAGTATAAATACACACACAACAGACAGAACACAGCACGAGTCTGAATAGACTTTGAGAGCGAACACACTGTAACACACACACACTGAGAGTTTATGAGAGCATCTTGTAAACACCGCATTGTAACCGTTTTCTAGATTAATACATTAGAGTGTTAATCGGTGAATCTTGTGTTTTACATGTTCGTAACTTGGTTTAACTTACCCGTTTGGATTCCGCACTCTCGGGTTTGTCAGAAAACAGGAATAGAGGTTTTACTCGATCCTCCGGGTGGACCTACAATTGGTATCAGAGCATTGGCTCGATTCCTTATTAAAACCAAGTAGATTTTCATGTGTTTCCAGATTTGTTCTTGATTTTTGAAACAGAGTTTATATTTTCAGAAAAATCAGGTTTAAATCTTTGAAAATCTTGTGTTTTTGCTGGTTGTTCTTATAAAAATCTTGTTAGTTTTCATTTATACATGTTAAGAAAGGATTTTTATTGAACATTTGCGCAAAAAATTGTGTTCGGAAAACTCATTAAGTTCATCACATCTTCAAAGTGTTCGTGATAATACCTGTATTTTGATCTTGATTTCTTGAGTTATCGATTTGTTGTTGATTATAATAGTGTTTGTTTGAATTTTATGTACAAGTCAGAATAACTGGTTCACAAGGTAAGGTGGTTTGACAATAGAACCATTCTGTGTCAGAAGATAAGGATATGGATAAGATTTGATTTTACTTTGAAAAATATCACACTTTTCTGGTTGAACTTATCAACGAACACACCCCCTTATTTCATCAAGACATCGATGAACACACCCCCTTATTTCGTCAAGACATCGAACACACCCCTAAATTTCGTCAAGGGTTGACTTGGACGACGAAATCACATCCAATTTCGTCAAAGGCAGATCAGCAATGAAAACCCTTATCTTCGTCTAACAGATCAGCAACGAAAACCCTTTCATTTTCGTCAAACGGCTCAGCTACGAAATCACCCTTTCAGCGACGAAATCACCCTTTCAGCGACGAAATCATCCTTTTAGTGACGAAATCACCCTTTCAGCGACAAAATCACCATTTCAGCTACGAAATCAAAATATCAGCGACAAAATCAAACATATCAGCGACGAAAACCCCTATTTTCATCACAAATCTTTTCATATTATTAACATAAGCTTTTTAAAACATTTTTAACTGTTTGATTTGTGTGATTTAATCAGGTATTCATCATTATACATCCAAAATGAATCCGAGTTGGTGGGGTACTTCGTCAACTGCAGAGAGCAAGTATATAAACACGTGTTTATCTCCATCATGGGCCGAATCTCCCGCACCCGCATCTAATACGGAAAGTAAGTATACAAACACGCGTTTGTCTCCATCATGGGCCGAATCTCCCACACCACCTTGAATTACGGCAGAACAATGGGCATCGGTTACTAATCAAAAGCAAAGTGAACCAAAAATGACAACAGACATATATGGAAATCCAATACAATCAGTTCCCAAACCAGAAAGAACAACAGACTTGTATGGAAATCCATTACCACCAGTTGCTTCACAGCGCCATCGTTCTACTGTAGCACCATCATCTCTTGATACAAGGAACTGTAGTCAAACAAAAACGGCGTTTTATGCTAAACTTGTCAAAGATGCCAACAATGGTGAATCATCGCGAAACGATGACAGTTCTGAACATGACAGTAGTTCAGTTGAAGACGTTTCAACTTCATTTGAAGATGTTACAACTTCAAGTTCAAGTTCAAGCGAGGATGGATCTGAATGTGAATCATCAAGGGAGGTTGTTGATTCTGATGCAGATAGGTAAACATCTGAGAGTGATTCCAGTCAGGTACGTGTCGATGAATCAAAATCTGATAGTTGTGATAGGTGTGATATGTGTGTTGGATTAAATGTTAAATTGTCTGATTTGCAAAGCAAATATGATGTGACATTTATCCACAATCAACATTTGATCGTGGATCTTTCAAAATGCACAGAGGCCAACATGTTTCGTGAAAATTATAAAAAGGAATTTAAAAAAATAATTGAAACATTAAAAAAAGGATAAGACCAAGCTAACGAAAATGGTTTCAAGAAAACAAACTGAAATAAACCTTTACATCAATAGGCTCGAGTTAATGCAAAAAGAAATGTGTTAAATCTGAAAGTGAGGCGATCCGACTCAAGTTAGACAGCTATTTAAGCTCTAGCTATGTGCTGGATCACATCATTGATGTTCAGAAAAAGAAAACTGATGTCACGTGCATAGGTTATAAGAAGTGTCCACCACCTGTTAAACCTGATTATTCTTCGATGCCTGATGAGGAAAATAAACCTCATTTTGAGCCCTCAGTTTCATTGAGCCTTGAGAAGTTCACATTTGGGCTAGGTTACAAAAAGGAAGTATCCTCAGATTCGGATGAATCAGCAAATGCGAAAGTGTCAACAGCTGAACGAAATCAGCATCCCCCAGTCATTGTTGAGGATGCTGATTCGTCAGAAGATGAATCCGAGGATACTAACTCTGAACAGTCAGAAACGATAACAAAAGAGGAAAACATACCTCTCGAAAATTACATTCTTTGTGATCCACCTGCAAAACCGTTTGTGACTGCTAAAGCCAAGTCTGTTGAATCCTCATCGGGAAGCTGTGAAAGCGTGAACTTGCTTTACACGTTGATTGGATCTGATAAAATATACTCAGACAATGATTTTCCAATCAAGAATGTCAATCAATCTTTGATTGATAAAGTTTTCGAAGATTCTACCGGTAAGTTTTTGGGAAAGTCGAGCTCAGGAGTTGTAGTAACTTAGTGTGCTCCTATCCCAAAATCCAAAGTTAGAAAGAAATATGGGAATCAAAAATTGCAACCACAACACAATCAACGAAAGCAAGGTCACGTTCACCAAGGAAAGGGAAAAGGCAAACAAAGCCAAAACAAGAAGACGATTCAAAAGGTGAACTTCGTGAAATCCAGAGGGACTGATAAAATTGAAACTTTCGAAAACAAATCCAACACGGATTTTGTTAAACAAAGTAAAATTTTGAAAAGAAACAGTCAAAACAACTATACACAACACACAAATGGTTGTGATGTAGGACCAAGTACCTCAAGATCACGAAGTTCATCATCAAGTTCTTACAGTTATGATACTCCGAGGTCTGTTGAGCGGAGATCATGTTTCGAATGCGGTGAGTATGGGCACATTGCCAGAAATTGTCCATATCTCACGAAAGGAAAGGCAAATGTTGATACTCCCCATGGTAACAGTTACCATAAAAGATCTGTTTCACCAAGACAGGACCCTCGTCTTATTAAACAACAAGAAGTGAAACAGATAAAGAAACAACGGAAAAATGTTGAAAAGGTTTTAAAACCAGAGGTTATCCAAACACAGTCTGTTAAGTTAGAAGTTAAAAATGAAAAACAAAAACAGATTTGGAAACCAAAATCGAAAATTGTTTCAGGGGGAGCTACATCAATTCCGAATCATCGGGAAATGGATGTTACAATTCTCAATGATGATGGACGACCCAAGTCTGTGAAGGCTTGGGTCCCCCTCTCCAACTAATCTTTGAATGAGTGTGCAGGATGTTCCAGGAGGAACTATTGATAGTCTTAGGATTGTTGATAGTGGAGCGTCCATGCACAAGATTGGCGACATAAGGCTCCGAAATATTGTTACATCTAGGAGAATATTGTTGCCATTGATGGAGAGGAAAAAGGAATGAAGTTGAAAAATTTGACCAGATGAAAAATGTGCCAAAAATTTGGTTGTTATGGTTTTTGATCGGGTCGACAGGAAAGATTCCAATGAAAAGTACGCGCCTGCAGCACGTCTGAAGCTTTTTGAAGATTCATGGATTTTTCTTCCACAAGAAGTTCAAAGTCCATAAGATGAACGTGTAGGGTACTTTTCTCTTCAGTGTGATTGAAGAAAATGTGTTTGTTGAACAAACCAACCGGGTGTGCGGATGCCTTGGCGTGGATTGAACAACCGCACACTACTTCTGAAAGAGAAAGACAAAGACCTTCGCTGGTGCAATGTGGAAGACCAGCCGGACCCAGAGGTCTATGATCTTGTTGCTGTGAAGAGATTTCTCAGTAGCTACAAAATCGAATTTGAAATCCACACCTGGTGGATATCCAATTTAGGAGAGCACTCAGATTCATAGCAATGCACGAAGCAGTTGCAGGAAACGGTTTTAAATTTCTAATCTCTCCTATACTTGTCGATATTTAAGCTGCTTTATGAATTATTATCATCTCATACAACACTCTTTGACCTGACACGTTGAACTCGAATATCACTTCACACGTGATTGTTTCAATATGAAACTTGTCAATGTTGTCATGGTCCATACCGATGACCAACGTGCCGACCTTTTTACCAAAGCATTTGATAAATCAAGATTTGACTTTTTATTATTGGTAAACGACATTAAGGTCAAGCAAGAGTAATCCGCATCGGAAAATCTTTTTTTTAATATCTTTGTGTTTTAAAATTATTGTAAGTTTGTTGATTTTAGGGGGAGTAATTCCAAAATTTGAAAAATTCAAAAACATCAAAAAATTTCAAAACTCAAAAACAATAGAAAAACAAAAATGAGTTTCCTGGCGAGCAAAAGAGAAAATGATAGTACATCAGTGATCTGTTGAAACCTTTTTATACTGAAATGCAAAATGAAAAATGTTAAGCAGCTCTATATAAGATGTATCGGTAGGCTCACAATCATCTTAAAGTGTGCAGGGTGATATAAACTAAATCGACTGAAGACCAGGTGGGAACCATTCATTGGCATATGGTCTTAGTACCGAAATTTCGTTTGAGAGATTGTCGAGGTTCTGAGATATGTGGTCTTTATGCTGTTTATCATCTGGGTATCATGGTTGTTTCTTTTACCGAAATAAATGGAGACGAAGTCTAGATCTTCATGATATCATACATACGTGTACATACTGCATACGACCTCAATAAGTGATCAACAATCACATGTCCAAACAAAACAAGTGATAATATATCACATTTATCCGGGAGTCAAGTTCGTCTCTTTGCTGTACGAAAGTACTGACTTGTTCACGGACTTGCTCTTGTGCCCTTCATGCATCTGAAAATCAAGTTCCTCATCAATAAGTGATTCTATCACATAGGGCTTATTTTCATCAAAACAAATGAGTTTCTCACATTTTTCATATACGGCAAAACAGATGATAAATGGTATACTCACCAGTAAGATGAACCCTCGTGCATACCTTGATACGAGAATGTGTCATGATATGGATGAACACCGGTCGGTAAGTATAAATCATACCTTAACGTATCCCCCCGCCATGATTACATATGATAAATTGAGCTTATGTGGATAAAAATACCGATAATCATTATAGGATGTTTATCTAATTGTTAACAAAAAGAATAACAAGAGCGTTTTGGCATGACCGTACACTGATATGATTCTCTTACCCTCGAAACTCGCAAAAAGAATGTTTGTATATATTTACTTTTCTTAGTTTCTGCAACTCTGTATATATTTATTTACTGCTTTCAGTCTTTAAGTTTGAAATATTCAAAATTCCAAAAATATTTTAGGTGTGTTTTAACTTAAACTTTATAAAAGCCAAAAAGATTTTATTTCTGCTTTAGTTTTGATTAACCGATGTTGGAACTCAAGTCTTCGTTGCCTGAAATCTGATGAAAACCAAAACGACTGAATCTTCATAAACGGTCAGAGTTTGCAAGTTTTGAAAGTTAATAATCAAAATTGAAAAATCTGTTAACTTTTCAAACTAATTGTCGGATGGTAGTTGAAAACATGGTCACATGTGTTATTTGTTTAATGTTAAACTATATTCCAAGCAGTTGTTCTCATTACGCGTTTAGCTTTCTTGCATGTGCAGATGCTAAAGGCGAATAGAACATGTTCGATGACAAGCTTCGGAATGAAGACACGACGTAAAGGCACTCAAATGATAAAGATGATCGAGTTGCCGCTGATCAATCATCAACACCACAAGGATCTCAAGTTTTGAAGATCAAAAGATTCACGAGCATAATCAAAGGGGGAGTTTATTGATACACTTTCTAGATAAAAGCGGGAGTTTGTTGATACACTTTCTATGTGTGACACGTGAAGTCTTTGAAGATCCTTTCCGAGAATGAAGAACCATCAAGAGATGGAGAACGAGATTACGAACCTCGCGAGCAGCATCCAAGGGGGTGTTTGTTGATACAACTTCCTGTCTTGACTCTGTATGCTAATTACTTTGTATCAAACGATGTAAATGCAACTGCGTGTGTGCAGTTTGCATTATTAGTTTAAGTGTTGTCTGTTTGTTAGGCCCAACATGTTGAAGCCCAATCCCAGGCCCAACATGTGACGAAAACACCCTTGTGGCGAAATCCATTGTGACGAAATCACTGGATTTCGTCATAATGATGGGTGTTCGTCATTGTGTGTTCGTCGGCTTCTTGATTTCGTCGAGCATGTTAGTATAAATACACACACAACAGACAGAACACAGCATGAGTCTGAATAGACTTTGAGAGCGAACACACTGTAAACACACACACACTAAGAGTTTATGAGAGCATCTTGTAAACACCGCACCGTTTTCTAGATTAATACATTGGAGTGTTAATCGGTGAATCTTGTGTTTTACGTGTTCGTAACTTGGTTTAACTTACCCATTTGGATTCCGCACTCTCGGGTTTGTCAGAAAACAGGAATAGAGGTTTTACTCGATCCTCCGGGTGGACCTACACTGGATTTCGTCATAATGATGGGTGTTCGTCATTGTGTTTTCGTCGGCTTCTTGATTTCGTCGAGCATGTTAGTATAAATACACACACAACAGACAGAACACAGCACGAGTCTGAATAGACTTTGAGAGCGAACACACTGTAAACACACACACACTGAGAGTTTATGAGAGCATCTTGTAAACACCGCATTGTAACCGTTTTCTAGATTAATACATTGGAGTGTTAATCGGTGAATCTTGTGTTTTACGTGTTTGTAACTTGGTTTAACTTACCCGTTTGGATTCCACACTCTCGGGTTTGTCGGAAAACAGGAATAGAGGTTTTACTCGATCCTCCGGGTGGACCTACAGTATGTAATAGGTCATCTTTTTTTCCTGGAGGATTTGTTCTAGTCGCTGCATGGGAGACGGTTTTTTCTCGAACTTCGCGGCCCTAATCTTTTGGCGAGCGTTGTGTATGTCTTTCGGAACACATTTGTTCTCAGGGTTCTGTTCGGTTACGACCTTCCAGATTGTATGGGGCTGTATGTCTTGATCTGTCAGCTCTTGCACGAGCCTAAACTCATTAGGAGTAAGCCTCCTGGCATACGAGTAACCCTCCAGATGTTCAGCAGGGCCGTGGTTGTGCGCGTCGTTAAAATTTTTGTTCAGATAATCTATCCGCCAAGCCCGACGACTTTGGTCGAGACGACCTATCACCATAAAAGGGCACGCGTATTTTTTGCTGCCGGTTTTCCTAACCGTGGCCTTACTCTCATGCTCACTGCTACGACAACATTGGAGCCACACCCGGTTATCCTTGGACCGTCTGGTAACAATTATGTATCCGTTGGCTAAACCCCTTCGTTTTACCCAACTTTCCAAATCATCGCGAGATAAAAAATCCTAAAAATATAACAAGTAATTTAAAAAATATAACAATTTTGAATGTACTTTTTTAAAATTCTTAAAAAAATATAACAAATTTAATTAATTTTATAAAAACATAACATTTTAATTAATTTTATAAAAATATAACATTTTTTAATTAATTTTTTATCCTATTTACAAAATATAACAATTTTGAATGTATTTTTTCTTTACAATTTTTTATTATTGTGCAAATTATTATTGTTTTTTATTGTGAGGAACGTGCGAATTGTGCATCGGTTTTGAAATGAACGAGGTAACAAGTATTAAAACACATAGAAATTGAGATAAAGTAAAAGAGAGGCTTAATAAAACATCGGATTGTTTCGGGTTTAGAAACTTCAACTATTCCAAAGTGAATCGAAAGTCCTTTCAAATTAGGGAAACGTGCTTTGGCCTATAGGTAAAATACTCTCGTCGAGAAGCGATTAACGGTACTTTACCCTTCCAGTTACTACACGTCCCTAATCGATTGAAAAATCAAAACTTTGGCGGGATTGAAAATCAAGGAACAGGACTAGTCGACAAGATGCGGGTTTCACCCCTAACTTGAAAATTTCGTACCATAAGTGTGGTTGGTATTCTTCGGGTCAAGAAAATTAATTCCGACACTTTGACGAGGGTCCACTAGAGTTTGAATTGGAAACTTACCGTCAAGATGTGGATCTCACTCCTAACTTGATGGCGTAATTTCGTACAAAATTGAATAAGCGGATTGGGAGTCATTCACCAAATTATGGGTTTCACGCCTATTTTGGTGAAATCATCTCGTTTGTATAATACGAGTGTCTTCAACTCTTCAACGAATATTTTAATTAATATTTAAAAAAATATTTTAATGTATTTTTTATAATATTTAAAAAAATATAACAGGTTTAATTAATTTTATAAAAATATTTCATATAACATTTATTAATTAATTTTTATCCTATTTGAAAAATATTACAATTTTAATGTATTTTGTATTAACAATTGTATAATAATTTTTTAACAGAAAAAAATATAACATTTAACAAAAATATATATCGTTCATACCTGATTAGTTTTGTACGAAACTTCAGGGTAAGCGGGTGTCTCGTCACCCAATGACTCTTGCACGTAAGAAGGGTGACTAAGGTCTCCTTGTACTCCCGAGGGACCACTAACGAAAGCGTTATTACCATATTCTTCTTGTCCGTACGAGGGAACGTAACCGGGTTCATAATACGGAGACCTATAACCTTGATCATGGCTACACGCGTTCAAATCTGGTAGCAACGGTTGGCGGGGCATAACAGACTAAAAAAAACCAATGAGTAAATGGTAATGGAAAGTTTAACGCCGAATAGAAAAAAGTAAATATATATACTTACCTCGTTGAGGTCTGGCAACGACGATTCATTATGACGGGGACGATAGCCGGACACGACCTCGTGCGCGTGATCATCATTTCCACCCCAATCGTAAGAATCAGGGACATTAGACCCCGCCTAATACAAACGGTGTGCTAAGTATTTCATAAACAAAAAAAAAAAAAAAAACAGAATAAGTAAAAAAAATGATATACCACACTGCTATCTGAAATAAACGTGCTCGTGTCCGCCTCAGACGGCTCACCGAAAACATAGTTGTACCAAAACATGTTTGTTAGTGAATGTGAATATATAACGAAGACGATATATATATCGTCTTCTTCGTCGTTTAAACAGGGGAAGGAGAATTCAAATTCAGAAAAGAATACGAGTCGTATAGCCCTATACAATGCGTATAGGGCATACGTCAATCACTTTACGTCACTCAACAGTGACAGAAAGCTGGTCGTCATTTATAAAAAAAGTAATACGCATCGTATAGGCCTATACGATGCGTATTACTTTAACACCCGTGAGACAGTTTCAGCCTTTGACTGACACAGAATTAATTAACCAACTCAGTACGCATCGTATAGGCCTATACGATGCGTATTGAGGGTGTCGATTTAATAAGCCAAGGGGTGCCAATAATACGACCCTTCTTATATTATAAAAGTGGTTATAAGTGAAGGAGAGTGTATATTTGAGGGGGCATTATAACTTTTAATATATTTTAAAAATAATTGTGTGTGGATGAGGGAGAAAAAGTAATGACAAAATTATAAAAAAGAATTATTTAAATAAAAGAAGAAAGAAAATGTAGTAATTATTAGTGTAATTATAGGGTACAAGGAAGGGATGTGAATGCTCTAACAATCCCCTCTCTCGGAATAAGGACGTTTACAACACAAAGTAGTTGTCACATTTTCGCAAAATCAATTTACCACATAAAATTTGGCAGAAATATTCACAATATAGAACTCTCCTTTTGAGCCCCTAGACTTCCAGCAATGTTTCCTTAACTAACCTTGTTAAAAAAGTGGAACAAAAATAGTACAAAACAAATAACCAAGTGTAACACCTCGAACGCAGCGAAAACATCGGGGAGTCACGTTACAAGATTACTCACAACACATGGAACTATTAAAATCTAAATTGTAAGTGCATTGTTTTCAAAATGTCACATAATATTTGTTTTTTTATTTAAGCAGATTAAGCCAAGGTCCATTTTCCTATGTGAAGCATACTTGAATAGCATCACAAATACTAGTACCTTTAACATATATGATAAATAAAAGGTCAACTAAAAAGTTAGTGAGTTACATAGGTTTTGTGGCCAAGTATATAGCAAAAAGTTAATATTACAATACGTTGGCCAACTACAAGAATTGAAGAGTAAAAATAGGCTTTTGTAGCCAAATACAGGCAAAATATTTAGTATTTCACTACGGTGGTTTTGATTGTAAAAAGTTTTGTGATGGCAATATATGATAACTAAATTAATTTGCATTTAACCATGTTTAATAACTAAGAGGGGCGCATTTAAGCCTATCGTCGACATATACGCACAAATTCTATCATCCCACGAGATACATCCTAAATACCATGAGCATCCCATGCATAGCATAGGGGATGAGTCGTCACACCCATAGCGCTATAATATACTACCGGTCGGCTTAATCAAAGTTAATGAATGCAACTCGAGGAGTTTCCAAAAAAATTTCACACAAAGGCATTTAGGAATATATACCATAAAAATGTTGTTTTATAAGAGCATTACAATCGATTCTTTATCCATATCAATATAATTACACTAAAAATCACTGTTTTTTCTCTCTTCTTAAACGACATCAGTAGTAGCAGTAGCAACCGTAGACGAGCGTATTGTTCTTGATTTTGTATCTAGTATTTAGTTATATTTTATCTTTTGTTATGTATGTATAAACTTACGTTGTATATATGATATTCAGTCGTATTGAAACGGTATAATGTATTCTAACCGACCCGTATAATATATTCGAACCATACTCGAGTCTTTCAAAATAATTAAAGGTAAAATATTCGAACCACACCCAAGTTTATCAAACTCCGTTAATGGTGTAATATTTTAAACAATATAGTATCGAAAGGTCTAATATAAGTCTTTCAAAATAATTAACGGTATAATATTTTAAACGGTATAATATTTGAACCACACCCTAGTTCATCAAACTCCGTTAACGGTGTAATATTTTAAATGATATGGTATTGAAATGACATAATATTCGAACCGCACCCAAGTTTATTTGAACTCTGTTAATGGTGTAATATTTTAAACGACATAGTATTGAAACCGTATAATATATTCGTACCCGAGTCTTTCAAAATAATTAACGGTATTATATTTTAAATGGTATAATATTTGAACCGCACCCAGACTTGGTATAATATTTTAATTTAAAAGATATAGTATTGAAACCGCATAATATATTCGAACCAGAGTTTTCCAAAATATTTTAACCGTATAATATTTAAACGATTTAATGTTCGAACCGGATGAGAATTTATAACACCAAAACATCAAATTCACAAATCTAAATTCTGCTGGGTTATATACGTTGTGTATAGCTCTATACGTGGCGTATGTAACCATGAGATTTTGTGCTTGATTGGTGCCAGACACTGAAATAAATGTATCTCTATACGCAACGTGTGCATATAGTTACCAATAGTGTGCCAATTGTTTGAGCCTTAGAATATAGAAAGTACAATTCCCAAATATATCAAATAAATAAAACATCTAGAGTAACAATCACATTCAGAAAAAAAATAAATTTTAAATATGCTGAATATTTACATGCTTTTGTGATGTAAACAAAAACCTGGAAATCATCTTATAGAGGTGAAAACCCCTATAACATTCATCTTTAATTCATAATTTCCCATAGCGTGCTGCTCTTCTTGAATTTTATTAGCAGATTTGACAACAGAGTGGTTCCTTTTATCAACATCAATCGTCTCAAGGGTGTGGATGTCCCCCACTTCATCTGGAATACCCTTAAGATAGTGGCATTCTAGCAACACCAATCGTTTAAGGCATGGAAAATTAGTACTGTAGGCATTCCACTGTTGGATATCCAGGTTCTGCAATTTTAAGAACTTTAATTGGCGAAACTGTCCCTCCCCTGTGTCCCATAAGGGTCCTTCAAAAGCATAATTTAGCAACTTGAGAACTTCAAGGTTTGGCAACCATTGGATATTCGACATATCAAACCAAGGAAAACGACATCCTGATAATGTAAGTTTTCTCAAGGTTGCAGGGAAACTAATACGCTTATTCGACAACAATGATTTCACTTCCGGTTGTATCACCTTTAAAGTTTCAAGGTGATTTAATAAACCAAAATTCGGGAATGAATCTTCCTTTTTATCCTCATAGACAGCACACCCAAGCTTCCTGATATTAGGAATCCTTTTCAACAAACTTTCAGCTCTACCATGTAATCTTAGCATAGAAACAGTTTGCAAGTTAAAAAATACACCAGGGTTGGTTGGGTTGTGAGTTTCCGGAATAGAAATGATCATTTCAATCCACAAATGCCTCAAGTTTACCATGTTGGCTATGTTTTCTGGTAACTTCATGAAACCGGAGTAATTTTCTTTAAGAATAAGGGTTTGAAGGTTCCATAAATTACACACTGAGGAGGGGAGCCTTGTGACCTCAGACCAAAGTGCCAAGTGCCTAAGATGAACCAGCAGTTCTAAGGCAAGGGGGACTGTGGGTGTGTGAATAGTTTGTAGATCTAGTACCCTAACAAGTAGAAAGGGATGGAAACACCTCTGGACCCCTAGACTGAAGTACCATTCCTTGTTAAAGCACACAAACGAACGAATATGTGGGGCAGAATGGTCTGAAGAGATCTCAGAAAAAAAGTTTGAGTCTGCAAAAAGACGCCGTTGCTTATCTGTACATGAAATGAACTTAGATGATGTAAGGTAACCTGACCTGGATGTTTTCATGAAGAAATTCTCTTCTCTAGCTTTCTTCAAACATAGCTCCCTTAATAGATCATGGATACGGCATGCTTTGATCCCACCATTTGACCTTCGTTTGGCGACAATCAATAGACTTCTGTCTACTAGATCCAACAAGTAATCTTCAGCCACTTCTTCCAAGGTTTTTTGACCATCTTCAAGTATAAATCCCTCTGCAATCCATAACCAGATCAACCTTCGCACAGGAATTGTACAGTCTTCTGGGAAACCTCCTACGTAGAGAAAACAATCTCTTAAGTGACGAGGTAAATGGACTAAGCTCAAAGCCAATGTATCCAGATATCCTTTCGGGTCGCCAACAATGTATGAAATTACACTTTCAGCAACCTTTTCCCACAACTCTGGGCTCCTCTCCTCCTTCATTAGAAGTCCTGCTATGACAACCAATGCTAGTGGTAGCCCCTGACATTTTTTAGCAATTTGTATTCCAGGCTTGATCAATCTTTCAGGACAGCCATCTTCTCGAAATACTTTCCTGCACAATAACTCCCAACTCTCCTCATTGGTTAGAAATTGTAGATTGTAAGTGAAACAGCCTGGTTTTGCATAGAAAGCAATTTCAGAGAGGCGAGTGGTAAGCAGAATTCTACTGCGGGTGTTATCATTTGGGAAGTGCATCTTCAAATCATCCCATGCTTTAGTACTCCATAAATCATCAATTACAATTTAATATCGCTTGCCCTTCAAGCTCTTATACAACAATTCTGAGATTTTCTCTCCCCTCAACTTCTTGATATTTTCAAGTGCTAGTTTAGAGATGGATGTTAGCAGGGAGATTAAAAGATCCTTCTTAGCATACACTTGGGACACTGAAACCCATGCGCGGACATGAAAATGATATACAATAAATGGATCATTGAATACTCTTGTTGCCAAAGTTGTCTTCCCTAGTCCTCCCATACCAACAATGGATATGATATCTAATTGCTTTTGATTTCCGGTAAGCCTGTCCATCAAAACCATTGAGTCGTCATCAAGGCCTACAATGACTTCTTCTTTAAGTACTGCACTACATGAACTTTTGCTTGGCAAAGTTCCAGCAGTGGGATGTAGGACTTCACTCTGAGACTGTGTCTTGGTATCCATAAGTTCTTTTTTAATGGATTTGATATTTTCAATAGCACTATCAACGTTTGGGAGGTGACAGTTGACATAAGCACCACAAATCGTCATGCCTGTGTTATTTCTGATGAAAGCTCTAGTCAGAAATAGATCAACAATGTCTTCAGCTTCCTCCACAACATCTCGAAGCCTTCTCTCTAAATTTCTAGTTTTCTCCTGATCATGGGGTCCCTTTGTGATCTCCATATTAAGAACAAAGGACCTTAGGGATTCAAGTTCCTGATACAGAACCTGGAACCGAGGCCTTTTGTCTTGAGCACACGGGTTATTATTGATCAATGGAGTGCTGTCATAGCATATTAGCTTCTTTAAGTTGTCCATTAACAAATCTAGACCAGCGTTTGCCATCTTAGTTACCTTATTTCTCTCTCTCTCTCTCTCTCTAAACATAATTCTTAAGTTCGGAGTATTCAAAACTAATGATTTTAAACCAGGCCGGCCGGCCTTTTTCCTTGCAATAGCTTATTGATGTGAACATGTTAGAAATAAATTAGTGAAATATATTGGAGCTTTGTAAATTTTCATATAATTTGACGTGGGTCTGAGTCAGATTAGAATAATCAAATTAAAATATGGAAATTTCTTGGTAGGACTCCTGTTTGACGTTTAGGATGTTAAATGGATTCAAATTAGGAATATCCCAGGTATCTAAAAGTTGTATGACTTTCCAAAGTTAGAATAATGTTTATTGAATACACATGCTAAATTGCTAATTGAGTATGAATAAGGGTGCAAACGACTCGAGTCGAGTTCAAGTTAGCCTAAGCTCATATGGGGATCTGTATCTAAAGAACTAGCTCTGCACATAACTACCTTTTCACACTCGAATTTGACTTAGGCTTCTGGATGGATATGAACTGTTTAAATTATAAAACAATAGAAAAATTGTATTAAGAACTAAACATACTAATAAAATATTTCCTAATTGAAGTTAAAAGGTAATAACACAAATTTTATAACAGGAGATTAATCATGACCAAAAGCAAAGATCGATGGGAATTGTTAAATATAAATTCGTGTATTATAATTGTGGTTATTGCATATTGAAATTTTGTGGATTTTCAGATAATTAGTTGATGTGGGTCTGAGTCACAAATAGACTAACAAATATATTTTAACTAATATCATTTATTACGTTTTTTTTTCTTTTGAACATCACCACTACTAGAAATTTGGCATTTTCTAACAAGCATTTCCGTTACAAATACGTAGCAAACTAAGATTTGCTACACATTTGCAACAAAACCTTGATGTTGGAAAAAACCTCGTCGGAAACTAATTACTACGCATTTACTACGCAAATTTTAACATAATTCCTACAAAAATATTGTGTCACAAATTTTGCTACGCATTTCCTACGCATTTCATAGTTGTTATGTTATAATGCTTGCAACACATTTGCAACAAAATAGATCTTTGATTGTAACACATTTGTAACGAAACATTAAAAAAAAAAAAAGCTAAAAGCATTCAGATCTTATTTTACTTAAAAATGCAAAACGAAATCACTAGAAAATTAAGGAACATGTCTTAAAATACACAATAAAGCTAACTAATAACATCCATAACGCTATAATATCTAGTATGTCTAAACCACAAAACAAACACTTAGCATGCATATATGTTTAAAACAATACCAACTTATAACTAATTACTAGAAGCCAATTCTTCATAAAGTCTTGTAGCTCTCTTTTCACCGCTTCATTTACATGTCGTTGAAGATCTTCTCTTGCTTTTCTCTCAATTTCAAGACGAGCCATAAGATCTTCTCTCGCCTTCGTCTCATTTTCAAGACGAGCTTGAATGTCTTCCAATTGTGTTCACATAGCTTGAGCCTAAATATGTTAGGGCAAAGAGATTAGAAACTTAAAAAAATAATATGAAAGTCATGTTCATAAGGATTCTATCAATTCGACCCATTTCCACATGTACCAAAATCCAACCCAACTGACCCATTTAGAGATGTACCTAAGATTATGTCCACTGCCCATCAACACAGAAAGGTTTCACAACATATATTCTGTTTTTATTCTTATCTTGACTTTCCATAGTCGTTATATATCTCAAATTTCAACAATAACTCAAATAGCAAAACAATAATTACTGCAAACTTTCAACTGTTACAGAGTCTAAAATTAGAGAATGTTAACTAACTAGAAATTGTTTGTGGCAGTATATGAAAAAGGGGAAGATTAATGTCACTATTGGATTACTCAATAAAGTCTAACGATTTAGTTGAACCGGCAATTTAAAAAACAATCAAATATAGTTTTTTTTTTTTGAGTAAAGTCCTATTTGAGTCCTTGTGGTTTGTGCAGTTTAACCATTTGAATCCAAAAACCAAAACTGTTTTGATTTGAGTCCCTGTGGTTTCTAATTTTAACCATTTGAATCCAAAAGTAAACAACATTCAAATCAGAAACATTTGGTTTTTGGATTCAAATGGTTAAAATTAGAGACCACAGGGACTCAAATGGTTAAAACTAGAGACTACAGGGACTCAAATCAAGACAGTTTTGATTTTTGGATTCAAATGGTTAAACTGCACAAACCATAGGGACTCAAATAGGACTTTACTCTTTTTTTTTTCTTTTTGCAAAAGTAATCGATGAGAAATGATTTAAAGAACGCAAAAAAAATGAAATTGGTAAACATACTGAGTTGCCTCATACCAATGTATCTATATCCGTTCGAACCAGAACGTATTCCAGAAAGTCTGAATTCCCATGAACCAAAGCATACAGCAACAGAACTGCAGTTTCATCAGTCAAGCACCTGCAGAGGTTAATCATTTACATCAAAGGTGGGAAAATGAGAGCTGGGTTACGGTTCAGGTCAAAACATGCCATTGTTAGAAATGGGTTACACAGGTATAGGGTAGGGTCGAGTCAAAGTAAACTGAGCTCTTACATGCCAAGTGTGTCGTAGAGAGAAGCAAAGGCCAATCTAACAAGCGGACCATGTGCATTTCCCTCGATATCCACCTGGTCAACTGCAATATGGGTTACATAATTCAAATACAATAATTAGGAAGAAAGAGAAATGGATCTTACAAACGATAAATGGATCTTACAAACGATTTCACAGATTCCACAAGAATGCATTTACGATAATGAATGAGAATAAGTAATATATTGATACTGCTGTCGGCCAGTTGACTTCTAGAAGCTTCAAAACTTGAATTGACAAAGTAACTAAGTGGAAGCAGCACCATATTTGCTGCAAGTCAAATACAAAGAACATTTAATCAGATACATCATACATACACAAAAATTACTGTCATAAGTAACATAGACGTCCAACCGAAAAGATGAAATGCAATATAGAAAGTCAAAACATTAAGGTATACCAGCAGCAGAACCAACTCTCTTCAGTACGCCTAGCTGATTTTCTTCGGATATTAACGTATACGATGCACTAATTTTTTATCGTGGCCGTGAAATGTAGTTAAGCAGCAGTTTATGAACAACCGAACCTACCAGAGAATGCTCCTGCAAAATACAGTTTTGTTTCTTTATTTGTTGTCGTATATTTCACCAAATGAAATATTATTACCATATTACTTTAATAACAAAAAATAGACCGTCACATTGTTACCTGACTCATTGCTGCATCAATGAAAGGGTGAGCATCATTTGGTCCGGGTGACGGCCTGGAAAGAAGCTGAGTGGAAGTAGCAATGAGCAAGAAGTTCAGCAGTTCGTGATGTACAAGATACGTCTTTGGACTGCGTATTTATATACGCATAACTAGAAAATAAACGATAATATGAATGAATATAATAATAACTGGAAATTATACCTTACATACACTCTACCAATATAGCTAAGCACAGCATGCATAACCATATTTATAATGCTCTCATCTGTGACCAACATAAGAAGATAATACGCTATTTTAGATAATAAAAGTTATGCTGCAATGACGGAGGAATATATATCAGAATGTTATATTAATTACGTTTACGGATATTCGTTGGTGGTGTTTCATTGTCGTCTAGAGATAAATAGAAATCATCAAGGTTCTGGCCGTTCAAATTTTCAATTAAATACTTTAGAAATACGGATGAAATCACACAACAAATTAAATCTGATTGCGTGCATGATGTTTTCGCACAAAATTTTCACGAATCAACGACGATATGATGCATAAACGGATTATAACATATTGATGATTCTCATGAAACCAAAAAAGGAAGCAAAACACATAATAATTATCACAATAACCAACAGCACTACAAGATATCACATCCAACCAACAAAAACATTGAGAACTACAGAATTTAGAATCAAATTTCAACACAAAACAAACATAAACCCTAACAAACACACTCAAACGAACCAATCCACACCGCCATTCTAACACACAATCCTCAACCAACCTAAAACCAAACCACAAACCCTAAATCACAACCAAACAACCCTAAATAAACCCTAAATCCACAAACACAATCTAACAACCAACCCTACCTCAAAATCCCCAAATATCAACCTTAAAATCAACACACCAACGCTATTTCCAACAAAACAACCGCTCGCAATCAAAACCTAACCCTAATTTCAACAACTTCAAAAACAACACAATCGAAGCAACATAAATGTACGATCACACATCAAACTGATTCCGATTGTACGCGAGTTGTTTTCGCACGAAACTTTCACGAATCAACGACGATATGATGCATAATAAACGGATTGAAACAGACTGATTGTTGCGAATATAGAAGATTACCTGACTGGAGGTTTGTTTGAATCGAAGAGCAGGAGAGTATGAGTGATGAGAGGAACATTTTCAGTCGATTTCATAGAATTAGGGCATCGGTGATGTTCGAGATCCGGAATGCGAGATGGTTTGAGATCTGGAATTTGTTTTAGGTTTTGGGGTTTTCAGATCTTGAAATGCATATGAGATGGGTTTTAATTGTAACAAGGGTTTTAGTGCGTGGCTTAATTGTTTTAGAGCATTCACATCGTAACTATCAAATTACGTGAGGAGGGGTTTTTATATTATAAAGGGTATAAAAAGTGGTTGTGAGTAGAGGAGAGAGAAAATGTTACTGTTCATCTGTATACTTGGGGGGACACTGTTCACCCGTTATAATTTTTTAATATATTTTGAAAGTGGTTGTTAGTGGAAGTGAGAGAAAAATGTAATGATAATATTATTTAATTGAAAGGAGAGAGAAAAAGTATTTGTTTTTAGTAGAAATATATTGATATAAGAGTTGTTTTTTAGTGGAATGTATGTATAATTTGATGAATTGGATGTGAATGCTAAGGTTTAGATCTGGAATGTACAATTTCACTTGTTTTTTTTTAACAAATAAACAATTTGTATTATTTATTTATTTTTTTACAGTGTTTTGGTTTTGGGTGCAAAAAGAACGAGCATATGCATTAATTATTAACAAACCCCTGATGTCTTTTGATATATATAATAATTAATATTAATATATGATATATAATTCATTGATTCTTTTGGATACTTAATTTGCAAAATGTTAAATTAGTTAAAAAACTATATGATTCCTCGTTTATTAAATTCCTGTTATTATTGTTTCATGTCAACTTTATTGCTTGGTCAAAGGATAAGGTGTGTTGGGTGTGTATGATGTGGGGATGGAAAAACTAATTAATGGATGGAAGGTTGTTTGTTATAAACGTGTCACAAATTATAACGCATTTGTAACGGAATACTTGAAAATAAAATAATTTGATTGGTTTCGTAGGAAATGCGTCACAAAGTAGTAATATATATTAAATAATGATAAGCTAACTAATTGGTCAATAGATTAAAAAAAATATCCGACAATTTTACAACGAAATTATGACAAAAATTATATGTTATTGGCGTTTGTCACTATTGTGTAGCAAATTTGTTTAAAAAATTGGGGGTTTTTTTGTCGTTATAAATGCGTCACAATTTTGTCAAAATTTGTGACGCATTTTTTTCCGTAGCAAAATTCCGTAGTAAATTGGCAACTTTTCTAGTAGTGCACCAAATAATATTCCACCCAAAAATAAAAAAATAAAAAAAAAACAGCAAGGAGCTGAATACACAAGAAATCTACCAAGATAACATACAAAACACGAGAAAATGCACCAAGAAACAACAAAAGAGACTAAACCATATATTTCACCCCGCGAAAAAAAAATACGTAAAACCACCAAAACAGATCACGGTGGATAGGTTGGAGAGAAAGTAAATTTCGGACGGGAGGGAACAATCCCTGGAGCCGAGCCATCCTTCATCCTCGTCATGCTTGGACCTTTTTGTTGTTGGTGGTGAGACCGAACATTGTGGTTACACCCATGAATTTTGGATTTATCAATTCCACTTGACTCAAAGGACCCCTTTGAGTTTGGCAACTCCAACACATCACCAGGCTTGACAAATTCATCAAGTTGTTTTTCCACCCTGTTACCCGGAAACTTCTTTGACTAATATGTGGTTAAAACACTGAGTTAAAAAATAGGTAATATAGGATCCGAAGGAGAGGGATAAATACACGGGTCACCTTAGTGGGTCAGGTTATGCAGTTGGTTGGATACACCCAAAAGATCGTCAAGACCTAGGGTGCAAATTACGAGCTGAGCCCAAGCTCGAGTAGGCTCGAGATGGAGCTTGTTTAACTTATAAAAGCTTGAGCTCGAGGTTTAGCTCGGCTCATGTATTATTTATTAATTAATTTATATTAATTGTAGCTATTATTTTATATATAATATAGTTATGTTTTTAATAATCTATAAATATAATTGTTATTATTATTATTATATATAATACTAATAAAAAATTATATAGATAGTGGGTTCGGTTAGGCTCGTGAGTCAGCACGAGCTTGATAACCGAAGCTCGGGCTCGGGGTCAACGAGCTCGTTCTTAGGCTCGAGCTCGTTTATGCTCTGCTCGTTTCGAGCTTTCTTTCTAGCCAAACTCTAGTAACTCACGAGTGGCTCACGAATAGCTCGACTTGTTTGCAGTAGGACTTAAAGAAAGGTCTAAACCTTGGGCTGGATTAGCATTTGGGCTGCTGGACATAGATGCTTTATTTTTGTGGGGTCTACATATTCGCACACCCAAATGTCTCTTCCACACCCTTCTAGATGTCTCGTATAGGCCTTGACGGGACATCTAGGGTTCAAGTCTTTGACCAGTTGGTCAACCTCGTACCACGTCAAATCAATCAATTTATACGCCACGTATTGGTCTAGACGATGGACTTAGACGATAGATGAAGATGCCTCATACAGGCCTAGACGAGGCGTTTTGAGGAATGATTTGACTATGTTGTTGGGTACATGAATAAAGTAATACGCTGGGTATAGAGTTGTACGTGGCGTATATATTGTAATTCAAATTGTTGAAATAGGGACATGCAGAGCATTCTTCAACCATCGCTACAATTATTTGCTTCTTCTTTGCCTTCTGTTAGTATGCCTTTTGAACAATATAACAGTTGGAGGTGGATGGGTCTCAGTTTTAGATGAAACCTTCACCTGTTAAGTAAATATAATTAGAAACTAATTGTGCTTTTGGTGGATAGATCTCAGTTTGAGATGAAACCAAAAGCACAAACTTTTGCTATGTTAATAATATAACTTTCTTTTGGCCTTATCCATTGTTGTTATATTTTTATTGCATAAGTTTTATTCTGAAAATACTTTTCTTTGAACATCCTTGGAAACATTTTGGGAACATATTCTGAGAGTATCTGAGAGATATCCTGGTCAGGATACTGCTACATAACTCAAAAAACTTAAGTTACTCAGAGGAGATTTCAAAAAATAAAAAAGAAGAGATCATACCAAAGACTCTTAGAAAGTCAATTCCAATCTTCCATCTTATGAATGTCCCCAGTGCACATTTAGAAATCTGAACCCATCCCTTGAATTGTATTATGGTGTATGTCCCCTGTGTTCAGCATATTTGAAGACTTAGGGATTCTTAATGTAAACATAGCCATATCTTGTTCAAAACCTGTTCTTAAACTTTAGTTTTTCTGGAGTTAAATCCTGAATGTCCTGGGGATAAACCCTTAATATACTGGAGATAAACCCTTAATATACTGGGGATAAACCCTGATTTTCATGCGCTACAGGCGGGAGTGTATAAACCCCAAGACTTAGAAAGGTGAAAACCTTTAAACCTTAGAGAGTATGAAAATACCCTTTCGTGAGAGAGGGTGATCAATCCTCATATACCTTGAGGATCCAGGATATAGCCAATAATAACGAAATTGTCAGCCACTTTTACATGAACTGGTCCTGCTATCTTGAACTATTCCTGGATAACTTGCGCTCCAGGCGGGGTGTTTAAACCCAATTCGAGAGAAATGTGAATACCTTTAAACATTTGAAGGGATAAGAATCCCTTAAACGTGAGAGAGTGGGTCAATCCTCTAATCTTTCAGTTTATCTTGAGCATATATCCTAGAGTGATATCCTGAGGTATATCCTGCAAAATAACCATAAACTAAGGTGGGTGTTAGCTTGGCTAACACCCCTCCGATGCTTAAGTTAGTATTGGGTCCAAAAGATAAATAAATTCAAACATATTTAAAAGAGAAAGAATTCATACCATCCTGAGTTAGAAATTAAATTCTAAACTCACTTGAAATAGAGCTTTAAGTGTATAGCATTCCAGGATCTTGGTAGCATATCCCCTTCCATATTCTTGAGTCGGTATGCCCCTTTCCCAGATTCTGATTCAACATCATATGGTCCTTCCCACTTTGGAGCTAACTTTCCACCGGCATGATTAGTAGTATTCTGAAAAGCCTTTCTTAACACCCAATCTCCAATTTGAAACCTTCTAGTTCTTAGATTCTTGTTATATGATCTGGATATCCTTTGTTGATATGCTGCCATCCTTAGCTTTGCCGCATCTCTTGTCTCATCCACAGTGTCCAATTCTTGGCACAAAGCTTCAGGATTCTTCTCAGGATCCTGGAGATTGGATCTCGCTGTAGGTATCACCATTTCTGTCGGCATCACCGCTTCTGCTCCAAATACTAAAGAAAATGGAGTGTGGCTAGTTGCACTCTTTACTATCGTTCTATCAGCCTATAAAACAAAGGGTAACTCTTCTGCCCATCTTCCTTTCTTAGCTCCAAGTCTTTTCTTCAAATTTTTGACAATTATCTTGTTCGATGATTCTGCCTGTCCATTTGCTTGAGGATGTACTGGTGTGGATGTGATCATTTTAATTCCCCAACTCTTGCAAAAGTCAGTAGTCCTCTTACTTATAAACTGAGAGCCATTGTCACAAATTATCTCGGCTGGTACCCAAACCTGGTCAGGATATTCCTTTTTATGAAGGACACTCTTCTTGGTCTCTAACTTGAACAAATGCTTCAGCTTCAACCCATTTAGAGAAATAATCAGTCATTGCCAGCATAAAGACTTTTCCTCCTGGAGCTTTTGGCAATTTCCCTACTATGTCCATCCCCCACTTCATGAATGGCTAAGGGGAAGCTATATGGTATAGTGGTTCAGCTGGTTGATGTAAAATATTACTGTGCCTTTGACATGCATCACATCTTCGAGCATATTTTGCAGCATCTTTCCTCATCGTCGACCAATAGTATCCTGTTCTTAACACATTCGAGAATAATGATATGCCCCCAGTGTAGTTACCACAATCCCCTTCGTGTATATCCTGAAGCACTTCTTTAGTTTCGGGATCCTCCAAGCACCTTAGGTATGGTCCTGCAAGAGATTTCTTGTACAAAACATCATTTATAATCGTGAATCGTGATACCTTCATTCTGAAGGCCTTAGGATTCTCATCCTTTGGGACGTGTCCTTCCTTGAGATATCTTATGATTGGAGCCGTCCTGGATTGAGGATCCTCATCAGGATCATGACCAGGATCTTGAATACTTGCTACCTCCTTATCCAGAGATTTGAAAAGATCCACTGCAGGATATAGGATATGTAGTATTGGTATTTGGGTTCCTTCCGGTATCCTGACTGATGATCCTAAATTTGCCAAGGCATCTGCTTCAGTATTATCCTCCTTTGGTACTTGTTCAAGTGTAAAAACATCGAAATATCCTGCTATTTTTTTAAGAATTTCGAGATACTCGATTAACTTCTCACTTTTAACTGCATAGGATCCATTAAAATGATTAGTAATTAACAAGGAATCAACAAACACTTGCAAACTTTTAATATTCATGCTCTTAGCCACTCTAATCCTGCAATTAAGGCTTCATATTCTGCTTCATTATTAGTGGCAGGGAATTCATACCTGATAGCCTGGGGTAATATGTCTCCCTGTTGCGATTTTAGTAGTATACCCAATCCTACACCTCTAACATTAGATGCACCATCAGTATATAATGTCCCGGATTCTGAGGTTTCTCCTAATTGTTGAACTTCTAGGTCTACTTCATTTTGAATATCACTACTGAAATCAGACACAAAGTCAGCTAGAGCCTGAGACATTATGGCATTTCTAGGTTCATATATTAGATCATAGGCAATTAATTTTACCGACCACTTAGCCATTCTACCTGACATTTCCGGTTTCCTAAGCACATTTTTAACATGATAATTAGTTTTAACATGGATCCTATGTGTTTCAAAGTGATGTCTAAGCTTTGTTGAGACCATGACTAGAGCCAATATTAGTTTTTCTAAATGAGAATATCTAGTTTCAGCATCTAATAAACTTTTACTAACATAATAGACAGGATACTGCTGACCTTAGTGAACCTTTACAAGAACAACACATACTGCATTCCCTGATACTGCAAGATACAGGGATAATGGTTCACCATCATCAGGCTTCATCCATAGAGGTGCGGTTGAAAGATACTGCTTCAACTCCTGCTGTCACACCCCTTTCTTAGGCGGAAGCACGAGGTGTGATCATGAAAGGTTCTCATTGCATACGAAAGGTAAACCTACTACATGCTCGCAAAAATAACTTCAAATACCCATAACATTACGTTACTGAAAACATAGATTAAGTGTTTACATCACGAGACAACATATTGTCTAAAAGTTTACAACTTTATTTAAGGATAAACATAAACAACATCCAGGAGAATGAGTAAGACCGCGCGCACATCCACTTTAGTTACCTGAAATACATGTAAGTTTTTGGAAAAACGTCAACATAATGTTTGTGTGAATTCATGCAATTCTTGTATTGAATGTTTGTATACTTTGTATGAAAAACATGGTATGTATCTTGTATAAATCAAGTATTTCTGTATGTATCTAGGTTGTTAATGGGTTGCAAGGCCATTAACATGTGACACCACATAGGAAGCATCCAAACCATAGGCATTTTCTAGTTGTCGATTCACGACTGAGACACAAAAGCACTACTTGGTACTAGTTTTCACCCAGAGTGTGGCTGCCCGAAAACCCATTAGATCTAACCTTTTGTTCTGTGGTCTTAGTATGTACACGATTAAGGTGCTTATGGTACCCTATTCATGACACGATTTCTCGTATCATTCCTCAATTCTTGTATCCATCATACCATTTGTAAACATTGTAACATTTATAACATGTATTTCACCCCCGAAGTTATAAAACTGAAAACAGTTAAAAGAAAAGGGGGAGCATGAACTCACAACTTTGTGTTTCTTGCGCCGTAAACTTCACTGGTTTTTGCTTATCAAGCGTCGTGATCTAAACATGTTTTATTAACGTTAGTCACTAGACTTGTATCGCACAAGTACAAGTCACCATCTTTTATGTATTTGTTCTTGTGTTAAATAATAATTTATATTTTTAACTATGTGTCTTACTTATATTATTTTCTCAAAAAATAAATATAAGTATCTTGTATTTTTCACCTGAATTATGTATTTTGTCCAAAACTTAATTTCATGTTCATAACTTGTCCAAGTTATTTATTCTATCAAGTAATATATTTTCATAAATATATATTCTTGTATTTGTCTAAGCATGTTGTATGTGTATTTTCGTATTTTTTACTTCTTAGAAGTTTTTAGTGTATTTTCAAGTCTTAATACACTATTACATGTAATACATACCATATACACTTAGCACAAAATTTGATGATCAATAAATATATATATTTTTTCTCAAAAATATACATACTTAATATCAATTTTAATCTTGAAGAAATCATCATTTCTTAACACAAAAATTAGGGAAACATTGGTAAATATTTTTAGATACATTTTTAGGGAATATGTTTCGCAATAACTTATATTTCTAAGTGTCAAAATTTATAAAAAATTTGACATAGTTTCCCCTAAAAATGGAGGTTTCCCATGTTTTCAAAACATGTGTTTATTTTCTTTTAAATCATCATCAAACATCAACAACTCATTCAACACTTACCGATTGTCAAAATCAAGTAAATTTCACTACATCATGAACTTGAAGTTTTTGTAAAAACTTGTAGTAACTTACCATGTTATTTAGTAGGTTTAGTTACCCTTTAAAGTGTGTTTATCCCTTTAAAAATCTCTTTCTTAAAGAAACTAAGTGTTTACAACTTGTAATCACACTTTACAAAAATGTTTATTTATAATATCTTTTTGTTTCTCTAGTATCTCTACACTTGTTTTTCCACTAAAAAATATGTAAGTTTAATAAAAACCATGATCTTTCAAAAATCATCTTTTTAAACTTGGTTTTCTTGGAAAATCATTCACAAGTCTTAGATTCACAAGTTTACTAGCTCACTTTGTTCATTATTTTACAAGAAATTATTTTTATTTATCAAGTTCATGTGTTTACTAGAAGATGATCATCATATGTTGTTACATGATCATCCTCCCACTTGCTAGATTAAGTGTTTAAACATCATCTAGCAAGCTTCATGTGATGATTAACATCATCATCTCAAGAAATCAACAAACAAACATTATTCATGCACTAAACATCATCATTCCAACAAGATTTCATCATATTTCATCTTATGTTTCAAGATTCAAGTTTATGTTCTTTAGTGTTCTTGTTATTTCAACATAATATATCTTTTAACCAATCAAAATGGAAGTAAACAAGGTTAAAAGGATCTTACTACTAGCTTTAAGCTAGGGAAGAAATAATGAAGAATATGGAGTGGATAAAAGTACACAAGAGAGGCCCTTCAAGTTCTTCAAGCACCAAACCTTCTAATCTTGCACCTTACACCTTATGTAAACCTTGGAATGGATTGAAATGGAATGAAAATGGTGGATGTATGATGGGGGTGGGTGAGCCGAGAACAAGGGAAGGGGAGAAGGAGGTTGAGAGTGATGAAGATGAAATGAACTCTTGTATTCTTATATCCATCAAATGTTATTATTCAATGTGTAATATGTTTCCTATAGTACAACACAAATCTTCCAACAAATCCAAGGAAGATTAATATGGATTGTGTAGGATCTTAAAAGGATTATGGTGGGGCCACATAAGGTGACCGTCCACCTTACAAGGGGGGGGGGGGGGTAAATTGTAATTTTCAATCCCTAATTACAATAATAAGTTAAGTCTCAAATATAAAGTTTAAGGATTTGATGTGTTATTGTGTTATAAGGGGTGTTATGGTGTTCGGGGATCGTAACTAGCTCAGAAATAAATAAACAATGCTTCTAGTAATATTTTGATGTTCCAGGTAATGTCCGGTTGTTCGGTTAGATACCGATTCGTTAAAGTGCTAAATTACACCGTTTAGTGTCCTTTATGTCCCCTTTTGTGATACTTTCAATTCCCGACACTTAGGAAAGTATTCTGGATCAATTTGTCATATTTTTACATGCTACAATCTTGTTACAATGCTGAATTTTGCTAAAATATGTAAAGTTCAGCATTTAAAGTGTGTTTCGGGTGCTTTTTAGTGCGTATTTTAGCTTCCGGAAAGTCTATATGTTAACCCTTGTATATACTCTTGGGTTTTAATGTATTCTTGACGTTGGACCTACACCTAGGCTCCAATTCTATTGCCTGACTGCCTTCTGCATAATTGTTGAGACAATGTGTCTTACCGGTGAGTTTACTAGTATTTCTGACGCAACACTATCATTAATGCAATAAGCAATATCTTGTAGTATAAAACGTGCATGAATTCACTTGTATAGTATGTAATCAGACAATGTTGACATTTAAGCACATAATTTCCGTTATCAAGTATTAATTAAATTGTACGGAAATTACCGGTTGGGTGCCTGTTGTCATAGTCTCCCCCCGTTAAAAGAATTTCGTCCCGAAATTCAGGCTGAACTAGCTCTCGCAGGAGTCTTCTTGAACAGGTGGGGGTACTTTTCTTTAAACTGGTCTTCACATTCCCATGTGTACTCGGGTCCGTGCTTAGAGTTCCAACGTACTTTGACAAGTTTGATAGTGCTCCTCCTGATCTTGTTGACTTTCCAGTCTGTAACCTCAACGGGTTGTTCTGTAAATCAGAGGGTGTCATCAATATGCACTTCATCCGCAGGGATGATCATGTTTTCTTATGTTGGACTATTCTTGAGGTTGGATACATGGAACGTATCATATACTCCATTAAGTTCTTCCGGTAATTCCAACTTGTATGCCACGGTACCAATTCTTTCCAAGATCTTGAATGGTCCGATGTATCGGGGATTTAGCTTCCCACGTTTTCCGAATCTTACAACGCCCTTCCAAGGTGAGACCTTCAACAAAACTTTATCTCCCGCCTCGAATTCTAATGGTTCTCGTCTTCGATCAACGTAGCTCTTTCGTCGATCTCGAGCCGCCTTAATGCGCTCTCGGATCTGCATAATCTTGTCGGTTGTCTCTTGTACACGTTCAGGACCAACCATACGTTTATCTCCAGCGTCTGCCCAACATAAGTGCGAGCGGCACTTGCGGCCATACAGAGCTTCAAACGGTGTGGCTTTTATGCTTGTATGATAACTGTTATTGTAGGAAAACTCAACTAAAGGTAGGTGAGTATCCCAGCTGTCGCCTAGGTCCATAACACATGCGCGAAGCATATCTTCTAGCGTTTATATGGCCCGTTCGCTCTGGCCGTCTGTTTGCGGATGGAAGGCCGTGCTTAGATCTAGCTGAGATCCAAAGGCTTCCGGAAATGATTGCCGGATTCTTGAGACAAAGCACCCATCTCTGTCTGAAATAATTGAGATAGGCACTCCATGGCGTGCCATGATTTCTTTCAAGTATAACTCAGCAAGCTTTCCAGTGCTGTCTTTTTCTCGGATCGGTAGGAAATGCGCAGATTTTGTTAATCGATCAACTATCACCCATATCATATCGTGCCCTCTAGGGGTCCTGGGTAATTTTGTTATGAAGTCCATCGAGATTTGCTCCCACTTCCACATAGGTATCTCTGGTTGTTGCAGTAGCCCAGATGGTTTCTGATATTCTGCCTTAACCTTAGCACAGGTTAGGCACTTTCCAACATAAACAGCAACATCGCTTTTGAGTCTCGGCCACCAATAATATTCTTTCAAGTCTTGATACATTTTTTCCGATCCTGGATGGATCGAATATCTTGATTTGTGGGCTTCATCAAGGATGACTTCTCGAATACCGCCAAAGAGCGGAACCCAAATACGCTTCTTAAAGTATAAGGTTTGTTGGATCATCGTGTGACCCTAACGAGTCAATCTAAAGAGTTCAACATCAAAATCAAAGGCGGAATCAATGAATTTGACGTAACACAGCTTGATACTTTCTAATTATCTTCTCTTATTGATTTCCTGAGCTTTTACAATTCAAATAACAATCCGGCAGCACCTCGGCTCTGAAATACACTCTCTAATTCCGTTTCAAATGACACAGCCACAACCCTATATATAGAGTTGGTAATTCCGTTTGAAAGTGGCACTGGCCATTTCAAGCGGAATTAAACTTGTTAATTTCGTTTGAAATGGTCATTGTCTCATTCAAACGAAATTACCCACTTTAACACAAACTAACCCTAATTTCTATCCTGCTGTGTGCTAGTTTATCCTATCTAGACATAAGACTCGATAGAGACGAAGTTATCAGACATTAGTGCACCAACAGACTCCCCCTTGGATGTTGACGAAGTCTTTAGCATCAAATCTTCAGTCTTTAGTCTTTGTCTAGCTTCTTGCTCTATCCAAATTGTCTTGACATTGTAAAGCATCCTTCAAATCTTTTATCTTCAAACTCCCCTTTGAATGTTGATCCAGAATTTTGACTCCCCCTTTCGAAGACTCCCCTTCACGATAAGCTGGGACTCGAATTCTGGTTCAAACTTTGACATTTTCTTTGCCATGGGGAACTTGACTCCATTATTTCCTGTTTCTCAAACATATAACATTATAATCTATTCAATCTTAAACTTCTATTAACTGTTCATCAGTTTTAGAAATCCCTTAAGTATTCAGGTCCAAGTTAATGACCCTGATTACTCAATTTATCTACCAAGTCCAACTTAATGACCTTGGTTGATACAAGACAGAAACAAAACTGATTTTGTTCAAACATTTTTCAAATATTTTTCTGAAAAATTACAAGTTTCAAGTTAATGAACTTGTTTTGACTTTCCATTTTCTCAATTATCCATGTTAAGCTCTTAACTCATCATCCAGCTTAGAATCTTTCTACATCTGCTCCAACCTTCTGAATCTGAAGATCAACTCTCCACTTTGGTTTGTCGGAAAATAAAGCAGAAATGAAAAATCTTTTTGGATTTTGAATTAAAGCTTCTAGACTAGAAAATGAAATACAGAAATAAAATGCAGTAAAAGTAAACTATTTACAAACATATTTTTGGTGAGCGTGTTAGGGAATCATATCAGCTATTCGACAAGTGACGAGTACCGATAAGCTTTGATTACATATTCAGAATTAAACAATTCACTTAGATTGTCGATATACTGATCCACTTAAATTCTCACACAAATTTCAATCTGTCCAGGATACGGATTTAGTATTTTAGAGACTTAAACTTATTCATGTGTCCCACCTCTTGAATATACTCCCGTATCCAAATCCCAATATTCAGTCTTACAGGTGAGTATACCACAGATGATATCTGTAAAGGGTTAAATGCGAAACCGTGAGAGCTCAGGTGAGAACTTCCGTTCAGTAGAGAGATGACGGCTCGTCTTTCAGTGGGTCCCCTTTAGAGGATCTTTTTTTACAACATCACATTATTAGCATTTTTTAATGTTTCATCATTTTTTATGCTGAGGGCGGTGCTATATTTCAAGCAAGCAGTAAAGTATTCTTCGGGGACTAGGCCATTGCTTCCACAAAATCAGAAGTCCCGGGATAATACCCCAGATATCACTGAGTATAAAGACCTAGTGTCTCAGAAAGAGGGATCTTTCAAATGAGATTTCAGGGGTTACCTATATATCCAAGTAGTGTTCCCCACGAAATAAGTAAGTAAAGATTTTAGGCTTATATCCCGAACAAACCTACTAAATGTGTAAAAACCTATTGGCACATCATCATCGAGACTGGTTAAGACTTTTTAGACTTTACATATCTTTAGCATACCGTAACTGTCAAGCCGATGTACTATCATTTTCCCTTTTTACACAAGCTCTTTTCTGGTTTTCTATTGTTTTTGGATTTTGAAATATCTCATGTTTTTGTATTTTTGAAATTTTTTACTGTTTTTGTATTTTCTGAAAATATTACCCTATACTCTCCCCCTAAATACCAAAACAGTTAAAAAATCGACAAACCATTGCAGATTGTTTCTCAACATCATCATCTACAATGTTATCCTCATCAACGCCAATAATCCCATCCGACACCGATAAAAGCTTCATACCGTTTAGTTTTAAAAGATATTTAAAACGAGTTTTGTCAAATGCTTTGGTATGTAAATCAGCTTTCTTTTCGTTAGTGTGGATTTTTTCAATTCGTATCAACTTCTTCTCGAAGCAATCTCAGATGAAGTGATGACGAATTTCGATGTGTTTCGTTTTAGCGTGATGAACAAGATTTTTTTTGTAATGTTTATTGCAGCCTCATTATCAACAAAGATAGGGGTGTTAAGAAATTACAAACCGTAGTCGCGCATCTGTTGCTGGATCCACAAGATCTGAGAGCAGCAACTGCTAGCAGATACATACTCAGCTTCACATGTGGATAGAGCCACAGAGGTCTGCTTCTTACACTGCCAGGTGACCAAACGTGGTCCAAAAAACTGACATCCCGCTGTTGTTGATTTAGCGTTAACTTTGCAGCTTCCGAAGTCGGAGTCAGAATACCCTTCGAGCGTGAAATTGCCTGTTTTTGGATACCACAACCCCAATGATGGAGTTCCTTTCAGGTAGCGTAATATCCGTTTCGCAATCACCATGTGCGAAGCTCTGGGGCTTGACTGAAACCGCGCTGCGAGGCACGTTGGATACATCATATCGGGTCTTGAAGCAGTTAAGTACATCAGCGATCCGATCATGGAACGATACATCGTTTCATCTACCCTGTCTCCGGTGAGATCTGGGTTTATCCCATGATTCGTTGCTAAAGGGGTTGAAGCTGGAGTAGATCCTGACATCCCAAATTTCTCTAAGATATCATGAACATACTTCGTCTGGTGTATGAAAATTCCCTCAGGTAATTGATCAACTTGAAGTCCCAAGAAGAATTTCATCTCTCCCATCGATTATATTTCAAACTTTTGCTTCATAACTTTTTCAAAGTCTTTGCACAAACTTTCATTCGTTGACCCAAATATGATGTCGTCCACGTATATCTGAACTATCAGAAGATGTTCGTCGACCTCTTTGGTGAAGATAGTGGCATCCACTTTTCCTCGGATGAAGTTGTTGGCTAGCAGGTATTGAGACAATGTCTCATACCAAGCTCTCGGGGCCTGGTGTAAACCATACAGCGCCTTATCCAGTAAATAAACCTTGTTTTTGTGGATTGGGTCGGTGAAACCCGGTGGCTGTCCAACATATACCTCCTCTTTTACCTTCCCGTAGAGAAACGACGATTTCACATCTAACTGAAAAACTTTAAATCCCTTCCATGATGCAAATGCCAGAAAGATCCTAATTGCTTCTAGTCGAGCCACGGGAGCATATACTTTGGTGAAATCTATACCCTCCTGCTGACTAAAACCCTGGACTACGAGTCGAGCTTTGTTTCGAATAATAACCCCTCGATCATCTCTCTTGCATTTAAACACCCATTTTGTGTTAATTTTCCTGTGACCATCAGGCAAATCTACTAACTTCCACACTCCTAACTTCTCGAACTGGCTCAGTTCCTCCTGCATCGCATTGATCCAAGAATCTTCAGTAAGCGCCTCCTTATAAGTCCTCGGTTCAATCAGCGAGATAAAATAACCAAGTGAAAACTCAGTTTGTAATGAAGCAACTGTAGAATAAAAAAAAGTAAGCCCTTGATCAATTTGTCGTCTAGTGCGGACGCCTGATTGCAATTCTCCGATAATCAACTCCTCTGGATGGTATGAAAGGGTTATTGGCTTCACCTCGCCTGGAACAACTACCCCGCCTTCCAAATTTGTGATATTTTGATCTGCACTTTGTTCACTGACTGGAATAGTTTGGCTTGAAATCTGAATTTGCTCCCCTTCAGAATCTGAATCACCACGATCAAATACTAGTCTATCATCAGATTCTTGATTATCATTGACTGCCGTCTAATTATCATGAGCAACTTCATTTTGTTGAATATCATCATGTTCTCCAGCATTGCTTGGACCTTCTTCATAGTCATTTGAAGCATGCCTTTGACGTTTTGAAGACTCAGCTGGGAACCTTTCCTGTGATGACTCATACTCTCTTAAAATATCCAACTCGTCAAAGAAATCTTCTTCTTCTTCCTCTTCTTTTTCCATGTCAAATGAATTCCACAAAGTGTCATAGTGAAAACGCCATGAATCACCGGGATTTTGCGGTGGCATTGTGTAGCCTTGACATTCAACATTATGTGCCTCAATAATCCGCTTCAAGCTTGGAACAAAGAATCGTTTTAAAGGACTTGAGTAACCCACAAATATTCCCTCGATACTCTTTGGACCAAACTTACCAAAAGGTTCTAGAACTGTATAAGGAGACCCAAACGGTTCTAAATACTTCAGGTTCGGTTTGCGGCTGTTGATTAGCTCAAAACATGTCTTGTTGAATTTCTTTACAGAAGAACCCGGTTGAGCGTATAACATGCGGCTGATACTGCTTTTGCCCAAAAGTTAACAGGTAATTTGGAATCAGCAAGCATCGTCCTGGCCATTTCAATTAGTGTCCTGTTCTTTCTTTCAGCTACTCCATTCTGTTGTGGAGTGTAAGGAGCACTAAATTCATGCAATATACCTCTTTCATCGCAATACTCTTCCATCTTGATATTCTTGAACTCAGTACCATTGTCACTACGTAATCTTCTAATGCGTGTTTGGTACAAGTTTTCCATCTTCTTGAAAAGTGTCATCAAACGATCAAACGTCTCATCTTTTGACTTCAGAAATAATACCCAAGAAAATCTTGAATAAACGTCTGTGACTACAAGACAATAGAGATCCCCAATAATGCTTTTGACGTTTACTGGACCAAACAGATCCATATGGAGTCTCTCTAAAGGTCTCGAGATTGAATTTTCTTTCTTCCCGGGGTGAGATTTCTTCTTTTGCTTTCCTTTGATGCAGCTAATGCACTCCCCCTCAAGATGATTCATTTTTCGCAAATGTATATGACCCATCTTTCGGTGCACCAGGTGATTCATTTTTCGCAAATGTATATGACCCATCTTTCGGTGCCACAATTATGATTCTTTCTCTGTTGCTCTTGACATAAAACAGTGAGCCTGACCCATGGTTATAGTTGCTACACTCATGTCCAACACATACAGATCATTGACTCTTGATGCTCTCATGATAATCCATTCTTCGGGAACAACAAATCCTGGTTTCAAGATCAAACATTATTTGTCTGTGAAGTGCGTTGTATACATCCTATCACAGATCTGAGATATGCTTAGAAGATTGTTTTCAAGCTCGGCGATGTAGTTAACTCTTTCAAATGTGACAATGCCATTCGATAAAGTTCCTTCTCCAACTATCCTACCTCCTTGATTTACTGCGAATCCCACATAACCTCCATTAAAACCACGAACATCGTACAATTGGGTCTTCGTCCCTGTCATGTGCCGAGAAGCTCCACTATCCATAATCCATCATGAAACGGATCTTGGAAGCTCATGCACATTTCAAAATCAATTAGTGAGATTTTGATGCAACCCCAGCCTCTTTTGACTCGGGTAACTTGGCATTGATGTGACTTTTTGCAATGTAAAGTGGCACAAAATTCTTGTCATTCATCTTTAAGCTCTCCTCAGACCAAATCTCAACCTTTTTGTATAAAAAGAAATCATTTTGAGAAGGTTGACCAGATGATTGGTCTTTCTTTGGTACATTCTTCTTTTCAGAAGTAGTAGCCTCTTGTGATTCAAGTTTCTCATAGTAATCCAAAGGAACATCCATCTTTACCGGAGAGGTAGAAGATGATTGTTTTTCCGACTCTGAAACCTTTGGTTTTGGAGAACTTGTTTTCTTGTCAACAGTTTTTTGCTTTCATGTTTGTTGAGATGTAGCAAACTTTTTGTAAAATTTGTCATTTTTAGTTACCACATTTTTAACAGGTTCAGTTTTGACTTTGATGTTTTCATTTTTCAAAATCTTTTGCTCAACAACCATTGGAGCTTTTCCTTTCACATCAACTTTCCTTTTCTGAATCTTAACAACTTCAGTCTTAGGCTTCAAGTTGGTACACTTTCGTGCAATATGTCCAACTTGATTGCATTTAAAGCATGTTCGGGTGTCAACAACCCGACTTGTACCTTCATACTGAGGCTGTGAGGCCTTCTTCTCAAAGAACTCTTTGTTTGATTTTGAAAAAAATTTAGATTTTTCATCAGAAAGTGAACTCGAACTTGAACTTTTCACAAACACCTTTTTCTCAGCAAACCTTCTGTTTTGAACATTCTTTTTCTGATAATTCTTACCACCCTGATATTCACCCGACCATCTGTTTTGATTGTTGTTATAAAAACGTTGTGGAACAACTGGTTTCTTGTAGTAAGCTTTATCTTTTTCGAAATTCATTTGCCTCTTTGTCTGATTTAAACCTTCTATTTCAGACAGATCAATTTCAATCAATTTGAACACATTTTTCAATTTGTTCACATTCACATTCTCCAACGGAAAATCACGATCCGAATACAACTTATCCGATCCTGCCATCTTGTACATCACAAGATGTGGTTCTTCACTTAAGTTGTTTTTGGATTTTGATTTTGGAATATAATTGTCCAAAAAGCATTCATCATCCTCAGTAGTGTCACTTTCAGACTTTAAAACATTTTCAGCCATACTTTTAACAATTTTAGACTGGACACTATCTTCATCAGATGATGAAGTGAATGTGACATCAATTGTGTCTGGAAGTTTAACTTCTTTTTCTTCTTCATCATTAACCAACCCTGATTTTTTCTTTGAAAAATTGTTTAGAACTAGTGGTGGAACCTGGTGAAACCCAACCCCGGTTCCATCAAAGTATACATCTTCACCTGCTTTGTTTTTCCCGATGAGTTTGGGAACAATGTGTTGTAAAACAAAGCTTGCGGAGTTATAACTGTTCAGTTTCAACTGGATGCGTTCATTTTCAATTTTTGCTTCTTGGAATTGAAGCTTCAACTTAGAAATTTCATCCAGTTGCTGATTGATTAACTCTTCTTTCACTCTAAGAACACCGGTCAGCTGAAGATTTTCTTTGTCTGTTTTACCATTTCTTTCATCAGAATCTTTTACCGTTCGTTTTAGTTTTTCAAAATTTTCTGAGATTTGATGACTTTCAAGAATCAATTTTTCATTTTCTTTCCTAATTCTTTCTACGTCATTTTTATCGTTTTCGATTTTCTCAGTTAATTCTTTTAATTTGTCGTTCGAAGCTTTTAACAGTTTATCACTGTTTAAGATCTGATCTTCAACACTTCTGACTCTACCAGTCAGTTCTTCAACCTTTTTACCGCTGAGGTAAGCAATTGTACTACAAACTTTGCACTCTTTCATGCAATTTTTGCAGTCATTCTCAGACTTAACTTTCTTACCTGACTCATGTGTATCGTTTGAACTGACCTTGTTTTTGGACTCAGTTCCAGAACCAGAAACTACCTCTAGTTCTTTTGTAGCAAGAACTTTATCAGCCATCTTCTTTAAATTTTCAGCAGTGAATTCTTGTGATGTATCAATAATCCCGTCATCAACTTTCTTTGGCTGCGGCTCTTGTTCTGTCTCTTTCTCTTTCTCATCAGCTTCTCCTCCTCCCCACCACATTCTTTGTCTGGCTTCTTCTTCATCAGCAAGTTGTTTGGTGAGAGTTTCAACATCAACGGTATCTGGATCAACAGCTATGTTTCCATTAGAATTGAGATAACATTCTCTATCAGGATCCCATCTCTTTGCTTTCTTTGCTTCCATCCATGTACGATAAATTTTGCCTTTCATGAATTGAGCTATTGCCCTCCTGTTTACATACTTCACTTCTTCAGATCTGTTGTCTTTAAAAGGAACAATCTTTGCTGATGTAAAGGCATATCCAACTGCGTCTTCCTCAGGCAAAACATCACTCCAATCATAACCTTCATCATCATGAAAAACAGCAAGTGCCCTGGATTTTTCTTTGGATGCCTCCTCTATCTGCTTCATCCTGGGAGGTTCTGCTTTATTTTGATGATAAATTGCTCTTTTGTAATAATCCTCTCGAAAAGGATTTGCAGTATCATCAGTGTAAGCATTTCTGCACTCACGCTTAAAATGACCTTTTTGTTTACATTTAAAGCACGTGACTTTTGACTTGTCAAAGCCTAACTTGGTAGAAGGTCCACCAATAGACTGTCTTCCAGTAATCTCCATAAATCGCTGCGCTCTTCTCACTGCACTCGCCATACACCACCTTATATCGATCAACTACATCTCCTCAGGGTCGATCTGATCGTAGTCTTCCTTTGTTAGGTTGGTGTTACCTATCTTTCCTGCAACGAGACTTTCGTACGATTCTAACATAGACACTAAAACTACCATCTGTTGTTTGGCAGATTCTTCACTGAAATTCTGACCATTCTTCAGATCCACAGCAATGTTGCATTGAAATAGATTCTTTGGTGCAGATTGATTTGAAGTATTTGACGATGAACCACCATGATAGCCACTGCTAGGAGTTTCTTGATTCATTGTGTTTGAGGTTTCTGCTGAAAAAGCTGTCTTAGGAGATGCAGTCTTTGGAATCATACTACCCCTGTAATACAGCTCCACATTCTGCTGATAAGATGAGTTGTTGACTTTGCTGGATTTCTTGATCTCTAATTCATGGCGTTCCAGTCTTTCGATAAGCAGATCCACTGTCAAATCAGTCGATTTGATTGTGTTTTTCAGCATCAAGGCAAAGTACTGCCAATCTTGTTCATTCGGTAGTGAGTCAAACAATTTGTCGACCAACTCTTCTTGAGTGTAAATGATGTCATGTCTTGCAAGCTCCATCTTCAAGTGCCCGAATCTTTCAATCATCTTGGAAACAGACTCATTCTTTAAACAACCAAACAAATCAAATTCTTTTCGTAACAGCTTCTTTTTGTTCTTAACTATTTCAGCACTACCAACACATTTTATTTTTAATTTTTCCCAAAGGTCTCTCGATTCTTTGTACTCGATCAGTGAGATAATGTCATCTCTGACAGATTGATGAAGCAGCACAATGCATTTTTGTTCAGCAACATATCTTTCTATCTGATTTTCTTCTAAATTTTCATAATCTGTTCTCCCCAAATCAAAACCATTTTTCAAGCTTTTCCAACTGGGATATGCAAATGCTTGAAGCCATTCTTCAAATCTTGTAGCCCACCTGTTGTAATCTTCAATTGCCATCAACTTGGGCGGCTTGTTGTATGTTCCATATGCACTGTCTACACTCATAGCATCAGAAAGAATTTTCTTTGCACTTGGTGTTGGTGTAGTTTCATTCGTGTTATTTGATGTGCCATCTCCCGAACCACCGGTAAATGCAAACACATCACAGAAAGGATTCATGAAATCATCCATCTTTCAAGTACCTGAAACAATCAACAAACACTTCGAAAAAATTTTGAAATTTTGAAAAATAGTTTCAAACGGAATCAGTTCAAACGGAATTGCTTCAAACGAAATTAACTTGTTCACACGAAATAACCTTTCAAACGAGATTACGTAGTTCAAGCGAAATACCTACTCAAACGGAATTAGGTGTTTCAAGCGAAGTTAAGCCAATTGATGCGGAATTAGCTACTTTGATGCGGAATTAGTAATTTCGTTTGAACGTTTCAAACGAAATTAGATCTCGTTTGAAATTGACTGCACTTTTCAAGCGAAATTAGACCCAAAGTGTAATTCCGTATGGAATTACAATGATAATTTCAAACGGGATTACGATGACATCAGCAAGTCCGATCTGTTTTTCAAACGAAATTACCCATTTTTATCAGAATTTGTTCGAATTAAGGTCCAATTCTTTCAAGGATTAGTTAGAACTATGTTTCGCTTATAATATGTGAAAATCTAGCCATTTTGACCGTATCAGAAAAAAAGGAGTAGAAGTGAGAAAATCCGATGAAATCAAGCTGAAATGGTATGAACTCCTCATCCTGAGGTCTGATACCACTTGTTGGATCATGGTATGACCCTAACGAGTCAATCTGAAGAGTTCAACATCAAAATCAAAGGCGGAATCAATGAATTTGACGTAACACAACTTGATACTTTCTAATTATCTTCTCTTATTGATTTCTTGAGCTTTTACAATTCAAATGACAATCCGGCAGCACCTCGGCTCTGAAATACACTCTCTAATTCCGTTTCAAATGACAAAGCCACAACCCTATATATAGAGTTGGTAATTCCGTTTGAAAGTGGCACTGACCATTTCAAGCGGAATTAAACTTGTTAATTTAGTTTGAAATGATCATTGTCTCATTCAAACGAAATTACCCACTTTAACACAAACTAACCCTAATTTCTATCCTGTTGTTTGCTAGTTTATCCTATCTAGACATCAGACTCGATAACGACGAAGTTAACAGACATTAGTGCACCAACAAGGTTCCCTCTTCATTTGGCACCATATATTTCAACATACCCCGGAGGTATTCATCTTTACGGTTTTCCATCTTAAGGGCTTCTTGTTGTGCGTCTCGAATGCGTGTAGTAAGGTTTGTTTGAATAGTCATTTCCAATGCTCGAACCCTTAGGGTCTTAACCCTTTCTTTTCGGCTTAATGCGTCTGCTACAACGTTTGCCTTTCCAGGATGGTACTTAATCTCACAGTTATAATCATTTAGCAGCTTGACCCATCTTCGCTGACGCATGTTTAATTCTTTATGATCAAATATGTGTTGTAGGCTTTTGTGATCTGTGAAGAATGTACATCAAGTACCATATAAATAGTGTCTCCAAATCTTCAAGGCGAATACCATCGCGCCTAGCTCTAAGTCGTGAGTGGTGTAATTCCTTTCATTCACCTTCAATTGTCTTGAAGCGTAAGCGATGACTTTTTGGCGTTGCATGAGCACACAACCCAAACCTTGGCGTGAAGCGTCGTAGTATACCACGAAGTCTTCAGTGCCTTCGGGCAAGGATAGTATCGGTGCATCGCATAGCTTATTTTTGAGCAGTTGAAAGGCTTCTTCCTGATTATTACCCCAGACGTACTTCTTATCTTTCTGCGCGAGGGTTGTCAGCGGTTGAGCTATCTTTGAGAAATTCTCGATGAATCGCCGGTAATAGTGTAACGCCCTTGTTATTATTTTAAGGTTTTCGTATAGTTTACGGAAATAAACATGTAATTATGATTACATGTGCTTTGAATAATACGGTTAATTTAAAACTTTTACAAATGAAGGTTTATATACATCGTAATGAATTTGAGTTCGTCGTTTAAAAGTTAAGATGAAATATCATGCAGAAGCTTTTAACTTTATCGTGTTCGGTTCCTCATCGAGCTTGATCTTCATCCGGGCACTCTTGACATTCACCTATGATCAAAACCAACTTAAAAGTTAGTTTTGATAGTTAAATAACAAGTTTAAACAAGTTATGTGGGTTAAACAAACAAAATTAAACAATTTTCGGATTCAGGGGGGGGTAGACACCCCACCTAGGGGCTAGACGCCCCACCTAGCCCCCTTTTTTACAGCAAGTTCTTATTATGTTGCTGCATATTCCCAGCATAACCCGATTTCACGGAAACGAGCATAACTCTCTCGTTTTTAACCCGTTTTACCCGATTCTTTTTCCTACGCGTCCGTAATTTAATTCTCTATCTTATGAAGTTAAAACCCAACATCCGGATTAATAAAATTTCAGACTTTTAAGTCTTTGACTTATTACCCTTTTTACAAAATTTTGACCCGTTCGTGTTTATATCAAACAAACATACTTATTAGATCTATAAACTCATGAGATACATCTTTTCAATCTTGACCATCATATTAGGTTCGAATCACGCGTTTCTTACGCATTCTTAACCTGTTTTCGCTCATATGCTTATTTTGACCCGTTAAGGGTAGTTAAGTATACTTTAAACACGATTCGCTTTCATTTGTATCTAGCTTTATATTTCCACATTTCTTACCAAGTAATCTTCCACCACAACTATATTTGTGGTGGATTTAATGTGGAGATCCATATATTCCAAGTTTTATCCCTCGGACTATCATTTTATGGCAAAGACCCATAAAGAGTCATTTGACCCAAGATTTACCCCTTTCACTTTTTATACTCATTCAAGGTATTTGCTTAATCATATAACTTGTTTTTAAACAACTCTTAAGATTCGTTTGCTCGATTTAGCTTACGAGGGCGTTTTGGTCATCTTAAATCCTTTCTTTACAACAAAAGACTTTTCGTGTCGTAATTGACCAAAATTCCACTTTTACGCTAGGATCTTCTTTAAATAGCCATTACGTTTTCAAAACACAATGACTATAACTTAATCATTCGGTTTACTTAAAAGATAACCCAAAGTCCATTTTAACTTGTTTAGCCCTCATTGAACTTCAAGTTCTAATGGTGAATTGACCAATTATACACACCTGGCCCGAATCAATATATTGACCCGTTTTGATACCTTGCCTTAGTAGCCGCTAAGTAATAGCGATGTCAACATTCAATCGATATTTATTCCTGTAATCATACAACTCGACAAAACCTTAGCCGATATTGTCAAAGGGTGTATTTTCACCTTTTGACTCCTTTGGTCTAAATGACCGTTTACTTTTGCGAGATGGATTTATTATCATCTCGTCTACATGACTTGTACCGGTTTACACCGTACGGTCAATTTACTTATAAATCTATTTCTTTATTATTTTGACCCATTTATATCTTACGCCATAAAGTGTCCTTCAAAACTAACGGTTATCGTCAACGAGTGACCACATTACCGTTTTACCCTTATTAATTGTATTGATTTACCTTATAAGGTAAATCATTGAAAACTAGTTATTTATTAGTCATTGCATGACTAAATGACCTTATTAGCTCTTTTTAACCATTCAACATGGTTTATCATTATTGTCTTTTGTTCCGAACCGCGCATGTCGGGTCGAAACATCATAAGTCAAATGTGACTTTTGATTATTCATAATCTATAAAACCAATAGAAATTAAATAAAAGGTGTAAGCTTTAACTTACCTCGCATCCCGAATACGCCTTTCTTCTCATGCTTGATTCGTTTGACCGCTTCTTCCCCAAGCCTCCACCTAGCTCGTTAGGCGTCAAACTAACATCATAATTCGTAAGATGGTTAGATTAGTCATCATTATTATGACTATTTCATCTTACGGACTTTATATCGAAACTTCTATTCGACTTCATCGTTAGTTAACTTATCTTATTAAAGTTAACTACTTTCAATCACATGATTTACAACAATAAGTCTAAATCAACATGATGATTAGAACTCTTCTTGTTTCATATTTCGCCTAATTTGCCTTATTATTCAAATGTGTTTTTCACTCGAAATTTCAACATCTTAGCTTTCATTGAGGCATTTTATCAAACACCTATTGGGCAGAAGTTGTACACTTCATTTATCAAGTTCATGGTTATTGTTTTAACCAAGTTTTAACATCAAGTTCAAGCCTCTAGGTCTAGTGTTTATGAACAACATCTAGAACTTATATCGCAAAAACAATTTTTCACATACTTATCATCACTTTTCTAGTATTCATCATAGTGCCATAAAACCCACTTATCACCTACAAGGTCTTTAGTTGTATTTCTAGTTCTATGGCACTATTTTTACTAATTTCTCATCTAGGGTTTGTTCCTAGACTCATACACATATCAATTTTGCTATAATATTCGTCATTCACACTAAAATTTCATTCATGCATGATTATCAAGATTTCAAAACTTCACCAAAATACAAATTTCGACATACCTCATGATTCCCATGATTAGGTGATCGCTAATATATAACTAATTCCGAATTCGGGCTTCAATTAGTCTTTCAATTTGAAGGAATTAGTTGAACTAGGGTTAACACCCCTAGTTCCTTGCTCCTGGTCGCCCAAACGCACAGACACACACACTTAGTGTGTGTGTTGTGATTTTATTTCTTATTTTTAATAAATTAGTTTGCCCACTTAGCGATATTAGTCCCTCGTGTTTTATTTTGTTATTAATTAGGTCACAACCTAATTATTTTTAACAATATTCCCACTAATTAACTAGGTTAAATATTCCTAGTTAATTTAGTGGGTTCGGGGAATTTATGACTGGGTTTATTTTAAGTCCCGTTAACTCGGGCCTCTTATAAACTTATTTCCTTAAAACTTTGATTCGTTTGTATTTAATATTCGGATTATTTAAATCCAAATATTTACCGGGTTATTTTTTTTACTACTAACGGTACTTTACCCGTCTTTTAGTATTAACGGAGTTTGATTACCAAACCCGTTTTAGGGTGTTACAAGTTTACCCCCCTTAAAGAGGTTTTGTCCTCGAAACCTTTTTCTTACATGATTTATCGAGTTTAACTCCATGCATTTGATCTTGATAATCAATCGAGCATTGCTCATATTTTAACCAATTGTTAGTATTACCAGAAAAGTATGATAATATCTTTTTGGTTACTAATCATCTACGTATCTCATACGACATAATGCACTTTGAAATAACGTAATCTCGTTATTTCCACTAGTTTAGTTAACTTAGCAATATTCGTCGCTCGGCTCTAATGTGATTGTACTTCACATTGCACTTTTGACCGTGATCATGTCTCGTCATGCCAAATTTTATATCAACTTTTTATTTTCAAAAGTATCACTTTTCGAATACATCGTCTTGCACCTATTAGAGTCAAGACTTATATCTTTCATGCTTACTATTTATATGTCTATAGAATTCATATTTGTAAAAACGTTATTTCTTACCAAAACTGAAGTTTTTGTTTGGCATCTTCTCTTTAACTTTTGTCAATTATCCATACCGGGATATTGACAGTACAAAATTTATTCTTTTACAGTCTTTGTTTTATGCGAGGATTCTCAACTGATCCTCTCGCTTTGTCTAATTAACCCATAGGTTTTATCACTTAGCCTTATGGGCTATTTTGATTAGACTTTCACCCTTTTAAGGCGGAGTCCTTATAATTTATTTCTTTCTAATCATGACCCGTGGGTCCTTTTAGTCTCGTAGACCTTTCCATTATTTATAACCCCAAATGTTATATTGATCCCGTAGATCATTCCTTGCTCATGTCATTCTTAAAATACATGTTTGGTGTCAAGGCACCATTGATTGTAGTTTCGTGGCTACAATTGTTTTCTTTCGGACAATTTTCCGACTTTATGACTTCTCACGTCATTTATGCGTCAGTTCTTCTTATGCTTACTATTATTTGGTTTGCATATATTCGTATTTGGTTATGTCCCATTACCAGGCTCATTACTCTTTTGCATTTGACGTTACCATTATCATGCTTGCCTTTATTCATGCCGTCCGGTATGATATTATATTCGACCCGTTCAACTTTAAAATAGTTGAACATAATTTATTCAAAATTTCTATTTACATTATCTTGTCGTCTTTTAGTTATGACTCAAAACCCGAGTCTTTTAACTTTCCATCCGAGTTCCCATTTCTCGGTCTACGCATGCGTTTAATTCTTACCCATCAACCGGGTGTTGTACCGAAGTCGTTATTATTGCAACCCTCCCGGTATGCATTAAGACCTCGCTTCATTTTTATATTCCGACTTTGTCCTCAAGTTTGACGTTTTACAAAAACGTCCCGTTAAGAGGCATATTTGCATTTTCCGGGTTCGAGTGCAAGTACACTCCCTCCCAAAGCCTTTCCTAATCATTTTACATGTTTGCATTCTCCGGGTTCGAGTGTAAGTACACCCCTTCCCAGTGCGTACCTTAATCGTTTTACATGTTTGCATTCTCTGGGTTTGAGTGTAAGTACACCCCCTCCCAGTGCATATCTTAATCGTTTTACATGTTTCTTTGTCCCTTCTCTCAGGCTCATTATCCTAATATAATACGCTTCTATCACTCGGCTGTGCATTTACATTATGATCAGATATTTTGCTTATCTGATTCATTTGGGTACCCTTTTAATTTGTCCCACTCACCCCGTCCTTACTACATCGGGTGTAAGCGTGTCCATCATAAAAAGTTCATGGTATCATGTGTTCACTACCTACTTGGCCAGAGTAGGCGATCAACACATGACATACATGACCCTTTTATAACTTTCACATCACACCCCATGTAAGTAACACCTCTATTTATTTCTCTTGGAAACAATATCCTGGATAGGTATTCTATTCAGGTTTTTCCAAGTTTTCAATCTACTTATGCAACTATCAGTTTGTACGTATTTGTTGCATATTTCTATTCATGCAATAATTTAAACGTGCACCTGGTAAATGATTGCCCTAAGGGGCTTTCTTGCCATTACTTATTTGCGATCGTTACGCGATTTAGGTCCTTGATGAGTATGCTCTTCTTGTCATATCTCGGACCATTCCATCATCATATCCACAATTCGTTCAACTCTCGTCGTCTTCAAACGCGAGTGTCCTTCAATTAAAACATTCACAAAAGTTAGTAATGTCAACTTCAATAATCGCCCGCATTATAATACAAGGCTTTTTCTACTATACGCGTCAATGCGCGTATTTTCGTCAACTATATCAATCATTTTAATAGGGGTAACGTGCATCACACGATAGCCCTATGTGTTGTTTACAACACTTTAGCATGCTAAACTATTAACATACATGTACTTACCGGATTTGCGATCAAGCCTCGAACCGAACACTTTATTCTTTTAACCTTGAGCTCTGATTACCAACTTGTAACGCCCTTGTTATTATTTTAAGGTTTTCGTATAGTTTACGGAAATAAACATGTAATTATGATTACATGTGCTTTGAATAATACGGTTAATTTAAAACTTTTACAAATGAAGGTTTATATACATCGTAATGAATTTGAGTTCGTCGTTTAAAAGTTAAGACGAAATATCATGCGGAAGCTTTTAACTTTATCGTGTTCGGTTCCTCATCGAGCTTGATCTTCATCCGGGCACTCTTGACATTCACCTATGATCAAAACCAACTTAAAAGTTAGTTTTGATAGTTAAATAACAAGTTTAAACAAGTTATGTGGGTCAAACAAACAAAATTAAACAATTTTCAGATTCAGGGGGGGCTAGACACCCCACCTAGGGGCTAGACGCCCCACCTAGCCCCCTTTTTGACAGCAAGTTCTTATTATGTTGCTGCATATTCCTAGCATAACCCGATTTCACGGAAACGAGCATAACTCTCTCGTTTTTAACCCGTTTTACCCGATTATTTTTCCTACGCGTCCGTAATTTAATTCTCCATCTTATGAAGTTAAAACCCAACATCCGGATTAATAAAATTTCAGACTTTTAAGTCTTCGACATATTACCCTTTTTACCAAATTTTGACCCGTTCGTGTTTATATCAAACAAACATACTTATTAGATCTATAAACTCATGAGATACATCATTTCAATATTGACCATCATATTAGGTTCGAATCACGCGTTTCTTACGCATTCTTAACCTGTTTTCGCTCATATGCTTATTTTGACCCGTTAAGGGTATTTAAGTATACTTTCAACACGATTCGCTTTCATTTGTATATAGCTTTATATTTCCACATTTCTTACCAAGTAATCTTCCACCACAACTATATTTGTGGTGGATTTTATGTGGAGATCCATATATTCCAAGTTTTATCCCTTGGACTATTATTTTACGGCAAAGACCCATAAAGAGTCATTTGACCCAAGATTTACCCCTTTCACTTTTTATACTCATTCAAGGTATTTGCTTGATCATATAACTTGTTTTTAAACAACTCTTAAGATTCGTTTGCTCGTGTAACACCCGTACTATTTTAGCGTTAATATATATAATTAAAGTAAGCATTTTATAAGAAAAATGCCACTTATCAAAAACTTTTACATCTTGAGTATTTAAACATGTTTACAACATTCTAAAACATAGTTTAAAATGTTTACATATTCCACTTTTTACAAAACACAACTTGATAATTGCGGAAGCTTCAAAAGTGTGTGTGTTCAGTTCTTCCACGACTTCCTTGATCGCCATCCGTAAGATCCTCATTATCACCTAAGGTCAAAACCATTTAAATTGTTAGTTTTGACAATGAATTAAATCATACTAACAAGTTCTAGCATCAAAACATGAGAGACAAAACAAATTTTCAAAAGTCCTCCTGTCGCGTGTCGCGGCAGGTTTCGGTCACCCTGTTGCGTAGCGCGGCAGCTGTCGCGTGTCGCGGCAGGATCGTGAGATCCTGTCGCATGGCGCGGAAGGATCAATTTTCCAGCAGGTATAGGTTTTTGACTTGCATTTGCTGCCATCTCCGGAAACTCAGATTTTCAACTTCAAATGAGCATAACTTTTGACTCATAAGTCCGTTTTTGGTGATTGTTTTTCCTATGCGTCTGTAAATTCATTACCAATGTGCCTATCTCAATTTCCATACCGAGAATTTAGTTTACGGACCGAATGACTAAAATCACTATGCATTTATTCGACCCATTCAAGTTACACTCATTTTACTACACTTTTTAATAGTAAACATAGGCACTTTTTACCCAACTTACGGGGGCTTATTATCACCGGCATTTTATTACCAATCTCATGGTTTCATGCTCGTAAGATTATAACCGCCTATGCTAACTATTAATATCTATAACAATACCATTTCACCATTATTCGACCCGTTTAGCTCATCTACGGAATCCTCCATTATGATGACTACCAAACGACTTCTAACCAATCCTTAACCTATTATTTCAATTAACGAACATTGTCATTCAATCAACGCTACCTTATTCTACAACGCAACTAAATATGCTCTAGTTATCAAATTACTCAATGTACGAATCAAGTTGCATACTTGTATAATTTACCAAAATTGGTTCCTAACCATAATTACCCATTCCCGGGCTTGTCAACCTTATGCATAACACAATATTCCATGATTTACGCTCTAATAATTCCAACTTAATTAGTGACATTTAAGTTACTTCAAGCAATAACATTTCGACCGTTATTTAACCCGTTTGGTTGTCTAATGGAATTCACCATTTCATCAATATACCAAACTTCTTACCACAATATTCTAACCCGTTTCTTTATCTAGTGAGCTACATCACTTTATTTATATTCCAAAATGACCAATTATTCATATTGTCAACCAACATAACTAACTAACCTTTTGACCCACTTGATTTGTCGAGTGAACTTCGTCACTTCTATGACATACCAAACTCACATTTGACACTACAATCTCATCAACATTTCTAAGACTATTGTTTAAGTATATTGTAACGAAACCGAAGTTACGTACCTTTAAAGCTCACCTTTCAAGCGTGTATCACCTCCGGCTTGTCCGCTTAACGTTCCGGATTCTTCGCCTAAAGAGTTCAATTCATAATAAGTTTAGAACTCTTTCACAAGCTTTAACGCATAATTCTCTACAATTATCAAATCTGCGTTTTTACCCAACTTTTAACATTTTTTTAACCCTCACTTAGGCGTTCCATCAAACACCTAGCTGGTCAGATTTTTATATAAACAAAACCAAGTTCATGACTTGTAATTATCATCTAAACTAACTTTAATTAGTCAATTCTACATATATCTTAACATCAATATTTCTGAATTTTATTCTTAAATTCAGATTTATGTTAGAACAAAATCATAATTTTAGAGCCTACCAAGCTTTCTTCAAGTTTATTAGTCACCTACATTGGTGGGTATAAACTCTATGATTATCATGAAATCTTTCAACAAGATTTCACTTAGGGTTCATCCCTAGACACCATATCTCTTCTAATTACATTCATGCAAGACACAATCAAGCTAAATTTCAAGTTTTCATATTTAACCTAGAACTTGAATTAACTCAAATCATCAAGATTTTACATACCTTATGATCCCCTCTACTAGGTGATCATGAATTCATGCTTGGAAATCGATTTGGACTTGATTTATGCCTTCAATTTATGGTTTTTGTGAGGATTAGGGTTGGGTGAGAACCCCTTGTCGCCCCCTCCTGCTTCTTGGTCGACCAGACATCCCAAGTGGGTGTTTGGTGATATATTTTTTTATTAAGTTTCAAGTTCTACACAATAGCCCCTCACTTTTATTTAAGTTATAATTTAGGCTTTTCCTTTTCATTTGTGTGTTACTACAAGACTCCTAGCTAACTGGGTTACTTATCCTAGTTAGCTTGTTCTTGTTTATTTCCCACTTTATAATTCTAGTATAAACTTTATATATTTTCGGGATGTTACAACTCGATTTAGCTTACGAGGGCGTTTTGGTCATCTTAAATCCTTTCTTTACAACAAAAGACTTTTCGTGTCGTAATTGACCAAAATTCCACTTTTACGCTAGGATCTTGTTTAAATAGCCATTACGTTTTCAAAACACAATGACTATAACTTAAATTATTCGGTTTACTTAAAAGATAACCCAAAGTCCATTTTAACTTGTTTAGCCCTCATTGAACTTCAAGTTCTAATGGTGAATTGACCAATTATACATACCTGGCCCGAATCAATATATTGACCCGTTTTGATACCTTGCCTTAGTAGCCGCTAAGTAATAGCGATGTCAACATTCAATCGATATTTATTACTGTAATCATCCAACTCGACAAAATATTAGCCGATATTGTCAAAGTGTGATATTTTCACCTTTTGACCCGTTTGGTCTAAATGACCGTTTACTTTTGCGAGATGGATTTATTATCATCTCGTCTACATGACTTGTACCGGTTTACACCGTACGGTCAATTTACTTATAAATCTATTTCTTTATTATTTTGACCCCTTTATATCTTACGCCATAAAGTGTCCTTCAAAACTAACGGTTATCGTCAACGAGTGACCACATTACCGTTTTACCCTTATTAATTGTATTGATTTACCTTATAAGGTAAATCATTCAAAACTAGTTATTTATTAGTCATTGCATGACTAAAGGACCTTATTAGCTCTTTTTAACCATTCAACATGGTTTATCATTATTGTCTTTTGTTCCGAACCGCGCATGTCTGTTCGAAACATTATAAGTCAAATGTGACTTTTGATTATTCATAATCTATAAAACCAATAGAAATTAAATAAAAGGTGTAAGCTTTAACTTACCTCGCATCCCGAATACGCCTTTCTTCTCATGCTTGATTCGTTTGACCGCTTCTTCCCCAAGCCTCCACCTAGCTCGTTAGGCGTCAAACTAACATCATAATTCGTAAGATGGTTAGATTAGTCATCATTATTATGACTATTTCATCTTACGGACTTTATGTCGAAACTTCTATTCGACTTCATCGTTAGTTAACTTAGCTTATTAAAGTTAACTACTTTCAATCACATGATTTACAACATTAAGTCTAAATCAACATGATGATTAGAACTCTTCTCGTTTCATATTTCGCCTAATTTGCCTTATTATTCAAATGTGTTTTTTCACTCGAAATTTCAACATCTTAGCTTTCATTGAGGCATTTTATCAAACACCTATTGGGCAGAAGATGTACACTTCATTTATCAAGTTCATGGTTAATGTTTTAACCAAGTTTTAACATCAAGTTCAAGCCTCTAGGTCTAGTGTTTATGAACAACATCTAGAACTTATATCGCAACAACAATTTTTCACATACTTATCATCAATTTTCTAGTATTCATCATAGTGCCATAAAACCCACTTATCACCTACAAGGTCTTTAGTTGTATTTCTAGTTCTATGGCACTATTTTTACTAATTTCTCATCTAGGGTTTGTTCCTAGATTCATACACATATCAATTTTGCTATAATATTCGTCATTCACACTAAAATTTCATTCATGCATGATTATCAAGATTTCAAAACTTCACCAAAATACAAATTTCGACATACCTCATGATTCCCATGATTAGGTGATCGCTAATATATAACTAATTCCGAATTCGGGCTTCAATTAGTCTTTCAATTTGAAGGAATTAGTTGAACTAGGGTTAACACCCCTAGTTCCTTGCTCCTGGTCGCCCAAACGCACAGACACACACACACACACACTTAGTGTGTGTATTGTGATTTTTTTTCTTATTTTTAATAAATTAGTTTGCCCACTTAGCGATATTAGTCCTTCGTGTTTTATTTTGTTATTAATTAGGTCACAACCTAATTATTTTTAACAATATTCCCACTAATTAACTAGGTTAAATATTCCTAGTTAATTTAGTGGGTTCGGGGAATTTATGACTGGGTTTACTTTAAGTCCCGTTAACTCGGGCCTCTTATAAACTTATTTCCTTAAAACTTTGATTCGTTTGTATTTAATATTCGGATTATTTAAATCCAAATATTTACCGGGTTATTTTTTTTACTACTAACGGTACTTTACCCGTCTTTTAGTATTAACGGAGTTTAATTACCAAACCCGTTTTAGGGTGTTACAAATAGCCCACTAAGCCCAAAAATTGTCGAACTTCAGTTGGTGTTTTGGGGGCTTCCCAATTCTTTATGGCTTCAATCTTGGATGGGTCTACATGAATGCCCTTCTCATTCACAACGTGACCAAGAAATTGAACTTCGCAAATCCAAAATTCGCACTTAGAGAATTTTGCATACAGTTTCTCTGTCCAAAATTCGCACTTAGGTGTTGTTCGTGCTCTTCTCTCGATCGCGAGTAAATCAGGATATCATCGATAAATACAATCATGAATTTATCGAGATATGGTTTGCATACGCGGTTCATCAGATCCATAAATACCGCTGGCGCGTTCGTCAGTCCGAATGGCATCACAAGGAACTCGTAATGCCCATAGCGTGTTCCGAATGCAGTCTTTGGTACGCTTTCCTCTTGAATCCTTAACTGATGGTATCCAGATCGAAGATCGATCTTGGAATAGTAGCTTGATCCTTGTAACTGATCAAATAGGTCATCAATCCTCGGTAGTGGGTACCGATTCTTGATAGTGAGCTTGTTCAATTCTCTGTAATCGATACACATTCGCAGTGTCCATCTATCTTCTTCACGAACAATACTGGAGCTCCCCAAGGCAAGAAGCTTGGCCTTATGAATCCTTTATCCAATAACTCCTGGAGTTGTGTAGATAATTCCTGCATTTCGGATGGCGCAAGTCGATAGGGTGCCTTGGCTACAGGAGCGACTCCTGAAACCAAGTCTATATGAAATTCGACTTGTCGTTGCAGAGGTAGTCCTGGCAGATCTTCGGGAAAACATCAGGGAATTCCTTTACCACAGAAATGTCTTCGAGTTTCGGCTCCTCAGCCTTCTTATCTACAACGTGTGCTAGGAAAGCAACACATCCTTTCCTTAAGCACTTCTGTGCCTTCATGCAACTGATGATTCGCAGAGGAGCATCTCGTTTTTCTCCATGCACGATGAGAGTTTCACCATTCGCCAAAGGGATGCGAATGATTTTCTCATGACAAATAATTTCAGCTTTGTTCTTGGACAACCAGTCCATTCCGACCACTACGTCGAAGCTTCCCAATTGAATAGGTAAGAGGTCGATGCTAAATCTTCGTTCACCAAGTTCTAATGTGCAGCCTCTAACAACTTCACCTGATTCAACAAGTTTACCATTGGCTAGTTCTATGGAATAGGGAATATCTAATATACTAGATTCTATTCCAAGCATACGTTTAAATTCCACAGACATGAAGCTATAATCGGCACCAGTGTCAAATAATATGGATGCAAAGTGAATGTTAACGAGAAACGTACCAGTGACCACATTAGGGTCCTCGCGTGCATTCCTTGCTCAAATCACGAATGCTCGAGCCTGAGCGTTGTTCCCCACTGGGCAGTCTTTCATGAAATGATCCTTGCTTCCACAATTAAAGCATCCTTGCTTCCACAAGTACAAGTCACCATCTTTTATGTATTTGTTCTTGTGTTAAAAAGAATTTATATTTTTAACTATGTGTCTTACTTATATTATTTTCTCAAAAAATAAATATAAGTATCTTGTATTTTTCACCCGAATTATGTATTTTGTCCAAAACTTAATTTCATGTTCATAACTTGTCCAAGTTATTTATTCTATCAAGTAATATATTTTCATAAATATATTTTCTTGTATTTGTCTAAGCATGTTGTATGTGTATTTTTCGTATTTTTACTTCTTAGAAGTTTTTAGTGTATTTTCAAGTCCTAATACACTATTACATGTAATACATACCACATACACTTAGCACAAAATTTGGTGATCAATAAATATATATATTTTTTCTCAAAAATATACATACTTAATATCAATTTTAATCTTGAAGAAATCATCATTTCTTAACACAAAAATTAGGGAAACCTTGGTAAATATTTTTAGATACATTTTTAGGGAATATGTTTCTCAAAAACTTATATTTTCTAAGTGTCAAAATTTATAAAAATTTTGACATAGTTTCCCCTAAAAATGGAGATTTCCCATGTTTTCAAAACATGTGTTTATTTTCTTTTAAATCATCATCAAACATCAACAACTCATTCAACACTTACCGAGTGTCAAAATCAAGTAAATTTCACTACATCATGAACTTGAAGTTTTGTAAAAACTTGTAGTAACTTACCATGTTAATTAGTAGGTTTAGTTACCCTTTAAAGTGTGTTTATCCCTTTAAAAATCTCATTCTTAAAGAAACTAAGTGTTTACAACTTGTAATCACACTTTACAAAAATGTTTATTTATAACATCTTTTTGTTTCTCTAGTATCTCTACTGTGACACCTGTGTCACTTCAACCATCAAAAAAATGCCAAACCAATGAAACATTGTATTTCATACTTGGGATTTGTAAAAATATGTGTATCGTTTGCACATATCAACTCTTGTTCGATTTCAAGCTTTAAATCGCTTTCTGGAGGGTTATACGCGCTCTGATGCGTAGATATAACCAGTTTAATGAAACGAACACTCCGGAATAGTGAAATAGGCTTAACATACCTTAAATAACCTTTACATAACCTAGATGTAAGTTTTGGAAGGTTTGGTGTGGTGAAATCAAGTTTATTCGCTTACAGGGACTAAATTTGACAAACGGCGAAAGTATGCCAATTTGAACTGTAACAGACATTCCGGAACATGACCATAAGTTAAACACACCTTAAATATCCTTTATATAGCTTAGAAATAGGCTTTGAGGGGTTCGGTGTGCTAAAATAAACTTTTGGGTCATTCAGGGACTAAAAGCGTCAAAAAGTGCACAAGTTTGCACTTTCGCGAATAACTTACGTTCTGAATACATCCGGACATCCAAAAATTTATGTAAGCACTAAAATATTTTATTTTAGTGTTTGGCATAAGAAAAATCCATTTGTCACGCAATTTGGATCGTTTTTCGAGCTTATGCGCATTCCGTCGTAATTAAGCGAACATCGCGATCGTACGGCCAAACGAACCGACATCCGACATATTTTTGAGCACATTTTAAGTTCCCTATACTTTAACTTCATTTTAGAGCTTTGAAATGGGGTTAACGGGGATTAAACGTGTCAAAAGTGCATCAAATAGCAAGTTTGGAGCTTCAGGCGCCTGTTCTGCCATTTTTGAAAATATCAGACCTGCAAGGTCCTTGCGCACCGCAAGGTTCTAAGTATTACGGTGCGCAAGCAGGGGTCAGACAGTAGAAACTTGTTTAAATAGCTGTTAACAACCTTTTAACCCCCCCAAAGGCCAATGCCACATGTTGATCTCTTATGGTGAGGGGCCAATTTGGGTTCCATAACCTTCCGACAAGTGTACGGGTGAGATCAAGGCACGATATTCAAGAAACGATCCTAACAGTGGTCCATTTCCTATAAATACCCACCTTATGTTTCACTTCTTCCTCACAAAATCATATCTAAGTGCTCTAAGTTGAAGCCTTTGCTTCATACCTGAGCTATTTGGATCGAGATTGCTTGCGGGGACCCTTTGTAAGTGTTCCTTCGTTCTTTTATTCGTTTTAGCGTTAAAGTCAAACTTTGTTTGACTTTCTGCATTGACCAATTTATGGTCAATGCGAATTTCGTTTGAACTTCATAACGTGAGCGTAATCACGATGGTCATAGTCCCTAGTGACTATACCTACTGATTACCATGTTATCTAGGCTCAGTGACGAGTCGTAGTTTCGGCCAAAATGCGTGTTATTGCGTATTTTGTAACCAAACTACTCCTAGGTATCAAAACCGTTTGTTTTGATACCAAACCTATTTTCTAAACTTAGTTAAGCATGTTTTAACATGCTTAGCTCGTCACTTTTAGTTTAGTGCTTATATAGGGTCGTAAGGTAAGCGATCTAAACAATCGCTTATACTTTCGAACCCGACCCGTTTGGTCGATCATTAGGATCCGACCAAACACATTAGGTGACCATAGTTGTATAGGGAATAACCTTCCCAGGTTATACCTTATGGTCACGATGTTTAGTTAGTTGTATGATAGGTAGTATATATGCCTTAGGTAAATTACCAAAATGCCCTTTTTACGCCAAAATTCATTCTAAGCATATGTTACATAAATTTTGGTATCTAAACTGATTTGGTAACAATATTAGACATGTTAAGGCATATTTTACTTGTCATAGGACTAGTTAGGCGTTCCGAACGCGTTTCACGCGAACGACGCGTTAAAGTAGCATAAGCTACCTGAACGAGTCGTAATGGGTCGTAAGCACTTAGGTTAGGTTTCATTTTAGCATGTAGGCTTTGTTAGACCACATTACATGAGTCTCCATACTCATTTGGTTTACGAGCCCTCATTCTATCCGATCTTCCGATTTAGGTCCGGTTTATTAACATAGTTACCTATATTAGGTGCCGTTTGATATCCGTGATCTCTAGCATTATTTGGTTGTTACTCAAGGACTACTAAGCAATCTCAAGTGAGTACATAGACCCCTCTTTTACTGTTTTCCAAACATTTTGGGGTGAAACACATGTGCCTACTTGTTACTTTCATGCTTTCCTGTTTTCACATCATATACTTGCTATGTTCATTAGTACATTTATAGTACATGATTTCATTGTGTTTTATGCTATGTATGCCCATTGTGTGCGTACTTAGTACACTGTTTTACATTACATTTTATGCTATGTATGCCCATTGTGTGCGTACTTAGTACATTGTTTTACATTACATTTTATGCTATGTATGCCCATTGTGTGCGTACTTAGTACATTGTCTTACATTACATTTTATGCTATGTATGCCCATTGTGTGTATACTTAGTACATTTGTTATTCATCACATGCTTACATTTTGATATTGATATACACAATTCATGATTTACATTAGACATAAACATTTTGACATTTATATACACAATTCATGATTTACATTAGACATAGACATTAGACATGATTTTCACACAAACATTTTGACATTTGATTATACATAAACATTTTACGTTGGTGGTTTGGTTTGAGTAAGTGATTTAGGTAACGAGGCGTGTGTAATAAGATACAAGCATGGTGGATACGCCGCTGGTACTTCCTATATATAAGTGTTTGTATGGTATTACATATCGTAGCGTTATTTGAATCATTTTGATTTAAGACATATAACATTTTATACAAATAACATACTTTTCACAAGACATTGTTTTACAAACAACTTATCTTATACAAACTCATTTTACATGGTTATTCATTTAACCATACATTATTCTCTTATTTATACATATCACCTGAACTTATTGTTTTTCAAATGATTTACAAAACAAATCAATTTACAAGGTTCATGACTAAACTTTATTAAACAACTCTTTCTAAACTTACAAGTCATGAAACCTATTTTCACAAAACCTATGTATCTCACAGGCATTTTTATGCTGACGTACCTATTTTCACATGTGTTTTCAGGAGATGATGCATAGGACTTATCTAGACATACTTAGGCGGACCTGTGCCTTAGTGACTTAAAACGAGACAAGAACTAGTTAATTTATGTTATGTACTATTTATTTCTTGTTTAAAGACAATGTAACTCGCTTGTTTGATGAATAAAACGAAACTTTAATTTCCATGGTTTTGAAACATTAATTCTGTTACAACACTCCCTGACGTTTCCGCCATGTTTCGTTGTTTTACGTGGTCGGGGTGTGACAGAAAAGATGGTATCAGAGCCAATGGTTATAGGGAATTAGGTTATTAGTAATACTTTGACCTAGTCTATAACCTTCCTAGGACCCTAACGCGAGTTTACTTGCGTTTAGTCATAAAACAATACCGTCACCTATCCTTAGGCGACGACCACAACAAGAACATAAATTTCAAAACCGCTTTGAAAAACTAATCATCTGTTCTAGGATGATTGATTACTAGGTTTTGAACCCTCTATTATAAGGTTTTGAACCCCTTTGAATTTTCAAAATCTCGACAAAGCTTTGGGTCCTAAATAGTGTGAACACGTGCAAACTGGAAGAGTGAATGCTTGTACCCTGAGTTTTCTGTCTAAGGCTAGAGTGTTCGTACAAATCCACATAATCGGACCAGTCACTCTTACCTGGGAACTCTTGGGGTGAGTGTCCACTTATAGGCGAGCATATCTTCGCGATACATTATGAGGATCTATTTGCTTTGACTCAGCCTTTGTGTTGTTTGTTAACTTCGTGGTTCAAACAAATGACCATCAACCATGATTTTGGTCGGTAATTGTAACATCCTATTCTTACCCAATGCCACTTCATTTGTTTTCTCTCTTGTTTCCCCTTTTAGAATGCCTCCACGATGCGAAAATAAGGTATCTATTGAGGAGCTGGCAGCTTTCATTACACAGCAAATGACTGCTGCAATCCCGAACATCGTTGCTCAATGTAACCAAGCCCTCAACAACAATAATGCCCCCTGCAATTTCAAGACGTTCAACTCGGCTAAGCCATCAAAGTTTTCTGGGTCTCAAGGAGCGACTGCACTTCTGCAATGGTTCGAGAGTCTAGAGAGCACCTTCAGGCATGTTCAATGCCCAAATGAGCGAAAGGTAGATTTCGCATCTGGTGTCTTTGAGAAACGGGCTTTGACATGGTGGAATGGTGTGATGAGAGATAGGGGTGCCGAAGTGGCGCTGGCCCAAACGTGGGAAGAATTTCGAGCACTGATGATGAAGGAATTTTGTCCTCATCACGAGATCAGGGCCTTAGAAAGGGAATTCGACGATCTTAAGCAAGACAGCGGTGAACATCGAGCATACACTGATCGATATGAGGAGCTGAGCCTGTTGTGTCCTACCATGGTTACGCCTTTGGATAAGGCGATCGAAAAATACATTGATGGTCTCCCTGACTCAGTTCAGGACATAGTTACTGGTAGTAACCCCACTACGGTTAGGCAGACCATCGAGCTAGCTGTAACCTTGACTGAATCTCAGATCATGAAAGGCAAACTTTTTCGGAAAGGCGACAAGAAACAAGCAGCTAATGTTCAGGAGGAAACCAAGGAAAGCAAAACCGAACCTTCTAAGAAGCGTAAGGCTTAGCAGAATTTTGCGATTGCTGCCCAACCCAACCAAAACACCCGCAACCAACCAACTCAACCTCCTGCAAGGAAACCTTATGCCGGTACTGCACCGATATGCAATAAATGTAATGCACACCACTTAGCTCACCTACAGTGTCATTTATGTGCATCATGTGGGCGACTCGGTCACCTGGCAAATGCTTGTCGATTTACCCCAAACCAAGGTGGTCCAAACCAACCTCAAGTAAATCCTGCTCAAGCTCGTTGTCCACCAGGTCCTTGCTTCAACTGTGGCGAGATGGGCCATTTCCGAAGAAATTGCCCAAAGATTGCTAATGCGAATCCAGCGCAGGGATGAGCATCGGACCAACTAGAAGACAATATTGTTTAGAAATAATCAAGCCTTATGTATTATTTTATTTTGTTGTCAAGGTCCATGAAACAGTTGTTGTTGTTTATAAATAAATCTTTTTATTTTACATTGCAATGTACAAATGTGATGACATGTATAAACAACGTATCCCCTACAATACCGACAATCAAGGAGCCGTATTCCTTGAAGAACAGATTACCCCCCCCCCAAATCTTTCCATTTTATAATCTCTTGCGATTTCCCACAAAAATCCTAAGTACCCGTTTCTTCCAAGGAAACGAAGTACAAGGCGCAAGTTACAACTCTGTACGAATACCCAAAGTACCACTATAAATTCTTAATAGGGTACCTAAGGGTATTTCCGTATATCCTAAAATTATTGTACCTTAATTCGAACATTGAGTTTTCTTGAAAATAAAATCGAACTTTTGGTAGATCATTCTATCCTTATAGATAGATTCTTGAAAATGATTAAAGTGCCAAATGAAATCCACGGATTGGATTCCTGGCGTGCTTTAAGTATCCGCGTCCAAAGATAACAAATTAAAGGCTAAATTAAACAATTATGTGATTATGTGTTTATGTAGTTAAATATTCCTCTTGGGTAGTTAAGTTAAAGAGATCCTTCGTCGATCTAAGTTAAATAGATTGGTTCGACAATCTAGTTAAATATATCATGCGTTGATATAGTTAAATAGGCCCTCTGGTGGTCTAGTTAAATAGATCCTTCGTCGATCTAAGTTAAATAGATTGGTTCGACAATCTAGTTAAATATATCATGCATTGATATAGTTAAATAGGCCCTCTGGTGGTCTAGTTAAATAGATCCTTCGTCGATCTAAGTTAAATAGATTGGTTCGACAATCTAGTTAAATATATCATGCGTTGATATAGTTAAATAGGCCCTCTGGTGGTCTAGTTAAATAGATCCTTCGTCGATCTAAGTTAAATAGATTGGTTCGACAATCTAGTTAAATATATCATGCGTTGATATAGTTAAATAGGCCCTCTGGTGGTCTAGTTAAAGAGATCCTTCGTCGATCTAAGTTAAAGAGATTGGTTCGACAATCTAGTTAAATATATCATGCGTTAATATAGTTAAATAGGCCCTCTGGTGGTCTAGTTAAAGAGATTCTTCGTCGACCTAGTTAAATAGATTGGTTCGGCAATCTAGTTAAAGATATCATGTGTTTATGTAGTTAAATAGGCCCTCGGGTGGTCTAGTTCAAGAGATTGTTCGTTGATCAAATCCTTTGGTGACCTAGTTAAAGAGACTCTATTGCAGTCAAGTTAAATCACCACAGGATTATTCGTTTGATTTTTCCCATACACATTATGAAATGAACTGTGCGGACTGTGCAAGGAATTACGTAATTATGGAGGCCTACATAATTATGGAATTCAGTGCACAGAAACCATAGGAAGTTTTGTCATGTGTTAAGGCCTATAGTGACAAGAGTAATGATACGGGAGAAGTCTTGGACTTTGACCAATTTCATTTTCTCTTACACTTCCCAATCATGAATTCAAGTTTCCTATGATAAGTCTTCATGGGAAACGTTCTCCTATCCATAGTTTGAAACTCCATGTTTTGCTGCTACAAGGACTTCACTTTGAGGGATTGACAATTTCGCTAAGAACCCTATCATGGCCCAGAGTTCTACTTAGGGTTCAAGGGGTTCATTCAAATCGAAAACATCACCGTCATCCTCACAAGTTTCTCCTAAAATTAAATTTCGGGACGAAATTTCCTAAAGTAGGGGAGACTGTGACACCTGTGTCACTTCAACCATAAAAAAATGCCAAACCAATGAAACATTGTATTTCATACTTGGTATTTGTAAAAATATGTGTATCGTTTGCACATATCAACTCTTGTTCGATTTCAAGCTTTAAATCGCTTTCTGGAGGGTTATACGCGCTCTGATGCGTAGATATAACCAGTTTAATGCAACGAACACTCCGGAATAGTGAAATAGGCTTAACATGCCTTAAATAACCTTTACATAACTTAGATGCAAGTTTTGGAAGGTTTGGTGTGGTGAAATCAAGTTTATTCGCTTACAGGGACTAAATTTGACAAACGGCGAAAGTATGCCAATTTGAACTGTAACAGACATTCCAGAACATGACCATAAGTTAAACACACCTTAAATATCCTTTATATAGCTTAGAAATAGGCTTTGAGGGGTTCGGTGTGCTAAAATAAACTTTTGGGTCATTCAGGGACTAAAAGCGTCAAAAAGTGCACAAGTTTGCACTTTCGCGCATAACTTACGTTCTGAATACATCCGGACATCCAAAATTTATGTAAGCACTAAAATATTTTATTTTAGTGTTTGGCATAAGAAAAATCCATTTGTCACGCAATTTGGATCGTTTTTCGCGCTTATGCGCATTCCGTCGTAATTAAGCGAACATCGCGATCGTACGGCCAAACGAACCGACATCCAACATATTTTTGAGCACATTTTAAGTTCCCTATACTTTAACTTCATTTTAGAGCTTTGAAATGGGGTTAACGGGGCTTAAACGTGTCAAAAGTGCATCAAATAGCAAGTTTAGAGCTTCAGGGGCCTGTTCTGCCATTTTTGAAAATATCAGACCTGCAAGGTCCTTGCGCACCGCAAGGTTCTAAGTCTTACGGTGCACAAGCAGGGTCCAGACAGCAAAAACTTGTTTAAACAGCTGTTAACAGCCTTTTAACCCCCCCAAATGCCAATTCCACATGTTGATCTCTTATGGTGAGGGGCCAATTTGGGTTCCATAACCTTCCGACAAGTGTACGGGTGAGATCAAGGCACGATATTCAAGAAACGATCCTAACGGTGGTCCATTTCCTATAAATACCCACCTTATGTTTCACTTCTTCCTCACAAAATCATATCTAAGTGCTCTAAGTTGAAGCCTTTGCTTCATACCTGAGCTATTTGGATCGAGATTGCTTGCGGGGACCCTTTGTAAGTGTTCCTTCGTTCTTTTATTCGTTTTAGCGTTAAAGTCAAACTTTGTTTGACTTTCTGCGTTGACCAGTTTATGGCCAATGCGAAGTTCGTTTGAACTTCATAACGTGAGTGTATCACGATGGTCATAGTCCCTAGTGACTATACCTACTGATTACCACTTTATCTAGGCTTAGTGACGAGTCGTAGTTTCGGCCAAAATGCGTGTTATTGCGTATTTTGTAACCAAACTACTCCTAGGTATCAAAACCGTTTTTTTTATACCAAACCTGTTTTCTAAACTTAGTTAAGCATGTTTTAACATGCTTAGCTCGTCACTTTTAGTTTAGTGCTTATATAGGGTCGTAAGGTAAGCGATCTAAACAATCGCTTATACTTTCGAACCCGACCCGTTTGGTCGATCATTAGGATCTGACCAAACACATTAGGTGACCATAGTTGTATAGGGAATAACCTTCCGAGGTTATACCTTATGGTCACGATGTTTAGTTAGTTGTATGATAGGTAGTATATATGCCTTAGGTAAATTACCAAAAAGCCCTTTTACGCCAAAATTCATTCTAAGCATATGTAACATAACTTTTGGTATCTAAACTGATTTGGTAACAATATTAGACATGTTAAGGCATATTTTACTTGTCATAGGACTAGTTAGGCGTTCCGAACGCGTTTCACGCGAACGACGCGTTAAAGTAGCATAAGCTACCTAAACGAGTCGTAATGGGTCGTAAGCACTTAGGTTAGGTTTCATTTTAGCATGTAGGCTTTGTTAGACCACATTACATGAGTCTCCATACTCATTTGGTTTACGAGCCCTCATTCTATCCGATCTTCCGATTTAGGTCCGATTTATTAACATAGTTACCTATATTAGGTGCCGTTTGATATCCGTGATCTCTAGCATTGTTTGGTTGTTACTCAAGGACTACTAAGCAATCTCAAGTGAGTACATAGACCCCTCTTTTACTGTTTTCCAAACATTTTGGGGTGAAACACATGTGCCTACTTGTTACTTTCATGCTTTCCTGTTTTCACATCATATACTTGCTATTTTCATTAGTACATTTATAGTACATGATTTCATTGTGTTTTATGCTATGTATGCCCATTGTGTGCGTACTTAGTACATTGTTTTACATTACATTTTATGCTATGTATGCCCATTCTGTGCGTACTTAGTACATTGTTTTACATTACATTTTATGTTATGTATGCCCATTGTGTGCGTACTTAGTACATTGTCTTACATTACATTTTATGCTATGTATGCCCATTGTGTGCATACTTAGTACATTTGTTATTCATCACATGCTTACATTTTGATATTGATATACACAATTCATGATTTACATTAGACATAAACATTTTGACATTTATATACACAATTCATGATTTACATTAGACATAGATATTAGATATGGTTTTCACACAAACATTTTGACATTTGATTATACATAAACATTTTACATTGGTGGTTTGGTTTGAGTAAGTGATTTAAGTAACGAGGCATGTGTAATAAGATACAAGCATGGTGGATACGCCGCTGGTACTTCCTATATATAAGTGTTTGTATGGTATTACATATCGTAGCGTTATTTGAATCATTTCGATTTAAGACATATAACATTTTATACAAATAACATACTTTTCACAAGACATTGTTTTACAAACAACTTATCTTATACAAACTCATTTTACATGGTTATTCATTTAATCATACATTATTCTCTTATTTATACATATCATCTGAACTTATTGTTTTTCAAATGATTTACAAAACAAATCAATTTACAAGGTTCATGACTAAACTTTATTAAACAACTCTTTCTAAACTTACAAGTCATGAAACCTATTTTCACAAAACCTATTTATCTCACAAGCATTTTTATGCTGACGTACCTATTTTCACATGTGTTTTCAGGAGATGATGCATAGGACTTATCGAGACATACTTAGGCGGACCTGTGCCTTAGTGACTTAAAACGAGACAAGAACTAGTTAATTTATGTTATGTACTCTTTATTTCTTGTTTAAAGACAATGTAACTCGCTTGTTTGATGAATAAAACGAAACTTTAATTTCCATGTTTGTGAAACATTAATTCTGTTACAACACTCCCCGACGTTTCCGCCACGTTTCGTTGTTTTACGTGGTCGGGGTGTGACATCTACACTTGTTTTTCCACTAAAAATTATGTAAGTTTAATAAAAACCATGATCTTTCAAAAATCATCTTTTTAAACTTGGTTTTCTTGGAAAATCATTCACAAGTCTTAGATTCACAAGTTTACTAGCTCACTTTGTTCATTATTTTACAAGAAATTATTTTTATTTATCAAGTTCATGTGTTTACTAGAAGATGATCATCATATGTTGTTACTTGATCATCCTCCCACTTGCTAGATTAAGTGTTTAAACATCATCTAGCAAGCTTCATGTGATGATTAACATCATCATCTCAAGAAATCAACAAACAAACATTATTCATGCACTAAACATCATCATTCCAACAAGATTTCATCATATTTCATCTTATGTTTCAAGATTCGGGTTTATGTTCTTTAGTGTTCTTGTTATTTCAACATAATATATCTTTTAACCAATCAAAATGGAAGTAAACAAGGTTAAAAGAATCTTACTACTAGCTTTAAGCTAGGGAAGAAAAAATGAAGAATATGGAGTGGATAAAAGCACACAAGAGAGGTCCTTCAAGTTCTTCAAGCACCAAACCTTCTAATCTTGCACCTTACACCTTATGTAAACCTTGGAATGGATTGAAATGGAATGAAAATGGTGGATGTATGATGGGGGTGGGTTTGCCGAGAACAAGGGAAGGGGAGAAGGAGGTTGAGGGTGATGAAGATGAAATGAACTCTTGTATTCTTATATCCATCAAATGTTAGTATTCAATGTGTAATATGTTTCCTATAGTACAACACAAATCTTCCAACAAATCCAAGGAAGATTAATATGGATTGTGTAGGATCTTGAAAGGATTATGGTGGGGCCACATAAGGTGACCGTCCACCTTACAGGGGGGGGGGGGCGTAAATTGTAATTTCCAATCCCTAATTACAATAATAAGTTAAGTCTCAAGTATAAAGTTTAAGGATTTGATGTGTTATTGTGTTATAAGGGGTGTTATGGTGTTCGGGGACCGTAACTAGCTCAGAAATAAATAAACAATGCTTCTAGTAATATTTTGATGTTCCGGGTAATATCCGGTTGTTCGGTTAGATACCGATTCGTTAAAGTGCTAAATTGCACCGTTTAGTGTCCTTTATGTCCCCTTTTGTGATACTTTCAATTCCCGACACTTAGGAAAGTATTCTAGATCAATTTGTCATATTTTTACATGCTACAATCTTGTTACAATGCTGAATTTTGCTGAAATATGTAAAGTTCAACATTTAAAGTGTGTTTCGGGTGCTTTTTAGTGCGTATTTTAGCTTCCGGAAAGTCTATATGTTAACCCTTGTATGTACTCTTGGGTTTTAATGTATTCTTTACGTTGGACCTACACCTAGGCCCCAATTCTATTGCCTAACTGCTTTCTGCAGAATTGTTGACACAATGTGTCTTACCGGAGAGTTTACTAGTATTTCTAACGCAACGCTGTCATTAAGGCAATAAGCAATATCTTGTAGTATAAAACGTGCATGAATTCACTTGTATAGTAGGTAACCAGACAATGTTGACATTTAAGCACATAATTGCAGTTATCAAGTATTAATTAAATTGTACGGAAATTACCGGTTGGGTGCCAGTTGTCAGACCTGCAAGGCTGCTTCATGCTTCTCTCCCCATTCAAATTTCTTATTCTTCTTCAGGATATCGTAGAATTCCTTGCATTTTTCTGAGGATCTTGAGATAACCGAGTCAGTGACCACTTGGTTCGGTTAGGCTCGTGAGTCGGCACGAGCTTGATAACCGAAGCTCGGGGTCGTGGTCAACGAGCTCGTTCTTAGGCTCAAGCTCGTTTATGCTATGCTCGTTTCGAGCTTTCTTTCTAGCCGAGCTCTAGTAACTCACGAGTGGCTCACGAATAGCTCGACTTGTTTGCAGTAGGACTTAAAGAAAGATCAAAACCTTGGGCTAGATTAGCACTTGGGTTGCTGGACATAGAGGCTTTATTTTTGTGGGGCCTACATATTCGCACACCCAAATGCCTATTCCACACCCTTCAAGATGCCTCGTATAGGCCTTGATGGGGCATCTAGGGTTCAAGTCTCCGACCAGTTAGTCAACCTCGTACCACGTCAAATCAATCAATTTATACGCCACGTATTGGTCTAGACGATGGACTTAGACGATAGATGAAGATGCCTCATACAGGCATAGACAAGGCGTTTTGAGGAATGATTTGACTATGTTGTTGGGCACATGAATAAAGTAATACGCTGGGTATAGAGTTGTACGTGGCGTATATATTGTAATTCAAATTGTTGAAATAGGGACATGCAGAGCATTCTTTGCTTCTTCTTTGCCTTCTATTTGATTTCATTCAAAGGTGCTGAAATATAGCTTTATTAATTCAACACACTATAAATGTCATCATTCTAGGATGGAAACTATTTCTTTGGATCGTATTCTAGCGAGTCATGGGTGCCTGAACCGGTCCGGTAACAGTTATTAGCTTAAATTACTTGTTATTTTGATTATTTACTGTTTTGGTCAAAAATTAACTAAGCAATTTTGTGATCAAATTAGTTAAGTGAGGTAGTGTGCTAAGAATGTGTATCAAAAATATGTTGATTTAGTTGTTTGCAAAAACAGTTTTCAGGATATAGCTCAGGATATCGAGCTATATCTATAATCAAACAATGAGCAAAAAGTAAAGGGTGACACGAGATGTACGAGGAAAGCCCTTGACCAATCTAGATCGCCGGCACAAAACCTCGGGAGCTGACAATCGCAGCTGCCTTGTTCTTCTTATTACTTCAAATGTCAGGATACAGTGCATGATATTGACCAGATCGCTACTAAGTGTTACAATGTTTTTCAGAAAGTGAGAGTTGCGAGAGAAAGTATGAGAGCTCGAGAGTAGTGAGTGTGATATCCTATTTGATCTGGTTTATCTGTCTATTTATAGCTACAAAATGAAAACAAAATCTCCTATAATTGGGGGATGCCAGCGAATATTCCCTAGTTAACGTTAGAGACCAAGTAAAGCGGCCTCAACGTCTTTCTTCGAACTACTTGGACTGAGTCTTCAGAGGAAGAGGTCTTCGTGAACGTTGCAAACTTGATCTCGTACTCCTGCACATAATTCCGTTAGTGACCCTCAGGATACCGCATCAGGATGTTACCAATATCCTGAGTCAGCATCCTGAGTATGAATATTTATCATATAATCAAGATACAATTCAAGATACTATTCAGGATATGGGCTTAGAATTTCACCCATAACAATTGTCCCATAAAATGTTATCGTTAAGGATCCTGAGTCCTAACGGTTACATATTTACGTATTCCAAGGTAATTATGAGATAGGACTTTGATGTGACAACTGGTAACCGTTCAACCTATATTTACTCATTACTTCCCTATAACTTCTCATCCTTATCTTCATTTAACCTTCATCTGAAAAGTAAAAGGTAAAATCCTCTCTTTCATATCCATCTTTTTTTCCTCTCTATTCTGCATAATATTCCGGCGATCATATGGCGAGGCAAACCTGATCCAGCTCCGGCGACTCTACCCCTTCGTTTATTCACCAGAATATTCTCCAAGATTCGGAGAAAGAAATATGCTTCTTTGACAGCGCTCATTTGTCGGCTCTCAAAACCTCCGGCATCTTCCCAAAGAGGACAGTATTCCGGCCGTTTGATCGGGAAATCCGATCGGACATGGTTTCCAACGAGTGGCTGTGCTTCAACGCTTTCCCTTTTACCTTAGGGCTATAATTCCCGTTTCCTGACTTTATTACTGAATTTTTCAACAGCACAAAAATCTGTTTCAGTCAAACAATGCCAATGCTTTGGCGAGTTTTGCTTGTTCTTGATCAAATCAAGAACACCCATGTTCCTTATCTTTCTATTCATGACCTCCCTTTAGCATACCGGCTTAGATGCCACGGCTGTTGCCGATTCTTGTTCTACTCCACCTCCAGTGATCCACTGATACTCCGTGCCACCAGGAATGAGGAGGAATGGAAATCCAAGTTTTTCTTTGTAAAAAGCGATTCGATCCCTGGTGGAGCGGATTATCCGATGAAGTGGTTGAGAAAGGGAAGGATTTAGGGTTTTAAGATGATCCTATCTTACATCCTGTCTTATATCTTGAACTAATTTCCTTATTTCCTTGTATACAACTGATTTCAGAAAGCTTGCACCTCCTCTAGCCGACGCACAGAAGAGTATCGAGGCCATCAGACTTCTTCAAGAAGTTGAAAGAAGTTTCAATCCGTATCCAGCATCTCCAAGCCAACTTTCTAGCTCAAAGATGTCTGGTAAGGATCCTGCCCAATATCCTGCATACATGCTTTTATTTAATATTGTTCAAAAAATGGTTTTAAGGTCACTCCCTGTATGCAGACTCTAGCAAAGTTCCAATCCTCCTAGACCTTGATGAGTTTGAAAGCTACCGCACTCCAGTCAACATCAAGAAGGATACTCCTGCCACCACCAGCTCCAAACCAGTTCTGGTTCCTAAGCCCAACCTAAGAACTCGTGCCTCTACCGCCAAGAAGAGAAAGGGTTCCGAGGTCAGCACTCCAGGCTCCGAAGGGTTCTCTTATGAAGAACTCAGCTTTACTGACTCCTTAGAGCTGATGACATCCTTTCTTAACAAGGTAATATCCTGGTACTATATCCTGCGTATATATCCTGATAGAATATCCTGGTTATCAAGTTTCAATTTATACCTGAATTTTGACTTGCAGGGTCTCCAGCATCTGCTCCATCTCTACACCGATGCCTATAGTACAACCAAGTTTCAAGAAGCCAGGATCAAGCAGCTTGAGACCACTGTTGCTGATCAGGGCACCGTTGCTGAAGCCAAAACCCGGTACTACGAGGATAAGCTGAAGAAGGTCACTCAAGACGCTGCAGTAAAGCTGGCAGCCGTTCAAGTTGAGCATGAAGAAGCCATGATCTCCTTCCGGGAAGGAATAAAAAATCTGCCGTTGTCTCCCTGCTACAAGCTCATATCAAGATGGCTTATGAGGCCAAGGAGACAGGTCTTGAGAGTCCATCCTGGCCGCTTGATTCCTGGGTGGCAAAGCTGAAGGAGCTTGGAGGCAATCCTGTGCTTTATCCTTCTAAAGCTGGGGCTGGTGAATCTTCCAAGTCAGCAGAGGCGACGGACAAGTCTGGAGAAAAGAAGGATGTTGGAGAGGATGCTGCTAAGGATGTAAAAGCTGAGAAGACGAAGAAGGCTGGTGAAGATGCCGCTGTGTGAGGGCGTTCAACTGGGCGATGATGGATATTGAAGCCTAGGCCGGAGCCCACTTTTTAATTTGAATGTTGGTCTGTAATCCAAAACAATTTACTTTTCCTGCATTTTATCTTTCCTGCACTTGAAGATGGCCAAAGGTGGAGGTTTCCTGAGTTTCAGGACGAAGCCCTTGGTCATCAATGTTAGTATGCCTTTTAAACAATATAACAGTTGGAGGTGGATGGGTCTCAGTTTGAGATGAAACCTTCAACTGTTAAGTAAATATAATTAGAAACTAATTGTGTTTTTGGTGGATGGATCTCAGTTTGAGATGAAACCAAAAGCATAAACTTTTCCTATGTTGATAATATAACTTTCTTTTGGCCTTATCCATTGTTGTTATATTTTTATTGCTTAAGTTTTATTCTGAAAATACTTTTCTTTGAACATCCTTGGAAACATTTTGGGAACATATTCTGAGAGTATCTGAGAGATATCCTGGTCAGGATACTGCTACATAACTTAGAAAACTTAAGTTACTCAGAGGAGATTTCAAAAAATAAAAAAGGAGAGATCATACCAAAGACTCTTAGAAAGTCAATTCCAATCTTCCATCTTATGAATGTCCCCAGTGCACATTTAGAAATCTAAACCCATCCTTTGAATTGTATTATGGTGTATGTCCCCTGTGTCCAGCATATTTGAAGACTTAGGGATTCTTAACGTAAACATAGCCATATCTTGTTCAAAACATGTTCTTAAACTTTAGTTTTTCTGTGGTTAAATCCTGAATGTCCGGGGGATAAACCCTTAATATACTGGGGATAAACCCTTAATATACTGGGGATAAACCCTGATTTTCATGCGCTACAAGCGGGAGTGTATAAACCCCAGGACTTAGAAAGGTGAAAATCTTTAAACCTTAGAGAGTATGAAAATACCCTTTCGTGAGAGAGGGTGATCAATCCTCATATACCTTGAGGATCCAGGATATAGTCAATAATAACGAAATTGTCAGCCACTTTTACATGAACTGGTCCCGCTATCTTGAACTATTCATGGATAACTTTCGCTCCAGGTGGGGTGTTTAAACCCAATTCGAGAGAAAGGTATACCTTTAAACCTTTGAAGGGATAAGAATCCCTTAAACGTGAGAGAGGGGGACCAATCCTGCAAAATAACCATAAACTAAGGTGGGTGTTAGCTTGGCTAACACCCCTCCGATGCTTAAGTTAGTATTGGGTCCAAAAGAATAAATAAATTCAAACATATTTAAAGGAGATAGAATTCATACCATCCTGAGTTAGAAATTAAATTCTAAACTCACTTGAAATAGAGCTTTAAGTGTATAGCATTCTAGGATCTTGGTAGCATATCCCCTTCCATATTCTTGAGTCGGTATGCCCCTTTCCCTGATTCTGATTCAACCTCATATGGTCCTTCCCACTTTGGAGCTAACTTTCCATCGGCAGGATTAGTAGTATTCTGAAAAGCCTTTCTTAACACCCAATCTCCAGTTTGAAACCTTCTAGTCCTTATATTCTTGTTATATGATCTGGATATCCTCTGTTGATATGCTGCTATCCTTAGGTTTGCCGCATCTCTTGTCTCATCCACAGTGTCCAATTCTTGGCACAAAGCTTCAGGATTCTTCTCAGGATCCTGGAGATTGGATCTCGCTGTAGGTATCACCATTTCTGTCGGGATCACCGCTTCTGCTCCAAATACTAAGGAAAATGGAGTTTGGCCAGTTGCACTCTTTACTGCCGTTATATCAGCCCATAAAACAAAGGGTAACTCTTATGCCCATCTTCCTTTCTTAGCTCCAAGTCTTTTCTTTAAGTTGTTGACAATTATCTTGTTTGAGGATTCTGCCTGTCCATTTGCTTGAGGATGTACTGGTGTGGGTGTGATCATTTTAATTCCCCAACTCTTGCAAAAGTCAGTAGTCCTCTTACTTATAAACTGAGAGCCATTGTCACAAATTATCTCGGCTGGTACCCCAAACCTGGTCAAGATATTCCTTTTTATGAAGGACACTCTTCTTGGTCTCTAACTTGAACAAATGTTTCAGCTTTAACCCATTTAGAGAAATAATCAGTCATTGCCAGCATAAAGACTTTTTCTCTTGGAACTTTTGGCAATTTCCCTACTATGTCCATCCCCCACTTCATGAATGGCCAAGGGGAAGCTATAGGGTATAGTGGTTCAGCTGGTTGATGTAATGTGATAATTGTGTTCTGTAATCAATGTACAATGTAAAACAATGTTGATTATCAATAAACCAATGTGCTTTGGTGTTATTATATGTGTTTTGGTGTTATTATGTGTATATTTGTGTTTGATGATTTTACGATTTGATTCGATTCTGATTTCAAGCTTTAAATAGCTTTCTGGAAGGTTATACGCAAACTGGTGCGTAAACGCAGTCAGTTTAACGCGACAAACACTCCGGAATAGTGACATAGGCTTAACATACCTTAAATAACCTTCACATAACTTAGAAATAAGTTTTGAATGGTTTGGTGTGTTGAAACCAAGTTTATTCGATCGCAGTGACTATTTGTGTTAAACTGCGAAACTATACCAATTTGTATAGTAACGAACATTCCGGAATTTGATCATAAGTTAAACATACCCTAAATATCCTTTACATAGCTTAGAAATAGGCTTTGAGGGGTTCGGTATCTTACGTTCTTATTATATCCGGACACCCAAAAATTTATGTAATCATTAAAATATTTTATTTTAGTGATTGGCATGATAAAATTCCATTCGTCGCTTAATTTGGATCATTTTTGGTTCGTTACGACTTCCCTCATAATTACCCGAACAATGCAACCGTACGACCAAACGAACCGACATCCGAGATATTTTTGAGCATATTTTAAGTTCCCTATACTTTAACTTCATTTTAGAGCTTTGAAATGAGGTTAACGGGGCATAAACGTGCAAAAAATGCATCAAAATGCAAGTTTTTCAAGTTCAGGGACCAAATGTGACAATATGCCAAACTTGCTTAGGCGGCCCGCGTAAGATATTGTCTGGGTCTACGCGGCCCGCGACAGCTGTTAGATCAGAAACATTGAATCTGGACTTTGGGCTTGTTTTTGATGGTTTTAATAGCTGATTTGGGATACCATCTGCTGAATTTTGATGGTTTAACATGTCCCCATGGCATTGAAAACCATTAGCCCACATGGATGGCCAAGATTGTTCCCTCTTTAGCAAGAAACGATCCTAACGGTTTACCGAAAACTATATATAGCCATGCCCTCTTTCATTTTTCTGCACCCTTGATCATTTTAATGCTCTAAGTTGAAGCCTTTGCTTCATAGTTGAGTATTATAGATCAAGTTCTCCCTAGCTTGGACCCTCTGTAAGCTTCTTTCTTTCTTTTATTGCTTTTCGAGCACGAAAGTCAAACAGTGTTTGACTTTCTGCATTGACCAGTCTTTGGTCAACACAAAGTTCTTTTGAACTTTGCAACGTGAGCGTAATCACGATGGTTATAGTCCCTAGTGACTATACCTACTGATTACCACGTTGACTAGGCGTAGTGACGAGTCGTAGTTTCGGTCATAATGCGTATTTATGCGCATTTTGCAACCAAACTGCTCTTGGGTATCAAAACACTTTGTTTTGATATCAAAACCTGTTTTCTAACTTAGGTAAACATGTTTTAACATGTTTAGCTCGTCACTTTTAGTTTAGTGCTTGTTTAGAGTCGTAAGTCAAGCGGTCTAAACCACCGCTTAGACTTTCAAACTCGACCCGTTTGCTCGATCATTAGGATCCGAACAAGCATGTTTAGTGACCATAGTTGCATAAGGAATAACCTCTCGAGGTTATACCTTATGGTCACATAGTTTAAGTAGTTGTATGATAGGTAGTTTATATGCCTTAGGTAAATGACCAAAATGCCCTTTTCATGCATAATTGGATTTTAAGCATATGTAACCTAAAATTTTGTCACTAAACTAATTATGCAACATATTTAAACATGTTTAGGCATATAATACTTGTCATAGGACTAGTTAGACGTCTCGAACGCGCTTTTGCGCGTACGACGCGTTAAAGTAGCGTAAGCTACCTTAATGGGTCGTAACGGGTCGAAAGCACTTAGGTTAGGTTCCGATCTAGAATGTAGGCTTTGTTAAACCATGTTACATGAGTTCCAATACTCATTTGGTTTACAAGACCTCATTCTATCCGACCTCCCGATTTAGGTATCGATTTATTTACTAGTGATTCGATTACTAGGTGCTGCTTGAGTTTCCTTGATTTGCCTGAGCTTGTTGAGTTCTTTAGATTGAGGATACTTTTCACTTCAAAGTGAGTACATAGATCCCCTCTTTTACTGTTTTCAATTGTTTTAGGGTGATTCATATGTACTAAAACAATTTCGATATTTTAACGATGGTTTGAAAAACGATTAAAATGGTTTATATTAAACTAATAATGATTTCGATAATGTGAACGAACTTGTTTGACGTATTTACATAACGAATAAAATTCATTAGCATTGATCAAGCCGACCAGTATTAGGTTATGGTACCATAGGATCTGACAAATCCCGTTATCAGACTACACCCATGGTTATGTGTGGGGGTTAAGTAGGTAATGACCGAATTTGTGATTGTTAACTTACCCTTTGGTGGTTTGTTAATGCGAGTTTCGAGATAGTCGAGTCACGAAGGTTTGGATGTTATTAGCGAGATGACCAAAAGTAGTTTCACAATTAAAACGAGAACGATTTTGGGACGAGTTAAACGATTTGAAACGATTTAAACGAGATAAACGATTTGAACAAACGATTGGTTTTTGGGTAGTGATTAGATAATGGGACGGGTGTGATATGATGAAAGCATGGTAGATACGCCGCTGGTACTTTTTATATATAAGTGCTTTTATCATATTATATTCCGTGGCATTATTTAGTTCACTTGGATAAACGATTTCGAAAAGATGTCACACAACGAGGTTTTCTAAATGATATAAACCATACGAGTTTTATTAACGAGTTTTTACGAGATTTTTTACGATTTGGTTTACTAAAACAAATGTTTTGGGGTTAAGAATCATGGTTACGAGATTTTATAAACTATAACCAACTAGATTTGAGTTGGTTAATAATGTTGCAATACTATATACTTTTCAAAACAAGGTTTTCGAGGTATTGCAATATGTAAACGATCCATGAATCCGATACTCTCATAAAACCTATGTGCTCGCCAGCATTTCTTTGCTGACTTTGTTTTCACATATGTTTCTGGTGGTGTTGCATGATGTTGATTGCTAGGATGCATGATTCACATAGGATCTGGACGAGGCCTTAGTGACATAATAATAATGATAGAAGATATGTAACCTGATTGTTTGGTTTTAAGACAATGTAATTTATCTAATAATTCAATAAAACGAAACTTTTATATCCATGGTTGTGAAACAATGATTCTGCCACTCCACTCCCCGACGTTTCCGCCGCGGTTTCGTTGTTTTGATGCGGTCGGGGTGTGACAGAAGAGTTGGTATCAGAGCCAATGGTTATAGGGAATTAGGTTATTAGTAATGCTTTGACCTAGACTATAACTTTATAGGACCCTAACGCAAGAAGACTTGCGTTTAGATTTTAAAACAGTACCGTCACCTATCCTTAGGTGATAACCACAACGAGAACACAATAACAAATCCGCTTCAAAAATTAATCATCTATCCTTGGATGATTGATTATAAGGTTTTGAACCCTCTCAGTTTTCAAAATCTCATCAAACTTTGGGTCTAAATAATGTGAACACGTGTGAACTGGAAGGGTGAATGCCTGTACCCAGAGTTTTCTGTCTAAGGCTAGAGTGTTCGTACAAATCCGCAGTATCGGACCAGTCACTCTTACCTGGGAACTCTTGGGGTGAGTGTTCACTTATAGGCGAGCATGTTTTCGGTGATACATTATTATGACCCATTTACTTTGATTAGTCATTGCGTGTCGTTTGTTTGTTCGAGGTAACAAATGAATGATCGCCTTCTTTGTGTTTTGTCGATGTTTTCAATACCTCTTTTGTTTCTTCCAATTGTCAACCTCACTCGTTTCTCATGTTTCCTTGTTCTTTTTAGACAATGCCTCCTCGACGTGATGCACAACCTCTAACCAACGAAGAAGTCACAGCCCTTGTCGCTCTGCAAATGGCTGCAGTGCTTCCGAACATAGTAACCCAGATCCATTAATTATACAACAACAACAATAATAACAATAATGCACAGTGTAATTTCAAGAACTTCAATTCGGCTAAACCACTGAAGTTTTCTGGGTCTCAAGGAGCAACGGCGCTCCTACAATGGTTCGAAAGTTTGGAGAGCACATTCAGACATGTGCAATGTCCGAATGAGCGTAAGGCTGAGTTTGCATCCAGTGTGTTCGAGAAGCGTGCTCTTACATGGTGGAACGGAGTGATGCGTGATAGGGGTGCCGATGTGGCGTTGGCACAAACATAGGCAGAGCTTCGAGCTCTCATGATGAGAGAGTTCTGTCCCCGTCACGAGATTCGAGATTTGGAACGAGAATCTGATGATTTTAAACAAGATGGGGGAGAACACCGTGCGTATACGGATCGTTATGAGGAGCTCAGTTTATTGTGTCCTACGATGGTTACCCCGTTGGAGAACACAATAGAGAGGTATGTCGATGGTTTACCCGATTCTGTGCAAGACATTGTGACTGGCAGTAATCCTACTACTGTCCGTCAAGTGATCGAATTGGCTGCTACTCTGACCGAGTCTCAGGTCAGAAAAGGGAAATTGACTCGTAAGGGTGACAAGAAGAAGTCAGCCGATTCTGCTCAAGAAAAGGGTAAAGGTAAGGGTAAGAAGCAGGGTGAGTCTTCTAAGAAGTCAAGGAAGCGCAAGGCTTCCCAGAACTTTGCAGTCACTGCACAGAACCCACCAGTACTACCTCCTACGAAGAAGCAATATGCTGGTACTGCACCTCATTGTGCTCGATGCAACGGTCATCATGTTGCTCAACAGGCTTGCAAGCAGTGCACTACGTGTGGTAAACTTGGGCATTTGGCCAACATTTGTCGTTTGGGTCAGAATCAAGCTGCTTAGGTTCCAGCACAAGTTCAGGGGAACGCTGCGAGATTCCCACCTGGTTCGTGTTATAATTGCAGTGAAATGGGTCATTTCCGCAACAACTGCCTGAGGTTGGTGAACGCGGATGCAAATGCCAACGCGAACGCGAATGTGAATCCCGCTCGTGGACGAGCATTCAATCTGAATGCAAATGAGGCTCGAGCTGACAATGAGGTTGTTAACGGTACGTTCCTTGTTAACAATCAACTTGCTTCTGTTCTTTTTGATTCTGGTGCCGATAGGAGTTTTGTTTCATTATCATTTGAGCCTTTACTTGCGATACCTAGAACTAAACTGAGGAAACCCTTATCTTTTGAAGTTGTGACTGGTAAACCTCTCTTACTCGATTCTGTTATTCGTGGTTGTCAATTGAACCACGATAACCATCTTTTTCCTATTGACCTCACATCAATGCAACTTAGGAGTTTCAACATTATCGTCGGGATGGATTGGTTAACCAAACATCATGATGAGGTGATTTGTTTCGATAAGATCATTCGTATTGCTCTTTTGACTGGCGATGTCCTAGAGGTTCATGGCGAGAAACCATCAATTGGTTTGAAACTCATGTCGTGTACGAAAGCCCGAAGTTATTTACAAAAAGGATATGTTGTATTTCTGGCACATGTCACCGAGGAGAAAGACAAGAGCAAGAGTATTCAGGATATTCCGATTGTTCGGGATTATCCAGAGGTGTTTCCTGATGAACTGTCTGGTTTGCCTCCAGTTCGTCAAGTCGTGTTTCATATTGATCTTGTACCCAATGCCAACCTGATTGCGAAAGCACCTTATCGTCTTGCACCGTCGGAGATGCAAGAATTATCGAAACAGCTTCAAGAGTTGTCTGATAAAGGATTCATCCGACCGAGTTATTCACCTTGGGGTGCTCCTGTCCTCTTTGTGAAAAAGAAAGATGGATTTTTTCGAATGTGTATCGATTATCATGAGCTTAACAAGCTTACCATCAAGAATCGATATCCCCTACCTCGAATCGATGATCTCTTTGATCAGCTCCAAGGTGCTACCTGTTTTTCCAAGATCGATCTGCATTCTGGGTATCATCAACTTCGTGTACTCAAAGAAGATATTCCCAAAACTGCTTTCCGTACGAGATATGGGTATTACGAGTTCACTGTTATGCCTGTTGGTTTGACGAATGCCCCAGCTATCTTCATGGACTTAATGAATAGGGTCTGTAAACCTTATTTAGACAAGTTCATCATTGTGTTCATCGACGATATTCTCATTTATTCGAAGTCTCAAGCCGATCACGAGCAACACCTTAGTTTGACATTAGAACTCCTGAAGAAGGAACAACTTTTTGCTAAATTCTCCAAGTATGAATTCTGGCTTAAAGAAGTTCAGTTTTTGGGTCATATAGTCAACGAGCAGGGTATTCATGTGGATCCATCCAAAATTGCTGCAATTAAGGATTGGAATACACCAACGACACCTACAAAAATTCATTCTTTTCTTGGTCTCGCTGGTTATTATCGTCGATTTATTTCGAACTTTTCGAAAATTGCGGTTCCTCTCACTGCTTTGACTCAGAAGAATAAGCCTTTTGAGTGGGGACCCAAACAAGAAGAAGCATTCCAAACGCTGAAACGGAAGCTATGTGATGCTCCTGTTCTATCTTTGCCCGATGGAAATGATGATTTTGTTGTCTACTGCGATGCGTCCAACTTAGGCCTTGGTTGTGTTCTTATGCAACGAGGTAAAGTTATAGCATATGCGTCAAGACAATTGAAAGTTCATGAGAAGAACTACACAACTCATGATCTTGAGTTGGGAGCTGTGGTTTTCGCTCTCAAAATCTGGAGACACTATCTTTATGGCACGAAGTGTGTGGTTTTTACAGACCACAAATGTGACAACCCTCATAATTACTTGTATCCGTATGATTTATTTAATGATAATTAAAGTGCTTAGTGACTGTGTTGAATTACTTAATTGTTTCCTGATTACTGTGTCATACTTACATGTGCTTGTTAACATGTTAGTCATGTGCAGAAAATTTACTAAAAGGTCCAAAATGTTTTCCTATGTATTAGGAATTAAAAGTGTTACAAAAATATATGCATAAGAGACTTTACGGAACAATTAAACACATTAATGGAACGGTACTTAACCGAACAACCGGACATGACCCGGGACTCTAAATATTTGTCAAACACTTTGTGTTATTATTTCTTGGCTAGTTATGATTCCCGTTCACCATAACACCCACTAAATATCAAGTAACCAACATATATAGGTGTATACTTGGATTGTAACTTGTAATTACCATCTAGTTGCAAAAACTTACAACCAACCCCCCCCCCCCCCATGTGCAACCGTCCCCAAGAGGACCCCACCATGATCCACACCATACCCTCCTAAGATATGCATTATATCTTGCTTGATTGTTTGCTTGTAAGAATGAGCAAAATATGTGATCATATCTATAAAAGTATGGTATGAAGATCACAACCACACCTCATTCATCACACCCCTCACTTCACTCTCTCTCTCTTTCGGCTTCACCCCAAACCGCCACCATCACCACAACTTTCACACCACCATCTTCCATCTTACAAGCTTCATTCAAGTATAGAAGTTGGATACAAGAGACTTGTAACTTGTGGAGCTTCAAGAGGGGCTTTGTTCTAGCTTTTCATCATCTTTTCCATCATCTTCCTCACTAGATTCTTCTTAGCCTTGAGCTAGTAGTAAGTTCCTTATGTCACCTTTGTTCATCTTGTTTCATGGTTAAAGGTTGTAGTATGATGGATTGTGTTTGAAACACTAAATAACAAGAACCAAGAAGATGAACATAAAGCTTTATTAAAGATGAAACATGATGTAAAAATGTTAGTATGAAGTTGTGTTGGTATGTTGCTGATTTCTTGCTAATTTCTTGTTAATGTTAAATGTCGTTATTGATCGCTAAACATGTTAACGGAACCAATATAACTCGCATTAGAATGTTAAAAGCTGAAAAACAGGAGGCTGTTTAGTGATTACAGCCAACTTCAGTTGGCTGTAACTGGACCTTAATAAAGCAGAAAATGTATTTTCTGCTTGTCTAGATTTATGTATTATGAAATACGGTTCTAATGGCACTGGAATCATAATTTTGGACTTCGTTTACTATTTTTAAAGACCCTTTTTGTAACAGCAACTAAAGCTGAGTTTTTACTGCAGTAAATGGGCGAAATTTTTTTAGTCATAACTTGAGTTCTTTATAGAGTTAACTCATGAAATTTGTACTGTATCTGACCACTGATGTATTTGTAGTTCTCCCACTGGAATTTCGTAAATCGGATTTACGAGGAATTTTAAATAAATTATTCCGTGGACTGCAGTCAGAAAAAGATGAATCTAACTTCAGTCCGGAAAATGAATTTTTATAAAATATTGGTAAAGAATTGGATCCTAAGATTTTTACACAATAACATTTGGATCGTTTAAGACCTTCTGTAAAAAGTTGGGAAGTTTTGAAATAAGTTAACTATTTTATTAAAATCCCCGAAAACAGCCCAGTTTTGAATATAAAAGCTGAAACGACATAAGTAGTGATTTGCGTGTCTAAATGTCGGGTAGGTTATCCGGGAATGATATAACATGTTATATGTCTATAAAAGTGTTATGTGCAATGTCGTATGTTTGTTTATGAGTGGGGAATAGATGGGAAGTTTATATGGGCATGAACCGTTAAAGTGATGCATGTTATGTGATAGATACGTGTAGAAACTTTGTGCTCTATTTGAAAACCACTAAATGACTAACTGGTAATCATAATAGGACGTGATTGACCGACCTTGACTGTTAGCTATTTTTGAGAGTCAAACCGAGCAACCGAGGTGAGTTCACACTTTCTACAAGGCGTGGGATTCCCGGTGGTTTGGGAATGGGTTAAGAAACTAAAATGGAATCTACATATCCTCCTTGGGTAGGATATGTACGGCCATCCTCCATAGGTAGGATGCCAATAATAAATTCTACGTATTCTCCTTGGGTAGAATACGTACGTTCGTCCTCCTTGGGTAGGACAACACCCTTAAAACTTACTAGACAAAACTCTATCATTAAGTCCCTCATTATATATCGACTTAATCGCCGAGGCCAATGGCGAGCGGGTCATTAGTTAATAGCGCTATTAGGTTTAACAAACCTCACACCGTGTCGTCCGAACGGGCGTGTACTAATGGACTATGGCAAACTGTCAATGATGATAGAACATTGACGTAGGGCACAACTATCGTTCGTAGTAGTCGATATCATACCGTCTAGTAGTTCACATTGGAAAGTCCCCACTGATTATGGATATGGTTTGGGTAATAAAAGGAACTGGTTAAACATACTTTCAACTATGGGGTAACCCCCATGGCACATAAGCCAACGAAAGTCAAACCACGTTTTCAGAAACAACTTAAAACTAAACAACCAAACGTGAACTCACTCAACTTTGTTGTTGACTCGTTGTTACATGCCTTACAGGTTGCTAGATGCTTATGGAGCTTGCACGAGAGGAAGGAGTCGTTGTGGGATAGGGACTGTTATGTCCCGTACTAAATATTTAACCCTTATGAACTTATTTAAACTTACGTAATGGACTTTAAACTTATAAACTACGAACTTATGTTTTGGACTTACGTATTAGGCTTCCGCTGTTAACATTAAGTCGGTTTATTTTCTTTTGGTCACCAATCGTATTGTGGTTGGTTTTAATTACTTAATTGTGTTGTTCAATATGATTGGTGGCTCGATCCTGGTCGCGTCACGCCTCCAAGCGGTGGTACTCCGCAGGATGGATTTTGGGGGTGTGACAACAAAAGTCTCCAACACATTCTTAATCAGAAAGAGCTGAACACGAGGCAACGACGTTGGGTTGAACTCCTGAGCGATTATAATTGCGAAATTCGCTACCATCCTGGTAAGGCGAATGTCGTAGCCGATGCGCTTAGTCGAAAAGAGCGAGTTAAGATTCATTATGTTCGAACTCTATCTGATGTTCAATCTCGTGTCCTTCAAGCTCAACGAATGTGTGTAACCAAAGGCTTATTGAAATATGAGCTACCACTTCAACTTGAGCTTTAACTCGAAGCGAAGGACAATGGTTTACTCTATTTCAAAGATCGTTTGTGGATTCCAAAACAAGACGATCTTCACACTTTAGTGATGGACGAATCTCACATCCTGGTGCTGATAAAATGTATAAGGATCTTCGTACTCAGTATTGGTGGCCTGGTATGAAGAAGGATATTGCCTTGTATGTATCGAAATGCCTAACTTGTCTCAAAGTCAAGGCTGAACATCAACGACCATCTGGTTTGCTTGTACAACCAGAGATACCGGTTTAGAAGTGGGAGAACATTGCGATGGATCTCATCACTAAATTACCGCGTACATCTAAAGGTCACGATGCTATTTGGGTTGTCATCGATTGATTAACGAAGTCAGCTCATTTTATTCTGATTCGCGAGGATCTATCTGCTGATAAACTTGCAAAGATTTATGCTGATGAGATTGTATCTCGACATGGTGTCCCTTTGGATATCATATCTGATCGTGATGCTCAATTTTCATCTCATTTCTGGAAGACCAACAATCTGCTATGGGAACCCAACTAAATCTAAGCACTGCTTGTAGGATCGTGTATCTGACCCGAATGAGTCGATTAAAGGAGTTTTACTTCGTTTCAGGTGCGGAAAACAAGAAACAAAGGTAGACACAGCTTGTTCTTCACTTTAATACTCTTTCTGATTGATTTTACAGCTATTACATCCATAGGATAAACCGGCAGCACTTCGGTATCCTATACAAGACCTCGGCACAACTTACTTCTGATTACGCTCGAAGCTACTATATATAGTCCCTCTGATTCCGCTTGAAACACACATGAACAAGTTCGAGCGGAATAGCAAGGTTATGATTCCGCTCCAAACCGTTTCAAGTGGAATCTCTCCCTTTTGCACTTTCAAGCGAAATCTCCATCTAAAACATATAAACATCCTGTTGTCTCATGCAACGTGCCCTGATCTATCCTATCTAGATTAAGACTCGATACAAGATGAAGTCGACAAATGCATGCACTAATAGACTCCCCCTCAGATGTTGACGAGTGTCACATCTCGAGTCTTTGCAACTTCAGTCTTTATCAGTCTTTGGGCTTCACTCTTTCTATTAGCATCAACAGACTCCCCTTAACAATGTGCTGGCATTCTTTAAGTTCATCAGCATCATCTGCTTCGGGATCGTAATCTGACTTTCACAAAATCTTTGCCTGGCTCAGACTTTGTCCACTGAATCGAAACCTGGCTTAATCTTCTATCTACAGAATCCTCAGGTATCGGAACCTAGCTCTTTAAACACAAACTTCTCAGGAACGATCAACCTGGCTCACTATCACACAGCTTTAATTCCAAGATAGTCACCTGGCTCTCCTCCAGTTCAGAATCATCAATCCAGCTCTTACTTAAACATGCACAAACTCTACCTTAAAGTAAATTTCACACATTTAACAATTCAATGTATTCACTAACACTGACTCTCCCTTAAAAATAACTCAATAATCTTGATGAACCACTTTAAAATTTGATTAAAACACATTTGATTTTCAAACATATACTTCTTTTCACAAAAATGTCATCATGTTTAACACTTGGAATTTTGAAAATCAGCTCTTCAACATCAGTTGTCGAAAATCTTTTTAAGTTTTTCAAAAGTTTATGCTAAAACACACCGAAAATCTTTTTGGATTTTTGAACGGAAATGAAATAGAGTAAAGAAATATTTACAAACAATATTTTTGTGAGTTTTGTGTAAGAGGATCATATCAGTTTTTGACAAATCACAAGTACCGTTGAGCTTAATTACACATTAAGAATTAAACAATTCACTTAGATTGCCGATATACTGATCCACTTAAATTCTCACACAAATTTCAACTGATTCAGGATATGAGTTAGATGTTTTAAGAACTTAAACTCATTCATGTGTCCCACCTCTTGAATATACTCCCGTATCCAGATCCCAATATTCAGTCTTACAGGTGAGTATACCACAAATGATATCTGTAAGGGAATAAATTATAGTACGAAACCGTGAGAGCTCAGGTCAGAACTTCCGTTCAGCAGAGAGATGACGGCTCGACTTTTGGTGTGTCCCCTTTAGAGGATCTTTTGAATTACAACAGCAATGACTATCAATTTTATTGTTTCATCAATTTGCTGAGGGCAGCGCTATGTTTCAAGCAAGCGGAAAGTATTCTCCGGGGACTAGGCCATTGCTTCCGCAAAATCAGAAGTCCCGGGATAATACCCCAGATATCACTGAGCATAAAGACCTAGTATCTCAGAAAGAGGGACCTTTCAAACGAAATTTCAGGGGTTACCTATATATCCAAGTAGTGTTCCCCACAAAATAAGCAAGTTTGAATTTAAGTTTATATCTCGAAAAAGCTTACTAAATGTGTAAAAACCTATCGACATATCATCAGTGAGACTGTTTAACGCTATTTAAACATTACATTTCTTTAGCATACTGTGACTGTCTACTGATGTACTATCATTTCCTCTTCTTTGACACTAAAACTCATTTTTGATTTTATCATGTTTTTGTCTTTTTCAAATTTTTTAATGTTTTTGGATTTTCAGAAATTTCTACCCCCCCTAAAATACAAACACATTTCAAGAAATTTGAAAAATAAACTGTACAATAAAATTGACAACCGATATCGAATAACTTCAATTCGCCATCCACTAGGCATAAACAATCAGAACTCCCCCTTTCACAAAACTATTTTCTCATTATGATTTCAAAACATTTAAGTTTGTTTTAACCAAAATGATTTTTCCGGAAAATAAGTTTTGTTGATTTTACCACTTGTAAGTTAGGGGTTTGGTTCATCACATTGTTCTTCTAATACCACTTGTAAGTTTGGTCCAATCAAGTTCAACCTAATGACCTTGATTAACCACTTGTAGGAAAAACAAGTACAACTTAATGTCCATGATTTACCACTTGTAGGTGTAAAACGTCATCAACCAACTTGTAGGAATACCACATCTACACAAAATCATTTTACCAATAAAGATGCCGATTCCTGCTTCACACTTACCAACCTGGAAGCTCCGGCAATTCACACTTATCCTGTAAAAATTCAACTATTTTTAAGATTCAATGACACAATCAATTACTAAGAAAGATGCCGATTCCTGATCCACGATTACTAACTTGGGATCTCCGGCATAGTCAGATGTTCAAGGGAAAAGAATTTCCACCCAAGTCTGACCAACCTTGGGTGTTTTTAGCTCCTTTAGCTCTTGTTCAGTTGAGTTAAAAGTTTCTTTCTTTGTTGCGTAAAAATCTTTAACCCCTTTTACTTTCCCATCAAGCATTTTCCCAAAAATTTTCTTAACATTTCCATTAAAAACTTTCTCGACATCAAACTCATTCTTCTCGGAGTAAAATTGATCTGAGATCTCAATCTTACCAACTTTCTGTTTAATCTTTTCAAACTTCAGTGATGGAAATTCATCATCATTCACTGAAGATACAGAATTTACCTCTTTTACCTCACCTTGTGACTCTTATGGCTTTGTGGAACCAGAATCATTGCCGACTTTCTCTTCAGACTTCTTAACAACCCACACTTGGTTGTTCTTGGCTTTCCTTTTGTAAAAATTCTTTTTAGAACATTCACCAACCTCATAAGTTGAGTTTTCAAACATTTTGAATTTTTCGGTTGGTGGTTCAACATCAACAACTATTTCTTTCAGTTTTTCAGAAACTCCCTGTTTAGTCTTAGCATTTTTCGGACAGTTCCATGCAATGTGACCAGCTTCATTGCATTTGAAACTGGTTCGAGTCTCTTTTGGATGAAACACTCCAGTTCCATTCCTTTTCTTCTCAGCAAGAAACTCCTGGTTTGATTGTCTCCAGAAAGGTTTCTTCTGTTCTTCTTCTGCACTTCCACCTGAAACAAATTCTGTTTTTGTTTTAGAATTTTTCTCATTTTTATAATTTTCTGGTGGAATAAAACCTAATTCTTTCTTTTTGTTGCTACCATTATGGTTTGGTTTCTTTTGAAAACCAGAACCAGAATTGTAACCCTTTTTCTTGTTTAATCGTTGTTGTACTCTTGAAGTGTATTTTTTAGGTTTTCCAGTAAGATTTAAATCTTTTATTTCAGAAATCTTAATTTATGTCATTTTGAAAAACTTTTTGATCATTTCAAATCTAACACTTCTTATTGGAAACTCTATGTCAGAATATAATTTGTCAGAATCATTTAAAGTGTATGCTACTTCAAATGTTTCATCATCCAACTTCGATTTTGATAACAAAAACTCTTTACTGTAAGCCCGTTTAACCGACGATTTTGGACTGTTGACCGACAAACTTGAACCTCCAGACCCAGACTTTGACTCAGACTCCTCATCTGTATCCAACACCTGATCGACCACCTTTTTTATTAACTCAGACTCATGATCAGTGTCAGACGATGTAAAAGTAACATCAATGTTTTCTGGTAATTCATCAGTTGTGTCGGTTTTTAACTTTATATTGACTGCTTTTTCGAGTTGCTCCTCATTTGGTTTTCTGGGAGAATAACCTTCCCAGATCGGAGGCGGACACTTGTTATAGCTAACACTCGGTTTCTTACCAGTATCCTTCTTCTTTGGCTTTTCATCATCTTTAAAGGCTTCAAAACCTGCAACAGTTGGATAAATTCGATCAATAAGATAATCAGAACTAGAATAACTTTGTAATAAACGTCTGATTCTCTCATTTTCAATTCTCTCGGTCTCCAACTCTTGCTTCCACTTTACACTTTCTTCGATGTAGAAATTTATAGCTTTTTGCTTTGTCATCATCACAACATTCAGCATTTGCAATGCATCTTCTCTCTCAGAGTTAGTCTTTTGAAGACCAGCTATTGTTTTGTTCAATACATCATAAGATTCTTTCACGTAATTTAGATTGAACAGTAATTGCTCTTTCATCTTTTCATATTCAGCCAACTTTTCATCTTTTGCTGCACATTCCTTGCAAGGTTCCAAACACTTTGTGCAAGGCTTGATGACTTCCACAATCTTTTCTACTTCGATGAACTTCTCAATTTCAACAACTTTCTCAGCTTTAGTCACATTTTCTGCTTCACCCACCTGCTCAGTCTCAACAATCTCCTCAGCAACAATTTTAACTTCTTCCTTTTGAACTATCTCATCTTTTTCACTTTCAGATTTCTTTTGCGTTTGTTCTTTTACTGCTCGTTTCTCCTTTAGCTTCTCCAAGCGATCTGCAAAATAAAAATGAAAACTTTTAAGAGAAAGATGAGATTTTGCAACATTAATATGTCTTTCTTCTTCATCATCACTACTGTCATCAGTTGGTGTTTGATCAAACTTTACTGATTTGTCAGAATTATCATCCGAAGAACCAGAATCAGCTAGTGTTTGATCAAAAACAACTTCCTTTTCTGAACTTTCATCACTTTGTGAACTTTCATCTGAGCTCTGTGAGCTTTCTTCAGTTGCAACAGACTCTTCCTCCACATTCTTCACAGTTTCACCAATAGATTTCATCCATGTGGTAAACATATCTGGTTCTTTCATAATCTTCGCAATGAATGCTTTGAATTCTCCTTTCTCATCTGTAAACATATTCCAGCTAAAACCTTCTGGTAGCCTTTCATCATCTTGAAAGTTCCAGTTAAAGTTTTATTGATTCCCCAGACATGCTCTCTTTGAATCCTCAATCACTTTTCTACCATGAGCCACTTGTGGTTCTTGCTGTTGCTGTTGATCGACTTGTTGGTAAATGGCTTTCCGGTAGTAGTCATCTTTTCCAAATAGATTCTTTACATCACTAGCTTCTCTGTTCTTGCATTCCCTCTTGAAATGAACTTTCTCCCTGCATCGATAACAAGTAACTTTAGATTTATCAAAACCTAAAGTAGAAACATGTGCATCAAGAAAATCATTTCTTCCAGTAATCAGCTTGAATTTTTTAGCTCTTCTCAGAACGCTAGCTAGACACCATTTGATGTCCATAAGTTCCATCTCTTCAGCGTCTATCTGATCGTAATCCTCTTTTGTGAGTATAGGATACCCTATCCGCCCTGCAACCAAACCTTCATAAGATAGTAGCACGGAACCAAGCAACGCCATGTGATCTTTAGCAACCTCTTCTGAAAAAATTTGACCATCAGGAAGATTCAAAGCAATATTGCATTGTATCACATAACCATTTCTAGTCTTTGTGTTTGAGAATGGAAGCTTGATGTAGTATCTTTTGGATTGACACTCGGGTATGAAGAGAAACCACTGCTACTTTTAGAACTTTGATCAACTTTTTCAGATGAATCTCCAGCACTAAATGCAGTTTGGATTTTCGGGCTTCTTTAAACTTCTGGAACACTGCCTTTGTAGTACATTTTTACATCCTGTTGACCACTTGGACTGTTCATCCTCGCGATCTTCTGCTGTTCCAAATCTTAACTCTCAATCTTCTCAATAAACTGAGAAATCGTCAACCCGTCATATACCCCAGTGTTCTTCAGAATCATCAAATATGTTCCCCATTCCTTTTGTGGTAAAGCATCATCTAACTTGTCTACCCACTCTTCACGATCTTTAGTTATACTAAGCATCGATATGGATCACACCAAGTGGCACTAACGTTCAATTAGCTTCTTTGTATCTTCACCCGGTAGACTGCTGAATAGATCAAACTCTTTCTTGAGCAACGCCTTCTTGCTCTTAATCATATTTTCACTACCCTCAAACTTGACTCGAAGAGCATCCCATATTGATTTTGATGTCTTAATCATGTTGAAGCAGACTGATCATCATTTTTTCAGCTCTATACATATCTCTTTCTTGGTCAGTAAACTCAGATATTGCTTTCTCAACTTGCAAATCAGTACGTGGTAATACATATTTTTTCAGAATGCACTCCCAAGATCTGAGATGGTTGGCTTGAACCCAGTTTTCGAATCTGTCTTTCCATCCATAATACTCTTCTATGCTCATTAGCTTTGGGGGTTTTTGTAACGTTCTGGTCTCGTTTTCTAAATTCATGTTCTGAGCAATGTCAGCCGGAGTAGTCGGGGTAGCAAACGCATTGTAGAAATCGTTGTCCATGTTTCAATAGCACGTTCTTCAAAAACAGACTAGTTCAAGCGGAATCAAAATGATGATTCAAGCGGAATCACACTTTTCAAGCGGAATCAAGTGAAAACACAAGCGGAATCTGATAGTCTCTCGAGCGGAATCGCAGATTCAAGCTAAAACTATGATTTCGCTCCAAATGCTTGAGCAGAATAAGAACTTTTCAGATGAAAAACCTGATTTCGCTCGAAATTCAAGTGGAATCTCAAACTAGCTCATTCAAGCGGAATCAGGTCGAAGGTCCATTTCACTTATTTTTAGTCCGAATTTTGCAGTGAAACTTTCTAGGGTTTGTCAATATGTATTTTTACACAATCAGTGAAAATTTGATCCAATTTTGACCGTTAAAACTTCCTGAATTGATGAAAGAAAGTGTAGAAGATAGAAAAAGCTATGAAATCCAGCTATAATCCGCATAACTCCTCCTCCTGAGCTCTGATACCAATTGTAGGATCGTGTATCTGACCCGAATGAGTCGGTCAAAGGAGTTTTACTTCATTTCAGGTGCGGAAACAAGAAACAAAGGTAGACACAGCTTGTTCTTCACTTTAATACTCTTTCTGATTGATTTTATAACTATTACATCCACAGGATAAACCGGCAGCGCTTCGGTATCCTATACAAGACCTCGGCACAACTTACTTCTGATTACGCTCGAAGCTACTATATATAGTCCCCCTGATTCCGCTTAAAACACACATGAACAAGTTCGAGCAGAATAGCAAGGTTATGATTCCGCTCCAAACCGTTTCAAGCGGAATCTCTCCCTTTTACACTTTCAAGCGAAATCTCCATCTAAAACATATAAACATCCTATTGTCTCATACAACGTGCCCTGATCTATCCTATCTAGACTAAGACTCGATACAAGATGAAGTCGACAGATGCTTGCACTAACACTGCTTATCATCCCCAAACAGATGGACAATCTGAGAGGACGATTCAAACTTTGGAGGATATGCTTAGAGCATGCGTGATAGACTTTGGTGGTAATTGGGATTCTCATCTTCCATTGATCGAGTTCTCTTACAACAACAGTTATCATGCTTGCATCACTATGGCACCATTCGAAGCTTTATACGGTCGAAAATGTCGTTCACCTGTCGGTTGGAATGAGATCGGTGAAGCTCAGCTGTCTGGACCTGAGCTCATTCTGGAAACGACAGATAAAATCAAGAAAATTCGCGATAATCTTGTGACAGCTAGAGGCCGTCAAAAGAGTTATGCGGATATGCGACGCAAGCCCTTAGAATTTCAAGTCGGAGACCGTGTCCTACTCAAGGTGTCACCTTGGAAGGGAGTGGTGAGATTTGGAAAGAAAGGAAAACTTGCACCTCGATATGTTTGACCACTTAAGATTGTGGAAAGAATTGGAAAGGTTGCCTATCGACTAGAGCTACCTCCAGAGCTTGGAAATATTCATCCGACTTTTCACGTGTCCAATTTACAAAAGTGTTTAGCTGATGCTGATCTTCACATTCCACTCGACAAGATTCAAATCGATGAAACGATACACTTTGTTGAGAAACCTGTGGAGATAATGGACCGTGCAGTCAAACAGTTAAAGAACAAACGGATTTGATTGGTCAAAGTTCGCTGGGAATCTTAACATGGCCCAGAGTTTACTTGGGAACGTGAGGACCAAATTAAGGTGAAATATCCGCAATTGTTCTCACAAGTTTCCTCTAGTTAAAATTTCGGGACGGAATTTCCTAAAGTAGGGGAGACTATGACAACTGTGTTCTGTAATCAATGTACAATGTAAAACAATATTGATTATCAATAAAACAATGTGCTTTGGTGTTATTATATGTGTTTTGGTGTTATTATGTGTATATTTGTGTTTGATGATTTTACGATTTGATTCAATTCCGATTTCAAGCTTTAAATCGCATTCTGGAAGGTTATACGCAAACTGGTGCGTAAACGCAGTCAGTTTGACGCGACAAATGTCACACCCTGTCTTTTGCGGAAGCGTATGATGTGTGACTAGCTTGTTATCATTGCATTCAATCGTAATAAACAACTACATGATCAAAACGATGTTCATCCATTTATGAAAATTTAAGTATTACAAACACTTGTTATTTAAGTTTTCAAAACACGACCTTTGACAAGGTTACAATTCAACAAAAGTGGATGACATCTAAACTTGTAGTCTACTTCTAGTTATGACACTTGCGCCCAAGATCCATCCTGTCACCTGAAATACATGTAATTTTGGAAAACATCAACATAAAGTTGAGCGAGTTCATGCGTTTTTGTATTTCACGTTTTTATACTTTGTATAAAAACATAGTATTTGTCATGTATAATTCAAGTCTTTCTTGAGTACCCCACGTACTCAAGTATAATTCCCGTTTTCTTGAGTACCCCACGTACTCAAGTATCATTCAAGTTTTCTTGTGTACCCCACGTTTTAAATGATTGTTTATACAAGGACATTAAGGCATGTGAGGACATATGGAGCATTAGTGTTGGCTCCTTTAAGGCATGTGAGCATATGGAGCATTAGTGTTGGCTCCTTTACTGTGTCGATTACCCTCGACTGTGTCAATTTCCCTTGACTGTGTCGATTACCCTCGACTGTGTCAATTAACCTCGACTGTGTCGATTTCCCTCGACTGGGACACCGAAGCACTCAAGAGGTCACATAAGGACCATGAGTGGGGCTCGGCCGTACCCGTTAGATCTAACCCTCGTCCCTAATTAAGTATTAATGGCATCTCAATATCTAGTTTAAGCTCACATGATCTAGTATTTTCTAGGCTTTTCTTAAAGCTCATCATATTGCACTCACCACGAGTGCTTTTCGTATTCTCAAATCATATTGCACTCGGTTCTCGTTCTCACCAAGAGTGCTTCTTGTATTTTTACCCTTTGTAAAAATTATAATATTTGTAACATGTATTTCACCCCCGAGAGTTGTAAAACCAAAAACAGTTAGAGAAAAGGGGGAGCATGAACTCACAACTTTGCGTTCCTGTGCGTCGTAAACTTCACCGGATTTGCTTAATTAACGTCGCAACCTATACGCGTTTTCTTAACGTTAGTCACTAGACTTGCGTCGCACAAGTACAGTCACTCTCTTTTGTGTATATTTTCTTGTGTTAAAAATATTTTATATTTTTAACTAAGTATCTTACTTATATTATTTTCTCTAAAATTAATATAAGTATCTCGTGTTTTGCACTTTGCACCCGAATTATGTATCTTGTATGTTGTATGTGTATTTTGTGTTTATACTTCTCATGAGTATTTAGTGTATTTTTTAAGTCTTAATACACTAGCACGTATAACACATACTATATACACTTAGCACAAAAGTTGGTGATCAAATAATATATATTTTTCTCTCAAAATATACATACTTATATCCATTTTTATTCTTGAAGAAATCCTCATTTCTTATCACCAAAAATTAGGGAAACCTTGGTAATACTTTAAATACATTTTTAGGGAATAAGTTTCCCAAAAACTTATATTTTTCTAAGTGTCAAAATTTATAAAAATTTTGACAGAGTTTCCCCTAAAAATGGAGGTTTCCCATGTTTTCAAAACATGTGTTTATTTTCTTTTAAATCGTCAACAATCATCAACAACAATTATCAACAATAATCACTAATTTCTCCATTTCATGAACTTGAATATTTACAAAAATGTGTAGTAATTTACTAGCACATTTAGTAAGCCTTGTTATCTTTAAAAATAAGTTTAATTTCCTAAAAACTTTATTTTTAAAGAATATGAAGTTTCACAACTTCTAGTCGGTTTTTACGAAAATTATTTCTTTGTTAAAACTTTTGTTACACAAGTGTCCACACACTTGTTTGTTCATAAAAACACCTCTACTTCATGAAAGATCCGGTTTTAAAACATGGTTTTGTCTTACAGTTGGTCTTTCGAAAATACCACTTGTAGATCTTTAGATCTACTAGTTTAGAACTCCATTTCATAAGATAAATTGTTTTTACACAAGTTCATGTTTAATAGTAGTAGTGTTCATCATCTAGTCCTTTTTATACTTTAACATACACTAGCTCATGTTCTAAGAACATAACCTAGCCGGGTTAGATGACGATCCGAACTACTACTAGCATTAAACAACACAAAATAATCATCACAAAACAAGTTTAAGAAGTTTTACACAATTATCCAGCTATTAACCATCATATTCATCACTTTAATAGACTTTTAGTTGGTGATTTAGTATGTTCATGATTTTCAACCGACAAATCTCTTATTAACCACTCTAGACAAGATCAAGAAGGTGTTTTAGAACACTTACTACTAGCTCAAGGCTAGGGAAGTTCAAGAGTGCAAATGAGGTGGATAAAAGCAAATGGTGAAGGTCCTTCCACTTCCGAGAACACCGAGCTTCCTAAATCACCTTGTTACACCATGAGATAACCTTGAAATGGATGGGATTGGATTGAAAAGGGTGGTGTGTGAGTGCCATGTTTGGGCCGAGAACACAAGGAAGAAGAAGAGAAGAAGTAGGTGTTTTGGTGTGTGGTGAATGATCTTGATGTGCATATTTATGAACCATATTTTCTTATTAACCCTTGGGTTTTATGTCACCTATAGTACCACACATATCTTTTACTAGATATTCTTAGGATTATGCAAGATTTTAGCTAGATTGTGGGGATTTTGGTGGACCATATATGACCGTCCACCTCTATGGGGGGGGGGGGGGGGTCTAATTGTAAAGTTTAAACCAAAGTAGTTTCCTTGTAATCGATTTCCAAGTATCTAGTTAGTGTAGTTAGTTACTAGATATTCTAGTGTGTGTTAGGGTGTTCGGGGACCCTAACTAGCTTAGAAAAATAAAAACAATGCTTCTAGCATTATTTTGGTGTTCCGGGTAATATCCGGTTGTTCGGTTAGGCACCGGTTCGTTAAAGTGCTAAATTACACTTTTTAGTGTCTTTTAAGTGTCCTTTTGTAACACCTTCGATTCTCGATACTTGGGGAAATATTCTGAATGATAAAACGTAATTTCTGCATAATATTTATACGTTTAAAAGCTGGTTTGAGCTGAATTTATTAGAATTCTGCACTTAAAGTGCGTTTCGGGTGCTTTTTAGTGCTTATTTTTGCTTTCGCAATGTCTATAAATTAAACCCTTACATGTACTCTTGGGCTTTAATGTATTCTTGTCGTCGGACCTACACCTAGTCCTCAATTCTAATGTCTGACTGCTTTCTGCAGTTCTGTTGACACAGTGTGTCTTACCGGTGAGTTTACTAATATTTTTGACGCTACGCTATCATAACGTAATTCTTGTAGCATATATCATGCATGAATTCATTTGTATGGAATTCAGAAATTTATTTTTCTGGTAAGCCAGATCATGCACAGTCATTTAAGCACAAATTACTGTTCATTTCGTGTACGGAATGTACGGAAAAGTGACGGTTGTCACAGTCTCCCCCCGTTAAAAGAATTTCGTCCCGAAATTCAAGCGATGCCATCGGTCGCAGGGGAGTTGTGAAACCAATATGGTCACTTAGATTCATGATTTGTCTTTATGTTCCCATGAAATCTCTGGGCCATGTCATGAATTCTATCGTACTCCAGTAAGTCGATCATGACTTTTTTTGTGTCTTGTGGACTCTTGGTCCATAACCTCAACAGGTTTCTATAGTATCACGGACTCTTGGTCCAAAACCTCAACAGGTTTCTATAGTAATTCTTGTCGTTGGTTATTGACGTGAATTTTATTTGTGGGAACAATGACTGTTCCTTAAGTCAGACTCCTCTAACGATTAGACACATGAATGTGTCGCGATCACTACTGATCTTTTTCTGGGAGTTTTATCTTGTGAACAATGGTTCTGATCCCTACACTGGGGATTCAGCCTTTTCGTTTTCAAAACCACATTACGCCTTCTCTAGGCGAGGCTCTCATTTTAGTCATACTTCTTGTCTCATATTCTTACGATTTCTGCCGCTCATCGGCGTAATCTTTCTGTATTCTGCGGCTGTCCTGATATGATCACATATCTGAAGGATCTGGCCTCTAGTTTTCCTGGGCCATCTTGGGCCAGCTGATTGTTTATTTCTGGTCTCCGCTCAACATGACAGGAATTTACTCATTATGTTCCGTCTAAAGCTTTACACGAAGCGGTTTAGACGGCGGTGTGATAGATACCGTTGTAGGAAAACTCCACTAAGGGCAAGTGAGTGTTCCGACTTTTCATCAAAGTTTATCACACAAGCACGTATTGTGTTCATACAGTCTGCATTGTTCAGCAGCTCAGTTCATATTTGAGTTCTTACGATCATCGGTGTGTTGCAACCCTTGTGATCCATAAAGATCGTGCAACGTTTTCTTTCAGGTAGTGACATCCAGTTTTCGGCGCGCAATTATTATATCTATCTCAAGATCTCTTCTCATGATTCCTTAATCAATGTGCCGCGTGTGCAATGTCGTGGTCTCGTTGCATCGACGTACAATCGAGACTTTGTCGAGAGACGTCCCATAATTGCAACTCTAGCTCCTTAGCTCTTGGTTGTAGGGTTGGCATGAATTTCGTTCTTATCCACCATGTATCTTAAAGTTCTCCCTTCGCGAACTCGAAATCTGCTTTTCGTCATCATTGCACATAACTGTGCTTTCTCTAAGAGTTGCAAGGTAAATTGCGGCTGTTGCTCACGACCTTCCTTGGTCGTTGGCCATATAAGAATGTAGTCAATAAGTATATGACTTATCCAGGTATGGCTCACACGTTCGATTCATGAGGTCCATGAATATTGTCGATGCATGTGTTAAGCCAAATGATATGACAAGGATCTCGTAATGCTTGAAGCGAGTCCTAAAGGTCGTTTTAGGAATGTTTCCTTCTGGTATTCACAGTGGAGGACCTCTTGTCCTCAAGTTGATCTTTGAGTGGTAACTGGAACCTTACGATTGGCTCATTTGTGTCATCAGTCCCTGGCAAAGGATTCTGATCCTCAATTTTCTGAAGTTTAAGTAAAGTGGAGACTACCAACTTTCTCCTTGTCTCCTTATCTAAGGATGTTATGTCCTTAATTTCCTCTGTCTAGCAGCTCTTGCAGTTATATCAGAGGTTCATGCTTCGCTGGTGAAGTTAGTCGGTATGGCGTCATTCGTCACTGGTGCTGCTCCTGGCACGCGATTTATTCTGAACTCCACTCGTCGCTACAGAGAGGCGTTCCTGGCAAGTCTTCTGAAAAGGCTACTGGGACTTCTTCCATCACGGGGATGTTCTCAGGCTCTGCAGTCTACTCGGAGGCGTTTCTATGCCTCTTCGACCAATGAGGGGTATCGTAGATCTGTCGCATTGTGGGGTCTAACATCCTTGCACCTATTGCAGGAAAGTTGGGTTTCATCATCCGCAAGAGGGATGCGTCTGATTTTCTTACATCGAACGACTTCAGCTGTATACTTGGATTTCTGATCCATGCTGCCTTTCATATTATGACTTCGCGAGTCAATGGTAACAGAAGGTTCCGGCCTTCTGAGTCCCTAAATACAATCGCTTCGACTGTTTAAACTAGCCTCCTATATGCCCATTTCTAAAGAATACGGGGCGTTTATTTTACTCGAAACTAGGCCAAGCAGTTTCTTATGTTCTAAGCATGCAAGGTTAAAGTTGGTGCCAGTATTAATTAAAGGTAGATGCATTAGGTTGGTTAATAGGGAACGTACCCGTAACCGCATCTGGATCCTGGCGTGCTTCACGAGTTTCAATCGTGAAAACCCTTCCTTGTTTGTTTCTTCTTAGGGCAATCTTTCCTAAAGTGCCCTGCTTCACCACATCTGTAGCAACCCGGTATTCTCTTATTTCTCCCATCTGGGTCCTTCGCCCAACAGGCATCCTTGCTGTGCCCTTCTTTTCCACACTTTCCGCACGTAGGCCTTAGACATCGACCTTCATGGTGAAAAGTGCATTCCCCGCATCTCGGCTTAGTCCCCGAGTATATCTTGCCACCAGCCTTATTAGTGGCTCCATCAGTTTTCCTGTCATGCGGCGGTTTCACTTTCTTTCTTTTGCCTGTTTTAGAGCTTCCATAGTTGACTTGGGTGCTCATCTTTAGGTTTGAGGACTTCCTCTTCTTGTTGCTTGACGACTCCACATGAGTCTCTTTCTTGTTATCCTCAGATTTCGAAAATTTTCCCGCACGAAGAGCTTCTTCAGTAAGAGTGACACTCATATCGATAGCCTCTGCAATGGTTGAGGGCTTTGAGGTAGTAACCATGCTCCTGATCTGAGGTGCAAGTCCCCAAATGAATCGTTCAACCCTTTTAAATTCCGGTTTGACTAAGTAGGGGACGACCCTAGACAAGTCGTGAAATCGTTGGACGTATTCAGGAATCTTCGGTCCGTCCATTTTCAAATTCCAGAACTCCACCTCAATCTTCTGGATTTCAGTCCTAGAACAGTATTTCTTTTCCATTATTTCCTTGAGCTTGTCCCAGCTCAGTGCATAAGCAGCATCTGCACCAAGGGTTTGAACCTGAAGGTTCCACCAGGAGAGTGCGCCATCTACGAATAACCCTGAGATATAGGTAACACTCTGTTGGGGCGAACAGTTACTCATTCTTAGAATGGAGTCAGTCTTTTCTGCCCAATGAACAAATGCAACGGCACCTCCTGTGCCATCAAAATTTAATGGCTTGCAGTCCAGGAATTGTTTATAGGTGCAGCCAGTCGGAGGGTTATTTCCAGTAGTGCCATCGCTGTGCTTAGAGCGGAGGGCTTCATGTCGAGCAATCGCCTGTGAGATGCGTTCTTGCAGCTCGGCTTCTGTTCTTGGCAACGTACTGGTGTTTGAGTCTTGCCTGGGCGGCATTCTCTCCTGCCAAAATGGTATGGAGTAGGTTAGACCATATTCCATAATTGTCTATGAGATACATAGCACCATAAGCCATCATGTAGTCACCCAATTTCACATGTATATATAATCAATGTATGAGCGAGGAAACAGTTATTGAGCCTTCACATAGGCTTGCCAACTTGGCTTATTGTTTGAAATGAACTCGAGGCTACATCGCCTTGGCCATTCAAGTTTTAGTTATTTCCTGCTACATTGGTTTTCTTAGGTCTTTGGCTTTACTAGTGCGTATACTTTCCCTTAGATGGGGTTGTCCGTGTCGAGGTGGTAGAGAGTGTGTCGTCACTGATTCTTCCTGAATGTCATTTCACCTCTCTTGCTTAAACATCGTTTTCTCAGACGTCTCGTATGCGGGTAGATGTGTCAGTCACGAAGTAGTCTAAGACAGGCTTCCTACTTTCTAACGTGCTAAAGCACTGATCTATGTGTTTTTCTACCAGATGAAGGTGAGGACACCTATAGATTAATTTTGTATGGTTTTCATTAGCTCGGCCCGCAGAGTCCACCAGGATTCCTGTGCACTACAAGTCGTTATTACGTGGCCCCCCGTAATAATAAATTGTCTTGCACAGTTACCCAAATTTTCTCTCGTCCAAGCAGATGATCAATCAAAGAGGGGACACTACTGTCCTTATACCTCTTGTCATGGAAAGGACCTTTGCGATGGTCCACGCGCTAACATTCGTTATCGTTACGCGCGTATAGGCACGATGATTTGATGGAATAGGAATAGAGAGAATTCCTAGTAGTTGGAGGGGCACCTTCGAGATGAATACTTCATCTCCCTTTTCTGGTTAAGCATATCGTCAATCTTGCTTCACATAAGCCGCAGGGATCTCGTCCCGTTGATTGAGAATTCATTCAAGGTTGCCGCCTTTGCCTCGTCATCATCACCGTAGTTAGGCACCTTCACGATCGAGAGGGAAGAGCAGCCATCTCCTACGGAAGCAAGCTCAGCATCTTGTTTGGTAATCACTCCCAGCCATGAGCTTTGCAAAGGACGCGAGGTCGGTAGCTTCATCGTGCGAGTCACGTATAATAGGAGTCAGAGTCGAAAGTATCTCATTCACGTCAATAATCATTCCGTACACTTATTTGTATGTATGTATATCAATAACATATATGCTACTTAGCATAATCAAGCAATTTAATGCATTATATCACGTATAACTCTCGTTTTTGGGGGGGTCATTTTGTTTTTTGGCAAGTCTAACTCGTGTAGACTATGCTTTGGTTGGCACCTTATTTTAAAGGTATTCCTCACTAATGTCCTTGCCTTGTCACTTTTTGAAAACTGTCTGACTTGTGGATCTTGGCGCTTTCGTGAATGCAATGAAAACCTTTTCGTAAAATGTTTTTGTGAGAGAACTCTAGTGATTGTAGTCTAGACTCGAGAAAGAATCCTAGTTCACTACAATCGAGGCTCTGATACCAAACTGTCACACCCTGTCTTTTGCGGAAGCGTATGATGTGTGACTAGCTTGTTATCATTGCATTCAATCGTAATAAACAACTACATGATCAAAACGATGTTCATCCATTTATGAAAATTTAAGTATTACAAACACTTGTTATTTAAGTTTTCAAAACACGACCTTTGACAAGGTTACAATTCAACAAAAGTGGATGATATCTAAACTTGTAGTCTACTTCTAGTTATGACACTTGCGCCCAAGATCCATCCTGTCACCTGAAATACATGTAATTTTGGAAAACATCAACATAAAGTTGAGCGAGTTCATGCGTTTTTGTATTTCACATTTTTATACTTTGTATAAAAACATAGTATTTGTCATGTATAATTCAAGTCTTTCTTGAGTACCCCACGTACTCAAGTATAATTCCCGTTTTCTTGAGTACCCCACGTACTCAAGTATCATTCAAGTTTTCTTGTGTACCCCACGTTTTAAATGATTGTTTATACAAGGACATTAAGGCATGTGAGGACATATGGAGCATTAGTGTTGGCTCCTTTAAGGCATGTGAGCATATGGAGCATTAGTGTTGGCTCCTTTACTGTGTCGATTACCCTCGACTGTGTCAATTTCCCTTGACTGTGTCGATTACCCTCGACTGTGTCAATTAACCTCGACTGTGTCGATTTCCCTCGACTGGGACACCGAAGCACTCAAGAGGTCACATAAGGACCATGAGTGGGGCTCGGCCGTACCCGTTAGATCTAACCCTCATCCCTAATTAAGTATTAATGGCATCTCAATATCTAGTTTAAGCTCACATGATCTAGTATTTTCTAGGCTTTTCTTAAAGCTCATCATATTGCACTCACCACGAGTGCTTTTCGTATTCTCAAATCATATTGCACTCGGTTCTCGTTCTCACCAAGAGTGCTTCTTGTATTTTTACCCTTTGTAAAAATTATAATATTTGTAACATGTATTTCACCCCCGAGAGTTGTAAAACCAAAAACAGTTAGAGAAAAGGGGGAGCATGAACTCACAACTTTGCGTTCCTGTGCGTCGTAAACTTCACCGGATTTGCTTAATTAACGTCGCAACCTATACGCGTTTTCTTAACGTTAGTCACTAGACTTGCGTCGCACAAGTACAGTCACTCTCTTTTGTGTATATTTTCTTGTGTTAAAAATATTTTATATTTTTAACTAAGTATCTTACTTATATTATTTTCTCTAAAATTAATATAAGTATCTCGTGTTTTGCACTTTGCACCCGAATTATGTATCTTGTATGTTGTATGTGTATTTTGTGTTTATACTTCTCATGAGTATTTAGTGTATTTTTTAAGTCTTAATACACTAGCACGTATAACACATACTATATACACTTAGCACAAAAGTTGGTGATCAAATAATATATATTTTTCTCTCAAAATATACATACTTATATCCATTTTTATTCTTGAAGAAATCCTCATTTCTTATCACCAAAAATTAGGGAAACCTTGGTAATACTTTAAATACATTTTTAGGGAATAAGTTTCCCAAAAACTTATATTTTTCTAAGTGTCAAAATTTATAAAAATTTTGACAGAGTTTCCCCTAAAAATGGAGGTTTCCCATGTTTTCAAAACATGTGTTTATTTTCTTTTAAATCGTCAACAATCATCAACAACAATTATCAACAATAATCACTAATTTCTCCATTTCATGAACTTGAATATTTACAAAAATGTGTAGTAATTTACTAGCACATTTAGTAAGCCTTGTTATCTTTAAAAATAAGTTTAATTTCCTAAAAACTTTATTTTTAAAGAATATGAAGTTTCACAACTTCTAGTCGGTTTTTACGAAAATTATTTCTTTGTTAAAACTTTTGTTACACAAGTGTCCACACACTTGTTTGTTCATAAAAACACCTCTACTTCATGAAAGATCCGGTTTTAAAACATGGTTTTGTCTTACAGTTGGTCTTTCGAAAATACCACTTGTAGATCTTTAGATCTACTAGTTTAGAACTCCATTTCATAAGATAAATTGTTTTTACACAAGTTCATGTTTAATAGTAGTAGTGTTCATCATCTAGTCCTTTTTATACTTTAACATACACTAGCTCATGTTCTAAGAACATAACCTAGCCGGGTTAGATGACGATCCGAACTACTACTAGCATTAAACAACACAAAATAATCATCACAAAACAAGTTTAACAAGTTTTACACAATTATCCAGCTATTAACCATCATATTCATCACTTTAATAGACTTTTAGTTGGTGATTTAGTATGTTCATGATTTTCAACCGACAAATCTCTTATTAACCACTCTAGACAAGATCAAGAAGGTGTTTTAGAACACTTACTACTAGCTCAAGGCTAGGGAAGTTCAAGAGTGCAAATGAGGTGGATAAAAGCAAATGGTGAAGGTCCTTCCACTTCCGAGAACACCGAGCTTCCTAAATCACCTTGTTACACCATGAGATAACCTTGAAATGGATGGGATTGGATTGAAAAGGGAGGTGTGTGGGTGCCATGTTTGGGCCGAGAACACAAGGAAGAAGAAGAGAAGAAGTAGGTGTTTTGGTGTGTGGTGAATGATCTTGATGTGCATATTTATGAACCATATTTTCTTATTAACCCTTGGGTTTTATGTCACCTATAGTACCACACATATCTTTTACTAGATATTCTTAGGATTATGCAAGATTTTAGCTAGATTGCGGGGATTTTGGTGGACCATATATGACCGTCCACCTCTATGGGGGGGGGGGGTCTAATTGTAAAGTTTAAACCAAAGTAGTTTCCTTGTAATCGATTTCCAAGTATCTAGTTAGTGTAGTTAGTTACTAGATATTCTAGTGTGTGTTAGGGTGTTCGGGGACCCTAACTAGCTTAGAAAAATAAAAACAATGCTTCTAGCATTATTTTGGTGTTCCGGGTAATATCCGGTTGTTCGGTTAGGCACCGGTTCGTTAAAGTGCTAAATTACACTTTTTAGTGTCTTTTAAGTGTCCTTTTGTAACACCTTCGATTCTCGATACTTGGGGAAATATTCTGAATGATAAAACGTAATTTCTGCATAATATTTATACGTTTAAAAGCTGATTTGAGCTGAATTTATTAGAATTCTGCACTTAAAGTGCGTTTCGGGTGCTTTTTAGTGCTTATTTTTGCTTTCGCAATGTCTATAAATTAAACCCTTACATGTACTCTTGGGCTTTAATGTATTCTTCTCGTCGGACCTACACCTAGTCCTCAATTCTAATGTCTGACTGCTTTCTGCAGTTCTGTTGACACAGTGTGTCTTCCCGGTGAGTTTACTAATATTTTTGACGCTACGCTATCATAACGTAATTCTTGTAGCATATATCATGCATGAATTCATTTGTATGGAATTCAGAAATTTATTTGTCTGGTAAGCCAGATCATGCACAGTCATTTAAGCACAAATTACTGTTCATTTCGTGTACGGAATGTACGGAAAAGTGACGGTTGTCACAACAAACACTCCGGAATAGTGACATAGGCTTAACATACCTTAAATAACCTTCACATAACTTAGAAATTTTGAATGGTTTGGTGTGTTGAAACCAAGTTTATTCGATCGCAGAGACTATTTGTGTCAAACTGTGAAACTATACGATTTGTATAGTAACGAACATTCCAGAACTTGATCACAAGTTAAACATACCCTAAATATCCTTTACATAGCTTAGAAATAGGCTTTGAGGGGTTCGGTATGCTAAAATAAACTTATTTGATCAATAGGGACTAAAAGCGTCAAAAAATGCATAAGTTTGCATTTTCGTGCTTATCTTACGTTCTGAATATATCCGGACACCCAAAAATTTATGTAATCATTAAAATATTTTATTTTAGTGATTGGCATGATAAAATTCCATTCGTCGCTTAATTTGGATCGTTTTTGCGTTCGTTACGGCTTCCGTCGTAATTACCCGAACAACGCAATCGTACGACCAAACGAACCGACATCCGAGATATTTTTAAGCATATTCTAAGTTTCCTATACTTTAACTTCATTTTAGAGCTTTGGAATGAGGATAACAGGGCTTAAACGTGCCAAAAATGCATCAAAATGCAAGTTTTTCAAGTTCAGGGACCAAATGTGACAATCTGCCAAACTTGCTTAGGCGGCCCGCGTAAGATATTGTCTGGGTCTATGCGGCCCGCGACAGACTGTCAAATCAGAAACATTGAATCTGGACTTTGGGCTTGTTTTTTTATGGTTTAATAGCTGATTTGGGATACCATCTGCTGAATTTTGATGGTTTAACATGTCCCCATGGTATTGAAAACCATTAGCCCACATGGATGGCGAAGATTGTTCCCTTTTTAGCAAGAAATGATCCTAACGGTTTACCGAAAACTATATATAGCCATGCCCTCTTTCATTTTTCTGCACCCTTGATCATTTTAATGCTCTAAGTTGAAGCCTTTGCTTCATACCTAAATATTATAGATCAAGTTCTCCCTAGCTTGGACCCTTTGTAAGCTTCTTTCGTTCTTTTATTGCTTTTCGAGCACGAAAGTCTAACAGTGTTTGACTTTCTGCATTGACCAGTCTTTGGTCAACACAAAGTTCTTTTGAACTTTGCAACGTTAGCGTAATCACGATGGTTATAGTCCCTAGTGACTATAACTACTGATTACCACATTGACTAGGAGTAGTGACGAGTCGTAGTTTCGGTCAAAATGCGTATTTATGCGCATTTTGCAACCAAACTACTCTTGGGTATCAAAACACTTTTTTTTATATCAAAACCTGTTTTCTAACTTAGTTAACATGTTTTAACATGTTTTGCTCGTCACTTTTAGTTTAATGCTTGTTTAGAGTCGCAAGTCAAGCGTTCTAAACCACCGCTTAGACTTTCGAACTCGACCCGTTTGGTCGATCATTAGGATCCGACCAAGCATGTTTAGTGACCATAGTTGCATAGGGAATAACCTTCCGAGGTTATACCTTATGGTCATATAGTTTAAGTAGTTGTATGATAGGTAGTTTATATGCCTTAGGTAAATGACCAAAATGCCCTTTTCATGCATAATTGGATTTGAAGCATATGTAACCTAAACTTTTGTCACTAAACTGATTATGAAACATATTTAAATATGTTTAGGCATATAATACTTTTCATAGGACTAGTTAGACGTCTCAAACGCGCTTTTGCGCGAACGACGCGTTAAAGTAGCGTAAGCTACCTTAATGGGTCGTAACGGGTCGAAAGCACTTAGGTTAGGTTCCGATCTAGAATGTAGGCTTTGTTAAACCATATCACATGAGTTCCAATACTCATTTGGTTTACAAGAGCTCATTCTATCCGATCTCCCGATTTAGGTATCGATTTATTTACTAGTGATTCGATTACTAAGTGCTGCTTGAGTTTCCTTGATTTGCCTGAGCTTGTTGAGTTCTTTAGATTGAGGACACTTTGTACTTCAATGTGAGTACATAGATCCCCTCTTTTACTGTTTTCAATTGTTTTGGGGTGATTCATATGTATTAAAACGATTTCGATATTTTAACGATGGTTTCAAAAACGATTAAAATGGTTTATATTAAACTAATAACGATTTCGATAATGTGAACGAACTTGTTGGACGTATTTACATAACGAATAACATTCATTAGCATTGATCAAGCCTACCAGTATTACGTTATGGTACCATAGTATCTGACAAATCCCGTTATCAGACTACACCCATGGTTATGTGTGGGGGTTAAGTAGGTAACGACCGAATCTGTGATTGTTAACTTACCCTTTGGTGGTTTGTTAATGCGAGTTTCAAGATAGTCGAGCCACGAAGGGTTGGATGTTATTAGCGAGACGACCAAAAGTAGTTTCACAATTAAAACGAGAACGATTTTGGGACGAGTTAAATGATTTGAAACGATTTAAACGAGATAAACGATTTGAACAAACGATTGGTTTTTGGGTAGTGATTAGATAATGGGACGGGTGTGATATGATGAAAGCATGGTAGATACGCCGCTGGTACTTCTTATATATAAGTTCTTTTATCATATTATTTTCCGTGGCATCATTTAGTTCACTTGGATAAACGATTTCGAAACGATGTCACACAAAGAGGCTTTCTAATTGATATAAACCTTACGAGTTTTATTAACGAGTTTTTACGAGATTACGATTTGGTTTACTAAAACAAATGTTTTGTGGTAAGAATCATGGTTACGAGATTTTATAAACTATAACCAACTAGATTTGAGTTGGTTAATAATGTTGCAATACTATATACTTTTTCAAAACAAGGTTTTCGAGGTATTGCAATATGTAAACGAGCCATGAATCCGATACTCTCATAAAACCTATGTGCTCGCCAGCATTTCTTTGCTGACTTTGTTTTCACATATGTTTCAGGTGGTGTTGCATGATGTTGATTGCTAGGATGCATGATTCACATAGGATCTGGACGAGGCCTTAGTGACATAATAATAATGATAGACGATATGTAACCTGATTGTTTGGCTTTAAGACAATGTAATTTATCTAATAATTCAATAAAATGAAACTTTTGTATCCATGGTTGTGAAACAATGATTCTGCCACTCCCCCCCCAACGTTTCCGCCGCGGTTTCGTTGTTTTGACACGGTCGGGGTGTGACATGTAATATATTACTGTGCCTTTGACATGCATCACATCTTCAAGCATATTCTACAACATCTTTCCTCATCGTCAACCAATAGTATCCTGTTCTTAACACCTTCGAGAATAATGATCTTCCCCCAGTGTGGTTACCACAATCCCCTTCGTGTATATCCTGAAGCACTTCTTTAATTTCAGGATCCTCCAAGCACCTCAGGTATGGTCCTGCAAGAGATTTCTTGTACAAAAATCATTTATAATAGTGAATCATGATACCTTCATTCTGAAGGCCTTAGGATTCTCATCCTTTGGGATGTGTCCTTCCCTGAGATATCTTATGATTGGAGCCGTCCAGGACTGAGGTTCCTCATCAGGATCATGGCCAGGATCTTGAATACTTGCTACCTCCTTATCCTGAGATATGAAAAGATCCATTGAAGGATATAGGATATGTAGTATTAGTATTAGTATTTGGGTTCCTTCCAGTTTCCTGACTGATGATCCTAAATTTGCCAAGGCATCTGCTTCAGCATTATCCTCTGTTAGGATCAGAGGCTCTCATGATTGTGTTTGTTTGTAATAAATGAACAATTAATAAACATGATTCAATGAGATATGCAGCAGAAATGAATACAAACTTTGTAAACACAATCAAAGAGGAAGATGGTTTTGATAAACACATGCTTTTCATCAAGTCGAAAGATTATAAATCAAAGCAAAAGATTACAATGCAAGCTTACAAGCTAAACTCCCCCTCAGCCTAATACTCCATGGTTGATTGCACACAAGATGAAATAATTGGACTAGAGGAGAAGAACTCGCTCAGTCAATCAAATGTAACAGTACAGGGTACTGCTCCATTTCTAGGCAAACAAACCACTGAAGCATCTCAGCTGATGTCACCATGAAAGCGACATCTAACAAACTAACAACCTGTAACCACTGTTCCTATATAAACACTACTAATCTTAACCACTGACTTTATACAATACAAATGACACACTAAACTACTGCTTTCTCCTTTAATCAGTGCTTTCCTCAAGGTTGATCAGTCCTTGAGTGGGCAGTCCTTTAGCATCGGTAGATTGAACCAACAGTGTTTACTTCTTAGCAGTCTTCAGGGCTTCATCCGCAGTTTGAAGGACATCAGCTGTTGTATACGGACAATGGATTAGAGGACCATCAGATGTTATAATCACTTTCAAGGGGAAAGTCTAATGTAAGAAGCTGCTTATTATGAATCCACTGTTGTGATCCGGTTTTAGCTCTTATTATATGTTCCTCTGATAGGGTTCAATCCCAACAATCTCCCCCTGGAACAGATAATGCCAAAACCCTTCATTATTCTGGATCTTTATTGTCTCATCAGAAGTTCCTTAGCTTGTCTTTTAAATTCCACTTCAAAGTCCTTGGAACTTGAGTCATCCTCATCCCAGCACAGTGTAAGTTCAAGGAGATCCTGTAGATCTTCAACACCAAGGCCTAGTGCTTGTTTCCTTGATATGTACTTCACTTCACGATTGGATCTGAACAGGGTCAATACATGGGTCTTTGGATCAGACATCCATTTTAGTATTTTTGAACCCAACGGGTTTCTTGGGAGAGGTTTATTTACAGATGAGTTGGGAGATTTTGGCCTTGTAAATATTTGTGAAACAGTATCCTGAGCTTTTGCTAGCTCAGAATTTTCATACATTTGTTAGAAAGCCATTTTTATGACATCATTTGCTGCAGCTATATCTTCTGCAACTTCTTTGTCAATCTGCTCTTGTCTCTTTTGTAGGATCGTATTCTGACCTGAACGAGTCTTTAAGAGGAGTTTTAATCAGTTTCAGGTGCGGAAAACAAGAAACTGATGTAGAAACAGCAAGCAATTCACTTTTAAACACCTTTTGTATTGATCTTTAACAGTTTACATGCAAACGTCACACCGGCAGCACCTCGGTATGGAAATCAAGAACTAACTCTAATGATTTCGCTCTAAACATTCACCACCTATATATAGTGCCTTTAATTCCGCCCGAAATAACACAGTTACAACAAGAGCGAAATCAAAACATTTGATTCCGAGAGGAATCACATTCATGTGCATGTTGAGTGAAATCAGACTAATTTACATGCATATTTTGTCTTATATGAAAACATTCATTTCGAATTCATGTGCTTTTGTCTTGTTCCATATGAATGTTGTAGACTTGTGATGTCATTGATATGATGTCATCATTAAAAATGATGACATCATGCTTGATCCGAACCGCAACGTATTCGAGACTCGACATAAGACGAAGACGACAGATGAATGCACTAACAGACTCCCCCTCAGATGTTGACGAGTCTTAAGTGTCGAGTCTTCAACGTCTTTATCAGTCTTTGTGCTTCACTCTTTCAATCAGCATCAACAGACTCCCCCTTGCAATATGCTGGCATTCGTTCAGTTCTTCAGCATCATCTGCTTCAGGATCGTAGTCTGGTGTTCACATAGACCTCAGGTATCGGAACCGGGCACTCTGTCTTCAGGTTCAAAATCAAAACCTGGCTACACCTGCACATTCTTAACCCAGAAATAAATTTCACAAATTTAACATTTAACAAATTTATAAACCCAGATTCTCTCTCAAATTAAATCAGAATGATTTATCAATGATAAATTCTGATGAACCATTTGTAAAAATTAATCATATATCTTTTCAAAACACATTCTCCCAAACCATTTGTTCATCATGTCTAGCACTTGGAATTTTGAAAATCAGCTCTCCAACATCAGTTGTCAAAAATCTTTTTGGATTTTTCAAAAATTATGCTAAAACACACTGAAAATCTTTTTGGATTTTGAGATATAAAGAAACATGTAATGCTGTAACGAAATATTTACAAACAATATTTTTGTGAGTTCGTGTAAGAGAATCATATCAGTTTATGAGACAAGTCACCAACACCGTTAAGCTTCATTTCTTTTTAAGTTCTAAACAATTCACTTAGATTGTCAGTATATTTGTCCACTTAAATTTTCACACAAAGTTCAATTTATCCGAGATATGAAGTTAATGTTTTAAAGACTTGAACATATCCGTGTGTCCCACTACTTGAATATACTCCCGTATCCAGATCCCAATATTCAGTCTTACAGGTGAGTATACCACAGATGATATCTGTAAGGGGTTAATAACTTATGAAGAATCATGAGAGCTCAGGTCAGAACTACCGTTCCGCAGAGAGATCATGACTCTTTTGGGTATGTCCCCTTTAGAGGATCTTTTGCATTACAACAGCAATGACTATCAATTTTATTGTTTCATCAATTTGCTGAGGGCGATGCTATGTTTCAAGCATTTGCGGAAAGTATTATCCGAGGACTAGGTCAGAACTTCCATTCAGCAGAAGTCCCGGGATAATACCCCAGATATCACTGAGCATAAAGACCTAGTATCTCAGAATAAGGGACCTTTCAAACAAGATTTCAGGGGTTACCTATATATCCAAGCAGTTTTGTTACCCACAGAATAAGCAAGTTTGAATTTAGGTTTATATCTCGTCACAATCTACTAAATGTGCAAAAACCTACTGGCATATCCGCAGTGAGATTGTTTATCACATTTTAACATTTCATTTCTTTAGCATGTTGTGACAGTCCACTGATGTACTATCATTTCCTCTATTCACAACGAAACTCATTTTTGAATTTTATCATGTTTTTGTCTTTTTCAAATTTTCAAATGTTTTTGGATTTTCTGAAATTTTCTACTCCCCCTAAAATGCAAACACATTTTAGGAAAATTTGAAAACAAACTATACAGAACTTGACAACCGATATCAAATTGCATCAATTCGCCATCCACTAGGCATAAACAATCAGAACTCCCCTTTACAAAAAACTATTTTCTCATTATGATTTCAAAACACTTAAGTTTGTTTTAATCAGAATGATTTTTCCAGAAAATAAGTTTTGTTGGTTTTACCACTTGTAAAGTTAAGGGTTTGGTTCATCATACTGCCCATTCAATCACTTGTATGAAGATTACATCAAGCTCAAACTAATGACCTTGAGTAATCACTTTGTCAGAATCAACCTCTTACCACTTGTAAGTATATCCAAAACATTTAATCACATGTAGGAATAAACCATCTACACAAACCGTTTTACCAATCAAGATGCCGATTCCTGCTTCACACTTACCAACCTGGAAGCTCCGGCAAGTCACACTTAACCTGTAAAAATTTAACTATTTAAAATTCAATCACAAAGTCTATCTTAACAAGAATGATGCCGATTCCTGATCCACGATTACAAACTTGGGATCTCCGGCAAGTCAGGTTTTTTAATGAAAGAAAATATCCACCCAAGCCTGACCAGCCTTGGGTGTTTTCAAATCAGAAGCAGTTGGAGTGTAAGTTGCTTTCTTTTTAGCATAAAATTCCTTTACCCCTTTTACTTTTCCATCGACCATCTTTCCGAAAATTTTCTTTACATTCCCATTAAAAGCTTTCTCAACATCAAAATTATCCTTATCAGAATAAAACTGATTTGAGATTTCACCCTTTCCAACTTTTCGTTTAAAATTCTCAGTCCTCAATGGTGGAAAGTTCTCATCATCCATTGAAGGAACTGAGTTTTCATCACTCTCATCAAACTGTGGCTCCTCTGATTTTGTGGAATCAGATTCATCGCCATATTTTACATCAGATTTCTTAACAACCCATTTTTGGTTGTCAAGCTTCACACTTCTCCTGTAAAACCTTTTTGAACATTCACCAACTTCATATGTAGAATTTTTAAACACTTTAAATTTCTCAGTTGGTGATTCGGATTTATCAACAACAACTTCTTTTAGTTTTCTAGAAGCTCCCTGTTTTGTGTTAGTTGCTTTAGGACAGTTCCATGCAATGTGACCGACTTCATTGCATTTAAAACAGGTTCTGGTTTCTTTCTTCTGATAAGCTCCATTCTTTTCCTTTTCAGCAAGAAAATCTTGATTTGATTGTTTCCAGAATGAGCTCTTTGCTTCTTCTTCATGGCTAGTTCCTGCAACATATGTCATTTTTGATTTAAAATCTCGAACATATTTTTCATTTTTATAGTTTTCAGGTGGAATAAAACCAATTCCTTTCTTTTTGTAGCTACGATTGTGGTTTGGTTTCTTTTGAAAACCAGAACCAGAATTGTAACCCTTTTTCTTGTTCAAACGTTGTTGTACTCTTGAGGTGTAAGGTTTAGGTTTTACATTAAGATTTTCATCTTTTATTTCAGAAATATTAATTTCTGTTAATTTGAAACCTTTTTTATCATTTCTGGTTTAACACCTCTTATTGGAAACTCTTTATCAAAATATAATTTGTCAGAATCATTCAAAGTATACACAACTTCAAACGTTTCATCTTTCAAATTAGATTTTGACAACAAAAATTCTTTACTGTAAACCCGTTTTCCCGACAATTTTGAACTCTTTTCGGATGAACTCGAACTCCCGACAGACTGACATGAACTTTCGGACTCGGATTTCGACTCTGACTCCTCATCCTTATCCAACACCTGATCGACCATTCCTTTAATTAATTCGGACTCATGATCTGTGTCGGACGCTGTGAACGTGACGTCAATGTTGTCTGGTAATACATCGGTTAACTCAGACTCTAACTTTAGACTGACTGCCTTTTGGACTTGTTCCTCATTCGATTTTCTAGGCGAATACCCTTCCCAAATGGGAGGCGGACACTTATTATAACCGACACCCTGTTTCTTACCAGTATCCTTTTTCTTCTTTGGCTTTGTTTCTTCACCTTTAAACGCTTCAAATCCTTCAACTGTTGGATAAATTCTATCAATTATGTAGTCACAACCTTTGGAACTTTGCAGCAATCTTCTGATTCTTTCATTCTCAGTTGCTTCACTATCCAACTCTTTCTTCCTCTTTGCACATTCTTCTATATACAAGTTGATCTCTTTCTGCTTTGTCATCATGGTAGCATTCAACATCTTCAAAGCTTTCTCTCTTTCAGTGTTAATCTTTTCCAGACTATTCACAGTTCTGTTCAATACATCATATGACTCTTTCAAATTTTTTACATCAAACAACAACTTTTCTTTCAACTTTTCTAACTCACTAAACCTCTCATCTTTTTCTATACATTGTTTACATGACTCTAAACAAGTAAGACAGGGTTTTGTGATTTCAACGATCTTCTTGACTTCAACTATTTTTTCCACTTCAACTATCTTCTCAATCACTTTGACCTCTTTCAATTCTTTTGCAGCTTTCCTCTCTTTGAGTTTCTTCAATTTATCTGCAAAATAAAATTCAAAACTGTCAGAAGATAGATGAGTTTTTCCAACATTTATCAGTTCAAGCTCTTCATCATCACTGTTATCTGTTGAACTGTTTTCAGAGGAAACAGATTCTTCATCCTTTTCTTCATCATCAGATAACACAGCCTTCCATTCCTTCAACATTTCTGGCTTTTGAACAATATGTGCAATAAAAGCTTTAACATTAGGATCAGCTGGAATATATTTGTCCCAGCTAAAACCATCAACCACTTTCTCATCATCTTGATCAATAATGCCATGATAAGCTTTCCTGTTTGCATCCTCGATCATTCTTCCATGTGCCGTTTGAACTTCTTTTTGTTGATGCGATTTGTTGATAAATGGATTTTCTATAATAATCGTCTTTCCCAGATGACTCCTTTGCTCCTCTCGGCTCCTGATTCTTGCACTCTCTTTTAAAATGACCTTTCTCCCTGCAACGAAAACAGACAACTTTAGATTTATCAAATCCTAGATTAGAAAGGTTTGCATCCAATAAATCATTTCTTCCTGTAACCAATCTAAATTTTTCTGCTCTCCTCAAAACACTAGCTAAAGCCCATTTAATATCCATCAGTTCCAGCTCCTCTGCATCGATTTGGTCATAATCTTCCTTTGTGAGCATTGGATTACCAATTCTTCCGGCAATCAACCCTTCATAAGACTCTAAAGCAGTGACCAATAAATCCCATATGATGTTTTACAACTTCTTCAGAATAATTTTGACCATTTTGAAGATGTAGAGCTACATTACACTGAATTGAATGCCCATTTCCAGCAGATGCACTTTGAACACTTGGAGGATTCACCGTTGAGAAACCACTAGTGTTGACTGATCCTTGACTGCTTGGTGTAGATTGATTTCCAGCACTAAATGCAGTTTGTATCTTTGGACTTGCTTCAGCAGTTTGAACATTTCCTTTATAGTACAATTTAATATCTTGTTGATGATTAGAACTGTTCATTCTAGCAATTTTCTGCTGCTCTAGATCCTGTGCCTCCAACTTCTCTATAAACTGTGCAATCGATAACCTTCTAAACTGTCCGGAATTTTTCAATATCATCAGATATGTACCCCATTCCTGTTGCGGTAACGCATCAGCAAGTTTTTCAACCCATTCTGCTGGAGTTTTTGTAATCTTCAACTGTGACATAGTGCGTACAAGATGACAGTATCTTTCAATAAGACTCTTTGTTGTTTCACCAGGCATGCACGTAAATAGTTCAAATTCCTTTTTCAACAAAGCTGCTTTACTTTGTAGCATTTCAGTACTTCCCTCAAATTTCTTTCCAAGAGCTTCCCAAATAGAATAAGCGTTTTCATCATGTTGAAGCAACACAAATATATCTTCTTTAACAGCTTGTTGTAACAAATTGATCATCATCTTTTCTCCTTTGTAACTCTCTCTTTCCTGCTCCGTGAATTCTGAAATGATTTTACCGACTCCTGCTGAATTCTTTGGCCTCTCATATTTAGTTTCGATACTCTCCCAAGCTTTTAGATGATTTGCCTGAACCCAATTCTCAAACCGTTTCTTCCACCCGTGATAATCCTCAATTCCCATAAGTTTCGGGGGGTTTTTGCATTGTTCTGGTTTCATTCTCCATTGACATGGTTTTAGTAATGTCGGATGGACTAGCCGGGGTCGTAGCAAAAGCGTTGTAAAATTCAGAATCCATGTTTCGGTATTGAAGAAATTCTCAAACAAGCTTTCAAACGAACTGATTCACCTCGTAAATCACCTGAACGAAACAAGCAAATGATCAGTTTAAAGAATTATCAGTTAAAAGAATAAGACTGGTACTCGAACTGGTGAATATTCTGTGCGGACTGCTTATGACCCGGATCAAATTTGATTGACTTTTTTTTTTCAATGACCTCACTAAACCACACGACCTGAAACAAGTTTGAATTCAAATAAACTGAACCGCCTCTTGTGAACTGTGATCAAATTCAAATTATGTGAAACAAAATTCACTTTGAGTAAACTGATCAAATATTAAACAAATCTATTGAGCCGCAAACACTTTCATATGCAATATCAACGCACTAATGATCGGATACACCGAAGCAACTTTAAGACAACCAAAGCATATGGGCCGAAAAACCATGATTAGACCAACATTTTCACTAGTCTGACATCTCTGACAACACACAATGATGACTGGGCCAAGGAGATTATAAGGTTGAAACTTGGGCCGTTCAATATGTATAGACTTGGGCTGATAATGATGTAAAGACTTGGGCTGATAACACACTAATGATGATTACCTTGGGCTATTTAATATGTTGTGGTGACAACAATTATAGAAATCAAAAACTGAATTCACATGGATTCTGTCAATTCGATTTATGTGATCACGTGATTTCCGATCTTTGATAGAAACAAACACTATTTTACATGCACGCTGACACAAGCTGACAAAATATGAGGACAATTTACGAGAAGCACATGTACATTAACCAACACTTTATCTCAATTTCATTCGACCTTTTATTCCACTGAACCGACAAACTCATTATATTCACATGCAACCGATTTAAACCACATGATCTCATATTCCCGATGTACTGACACTATGTCGTGTTTCAGGTCAACGATGAGCAGAATCAGACTTTGATCACTAAGAGCGGAAACAAAATGTTCACATGAGCGGAATTAAACTTGTTCACAAGAGCTGAATCAAAATGTTCACAGGAGCGGAATCAAACTTGTTCACAAGAGCGGAATCAAACTTTTGGCAACCAGGAGCGAAATCAACATCAAGTTCAGGAGCGGAATCACAGATTTAGCAGCCAAGAGCGAAATCAACAGCAAATTTAAGAGCGGAATCAGACTTTCAAGAGCGAAAACAGGAATGATCATTACGAGCGGAATCAACTCGGACATCATTTTTACCCATTTTTAAGTCGATTTTAGCTATGAAACTTTCAAGGATTTGTTAATAGTCACTTTTATACAATTTGTGAAAATTTGAATCGATTTTGACCGTTAAAAATTTCTAAACTGATGAAAGAATGGTGTAGAAGAGAGAAAAACAATAATATCCAGCTGAATTCGACAGAACTCCTCGTACTTTGCTCTGATACCACTTGTAGGATCGTATTCTGACCTGAACGAGTCTTTCAGAGGAGTTTTAATCAGTTTCAGGTGCGGAAAACAAGAAACTGATGTAGAAACTGATGTAGAAACAGCAAGCAATTCACTTTTAAACACCTTTTGTATTGATCTTTAACAGTTTACATGCAAACGTCACACCGGCAGCACCTCGGTATGGAAATCAAGAACTAACTCTAATGATTTCGCTCTAAACATTCACCACCTATATATAGTGCCTTTAATTCCGCCCGAAATAACACGGTTACAACAAGAGCGAAATCAAAACATTTGATTCCGAGCGGAATCACATTCACGTGCATGTTGAGTGAAATCAGACTAATTTACATGCATATTTTGTCTTATATGAAAACATTCAATTCGAATTCATGTGCTTTTGTCTTGTTCCATATGAATGTTGTAGACTTGTGATGTCATTGATATGATGTCATCATTAAAAATGATGACATCATGCTTGATCCGAACCGCAACGTATTCGAGACTCGACATAAGACGAAGACGACAGATGAATGCACTAACATCTTTTGTTGATCTAGCTCAATGTCTGATATTTCTGTTGATGTGTTTGGTGATGATGTTTTGTTTAAAACCTTTTTGGCAAGGTCTTGAAACTTTGCTGATCTGTCTTTATCTAAAGCCATTTTCTTGATGGCTTCTTCAAAGTATTCAGCTTCCTTTTCCTTTTCTTCTGCAACAGTCAGTTGTTTCCTCTTTTCTTGGTTTATCACAATGATAGAGGTATCTGCTGATGTGAACAGTGGTTTAGAATCAATGACCTGTTTTGGCTCTTTGTGTTCAGGCTTCTTTGGTGAATTAGGATCTGTCATTTTTCTTCTTTTCAGCCTTTCATAAGCCTTATCTATATACTGTTTTGTCCATTTTCCTATGTCCTTAGCAGTATCCACCTTTTCATCCACCAGCTCCTGCTTCTTTCTTTTGTACTCAGACGTAAGGTCAGCAATGCGCTTTTTGTATTTGCTCCAGTTTGGAGCTGTCCTCTTCTTGCTTGGATCATTTTTTATTCTTTCAATTATGTTTGCCTCATGCTTTAAAGCAACTATTGGCCATTCTTCAAATTGTTTTTCTTCAGCTGGATAGAATTTTTCTATCATGATGTATCAAGATATTCTTTTCTCATTTCTTTTCATAGATCTGCTTTGGGTGGTAACGTTGACATTTCTTTGCTCAGATCTCTTGCATAGTCTTCCATCTGTTTGACTTTAGTGAGCAAGAATTCCATTCTTTCAGAAATGGCTTTGTCACTTTGATTTTCACATTCAAGTTTGGCTCTTATCTTAGCCTGCCTAGCTTTGAGCTTGAGATATTCATCCATATTTTCTGGGACTATGAAGCCTACGAGAGAAGGAAATATTCTTTTTGAAGGATCATCCTCAGTGTAGAATTGTCTCATCTCATTTTTTACAGCTTCCAGTTCCAGTGGATATTTTGCAGCAATAGGATCATATTTGTCCTCATTTGCCTGAGTTGTTTTTCTTTTTCTGGTGTAAGTTTTATTCAGTGAAGGAGTGCTTTTGGGTGATTTGTTGATTGTAGTCAAGATGGCTTGAAGTGAAGTGAGGGTAGTGGTGGATGGTGGCTGACTAACAGAGGTTGAAACAACTGGTGTTTCAACCTCTGTTGTCATTACAACTACTGATGTGTCAGTAGATGTCTTCTGCTTTTGAGCAGGCGTTGAAGGTGGTGAAGTTGTTTTTGGTGGTGGTGATGGAGAATCATCATCAGGAATGAAAACCCTTCTCTTTTTTATTGTAGGAGAAGCTGATGATGTCTTGGGTGGATCAGTGGTGGTGGTTTGAGTGGTGGAAGGTGATAAGGCAGTGGTTGTAATATGTGTTGGAGTGATGGTTTTAACAACTGCTGAAACTACTGATGTACCAACAGTTGTTGAGACAGCAAGAGTTACATCAGCTGTTTGGGTAGAGGTTTGCTCCTTGGAATGTTTGGGAGATGATTTAGAGACCTGTTTTTCTTTTTCTGGTTCAACATGAAGGCCATCCTCTATTCCCTTTTTCTTCCATTTCATAATTCTCTCCCCCTTTTTGGCATTATTTGGGGAAAATTGATCTATAAAGAGAATATTGGAAGGAGCAGCACCAGTGGTATTCAACATCTGGGCTTTTATAGCCTTGATGTCTGCTTGGGTGTTTTTGAACCTTGACTCAACCATATTTTTCAATTCTTGCACATATATTGCATGTTGTTGATCTGCCATCTGTCTTTGTTTTTCGAGCAGGGGTTGAAATAAATTCCATAGCTTATTTGTAGCAGGTGCCGGTTGTGCAGATGCTTGAGCTGGAACGACAGTGGGTTGTGTATTTTGAGCTTTTAACAACTGTTGTACCATACCTTTTATTTTAGCAACAGAAGTTTCAAGGTTTTCGATTATGCCCGTCAATTCCTGATATTTTGAATCATCACCCAAATTAATGTGATCATCTGATTCCCCACCTGGAGTGGTTATATCAATGTGTGATTTAGGAACAGAATTCCAAAAATCATCCATTGATGCCCCTTGTTCTCGGTACTGGGGACTTCTTTCTTCAGCACTTGATAACCCTTTGATTGTACCAGTGGTCAAAACAGCTTCACTAGTGGTTATTAGAGGTGCTATAGAAGAAATTGCCTTCAAGGGAGTCTGATTGATGAAACAACTGTCCAAATGTAGATCTGTTGATCCAACATTTGTAGTTGCTGCTCCACTTGAACTACTGACTGGGGTTACTTGTAACCGCTGTAGTGTAACCTCCTCAAATGTTGCTGGGATAGCAGAGGTATAAGCATCAAACCCAGTCACTTGTGGGAGTGTACTCTTAGTGATAGGTGATAGAGAGGAACTGGTTTGTGTCTGAGCTATATCAACTACATGCAACAAGGGTATTATGGATTGTGGTAGTGTGAGGGGTGAAGAGAAGGGTGTTGAAAGAGACATGTCCTTGGGATCAGGACTGAGGAAGATGGATCCGAGTGGATTCAGAGCTTCATAATGTGGGGTCCCTGTGTTTACAACCTGATCCTTTTGTGAGGATGCAGCAGGAGATTGAGGTAAGGGTGGAGATCTTTCTACCAACTGCTGTGAGGAAGTAGCAGCAGTGGTTTTTGGTGACATTTGTGTTGTCACTGGCAGTTGCTCTGGGATCTCATCTTCCAGAGTTGCCTTTGCTTTGGGTTTGGTGGGTTTTTTGTATGATTTCTTTTTGGTCTTTTTGGTGATGACAGGTGTGGGTTTCACAGCAGTTGTTGTGCTACTATGATCACCTGGAGCAGTGGGCTCAACAGTAGATGCCTGAGGAGCAGTGGTAGCTGCTAAATTCTGCTCAGGCACCTCTGCTTTTGTTTTTGTAGGTGCCATCATTCTAGTGAATGTTTCAGTCGTTAAACCACTTATTTTAAAAGAAGCACCTTGTTTGAGTAAATTTTCATTTTCTTTTCCAAATTTTTCTTTGAAATAGTAGCTTAGAAACCTTGGAAAGAGTAAAAATGATTTGCTATCAACATTCTTTCGCAAATCATTAAAGATCTCCTGGGAATAGTTATAATTTTCATTATGTAAAATGGCATAACCCAGACATTGGATCTTTAATGGTATTTCGTTAAAAGCAGTTGTTTTATTTAAAACACACATCAAAAGAGTGTGAAATAAAAACCTAGCTGCAGAAGGGATGAAACCTTTTTGTAAGGTATCTCTTTTTATTTGTTCTGCATATCCCCTTTCCAGAAAATCAGTTTTCAACTCGTTTTTATGAAAATAAGTTTTACCTTGCTGATCATCGAGTTTAAAGACTTCTGAGATGGATTGTGGAGTAATTTGAATCGCTTTACCCTATATGGAATAGTGGATGGCAATGACGGTCTCTCCTTGGTTTTCAAGGGTAGCATTTTTCCAAAATTAACTCTGGGTTTGTTGATAAATTGGAGCATCTGCTGTTAGCAAAGTTTTATACTTTGATGCAGTCATGATGTCGATGATGGAATCGAAGGTGTGGTTGTTGGTGGGTTTTGTGAGTAGTCCCAAGTAATTGTGAGGGGATTTGTAAGGGATTTCAATGGGTTCAGCGGCCGTTTGAGCGACCTCTTTGGAAGATGATGATGATTTTGACTTTGAATTTGATTTTGATTTGGTCATTTTGATGAAGAAAGACGAAGAATGATTTGAGATGGAAGGTTGGAAACTGCTTTGAGAAGAGAACTTTTTGGAATTCAATTCGACAGTGTAAAACCATGTTTGGAGTTTTGATCAGGGTTTTATTTAGAAAAAAATGAACGCTGATGTGGTAGCAGTTACAAAGATCTGATGGCTAAAAACTGACCACTTGTCAACCGCAGATGAAGGGATGAATTATGGAGGACAGTTGTTTAGGAATCCACTGATGAAGCAAGTATCAGTGGTTGTAACGGTCAAAGTGAAGACAGTGAGTGATTTTTACTATCAGTGGATATCATATCAGTGGTTAAAACACTAATTTTGAACAACAGTGATTACCAAATATAATGAAGAAACAAAGGTTGACTTTCAGCAGTGGACAGTGGTTAGGAAACAGACGTTTGAACAACACAGTGTTTAGGGGTAAGGTAATGGTAAGGATTTGAAAGGTTAGTATCTCAGCAACTTTTAGTGCAACAGCGGATAAGCTTTTGACAAAATTCTTGATCATCTGTTGTTCAGATGAAAGGAATGATTTTGTTTTGTGTAACCACAATATCATGTCCAGTCATTTGAAGATGATTATAAAATATCTGCAAGATTTCTGTCCTTAACAAAATACATTTTAGATGCATATCGTCAAGTTCAATATGTCAGCAGCTTTTATAGGAATTTGCATTCAGGGTTTTGCCACATGTCAATTCAAGTCTTGAAAATTTTATAGATTCCTGACAATGGTTTAGTACCCCAGATGTTGGAAACTTTTTACTATGGCTACTCGTTTTCGTTATAATATTTGAATTAAAACATGAGTACCCAAGTATTTTTAAGATCTGTTTAACAATCAATCTTTAATCAGTGTTCAAGGCAAACCTGAGTAAGACATGACCTTGACATTTGTACCATTTCCTTTTGATCCATTTATAAGGATAATTTCACCAAAAAAAAAATGATGGCTCAACATCCTGACAAGAGTTTGAAACTTTTGCCAATAAAAAACAAGCAAAAGTATAAAATATATCATTCTTAAAAAAATAAAGAATGATATACCTTGTTTATTTGAGAAAACCTTTTTTTTTTTAAATGATTAAAGGTTTTTCTGAAAACAACATCAAAAGGATCTGGTAAATTTCCCAATAAAACAGGCAATCACATCATTCTCAAGTTTTATGAAAAATGGTCAGTGGTTTGAAATACATTGTAATAACCACTGTTTGAGACCTTTTTCTTGTTGATTGATTGACAACAAAAATGAGGACACATGTTCACATGAATTTTTGAAAACCCTGTTATAAACTTTGTTACCATGTGATGATTTTGAAAATTTGTCTAGTCCTCTTGTAAGTTTATTCACTGGAACTACTATTGTTACCTGAACCTTTTCCTGAACCAATGAATGCACACAGTTGCTTAATGACCATTGTTACACCAATTTTTGACTCTTAAGTGTTTTTTATTTATACTCTTTTCTTTTGACTTCAAAAGTTTTGAGATAAACACACTTATGAGGGTTTTTTTTTTTTTTTTTGTGTGATTTTCCTTCTTCCCTTTTTACCCTTCCCATTTATAAGTAATGAAATACTTACTGGGAGGTCTTTATTGAGGGTATACTTAATCCAGAATCATTTTGCAGTAATGTTTGAGAGATCTGGCCACATTTGTACACGTTCCATTATCAAATCTCACATTACATATGATCCGGACTATTTTGACCCATGATTTTCCTAATGTATTTTAACAAGGTTGATTTGGTCCTTTTGAGGATTCTCAACCTGATTTTCAACACATAAGATCTATTGACTAAAGTTTTAATTTCCCTCTTTTTTTTGTTAGCAAAAACACTAATGTTTTATGAACATAGGTTTTTGTTAATCTGAGGTTCATACTTTAGCATCAAACATGATAAAACCATCACAAGTTTCATAACAACAGTTGAAATCAATTTTGAAAAGAAATGATTATACCATAGTTACCAGACATGTTTTCAAATCTGAAAACTAAGGGTGACTTGTGCATGATATCACTTGTTGTGTGAAATTTGTGTATCTTATGACATCTTGGTTGTTTTACAGCGCTTTTGAATAGCAATTTTGAACGTAATTACTCGTTACTCTGGTTTTCAACTGAATACAATCAACCTTAGTATCAATGAATTTTGAATTGAACTGTTATGTCAAGTTGATTGTTAGATCGAATTTGACTGTCCAAGCTCTGATACCAATTGTTAGGATCGGAGGCTCCCATGATTGTGTTTGTTTGTAATAAATGAACAATTAATAAACATGATTCAATTAGATATGCAGCGGAAATGAATACAAACTTTGTAAACACAAAAAAAGAGGAAGATGGTTTTGATAAACACATGCTTTTCATCAAGTCGAAAGATTACAAATCAAAGCAAAAGATTACAATGCAAGCTTACAAGCTCAACTCCCCCTCAGCCTAATACTCCATGGTTGATTGCACACAAGATGAAAGGATTGGACTAGAGGAGAAGAACTCGCTCAGTCAATCAAATGTAACAGTACAGGGTACTGCTCCATTTATAGGCAAACCAAACCACTGAAGCATCTCAGGTGACGTCACCATGAAAGCGGCATCTAACAAACTAACAACCTGTAACCATTGTTCCTATACAAACACTGCTAATCTTAACCACTGACTTTATACAATACAAATGACACACTAAACTACTGCTTTCTCCTTTCATCAGTGCTTTCCTCAAGGTTGATCAGTCCTTGAGTGGGCAGTCCTTTAGCATCAGTAGATTGAACCAGCAGTGTTTACTTCTTAGCAGTCTTCAGGGCTTCATCAGCAGTTTGAAGGATAGCAGCTGTTGTATACGGACAGTGGATTAGAGGACCGTCAGATGTTATAATCACTTTCAAGGGGAAAGTCTAATGTAAGCAGCTGCTTATTACGAATCCACTGTTGCGATCCAGTTTTGGCTCTTATTATATGTTCCTCTGATAGGGTTCAATCCCAACATCCTCCCTTGGTACCTGTTCAAGTGTAAAAACATCGAAATATCCTGCTAATTTTTTAAGAATTTTGAGATACTCGATTAACTTCTCACCTTTAACTGCATAGGATCCATTAAAATGAGTAGTAATTAACAAGGAATCAACAAACACTTACAAACTTTTAATATTCATGCTCTTAGCCAACTCTAATCCTGCAATTAAGGCTTCATATTCTGCTTCATTATTAGTGGTAGGGAATTCACACCTGATAGCCTGGGGTAATATGTCCCCCTGTAGCGATTTTAGTAGTACACCCAATCCTACACTTCTAACATTAGATGCACCATCAGTATATAATGTCCAGGATTCTGAGGTTTCTCCTAGTTGTTGAACTTCTAGGTCTACTTCATTTTGAATATCACTACTGAAATCAGCCACAAAGTCAGCTAGAGCCTGAGACTTTATGGCATTTCTAGGTTCATACATTAGATCATAGGCACTTAATTTTACCGACCACTTAGCCATTCTACCTGACATTTCCGGTTTCCTAAGCACATTTTTAACAGGATAACTAGTTTTAACATGGATCCTATGTGTTTCAAAGTAATGTCTAAGCTTTGTTGAGGCCATGACTAGAGCCAATACTAGTTTTTCTAAATGAGAATATCTAGTTTCAGAATCTAATAAACTTTTACTAACATAATAGACAGGATACTGCTGACCTTCGTGATCCTTTACAAGAACAGCACTTACTGCATTCCCTGATACTACAAGATACAGGGATAATGGTTCACCATCCTCAGGCTTCATCAATAGAGGTGTGGTTGAAAGATACTGCTTCAACTCCTGCAAGGCTGCTTCATGCTTCTCTCCCCATTCAAATTTCTTATTCTTCTTCAGGATATCGTAGAATTCCTTGCATTTTCTGAGGATCTTGAGATAACCGAGTCAGTGACCACTTGGTTTGGTTAGGCTCGCGAGTCGGCGCGAGCTTGATAACCGAAGCTCGGGCTCGGGGTCAACGAGCTCGTTCTTAGGCTCGAGCTCATTTATGCTCTGCTCGTTTTGAGCTTTCTTTCTAGCCGAGCTCTAGTAACTAACAAGTGGCTCACGAATAGCTCGACTTGTTTGCAGTAGGACTTAAAGAACGATCTAAACCTTGGGCTGGATTAGCACTTGGGCTGCTGGACATAGAGGCTTTATTTTTGTGGGGTCTACATATTCGCACACCCAAATGCCTATTCCACACCCTTCAAGATGCCTCATCTAGGTATTGACAGGGCATCTAGGGTTCAAGTCTCTGACCAGTTGGTCAACCTCGTACCACGTCAAATCAATCAACTTATATGCCACGTATTGGTCTAGACGATGGACTTAGATGATAGATGAGGATGCCTCATACAGGCCTAGACGAGGCGTTTTGAGGAATGATTTGACTATGTTGTTGGGCACATGAATAAAGTAATACGCTGGGTATAGAGTTGTACATGGCGTATATATTGTAATTCAAATTGTTGAAATAGGGACATGCAGAGCATTCTTCAACCATCGCTACAATTCTTTGCTTCTTCTTTGCCTTCTATTTGATTTCATTCAAAGGTGCTGAAATATAGCTTTATTAATTCAACACACTATAAATGTCATCATTCTAGGATGGCAACTATTTCTTTGGATCATATTCTAGTGAGTCATGGGTGCTGAACCGGTCCGGTAACAGTTATTAGCTTAAATTACTTGTTATTTTGATTATTTACTGGTTTGGTCAACAATTACCTAAGCAATTTAGTGATCAAATTAGTAGTGAGGTAGTGTGCTAAGAATGTGTAACGAACATATGCTGATTTAGTTGTTTGCAAAAACAATTTTCAGGATATAGCTTAGGATATCGAGCTATATCTATAATCAAACAATGAGCAAAAAGTAAAGGGTGACACGAGATGTACGAGGAAAGCCCTTGACCAATCTAGATCGCCGGCACAAAACCTCGGGAGCTGACAATCGCAGCTGCCTTGTTCTTCTTATTACTTCAAATGTCAGGATACAGTGCAGGATATTGACCAGATCGCTACTAAGTGTTACAATGTTTTTTAGAAACTGAGAGTTGCGAGAGAAAGTACGAGATCTAAAGAGTAGTGAGTGTGATGTCATATTTGATCTGGTTTATACGTCTATTTATAGCTACAAAATGAAAACAAAATCTCCTATAATTGGGGGATGCCAGCGAATATTCCCTAGTTAATGTTAGAGACCAAGTAAAGCGTCCTCAACGTCTTTCTTCGAACAACTTGGACCGAGTCTTCAGGGGAAGAGGTCTTCATGAATGTTGCAAACTTGATCTCGCACTCCTGCACATAATTCCGTTAGTGACCCTCAGGATACCGCATCAAGATGTTACCAATATCCTGAGTCAGCATCCAGAGTATGAATATTTATCATATAATCAAGATATAATTCAAGATACTATTCAGATTATGGGCTCAGAATTTCACCCTTGACAATTGTCCCCAAAAAAGTTACCGTTAAGGATCCTGAGTCCTAACGGTTACATTTTTACGTATTCCAAGGTAATTATGAGATAGGACTTTGATGTGACAACCGGTAACCGTTCAGCCTATATTTACTCATTACTTCCCTATAACTTCTCATCCTTATCTTCATTTAACCTTCATCTGAAAAGTAAAAGGTAAAATCCTCTCTTTCATCTCCATCTTCTTTCCCTCTCTATTCTACATAATATTCCGGCGATCATATGGCGAGGTAAACCAGATCCAGCTTTGGCGACTCTGCCCCGTCGTTTATTCACCAGAATATTCTCCAAGATCCGGAGAAAGAAATATGCTCCTTTGACAATGCTCATTTATCGGCTCTCAAAACCTCTGGCATCTTCCCAAAGGGGACAGTATTCTGACCGTTTGATCGGGAAATCTGATCGGACATGGTTTCCAACGAGTGGTTGTGCTTCAACGCTTTCCCTTTTACCTTAGGGCTACAATTCCCGTTTCCTGACTTTATTACCGAGTTTTTCAACATTACAAAAATCTGTTTCAGTCAAACAATGCCAATGCTTTGGCGAGTTTTGCTTGTTCTTGATCAAATCAAGAACACCCATGTTCCTGATCTTTCTGTTCATGACCTCCCTTTAGCATACCAACTTAGATGCCACGGCTCTTGCCGATTCTTGTTCTACTCACCTCCAGCGATCCACTGATACTCCGTGCCACCAGGAATGAGGAGGAATGGAAATCCGAGTTTTTCTTTGTAAAAAGAGATTCAATCGCTGGTGGAGCGGATTATCCGGTGAAGTGGTTGAGAAAGGGTAGGATTTAGGGTTTTAGGATGATCCTGTCTATATCTTGAACTAATTTCCTTATTTCCTTGTATACAACTGATTTCAGAAAGCTTGCACCTCCTCTAGCCGACTCACAGAAGAGAATCGAGACCATCAGACTTCTTCCAGAAGTTGAAAGAAGTTTCAATCCGTATCCAGCATCTCCAAGCCAACTTTCTAGCTCAAACATGTCAGGTAAGGATCCTGCCCAATATCCTGCATACATGCTTTTATTTGATATGGTTTAAAAAAGGGTTTTAAGGTCACTCCCTGTATGCAGACTCCAGCAAAGTTCCAATCCTCCTGGACCTTGATGAGCTTGACAGCTACCCCACTCCAGTCAACATCAAGAAGGAAACTCCTGCCACCACCAGCTCCAAACCAGTTCCGGTTCCTAAGCCCAACCCAAGAACTCGTGCCTCCACCGCCGAGAAGAGAAAGGGTTCTGAGGTCAGCACTCCAGTCTCCGAAGGGTTCTCTTATGAAAAACTCAGCTTTACTGACTCCTTAGAGCCGATGACATCCTTTCTTAACAAGGTAATATCCTGGTACTATATCCTGATAGAATATCCTGGTTAGCATGTTTCAATTTATACCTGAATTTTGACCTGCAGGGTCTCCAGCATCTGCTCCATCTCTACACCGATGCCTGTAGTACAGCCAAGTTTCAAGAAGCCAGGATCAAGCAGCTTGAGACCACTGTTGCTGATAAGGGCACCATTGCTGAAGCCAAAACCCGGCACTACGAGGATAAGCTGAATAAGGTCACTCAAGACGCCGAAGTAAAGCTGGTAGCTGTTGAAGTTGAACATGAACAAGCCATGATCTCCTTCCGGGTAGGAATCAAAAATTCTGCCGTTGTCTCCCAGCTACAAGCTCGTATCAAGATGGCTTATGAGGCCAAGGAGACAGGTCTTGAGTGTCCATCCTGGCCGGTTGATTCCTTGGTGGCAAAGCTGAAGGAGCTTGGAGGCAATCCTGTGCCTTATCCTGCTAAAGCTGGGGCTGGTGAATCTTCCAAGTCAGCAGAGGCGGCGGACAAGGCTGGAGAAAAGATGGATGCTGGAGAGGATGCTGCTCAGGATGCTGAAGCTGAGAAGACGGAGAAGGCTGGTAAAGATGCCGCTGTGTGAGGGCGTTCACGTGGGCGATGATGGATATTGATGCCTAGGCCGGAGCGCACTTTTTAAATTTGAATGTTGTTCTGTAATCCAAAAAAAATTACTCTTCTTGGATTTTATCTTTCCTGCACTTGAAAAAAAAATGATGGCCAAAGGTGGAGTTATCCTGAGTTTCAGGACGAAGCCCTTGGTCATCAATATTAGTATGCCTTTTGAACAATATAACAGTTGGAGGTGGATGGGTCTCGGTTTGAGATGAAACCTTCAACTGTTAAGTAAATATAATTAGAAACTAATTGTGCTTTTGGTGGATGGATCTCAGTTTGAGATGAAACCAAAAGCACAAACTTTTGCTATGTTAATAATATAACTTTCTTTTGGCCTTATCCATTGTTGTTATATTTTTATTGCATAAGTTTTATTCTGAAAATACTTTTCTTTGAACATCCTTGGAAACATTTTGGGAACATATTCTGAGAGTATCTGAGAGATATCCTGGTCAGGATACTGCTACATAACTTAAAAAACTTAAGTTACTTAGAGGAGATTTCAAAAAATAAAAAAGGAGAGATCATACCAAAGACTCTTAGAAAGTCAATTCCAATCTTCCATCTTATGAATGTCCCCAGTGCACATTTAGAAATATGAACCCATCCTTTGAATTGTATTATGGTGTATGTCCCCTGTGTTCAGCATATTTGAAGACTTAGGGATTCTTAATGTAAACATACCCGTATCTTGTTCAAAACCTGTTCTTAAACTTTAGTTTTTTCTGGAGTTAAATCCTGAATGTCCGGGGGATAAACCCTTAATATACTGGGGATAAACCCTTAATATACTGGGGATAAATCCTGATTTTCATGCGCTACAGGCGGGAGTGTATAAACCCCAAGCCGTAGAAAGGTGAAAACCTTTAAACCTTAGAGAGTATGAAAATACCCTTTCGTGAGAGAGGGTGATCAATCCTCATATACCTTGAGGATCCAGGATATAGCCAATATGTAACACTCTACTTTTAGAAATATAAATTCTTATCGACAAGATAAGACTATTCATTATAAACGTCAAACAAAAACATTTACATAACCTTAGTTTAGCAATTACTAGATTAACTAACATTCAAAACAACATTAGGATACAAAAGTATTTCTTTAATTACATAAGTTTTACTAACAACAAGTTTTAACAAAAGTAGCGGAACGTGATCTTGAATGTGTTCGGTTTGGAAGCTTAAACTTAACCACCATCCACGTACTTGAATTACTTAAGAGCTGAAAATTTAAACAAACATTAGTATTATGGATTCTTAGAAATTGGCATAAACGAAACTACGCTCGAAAACGGATCCGAATAACTAAAATATGCCAAACTTATCAAAAGTGACTGGGCACTACCGTAGCTTACGGTAGCCACCGTAAGCTACGGTAGCCACTGGGCAATATTGGGCTACTGTAAGACAGTAGAGAACCGGCGTAACACTTTTATTCGCTACCGTAAGTTACGGTAGCTACCGTAACTTGCGGTAGCTTTCTCATGCCCCGCATAAGCCCAGGCCGAACTTACGCGGCCCGCCTGAGACTCATCTGCGGCAAATACTTTGCTGTTTTGGCTGTTTTAACCCGTTGTTCCATTTTCCCCAAAACCACACGGACGGGATATTACTTCATAATGAGAAGACCCATTCACGGGTTCCTTATTTTCAACACTCACGCTCCATTTACCGGTTTGCGTGTTTAATAAATCACTACCCGTCACCCGGGCTTAAAGTCTACTCATAAGGTACTCCCGTTACCCGGTTTGTACCTTCTCTTAATGACTCGTTTAATTTGCCCTCATGAAGTTCATCATTTAAGCAAACTAAACCACCAAAAATCTCATGCTCTAATATACCAACTATTAACAATAACAAAAGACTAACTAACCATATTTACGAAGCGTTTAGCCACGTACCTTAAAGCTTTCCCTTCAAACGAGTGTCCGCACCGGCTTGACTTCCCGACGCCTCAACCGTGATGCCTAAAATGCACAAGCCAATTGTCATTAGAACCTTTCGGCTCATATCTAAAGCTTGTTAACTTAGCTAAACACCACAATTTATGTCCGTCAACATCTTTTAGGTGTTTTGTCAAGCACCTTATGTGCATACTTTTTAATTAGCCATTTTTGTTCATTTAAACCTTGGTAAATCCAAGAATTTCATCTTATTCGAACTTAATTACTCATTACCTCCATATTAACATGCTAGTTCAGCAATCCTAGGTTGTTATTCTCATTGTTCCTACAAAAATCTTGGGGCTTTTCATTCTAGATGAAAACCCACTTCAATATATGGCACAAGATAATCCTAACACAAAGTTTATCAATAAATTCACGTGATTTCAGTTAGGGTTTATAATCCTATACTTTCATCACATTTCCTGGAATCATAACATCACCCAATTATTCAAGAATTTCTATTAATCAAATTTCACCCAAGAATCAAACATCACCAAAACTGATATTGTAACTTACCTAGTGTTAGACAAGTGTGAGTGATCTATTTCTTGATTCATGCAGTAATTTCAAGCCCAATACACCCTTCAATTTGATCAATTTGATGAAATAAGGGTTTGGGGTGTTCTTCTCTTTCCTGGTCGCCTCCCACACGCACACACACTGATGTGTGTGTATTTTGTTTTGTTTTATATTTATTAAAATCAAGTTTGGCCATTCTTACATAACCAGCCCCTTTAGTTTATCTTGTTCGACTAATATGCATCAAACTAACACCTTTTTGTTTAAATTTTGGTATATGGTGCTTTTAACTATTAAATTTTTTTAGGGTGTTACAAGTCCACCCTCCTTAAAGAGGGTTTCGTCCCTGAAACCATTCTACGCATAAAATTATAATGCATACACGTACCGAAAAGTGATGGGTAGAGCCATCTCATTTCCTCTTCAGACTCCCAAGTGGTGTCTGATCCTTTCCGGTGTTCCCATTTGACCTTCACTTGGTCAATTTCTTTGTTCCTTAAACCCTTAACTTTACGGTCTAGGATTGCGATAGGCCTCGCTATGTAGTTGAGTTTATTGTCAATCTCAATATCATCGAGGGGAACATAGGCCGTATCATCCGCCAAACACTTCCGCATATGCGAAACATGGAACGTGTTGTGTATCCCACTTAGTTCCTCCGGTAATTCTAGTCGGTAAGCCACCTTACCCACTCGTTCCAAAATTTTAAAAGGGCCTATAAATCGCGGACTCAACTTTCCTCGTTTTCTAAATCGGATAATTCCCTTCCATGGAGACACCTTAAGCATCACCCTATCGCCAATTTGAAATTCGATTGGCCTTCGTCTCTTATCTACATATGATTTTTGCCGATCCTGAGTAGCCTTTAAATGGGCCCGGATCATACCAATTTTCTCGTTCGTAACCCGAAGCACATCTTTATGAGCAAGCTCTCGAGGTCCTACTTCTTCCCAGGATATCGGCGTCCTACATTTTCTACCGTAAAGCATTTCATATGGGGCTCCACCAATACTTGAATGGTAGCTGTTGTTATACGAAAATTCCACTAACGGCAGATACGCATCCCAACTACCGCCGAAATCTATTATACATGCTCGAAGCATATCTTCTAACGTCTGTATTGTTCGCTCACTTTGCCCGTCGGTTTGCAAGTGATATGCGGTACTAATCAACAGCTTGGTACCCATTTGTTCTTGAAATTCGCGCCAGAAATTCAAAGTAAACCAGGTATCACTATCGGACACGATAGTTACCGGCACTCCGTGGCGTGCTATGATCTCATTCACATATACTTCCGACATCTTCTCAGAGGTATAGGTTTCTCGAATAAGGATGAAGTGAGCGATCTTGGTTAATCTATCTACAACTACCCAAATGGCATCAAATTCCCAAGCCGTTCTTGGCAGTTTCATCAACAGGTCCATGGTAACATGTTCCCATTTCCAAACCGGAATATCTAGTGGTTGGAGTTTGCCATAAGGTTTTTGATGCTCCACTTTGACTTGTAAACAAGTCATGCACTTCTCCACGTATTTAACCACATCTCTTTTCATCCCTGGCCACCAGTAGTTTTGTTTCAAATCTCTATACATCTTGGTTGCTTAGGATGGATCGAATAGCGAGACTTGTGAGCCTCGTCAAGTAGAAGATCCTTAACACCACATGTGTTTGGGACCCAAATCCTACCATTCCGGTATTTCATCCCATTACTCCCTTCCAAAAGATCTTTTATAAACCCTTTTATACGTTCTTTCTTCCAATTCTCTTCCCTTACTACTTCGATCTGGGCTTCTCGAATTCGTTCAAGCAAGCCTGAAGTTACTACCAACTACATAGACCGTACTCAAATTGGAGCGTATTCATCTTTTCGGCTAAGGGCATCCGCCACCACATTAGCCTTTCCGGGGTGATAGTGGATTTCACAGTCATAGTCCTTCACTACTTCCAACCAACGCCTCTGCCTCATATTTAACTCCTTCTGATCGAAGAAATACTTTAAACTTTTATGGTCAGTGAAAATAGTACATTTCACGCCATACAAGTAATGTCTCCAGATCTTTAAGGCGAAGACTACGGCTGCCAGCTCGAGATCATGGGTCGGGTATTTTTTTCGTGCAACTTAAATTGTCTTGAGGCATACGTAATCACCCTTCCCCCTTGCATTAGCACGCACCCAAGGCCTAGGTGTGATGCATCTGAATATACTACCATATCATCCGTTCCATCTGGTAAAGTCAATACCGGTGCACAGGTTAAATTTTCCTTTAATATCCAAAACGCCTTTTCCTGCTCGTCTTCCCAGACGAACTTCTCGCTCTTACGGGTTAACTTGGTCAACGGCAATGCAATCTTGGAGAAATCCTGAATGAATCTCCGATAGTAGCCTGCTAACCCCAAGAAACTTCTAATTTCGGATGGATTACTTGGAGGGTTCCATTTTGATACTGCTTCCACCTTCGATGGATCCACCAATATTCCTTCGGCACTTATGACGTGCCCTAAGAATTGCACCTCTCGTAACCAGAAGGCGCATTTCGAGAATTTCGCGTATAATTTTTCCCGCCTTAGTATCTTTAACACTTCTCGTAAATGGTTAGCATGATCCGCCTCGTTCCTTGAATAAACAAGGATGTCGTCGATAAAAACAATCACCAACCTATCGAGCAACGGCTTGCATACCCGGTTCATGAGGTCCATGAAAGCCGCGGGTACATTCATTAACCCGAAGGACATCACGAGGAATTCGTAATGTCCGTATCGCGTACAGAACGCCGTCTTTGGTACATCGTCCTCATTTACCCTCAACTGATGGTAACCCGATCTCAAATCGATTTTTGAAAACCAGCTAGCGCCTTGTAATTGATCGAACACGTCGTCGATCCTCGGGAGCGGGTATCGATTCTTTACCGTGAGTTTATTTAACTCCCGATAGTCAATACATATCCTCATACTCCCGTCTTTCTTCTTTACAAATAGTACCGGCGCTTCCCGAGGAGACACACTAGGCCAGATGAATCCCTTATCGAGTAAATCCTGTAACTGGGACATTAATTCTTGCAATTCCGACGGTGCCAGTCTATATGGTGCTTTAGCAACTGGTTTAGCACCCGGAATCAGTTCAATCCCGAACTCTATTTCATGCTCTGGCGGCATTCGCGGTAGATCCTCGGGAAAAACATCTTCAAATTCACGCACCACTGGTACGTCTTCAATTCTTGGCATTTCCTTCTCCACATCACGTACGTAAGTCAAATACGCCTTACATCCATGTAGTATAAATTTACGGGCTTCTATCATTGAGCACACCATGGGATTACAAGACTTTTCCCCATAGATGATGACACGCTTTCCGCTCGAAGACGTTAAGTGTATCTCCTTACGTAAGCATATCACCTTGGAGTGGTAGCGAGACAACCAGTCCATTCCAACTACCACTTGAAATTCACCCATAGACATGAGTATCAGATCAATGGAGTATTCCTCGCCATCGATATTCAGTTTGCATTCCCGACATACATCACAAACAATGAAACTTTTGTTATTACCTACTTCTACTTCCATCGGCATAGGTAATTTGGTTAATGTAAACAAAGGGTTTTGAATGAGTCTATGTGAAACAAAAGACTTATTCGAACCCGTATCAAATAAAACACGTGCAAGGACAGAATTCACAGTAAATATACCTGTAACCATGTCAGGTTCCATTTTTGCTTCAGCAGCAGTGATTTGGAATGACCTTGCTTTTGACTTCGGGGTTTCATTCTTGGAGTCAACACTCTCTTTCTTTCCCATTAGTTCCGAGCATTCTGACTTTTTATGACCCGGCTGATAACACTTATAACACACCGTCACTTTGTCTGGGTAATTTGAAACCCCATGCCCTATTTTGCCACATGCAACACAAGGTTTGTTCTTAAAATAACATTCGCCTTTATGAGCACGTCCACATATTTTGCAACTCGGAGAACCTCCTTTCGCATTTCCTTTCTTCAAAGATTCAGCTACTATTGACTTCTTTGTGGGACTCGGATTTTCATCCAGGGCCCTTCTCTCACTTCTTTCAACTTGCCTTTTCTATTCAATCTCGCGTTCCCGCGCCGTATTGATTATGTCGGTGAGGCTTTCATAAAGGGAGGGAGTCATAAACTCCCAATATTCGGCCCTAAGCATATTGTGATAGTAGTAAATTTTCTGTTCTTTGGTTTTGACCAACTCATCACAAAACTTGAGTCTATCCATAAACGTCCCCGTGATTTTATCAACGGTTTCACCTTTTTGCCTCAATTGCATAAATTCTTCTTTTGTCTTATTGATTACCGCCTTGGGGCTATGATGTTTGAGAAATGGTGTTTTAAAATCCTCCCAAGTCATCGCCCTCGTTGCTTCGACACCTCTTTCGTTTCTGAGGTTGTCCCACCAATCCTTGGCTTGGCCCCTAAGTTGGCCAGTTCCATAAGCCACGAAGTCGCTTGCATCACAATGTGTTCGTTCAAAAACACCTTGAATATCGCTTATCCACCTTTGACAAGCAATTGGATCCACCTCTCCGTTGAAGATCCGAGGTTTACACACCATAAATTTGTTATAAGAGCAACCTTTCTTTTCTTTGGCCTTACCTCTATCATTGGTAAGATCTTCTCTTTATTCGCCCATCTTTTCCTCCATGGTTGAAAGTAATGTATTTTGTAGCCTTTCTATGAATCTTGGTAGGCTAACTTCAATAGCCCTTCCGACTTCCTCGGAGATCTTTTCTTTCAACTCGTCGGTAGTGAGGGATAGGATATTGTTACTAGCACCTCCCGACATCTTCTTACTGAAATGTTAAAATAATTCGATAAATAATTAGTTCAATCATTCTCCTACTTTTTCATGAGAATTCATACTCACAATTTGGCCAAGTATACAACTTGCCTTAACCGTTTATGCTAAGTGTACTTCCCGGGTTCGAGTATATTATTATACTCCTCCCATACACATTAAATGACTATTCTATCTAATCTTTTAATTTATAATTTACTTCAAATAAATTCTTACCGGATGTTGATCAAGCCTTGAACCGAACACATTTATCTTTAACCTTAGCTCTGATTACCAACTTGTAACACTCTACTTTTAGAAATATAAATTCTTATCGACAAAATAAGACTATTCATTATAAACGTCAAACCAAAACTTACATAACCTTAGTTTAGCAATTACTAGATTAACTAACATTCAAACCAACATTAGGATACATAAGTATTCCTTTAATTACATAGGTTTTACTAACAACAAGTGTTAACAAAAGTAGCGGAACATGATCTTGAATATGTTCGGTTCGAAAGCTTGAACTTGACCATCATACACGTACTTGAATTACCTAAGAGCTGAAAATTTTAACAAACATTAGTATTATGGATTCTTAGAAATTGGCATAAACGAAACTACGCTCGAAAACGGATCCGAATAACTAAAATATGCCAAACTTATCAAAAGTGACTGGGCACTACGGTAGCTTACGGTAGCCATCGTAAGCTACGGTAGCCACGGGGCAATATTGGGCTACCGTAAGACAACAGAGAACCAACGTAACACTTTTATTCGCTAATGTAAGTTATGGTAGCTACCGTAACTTACGGTAGCTTTCTCGCGCCCCGCATAAGCCCAGGCCGAGCATACGCTGCCCGCCTGAGACTCATCTGCAACAAATACTTTGTTGTTTTGGCTGTTTTGACCCGTTGTTCCATTTTACCCAAAACCACACGGACGGGATATAACTTCATAATGAGAAGACCCATTCACGGGGTCCTTATTTTCAACACTCACGCTCCAATTACCGGTTTGCGTGTTTAATAAATCATTACCCATCATTCGGGCTTAAAGTCTACTCATAAGGTACTCATGTTACCCGGTTTGTACCTTCTCTTAATGACTCGTTTAATTTTCCCTCATGAAGTTCATCATTTAAGCAAACTAAACCACAAAAAATCTCATGTTCTAATATACCAACTATTAACAATAACAAAAGACTAACTAACCATATTAACAAAGCGTTTAGCCACGTACCTTAAAGCTTTCCCTTCAAACGAGTCTCCGCACCGGCTTGACTTCCCGATGCCTCAACCGTGTTGCCTAAAATGCACAAGCCAATTGTCATTAGAACCTTTCGGCTCATATCTAAAGCTTGTTAATTTAGCCAAACACCACAATTTATGTCCATCAACATCTTTTAGGCGTTTTGTCAAGCACCTTATGTGCATACTTTTTCATTAGCCATTTTTGTTCATTTAAACCTTGCTAAATCCAAGAACTTCATCTTATTCAAACTTAATTACTCATTACCTCCATATTAACATGCTAGTTCAACAATCCTAGGTTGTTATTCTCATAGTTCCTACAAAAATCTTGGGGCTTTTCATTCTAGATGAAAACCCACTTCAATATATGGCACAAGATAATCCTAACACAAAATTTATCAATAAATTCACGTGATTTCAGTTAGGGTTTATAATCCTATACATTCATCACACTTCCTGGAATCATAACATCACCTAATTATTCAAGAATTTCTATTAATCAAATTTCACCCAAGAATCAAACATCACCAAAACTGAAATTGTAACTTACCTAGTGTTAGACAAGTGTGAGTGAGCAAGATTCTTGATTCATGCAGTAATTTCATGCCCAATACACCCTTCAATTTGATCAATTTGATGAAATAAGGGTTTGGGGTGTTCTTCCCTTTCCTGGTCGCCTCCCACACGCACACACACTGATGTGTGTTTATTTTATTTTGTTTTATTTTATTTTTATTAAAATCAAGTTTGGCCATTCTTGCATAACCAGCACCTTTAGTTTATCTTGTTACACTAATATGCATCAAACTAACACCTTTTTATTTAAATTTTGGGATATGGTGTTATTAACTGTTAAATATTTTTAGGGCGTTACATAATAATAACGAAATTGTCAGCCACTTTTACATGAACTAGTCCCGCTATCTTGAACTATTCCTGGATAACTTGCGCTCCAAGCGTGGTGTTTAAACCCAATCCGAGATAAAGGTGAATACCTTTAAACCTTTGAAGGGATAAGAATCCCTTAAACATGAGAGAGGGGGCCAATCCTCTAATCTTTCGGTTTATCTTGAGCATATATCCTGTAGTGATATCCTGAGGCATATCCGGCAAAATAACCTTAAACTAAGGTGGGTGTTCGCTTGGCTAACACCCCTCCGATGCTTAAGTTAGTATTGGGTCCAATAGAATAAATAAATTCAAACATATTTTAAAGAGATAGAATTCATACCATCCTGAGTTAGAAATTAAATTCTAATCTAACTTGAAATAGACCTTTAAGTGTATAGCATTCTAGGATCTTGGTAGCATATCCCCTTCCATATTCATGAGTCGGTATGCCCCTTTCCCAGATTCTGATTCAACCTCATATGGTCCTTCCCACTTTGGAGCTAACTTTCCATCGGCAGGATTAGTAGTATTCTGAAAAGCCTTTCTTAACACCCAATCTCCAATTTGAAACCTTCTAGTCCTTATATTCTTGTTATATGATCTGGATATCCTCTGTTGATATGCAGCCATCCTTAGCTTTGTCGCATCTCTTGTCTCATCCACAATGTCCAATTCTTGGCACAAAGCTTCAGGATTCTTCTCAGGATCCTGGAGATTTGATCTCGCTGTAGGTATCACCATTTCTGTCGGGATCACCGCTTTTGCTCCAAATACTAAGGAAAATGGAGTTTGGCCAGTTGCACTCTTTACTGTCGTTCTATCAGCCCATAAAACAAAGGGTAACTCTTCTGCCCATCTTCCTTTCTTAGCTCCAAGTCTTTTCTTCAAATTGTTGACAATTATCTTGTTCGAGGATTCTGCCTGTCCATTTGCTTAAGGATGTACTGGTGTGGATGTGATCATTTTAATTCCCCAACTCTTGCAAAAGTCAGTAGTCCTCTTACTTATAAACTGAGAGCCATTGTCACAAATTATCTCGGCTGGTACCCCAAACCTGGTCAGGATATTCCTTTTTATGAAGGACACTATTCTTGGTCTCTAACTTGAACAAATGCTTCAGCTTCAACCCATTTATAGAAATAATCAGTCATTGCCAGCATAAATACTTTTCCTCCTGGAGCTTTTGGCAATTTCCCTACTATGTCCATCCCCCACTTCATGAATGGCCAAGGGGAAGCTATAGGGTATAGTGGTTCAGCTGGTTGATGTAATATATTACTGTGCCTTTGACATGCATCTCATCTTTGAGCATATTCTGCAGCATCTTTCCTCATCGTCGGCCAATATTATCATGTTCTTAACAGCTTCGAGAATAATGATTTGCCCCAAGTGTGGTTACAACAATCGCCTTCGTGTATATCCTGAAGCACTTCTTTAGTTTCGGGATCCTCCAAGCACCTCAGGTATGGTCCTGCAAGAGATTTCTTGTACAAAACATCATTTATAATAGTGAATCGTGATACCTTCATTCTGAAGGCCTTAGGATTCTCATCCTTTGGGATATGTCCTTCCTTGAGATATCTTATGAATGGAGCCGTCCAGGACTGAGGATCCTCATCATGATCATGACCAGGATCTTGAATACTTACTACCTCCTTATCCAGAGATTTGAAAAGATCTACTATAGGATATAGGATATGTAGTATTGGTATTTGGGTTCCTTCCGGTATCCTGACTGATGATCCTAAATTTGCCAAGGCACCTGCTTCAGCATTATCCTCCCTTGGTACCTGTTCAAGTGTAAAAACATCGAAATATCCTTCTAATTTTTTAAGAATTTCGAGATACTCGATTAACTTCTCACCTTTAACACATAGGATCCATTAAAATGATTAGTAATTAACAAGGAATCAACAAACACTTGCAAACTTTTAATATTCATGCTCTTAGCCAACTCTAATCCTGCAATTAAGGCTTCATATTCTGCTTCATTATTAGTGGCAGGGAATTCACACCTGATAGCCTGGGGTAATATGTCCCCATGTGGCGATTTTAGTAGTATACCAAATCCTACACCTCTAACATTAGATGCACCATCAATATATTAGTGACTTGAGAATGCCAAAACCTTAGCTAACGTGAAAACGTTAGAAACCTTAGGAACGGATGTATGGTACGTCTACCATTATACGTAGGATCCTGAATATAGCCAGTACAATGAAATTGTCAGCCCCTAAAGCGAGTACTGGCCCCATTGCCATGAACTATATCAGGATCATCATGCGCTACTGGCGAAACTGGGGACAGGCCCAAACTGGGGACAAGCCCAAATAACTGGGGTCAAGCCCAAATAACTGGGGTCAAGCCCAAATAACTGGATACTTATGTGGATACTCAATCCTTAGTTAAGGATACCTGAACCTTCAAAACTCAGAATCAAGTGAAAGGAGGATAAAGGACGCAGGATCCTTATCCTTATATAAGAGAATAAAAGAATGAAGTAGTTTGAGATTAGAATGTTACAAAGATGAGGATCATCTATTCTGTAAGGATCCTTCAAGGATACTTGTCAGGTGAGGATCATGGATCCTTGTCACATGAAATATTTCTTCAGATGGATAGCATTCCAAGCTCTTGGTAGCAGATCACCTTCCATTGTTAGCAATCTCTATGCCCCCTTTCCTGCTTCAGCTTCAATCAAATAAGGGCCTTCCCATTTTGGTGCCAACTTTCCATCAGCAGGATTGGTGGTATTCTGAAATGCTTTCCTTAATACCATATCACCAACTTGGAATTTCCTAATCCTGACATTTTTGTTGTAGGCTCCAGCCATCCTTTATTGATAACTAGCTATCCTTATCCTTGCCAAATCCCTGATTTCTTCTATAGTATCCAAGTCTTGAACCAAGTTTTCAGCATTTTCTTCAGGATCACGAATGCTTGTTCTTGCAGTAGGAACCACCATCTCTGTAGGGATCACTGATTCTGCCCCAAATACCAAAGAAAATGGAGTTTGGCCTGTGGCATTCTTGGGAGTTGTCCTATCAGCCCAAAGCACATAAGGTAGTTCTTCTGCCCATTTTCCTTTCTTGTATCCAAGCTTCTTCTTCAAATTGTTGATGATGATCTTGTTGGATGATTCTGCCTGACCATTAGCTTGTGGGTGGACTGGTGTTGATGTTATCATCTTAATCCCCCAGCTGTCACAAAAGTTAGTAGTTCTATTCCCAATAAATTGGGATCCATTATCACAAATAATTTCAGAAGGGATACCAAATCTAGTAATAATGTTTCTTTTAATAAAGGATATAACTTCCTTTTCTCTGACTTGAGCAAAGGCTAAGCCTCTATCCACTTGGAGAAGTAATCAGTCATAGCAAGCATGAATACTTTTCCACCAGGTGCCTTAGGAAGCTTTCCAACTATATCCATTCCCTATCTCATGAATGGCCAAGAAGAGGATATAGGATGCAAAAGTTCTGCTGGCTGGTGAAGGATATTACTGTGTCTCTGACAAGGATCACACTTCTTGGCATACTCTACAGCATCCTTCTTCATAGTGGGCCAATAGTATCCTGTTCTCAGGATCCTTGAGAATAATGCCCTGCCCCCAGTGTGGTTTCCACAATCTCCTCCTTTAGGACTTCTTGGATTTCAGGATCCTCAATGCATCTTAGATATGGTCCTGCAAGAGATCGTTTATACAACATATTATTCAATATTGTAAATTGAGATACCTTAGTTTTGAAAGCCCTTGGGTTTTCTCCTGTAGGAATTTCTCCATGTTGTATGTATCTCATGATTGGGAGGATCCATGATCCTGAATGAGATTGAGTATCATCACTACGGATGACTGCAGAATCTTCTCCTATCTCCATAGCTACATGATCCTCGATAGCAGGGGTCAGGATATGGATAATAGGGATCTTGATATCCTCAGGGATCTTCAAAGATGATCCTAGATTAGCTAATGCATCCGCCTCTGCATTTTCTTCCCTTGGTACCTGTGTCAAACTAAAGGAAACAAAAAAGAGTGTCAATTCTTTGACTATCTCTAAATATTTGATTAGCTTTTTACCTTTAACAGCATAGGATCCATTAAAGTGATTAGTGATTAATAATGAATCTACATGTACCTCAAGATACCTGATCCTCATATGCTTAGCAATTTGCAAACCAGCTATCAAGGCTTCATACTCGGCCTCATTGTTGGTAGTTTGAAATTCACAGGCTATGGAGTGGGGTATTATGTCCCCTTGTGGCGATTTTAGTAGTATTCCAAGTCCTGTTCCTTTTACATTGGAGGCTCCATCAGTGAAGGGAATCCAAGGATCCTTAGTCTCTTCAAGTTGTTGGACTTCTAACTCAGCTTCCTTTTGCAAATCACTACTAAAATCTGCCACAAAGTCAGCTAAGGCTTGGGATTTGATGGCAGTCCTTGGTTCATAGCTTATATCATATGCACTCAGCTTCACTGCCCACTTAGCCATCCTTCCTGACATTTCAGGTTTCCTGAGAACATTCTTAATTGGAAAATTAGTCTTAACAATAATGGCATGAGTCTCAAAATAATGTCTTAATTTAGTAGATGCCATTATTAATGCAAGGATAAGTTTCTCTAAGTGTGAATACCTGGATTCAGCATCAAGTAAACTCTTACTTACATAATAAACAGGATGTTGTGTACCTTGGTGATCCTTAACAAGGACCACACTTACTGCTTTTGAGGATACTGCTAGGCACAAGGATAATACATCCCCTTTTTCTGGTTTCATCAAGGCCGGGGCTGAGGATAGGTAATCCTTAAGAGCTTTGAGGGCACTTTCATGCTTCTCAGTCCATTCAAATTTCTTGTTCTTCCTCAAGATGTCATAGAATTCCTTACACTTTTCTGAGGATTTGGATATGAATCTGTTCAAGGCTGCGATCCTGCCTGTCAATCTTTGCACATCCTTAGCATTAGCAGGAGATTTGATATTCACAATAGCCTTCATTTGCTCTGGACTTGCTTCAATACCCCTCTTTGTCACCATATAGCCTAAGAATTTACCTGCCTTAACACCAAAATGACACTTGGAAGGATTAAGTTTCATATTGAATTTATCAAGGATATTGAATGCTTCCTCCAAGTCTTTAAGGTGATCCTCAGCTTTCTTGGACTTAACCACCATGTCATCTATATAGACTTCCAAAGTGTGTCCAATTTGTTCCTTAAACATCATATTGACTAGCCTTTGATAAGTAGCACCTGCATTCCTTAGTCCAAACGGCATAGCAATATAACAGTATATACCAGTTGGGGTCATAAAGGATGTATCCTCTTGATCAGATGGTTCCATCTGAATTTGTTGAAATCCAGATGAAGCATCCATAAAAGTCAACAACTCATGACCCGCGGTAGCATCCACCATGGAGTCAATGTGGGGTAATGGGAAAGGATCCTTGGGACATGCCTTGTTTAAATCAGTAAAATCGACACATACCCTCCACTTTCCATTTTTCATTTGAACAACAACCACATTGGCTAACCATCTCAGATACTTAACCTCTCTTATCATACCTGCCCGAAGTAGTTTATATACCTCTTCCTGGATAATAGCATTCCTTTCAGGTGCAAACTTCCTCCTCTTTTGATGAATTGGCTTGAATGGCCTGTCAATGCCAAGTTTATGAGTATTTATATCTTTAGATATACCTGTCATATCCTCATGTTTCCAGACAAAGGTAGTTTTCCTTCTTTTAAGGAAGGATATTAGCTCCTGTTCAATGTCGCTAAGGATCCCTGATCCTATGAAGATCTTGGATTCAGGATCATCAGGATCCATGAGGATTTCTTTAAAATCCTGTTCTCTCGCCTCCAAGATATCTCTTGAAGGATACTTTAATTGCTATTGCTCCCTTGGTCTTGAGGCTGGCTTCATTGATGAGGTATAGCAATTCTTAGCTTCTTGTTGATCACTCTCAATTTTCACCACTCCCCAAGGACTTGGTAGCTTTACACATTGATGATAGGTGGATGGAACTGCCTTCATATCATGTATCCATGGCCTGCCAAGGATAACATTGCAACAAGATAAGAAATCTATAACACAAAATTTTTTATAAGAATGCAATCCTTCAATATAGATTGGGAGTTTGATGTCCCCCAATGTATTCTTAGTTTCTCCACTGAATCCCACAAGTACTGAGGATATTGGGATAATGTCAGACTCCGGGATATTCATCTTCTTGAGGACATCAAGCTGAATGATGTTCACAGAGCTTCCTCCATCTACAAGGATCCTGCGAACAAAGTTGTTAGAAATAAATAATGTAATTACAAGACCATCATGATGAGGATCCTGGACATCAACACGATCATCCTCATCAAAAGTTATGACTTTATCTTGGGTGACAACGGAGGTCCGGACGGGTCTGTCTCCATTATCCATGTTGGTTTCCTTAGCATGTCTTTTTGCTGCTGAAAAGGAAGTACCACAAATGTCTGATCCACCGGATATAAAGTTTATGACTTGTGCATCTGCTGGAGGAGCAGGAGCCTTTTCCGGGATCCTTTCAGGATCCTGGATCCTTGACTTCTTCCGTCCCAAGAGTTCCTTCAAATGCCCCTTGCTCAACAAGTAACCAATTTCCTTTCTCAGTGCAATACACTCTTCAGTGAGATGCCCAAAATCCTCATGATATGCACACCACTTGGACTTATCCTTTGTAGCAGCTGGTTTATCACTTTTCCTTGGCCACCTAGCTTTCTCACCTAGATTCTGCATTGCAAGGATTAGTTCATTGTTATCAACAGAAAAACAATATTCAGAAATAGGAGGATAATCCTCATCATCCTCTTCTTGTTCCACTGAATGCACGTTCTGGTTGTCAAACTTATTGTAGAACTTGGATTTGTTGTTCCTGAAGTAGGATCCTTGTTTCTCCTGTTTTGACAATCCTGTCAATCAATCCTGGATCCTTTTGTCATCCTCTAAGCGGATGAACCTAAGGGCCCTGGTTCTTACTTCATCAAGGTTCCTGCAAGGTGTCATAACAAGATCATCATAGAATAGTGAATCCCTAAGCAATCCCATTTTAAAGGCTTCAACAGCCGTAGCAATATCCAAGTTAGGAATATCTAAGGATTCTTTACTAAACTTAGTGATATAATCTCTAAGTGATTCACTTTGACCTTGTGTTACCCTATATAAATCACTAGTTAATCGTTCAAACTTTCTACTACAAGAGAATTGACTATTAAACAAATTAACTAGATTAGCAAATGAAGTAATAGAGTAAGGGGGAAGACTTAGCAGCCATTTAAGAGCAGATCCTGTAAGTGTGGATCCAAATCCCTTGCATAGACACGCTTCTTTTAACCTTTCAGGAATTGGATTGATCGCCATCCTCTCCCTGTATTGAGCTACATGCTCCTCTGGATCCGTTGAACCATCATATAGTTTCATGGATGGTATCTGGAATCTTTTGGGTATCTCAGCATCACATAAGGGTGGTGTAAAACGAGATATCCTATGACTACCGTCTTCAATTTCAGGAATGGATTTAACCACTCCTGGGACACTGGATATCATATCCTTGAGCTTCTGTAACTCCCTAGCTATAGCCTGATTAATACTTGTATCCTGCATTAAGCCATGGTTAGTGTTATACGAATTATTAAAAGTGTTACATCCCACAGGATTCGTGTTTGGAATTGCGGATGTGAATCCATATTGACGAGACTCTGGCATGATTGAAGGACCAGACGGAGCAATGGTATGCATTGGTATGAAGTCTCCTTGATGAACGTCCGAGCTATGAGGCTGCATACTTCTCAAGAATCCTTGATCCTGAAGGATGTTGGATCCTTGAAGTTGAGATGATCCTTGAACCTGAAAGGATCCTGGGACAAGGGAGGATCCTTGGACCAGGAAGGATCCTTGGACCTGGGAGGATCCTTGGACCTGGGAGGATCCTTGGACCTGGGAGGATCCTTGAACTGCATGCATTCCCAAATATCCTCCTGACGTGAAGTATCCCTGATGCTGAGAAGAGGATCCTGATGGTTGAGAAGAGGATCCTTGAGGCTGGAAGTGAGAGCCAAATGCCTGACTCATAGTTGCTGTTCCATAACGCCTTCCTGGTAATTCACCCAAGTATTGCACGTCCGGAACTGCTAAGTGTTGGGAAGTTATGACTGGAGTGTCGAAGTTCAGCGACCTTGGCATCAGAGGGGAGTGATCCTCCACTGATTTTTTCTGTTTCTTGATCTCATCGATCTCCTGGAGGATCCTTTCGTTGGTTTTGTTCTGCTCTTGTGCATGATTTCTCATCTGCAAAATCAGAGCATAAAGATCATTAGTAGTAGGATTAGTTGAAACAGAAGAAGTTGGTGGTTTTGTGAAAATGGGGGTTTGTTTCTTCGCAGCATTCTCAGCATTCTTCTGGGACCCAGAAGGTGGTGGAGGCAAAGGAGGAACGCCTTGTGAAGAACTGAATGACGACATTAAGTTTGAAGTGTTTTTCACTAAGGAAGCCATCTTCCTGGTTGTTATGAACCGAAATGATCACGAAAATACGAATCTTCTTAGGAATGAAGCACCAATTGCCCCACGGTGGGCGCCAAACTGTTTTGGTCAAAAATCAAGCAATGATATTGCAACCAAACTTTCTGTTGTGAGGTATGATGCTTGAATCAATGAACAACACTAAGGATCACTCTAGAATGTAATGAACAAGTGACACAAAGATTTATACGAGAAAAAGCCCTTGATCAATGAATGATCTCCGGCATAAAAAACCTCGGGTGATGGAAACTACCGATCACCAACTCAAATTAAACAAGAAATGTATTACAACTTCGGATGATAGCGAGCTAATTACAAGGATCACTATAGTGTAACGTGTAAAAGGTGTATGAAAAGTGTATGAAATGGCTAAACAAATTGCCGAGAGCTGGTGAGAGCAGTTGTTAGTGTGTGTGTAGCCAAAAATAGCCAAGTGTTTTCTATTTAGCTCGCTACCCCTTTTAAAAATGGAAAAAATCTATACTAACTAACATTCCGCAACTCATGCAAGTCCCCCACGAACTCCATAACGTCCACTTCAGGTAAGCACGTGCGGAATAAGTCATGGAATATGCCCCAGGAATATCGCCAAGACTAAGTCCAAGCTCGTACTCCTACAAAACAACATTATATTCAAAGTAGACAATCGTTAGTATAAGGATCCTTAAGATGATCCATGATCCTGATCCTGCAATACTACTGAGGATCACCAATTCTAACAGAAGTGAGGATCACTAAACCCAACAGTAATTGAGGATCACTGATCATTTGGAAATCCTCCCCTAACAATAAGTATCCAAGATGGTTAGCCAATGTGGTTGTTGTTCAAAATAAAAATGAAAAGTGGAGGGTATGTGTCGATTTTACTGATTTAAACAAGGCGTGTCCCAAGGATCCTTTCCCATTACCCCACATTGACTCCATGGTGGATGCTACCGTGGGTCATGAGTTGTTGACTTTTATGGATGCTTCATCTGGATTTCAACAAATTCAGATGGAACCATCTGACCAAGAGGATACAGCCTTTATGACCCCAACTGGTATCTATTGTTATATTGCTATGCCATTTGGACTAAGGAATGCAGGTGCTACTTATCAAAGGCTAGTCAATATGATGTTTAAGGAACAAATAAGACACACTATGGAAGTCTATATAGATGACATGGTGGTTAAGTCCAAGAGAGCTGAAGATCACCTTAGAGACCTGGAGGAAGCATTTGATATCCTTGACAAATTCAATATTAATTTGAATCCTTCAAAGTGTCACTTTGGTGTTAAAGCAGGCAAGTTCCTAGGCTACATGGTAACAAAAAGAGGCATAGAAGCAAGTCCAGAGCAAATCAAGGCAATTGTAAATATCAAATCTCCTGCCAATGCTAAGGATGTGCAAAGATTGAAAGGGAGGATCGCAGCCTTGAACAGGTTCATATCAAAGTCATCAGAAAAATGCAATAAATTCTATGACATTTTGAGAAAGAACAAGAAATTTGAGTGGACTAAAAAGCATGAGAATGCTCTCAAAGCCCTTAAGGATTACCTATCCTCAGCTCCTGCCTTGATGAAACCAGAAAAAAGGGGATATATTATCCTTATATCTAGCGGTATCCTCCAAAGCAGTAAGTGCAGTCCTTGTCAAGGATCACGAAGGTACACAACATCCTGTTTATTATGTAAGTAAGAGTTTGCTTGATACTGAATCCAGGTATTCACACTTAGAAAAACTTATACTTGCTTTGATTATGGCATCCACTAAACTAAGACATTATTTTGAAACTCATGCCATTGTTGTTAAGACTAATTTCCCAATTAAGAATGTTCTTAGGAAACCTGAAATGTCAGGAATGATGGCCAAATGGGCAATGAAGCTTAGTGCTTATGATATGAGATATGAACCAAGAACTGCCATTAAATCCCAAGCCTTAGCTGACTTTGTGGCAGATTTTAGCAGTGACTTACAAAGAGAAGCTGAGTTAGAAGTTCAGCAGCTTGAAGAGACTAAGGATCCTTGGATACTCTTCATTGATGGAGCCTCTAATGTCAGAGGAACAGGACTTGGAATACTACTAAAATCACCACAGGGGGGCATAATACCCCACTCAATAGCTTGTGAGTTTTAAACTACTAATAAAGGCTGAATATGAGGCCTTGATAGCTGGTTTGCAAATTTCCAAGCATATGAGGATCAGGTATCTTGAGGTACATGTAGATTCATTGCTAATTACTAATCACTTGAATGGATCTTATGCTGTTAAAGGTTAACGACCAATCAAATACCTAGAGATAGTCAAGGAATTGGCACTCTCTTTTGTTTCCTTTAGTTTATCACAGGTACCTAGGGAAGAAAATGCAGAAGCTGATGCATTAGCCAATCTTGGATCATCATTGAAGATCCTAGAGGATATCAAAATTCCTATCATACATATTTTGGCTCCTGCTATTGAGGATCATATAGCTATGGAAATAGAAGAGGATTCTGCAGTCGTTCCCTGTGATAATGCACAATCTCATTCAGGATCATGGATCCTTCCAATTATGAGATATTGTTGGGATTGATCCCTACCAAAGGAACAGATAATTAAAGCCAAAACTGGATCAGAGCAGTGGAACCTGAATAAGCAGATGTTACATACAAGTCTCTCCCCTTGAAAGTGATTTCAACATCTGCTGACCTCCTATCTACTGATCGTGCAAACTGCTGACCCACAACTGCTGCTCAAGTAAAGACCTGATGATAGAACTAAAGCTCTGCTGTTCAATCTACTGCCTTGGTTCAAGCACTGCTGATCCGGACAAGTACTGCTGGGTTCACAGCAGTGGAGGGATGCAGCAGTTGTTTATTCTGTCTTTATGTAATGTAATGTAATAAGCAGTAATTAGTATAGCAGTGTTTGTATAGATCAGGGGTTAGAGTTTGTTAGGAGGTTAGATGTCACTTTCATGGTGACGTCAGCTTAGATGCTCAGTGGCTTGCTAGTGCCTATAAATAGAACAGTGCTCTGTACTGTTCTATTAGCTCTTTGCAATAATCGTCTTCTCTGCACGAACAAACACTGAGCTCTGGCTGAGGGGGAGTTTGTATTCAATCATTGCAATTGTAATCGTAATTGAAATAAATTCAATCTTTCGGTTCATTGTGAAAAATGTTTGATCAAAGCATTACTCTCGTTTGATTGTATGCAAAGTTTATTTTCATCTTAATTCTGCTGCACAACTCATTCATTTCCATCTTAATTTCAAACGTAAAATACAATCAAAACCAAACTCAGATCCAACAATTGGTATCAGAGCTAGGACAGTCAATTTTGATTTAACAATCATTTTGACATAAATAGTTCAGCTCAAAATCGTTGATATCAATAGTTTGTTCGTTTTGTTGAAAAACAGAGCAAGGTTTAATCACCATTAAAGTTGATTAATCAGTGTCTGTAAAACAACCAGGATGACGTCACAATCACAAGATGATAAGAATAATGTTGGCTCGCTTTTTAAACCACCCATGCTTAAACGTAATGAATACAACATCTGGGAGAGAAGGATGGGACACATCCTTGCTCAACAGAACACTGGATGTTGGAGGTCTGTTGTTTTTGGTCCCCATGTTCCTATGGTGCCAAGTGCTGAGGATCCAAAGAAGTTCGTACCAAAACCTTATGAAAATTATACTGAAACTGATTTTCAGAAGTTCGAACTCGATGCCAAAGCATTTAGCATCATAGCATCTGCATTACCAAATGAGATCTATGCTAGACTGTTACATTGTAACAGTGCCAAAGAGCTATGGGATGCATTGAAGGAACAGTTTGGGGGAACCGAAGAAGTTATTGAAAACAATAGGGAAATTCTGAATCAGCAGTATGAAACCTTCTGTCAAATTAAGGGTGAAACATTGACCCAACAGTTTGAACGTTTTTGTTGTCTCATCAGTGAGCTAAGGCTTGTTAAGGTTGAATTTCCAAAATCAACACAAAATAGCAGGTTTCTTAGATCGCTACCTGATAAATGGGACACAATTGCATTTGTGACTAGAAACTCTGTTGAGTTCAAAGATCTGACCCTGACCCAACTTCATGGTAGACTCCTAACCTATGAAAGGGAGTTGAACCAGAAAAAGAAGTTGCAAGAGTCTGGAAAAGCTACTGATGATTACTCATTCGGTAGTACAGCTCTTCTTGGTCAGGAAGAATCTGGTAGCAGTAGTAAGGAACAGGGTTATGATCATTTCATTGATATAACAGCTGGTGGTAACTTTACCAACCCTGATCCTCACTCTACAAATTATGCTTTTACTGCAAACACTGAAAACCAGATGTCAGATAATTTGTGCTTTGAACTCAATGATTTGCAACATTTTGATCCCACTGACTTAGAGGAAATGGACATTTTGCATCAGTTGGCTTTGCTTAGTGTGAGAACAAGCAAATTCTACAAAAGAACAGGGAGAAAGTTCCCAGGGTTACATGGGAATCTAAGGGTTGGGTTGGATAAATCGAAAATCAAGTGTTACAAGTGCAATAGGCTAGGTCATTTCGCTAGGGAATGCAGGAGTCAAACCACTGGTCCTATAATCACTCATCCTAGCTCAAACCCTAGACCTCAAAATCAAAGCACTGTGCACTATACCCAATATACCCCTGCAGCTCATGTTAACACTGCTCATTATGTTGTTGCCCCTGTGCCTGTGCATTATGTCCAAACCACTGTTCCACAGATTCAATATGTTCAAACCCCTGTCCCCCAGGCACAAGTGTAACCTGTTGCACCTCAAATAGCTGCTCCAGCAGTGGTACAACCAGATCAGCAAAGCTTTTTCACTCAAGGCTTTGTTGATTGGAGCAGCATGCCTGATGAGCTTGGTGATGAAAATTTTGCACTCTATGCTTCTATTGAACCTTCTAATGATGAATTTTGTTTGATGGCATTAGAGTCAATACCAGAGGGGATTGAAACTGAAGGTGAACAGCTAAGTGATGAAACAGTGGATGAGGTGACTGAAGCAGTTGTTAATGCAGTTGCTGGTGAATTGCTGCTGGGAGAAAATTCTGAAACCCTGATTGAACCATTGACAGACCCATGGTCCAAAGAGGACAAAGAAGAAGAGGAAGAAAAGAGGGCAGGTGAGAAGGAAGTAAGAGCTGATGATGAAGAAAATCATCAATGTGAATGTGCAATGATGGCTGCTGCCAAGGTATCTCCTCAAGTTCTTGAAAAACTGTGTTCTGACAATTGCATTATTGCTTTTGCTAACATCAAAGAGGTAAATGAAAACCTTCGGAATAAAATCTTAACTGATGAAGTCAAATTTGAAAGTTCTTTAAAAGAACTTAAAAACAAATTGACTGAAAAAGAGAAAGAGATCAGCAGTCTTAAAGAAGAGCAAAGCATAACCAAAACTCAACTCCAAACTATGGTAGAAAAATACCAAGTTTGCAAAAAGGAGTTGGAGTCCACCCAGATCACCTGTGAAAAATGGGTGGAATCATGCAAAGGGTATGAGGTTATGCTTGAAAAACAGATTAAAAGCAATGTAAAATTTGGTGTTGGTTATAGAAAACATGATGATGAAAACACTGCTTTTGAAAAATCTATTCAAACCACTGATGTAACAACTGAGTTCATCCCCACACACAAGAATGGCCAAGAAGTGAAAATCACTGATAAACTTGGTAACAAAATCACACTTGACAGGCCAATGGGATCCTATACTTTTGAGGAGCTTGAAAATTATCAGTTTAAACCAAAATGGTCTGATGAGTGTGATATTCTTGAAAATTTCAAGCCCATGGACTTTACATCAACTGATGGTGTTAAAGCTCCAAAAGCTAAAGTCATTCCTCTCAAGGACATCCCAACAGAGGTTAAAACCTCTGCTGCAAAGGAGTCCGAAAAGAGAAAGAAGAAAGAAAAGATCAATAACCTGTTTTGTGAATTCTGTGAGAAAAGGAATCATCTAACAAAAGACTGTTTCCACTTAAAAGCTTATGATTTAAACAAAACAAGTGTCATTGTTCCAACTGAAAGCTGCATTGTTTGTGGTAAAACAAACCACAAAACTCAAGCATGTGTGTATCTCAAAAACTTTGATGTGAAAAAGAATGAGTACATTGCTAAAACATCCTTGAGTCCACCAACATCATCTGTCAAATTCACCAAGAACTAACCACTGTTTGTGCCAGTTAAAACAGCTGTCACAAAACAGCTGAACCAAACATCTGTCAAAAGAGATGTTCAGGTTACTGATGCACCCCCTGCCAATCAGTTCAGAAAAGGCAAGGAAAAACAGTCTTACCAAAGGATTCCACACGTTTATGAGGCCTACAAAAGGCCCTCTAAACCTAAAGTGAACAGGCATCCTTTTGGGTACCAACAGGTGATTGGTCAAGACCCCCAACAGTGGTTAGCAAGAAACAGTACTAAAACTGTCCAAACCCCTGACCTAACCACTGTCCATCAATGTGCATCCATCCCAGACAATGTTGAGACCCCATCCAAAGCCTTATTGGCTTTGGAAACCCTAATGAACTAATCCTTTTACTTCATGTGCAGGGAGCTTCTGCCTGTTTAGATAGCCTTTGGTATGTTGATAGTGGAGGCTCCAGCACATGACTGGATGTAAAGCCCTACTCAAAGATTTCAAAATTCATGGAGGGGGTGATATATCCTTTGGGAATAACATTAAAGGAAAAGTTCTGGGGTCTGGTACAGTACAGTCTGGAAATGTAAAATTTGAAAATGTCAATCTGATTGACAGTCTGAAATTCAACCTCCTGAGTGTTTCACAAATGAGTGACAAGGGGTATGGGTCATTCTTCACAAAGGAGTGTTGTAGGATTGTTGGACCAGAAATGGTCAAAAAGATTGAAGCAATAATAAAAACTAGTCAAACAAAACTTGTTGCTCAAAGAAGTGGCATTGTTTATGTTGTTGATATGTCAAAAGAGTGTCTCAGAGCTGATGCCTGTCTGTTCTCAGCTGCCTCTAACAAAGAGACAGAACTTTGGCACAGAAGACTGGGGCACACAAATCTTAAGACAATCACTGAAATTTCAAAAAATGGTTTGGTAAGAGGCCTACCACAAAAATTGTTTTCATGTCCTGAACATTGCATTTCCTGTTTAAAAGGAAAACAGCATAAAAGTTCTTATAAGTCCATTGAAGAGTCCAAAACAACCCAGTGTTTGCAAATGCTACACATGGATTTGTTTGGCCCAGTTCAAGTCATGAGTCTCAAAAAGAAAAGATATTGTTTGGTTATTGTTGATGACTTTTCTAGGTTTACATGGACTTTCTTTTTACACTCAAAAGATGAGACTGTAGGCATTTTGCAAGATTTTGTGACAAAGGTTGAAAAGCAATTTGACCTTCCAGTGAAAAACTTCAGGAGTGACAATGGCACAAAATTTAAAAATAAGGAGTTGGATGCCTTCTGTGTGAAGAAAGGGATTGTAAGGCAGTACAGCATCCCTAGAACACCAGAGCAAAATGGGGTAGTTGAAAGAAAGAACAGAACTTTGATTGAGGCTGCCAGAACCATGCTTGCTGATTTAGGTTTGCCATTAACTTTCTGGGCAGAGGCAGTAAACACTGCTTACTATGTCCAGAACAGAGTTTTAATAAACCCCAGGCACAAAAAGACTGCTTATGAAATTCTGTATAAAATCAAACCACTGATCTCATACTTTAAGGTGTTTGGCTGCCCATGCTTTATTTTGAACTTAAAAGATTCCATTTCAAAATTTGCAGCCAAAATTGATTGTGGTTATCATCTGGGGTACTCAACCACTGCCAAGGCCTACAAAGTGTTTAATACACGGACCAAGGCAGTGGAGGAGACTTTGAATGTAAAGTTCAATGAACTTTCATCAATGAAAATTCCAGCAAATCCTGCAGATCTGTTTGATCTTTATAAATTCACTTTTGAAAATACTGTTGTCAAGACTAATAGTGCAGGTCCATCAGAGGATTCAACACCAGACTATGGGTATGAAATCATCATCCCTCAAAGGTCTACCAAAATGGGAAGAGCATCAGATGTTCAAAATAGCTGTCAAAGCTCAACCACTGCTACCTCAACAATTGTTGACCAAAGTAGCCCATCAACCACTGCTTCCACATCCTCAAACACTGCTGACAAAAGTCCCCAAACAGTGGATAAAAGTCAGCATGTGTCCACTTCATTACCTCCCATTCCACCACCTTTTGAAGCCACTGCTGGATCATCAAAGTCCCCAGCAGTGGTTAGCTCAGATGATACACATTTGCAGCCTTCACCAACAAATGCCATCATACCATACCAAGGAGATTTAATCTTCTTGAGATCTCATCGACCTGATCAAATCATTGGCAACAAAAATGAAGGGGTGCTCACAAGAAGCTAAACCCAAAACATTTGTCTTTTTGCTGGTTTTCTATCACTCCATCAGCCAGTCAAGTACCAAGAGGCACTGAAAGACAACAGCTGGGTAGAAGCCATGCAAGAGGAGCTCCAACAGTTTAAAAGACAACAAGTATGGGAGCTTGTACCACTGCCAGAAGAGGTTAGTCCCATTGGCACAAAGTGGGTCTTCAAGAACAAAACTGATGAAAGGGGTTTTTTTGTCAAGAATAAAGTCAGGCTTGTGGTTCAAGGTTACAGACAGGAAGAGGGGATTGACTATGATGAAACTTTTGCCCCTGTAGCAAGATTGGAAGCTATAAGACTGTTCCTGGCCTTTGCTGTCAACCACAACATGAAGGTGTTCCAAATGGATATCAAAAGTGCTTTCCTCTATGGTACAATTCAAGAAGAGGTGTATGTATGTCAACCTCCAGGTTTTGAGGATCCATTTTATCCAGATCATGTCTACAGGCTGAACAAAGCCCTGTATGGCCTGAAACAAGCACCAAGGGCCTGGTATGAAACTCTTTCCACCTTTCTACTCTCAAATGGTTTCAAAAGAGGTACCATTGATAAAACACTGTTTCTAAAATGGAGAGGAAAGGATTTAATGATTGTCCAAATTTATGTGGATGACATTATTTTTGGAAGCACATGCAACAAAATGTGTGAAGAGTTTAGGGAACTCATGACAGCTGAGTTTGAAATGAGTGCAATGGGTGAGCTGCAATGCTTTCTTGGTCTCCAAGTTCAGCAAATGCAAAATGGTACTTTCATTCATCAAAGCAAATATGCAAAAGAACTTTTAAACAAATTTGATATGAATGATGTAAACCATGCAGCACACCTATGGCAACAAATAAGCTTGTCATGTCTGATGAAAAGGATGAGCTGATTGACCAAACTCTATACAGAAGCATGATTGGGTCTTTATTGTACCTAACTGCATCTAGGCCAGACATCATGTTTGCAACATGTGTTTGTGCAAGAAGTCAATCAGCCCCTAGAAAATCCAACCTTATTGCTGTAAAAAGGATATTTAGATACATAAAAAGTGCTCCCACACTTGGTATCTGGTATCCAGCTAATGGGAATATCAAGCTTTCAGGATTTTCAGACAGTGACTTTGCTGGATGTAACACCACAAGGAAGTCCACATCAGGAGGGTGCCAGTTTCTAGGTGATTGCTTAGTTTCATGGCAAAGCAAAAAGCAAGCAGCTGTTTCAACATCCACTGCTGAAGCTGAATACATTGCTGCTGCAAGCTGTACAGCCCAACTCCTGTAGCTTCAAAATCAGCTGCTGGATTTTGGTATCACTGCCTTAAAGACACCACTCATGTTGGATAGCCAGGCAGCAGAAAATATCATCAAAAATCCAGTTTCCCATTCAACCACCAAACACATCGACATCAGACATCACTTTTTGAGGGATTGCTATGAAAAAGGTTTGATTTCTCTGCATCATGTTCCAACGAAAGACCAGCTGGCAGATGTGCTCACAAAAGCATTAGATACTGCCACCTTTGAAAGCTTGGTCTCTAGAATTGGCATGCTAAACATGGAATAACAAGCAAAATCTTGTTTTTCTGTGAATAAAAGCGTTAAAATGTTTTCAGAAAATCAAAAATCCATCCTTAAAAATAGCTAAAAATGAAATTTTCATTAAAATCCTTAAAAGTCTGCCATAACCACTGTTTGTTCAAAAGTCTGCTCTACTTCAAAGTCTGTCCACTGCTGAAAGCCATCCTCTGTTCACTTATTTCCTTGATAAACTCTGTTGTTCAAAAGCAGTGTCTTATCCACTGATATGCTATCCACTGATAGTGAAAATCATCCGCTGCTTCCATTTTACCGTTGTAACCACTGCCTTCATCAGTAACTTTCATAAAAGTATTGTCCTTCATTTCATCAGAGTTTGGCATGTGGGCAGTACATAGTGGTCAGTACTTTTGTAACCGCTGCCACGTCAGCCTTCACTTTTTCCTCTATTAAACCCCCACTTCACACCAAAAACAGGGTTTTACTGTCGAATTGAATTCTCAAAAATTCTCTTCTCAAAACAGTTTTTCTTCAAATTCCTTCGCAATTCTCTTCGATCATCATCTCCAAAATAACAAAATCGAAGTCATCTGCAAAACCTATTTCCAAATCGACGTCTAAACAAGCCTCTCAAAAGGAAACACCCACCGAAATTCCACACAAACCATCTCACAATCTTCTGGGTTTACTCACAAAACCTGGCACCACAGATATTTTCGATCCCATCCTTGCTACCATCTCCGCATCAAAGTACAAAACTTTGTTAACAGCGGATGCACCAATTTACTTGACAACCGAAAGAGAGTTTTGGAAGAATGCAACCCTTGAAAAACAAGGAGACACTGTAATAGCCATCAACTCTTCTCTAAAGGGAAAAGCTGTCAAGATTACACCACAATCAATTTCAGAGGTCATTCAACTCGATGATCAGGAAGGTACAATTTCTTTCCCCAAAAACGAGTTAAAAAATGATTTTCTGGAAAGAGGGTATAATGCAGAAGTCAAAAAGGATACCTTACAAAAAGGTTACTTCCCTTCTGCAACAAGGTTTTTATTTCATAGCCTTCTCATGTGTCTTTCAAACAAAACCACTGCTTTTAACGAAATACCATTAAAAATTCAAAATCTGGGATATGCTATTCTTCAAGGAGAAAATTTTAATTATTCTCGGGAAATTTTTAATGACTTGGTTAAAAATGTTGAAACAAAGGCATTCTTACTATTTCCAAGATTTTTGAGTTATTATTTTGAAAAGAAACTTGGTAAGAGTGATCCTGCTGCAATAAAACAAGGTGCACCTATTCAAATAAACTGTATAACTGCTGAAACTTTTACAAGGATGTCCACACCTTGCAAAACACAAGCAGAGGTGCCTGAGCAGATTTTAGCAGCTATCACTGCTCCTCAGGTATCTGCTGCTGAGCCCATTGCTCAAGGTGATCAAAGTAGCAGCACAACTGCTTTGAAACCCACACCTAAAATCACAAAAAAGCCACAGAAAAAGAAAACTCAAAAATCCCCCAAACCCATCAAAAAGGTAACTCTGGAGGATGAGATACCAGAGCAACTGCATGTGACAAAACAAAAGTCACAAGAAACCACTGCTGCTTCTTCCTCACAGCAGTTGGTACAAATATCTCAACCCATAACTGAAACTCTTCCTGCTTCTTCTCAAAAAGAACAGGTTGTACACATAGGGACTCCACATCATGATGCTCTGGAAACACTCGTTTCCATCATCCACAGCCCAATGCCTGGGGCAAATCCTCTTTCTACACCAAACATCACATCCACAATCCCCCCACCAACCAAACTTCTGTTGGATGCAATTGATTTGAACCAGGCACTAACCAGTCCTTCTCAATCACCTATTAATGAGAATATACCTCAACAAATGACTGGGCCTGATGTATCAATCCTTGCTAACCCACCAACACAACCTGAGGAGGTTACACCCCTGGAGTTACAAGTAACTCTTGGTGGTATTCCAAGTGAAGCAGCCACTACAAATGTTGAACCCACTGGTTTACATTTGGACAGTGGTTACATCAATAAGACTTCCTTGGAGGCAATTCCTTACATAGCACCTCTGCCAACCACCAGTGGATTTATTTTTACCACTAGCAACATCAAAAGGTTGTCAAGTGTTGAAGGAAGAAGACCCCAGTACCAAGAAAAAGGGGCATCAGTGGTTAGTGTTTGGAGTACACTCTCTACCTCAACCACTGATAAAACCACTGTTAGTGGGAAATCAGATGATCCCATTAAGTTGGGTGATGATTTAAAATATCAAGATTTGACGGAACGAGTTGAAAAATTGGATATATCTGTTGCAGATATTAAAAACATGCTACAACAGGTGTTGAAAATACAAAAGATGCAATCCAATGTTGTTCCACCTCAAGCACCTGCTCCACCACAAGCATCTGCTACAAATGAGCTCTGGAACCTCTTCCAACCTTTTCTCCAACAACAAAAAGAAATGGCTGATCAGCAACATGAACTACATGTCAAAAAGCTGAGAAACATAATGGAGTCTAGGTACAAGAACACTCAAGCAGATATTAAGGCAATCAAGGCCCATTTATTGGAAACCACTGGCACTGCTCCTCCAACAGTACTTTTCATTGATCAACTTCCCGAAGATAATGCCAAAAAGGGGGAGAAAATTCAGGAGTGGAAGAAGAAGGGAGTAGATGATGGTCTTTACATTGAACCAGAAAGGGATGCTATGACCAGAAAGATTCATGTGCCAGATGGTAGTAAAAAGGTTGATGCAACCCAAGAAGCACTTGATGAAGGAGTAGCAAGTGTAAAGAGGGATAGAGTGGCAAAGGATATTTCAAGGTGGAATGAGGAGAAAAGAGCTTTCATGGAGTTGTATGCGCAGGGTTGTTCTGAGTCAAAGGATACTAAAAATCCTAAGACAAAAAGGAAACCTAAGTCCATCCCATCCAGAATTCCAAAGCATATTCCAAAACCACCATCCAAAAGCCATCAGCATCAAACCTCCACCCAAACAGCTGTTGTAACTCCTGCTGTATCAACTACTGCTGGTACTTCAGAGGTTTCAACATTTGTTATCACTTCAACGCACACCACTTCAACACACACCACAACCACTGCTTTACCACCACCACAATCACCTCCAAAAACAACCTCACCACCATCACCTCCTGCCAAAAAGCAGAAGACAACAGATGTTACAACATCTGCTGTAATGACAACAGTGGTTGAAACACCAGTTGTTTCAACAGCTGTTAGTTAATCACAAACCACTGCCACTCAATCTACCACCACTGTTCCACCCAAAACATCATCAGTCCATCCTCAAACAAAAAGGAGAAGGCTAATTCTAAAAGATGATGACACATCTCCACCACCTACATCTTCAAAATCTCTGTCACTAATCACAATTCCAAAACCCATGCCTCTCTCTTCAGCTCAAATTCTAAAGCCATTACCTCCTGCTGGTGTCTCATTTCCTCTAGAACTCATTGCAGTTAGGGAAGACATCAAATCCTTTTACTATGAGGATGACCCAGCTAAAAGGAGTTTGCCATCAGTTGAAGGATATCCCAGGCCTAACAATATTGAAGAATATTTGAAACTCAAGGCCAAGCAAGCAGAGGATATCGCAATAAAAAATAAACAAGGGAAATCTGATAGGGAATTTCAGCAAAACTATCAGTTTCTACTCACTCAGGTCAGAGCTATGGAGCAATTTGCCAAAAATGTATGTCAGCAAATCTCAGAAAGGGCAGATGAGTCCTTGAGAAAAGACTACATTGAGAACATCATGACCTACAAGAAATACAAGGGGGAGAAACACATGTACAAAAACTAGACCATTCCTGAGCTTGAAAAAGAGGCAGCCAGGATTCAAGAAATGATCAAAAATAAGGTCAAGCAGACTCCTCCTGAAAAATTCAAACAATTTGAAGCTGATAAGATCTTAGAGTTGAAGAGAATGAAAGAGGAGCTGATAGTAGCTGATTATGGGTCAAAGAATTCTGTGACAAAGTGGGGAGAAGATAGGGTCATGGCTACCTACAAAAGGTTAGAGGAACTTAGAAAGAAAGATCCAACAGTTCCACAAAAGCCTGACTACTCCAAAGCAGAGGTCTCAAAAAGACCACCAAAGCTGCAAGTCAAAAGAATCACTGCTCCAGCTGATGCTGCCATCTACAAAAGAAGGAGTCAAAACCAGTCAGGTGCTGAAACAATTCAAGATCTAAAAGCTGGAAATGTTGTTGTAAAAGAAGGCATTAAATTAATGATAAAAGAAGATCTTGAATTGGAACAATCTGCAAGTACTGCTCAGCCAGTCATGAATAGGCCAGCCTCACCAAACTCCTCTGCAAATAAAAATCTCCCAAGAAACCCACCAAGCTCAAAAATACAAACGTGGGAAACTGACAAACAGACCTACGTATTGACTTTGCTCAGGTCTGGTGGAGAAGTGAAGAAAATATCAAGGGAACAAGCTCTTGGCCTGAGTCTTGAAGATTTGCAGGATCTCATTGATCTTCTACTTAGCAGGGATGATGATGACACAGATGCTCTAGATTTTGAACTACAATTTAAATGTCAGATAAGGGAACTACTGATGAGGCAATAAAACTTCCACAATAATGAAGAGTTTTGGCATTATTTGTTCCAGGGGGAGATTGTTGGGATCGATCCCTACCAGAGGAACAGATAATTAAAGCCAAAACTGGATCAGAGCAGTGGAACCTGAATAAGCAGATGTTACATACAAGTCTCTCCCCTTGAAAGTGATTTCAACATCTGCTGACCTCCTATCTACTGATCGTGCAAACTGCTGACCCACAACTGCTGCTCAAGTAAAGACCTGATGATAGAACTAAAGCTCTGCTGTTCAATCTACTGCCTTGGTTCAAGCACTGCTGATCCGGACAAGTACTGCTGGGTTCACAGCAGTGGAGGGATGCAGCAGTTGTTTATTCTGTCTTTATGTAATGTAATGTAATAAGCAGTAATTAGTATAGCAGTGTTTGTATAGATCAGGGGTTAGAGTTTGTTAGGAGGTTAGATGTCACTTTCATGGTGACGTCAGCTTAGATGCTCAGTGGCTTGCTAGTGCCTATAAATAGAACAGTGCTCTGTACTATTCTATTAGCTCTTTGCAACAATCGTCTTCTCTGCACGAATAAACACTGAGCTCTGGCTGAGGGGGAGTTTGTATTCAATCATTGCAATTGTAATCGTAATTGAAATAAATTCAATCTTTCGGTTCATTGTGAAAAATGTTTGATCAAAGCATTACTCTCGTTTGATTGTATGCAAAGTTTGTTTTCATCTTAATTCCGCTGCACAACTCATTCATTTCCATCTTAATTTCAAACGTAAAATACAATCAAAACCAAAGTCGGATCCAACAGATATATACAGCACGGAGAGATTCCTACAGGAGAAAACCCCAGGGCTTTCAAAATCAAGGTATCTCAATTCACAATATTAAATAACATGTTATATAAACGATCACTTGCAGGACCATATCTAAGATGCATTGAGGATCCCGAAGTCCAAGAAGTCCTAAAGGATTCTCATGAAGGAGATTGTGGAAACCATACTGGGGGCAGGGCACTGTTCTCAAGGATCCTAAGGACAGGATACTATTGGCCTACAATGAAAACGGATGTTGTGGATTATGCCAAGAAATGTGATCCTTGTCAGAGACATAGTAATATCCTTCACCAACCAGCAGAGCTCCTACATCCTACACCCTCTTCTTGGCCATTCATGAGATGGGGAATGGATATAGTTGGCAAACTTCCCAAGGCACCTAGTGGAAAGGTGTTCATGCTTGCTATGACTGATTACTTCTCCAAGTGGATAGAAGCTGAAGCTTTTGCTCAAGTCAGAGAAAAAGAAGTGATATCCTTTGTTAAAAGAAACATTATTACCAGATTTAGTATCCCTTCTAAAATTGTTTATGATAATGGATCCCAATTTATTGGGTGTAGAACTACTAACTTTTGTGACAGCTGGGGGATCAAGATGATAACATCAACACCAGTCCACCCACAAGCCAATGGTCAAGCAGAATCATCCAACAAGATCATCATCAATAACTTGAAAAAGAAGCTTGGATCCAAGAAAGGAAAATGGTCAAAAGAACTACCTTATGTACTATGGGCTGATAGAACAACCCCCAAGAATGCTATTGGCCAGACTCCATTTTCTTTAGTGTTTGGAGCAGAATCAGTGATCCCTACAGAGATGGTGGTTCCTACTGCTAGAACAAGCATCCTTGATCTTGAAGGAAATGCTGAAAACTTGGTTCAAGACTTGGATACCATAGAAGAACTCAGCGATTTGGCAAGGATAAGAATGGCTAGTTATCAACAAAGGATGGCTGGAGCTTATAACAAGAATGTCAGGATCAGGAATTTTTCAAGTTGGCGATATAGTGTTGAGGAAAGCATTCCAAAATACCACCAATCCTGCTGATGGCAAGTTAGCACCTAAGTGGGAAGGTCCCTATCTTATTGAAGCTGAGGCAGGAAAGGGGGCATATCGATTATTAACAATGGAAGGAGATTTGCTACCAAGAGCTTGGAATGTTGTCTACTTAAAGAGATACTTCATGTAATAACGATCCAGGATCCTCAAGTATTTTCGTGTCTGAGGTTCATGAAGGATCCTTAGAGGATAGATGATCCTCACTTTGGTAATGATCTAACCTCAATTTATCCACTTCTTTAACTAATTTATTTACAAGGAGAAGGATCCTGGATCCTTTATCCTTCCTTAACTTAATTCTGAGTTTTGCAGAAGATTGATATAACCTTAACGAAGGATCAAGTATCCACAGAAGTCTCCTAAGTTTTATGGGCTTGTCCCCAGTTTTTTGGGCCTGTCCCCAGTTTCGCCAGTAGCGCACGATGATCCTGGTGCAGTTTAAGGCAATGGGACCAGTACCCGCTTTAGGGGCTGACAATTTCATTGTACTGGCTGTATTCAGGATCCTACGTATAATGGTAGACATACCATACATCCGTTCCTAAGGTTTCTAACGTTTTCACGTTAGCTAAGGTTTTGGCATTTTCATGTCACTAAGTTTGGATAGTCGCCAGTGAGGGCCATACTCCAGTTTACATAAGATCCTTTGGGCTTGTCCCTAGTTTTTGGGCTTGTCCCCAGTTTTTTGGGCTTATCCCTAGTTTTTTGGGCTTGTCCCCAGTTTATTGGGCTTGTCCCCAGATTGTTGGGCTTGTCCCCAGTTGCTAACTCTTATCTTATATTGGCTTAGTCCAAAGTTATGTTCCATTTCAGGTTTTTGGAGCTAAACAACTAAGGATCCATGATCCTAACCTTTTATTAAGGTTTGTCTTTTTGCTATCCTGATTGTAAGTATTGACGGTTTAGGATCCTAACTTGGATTCCCAGGTATGATCCTTAATCACCTTAATTTTATTATTTGTTTATCTAAGTGACCCTTATTCTTTGACAACAGGATACATGATCCTTAAGTTACATCACTTTTTTGAATTTTCTGATTATAGGATATTTGATCCTTGATCATATCCTAAACTTTTTGACATAATTTACTAAACTTTTGTTCTTAACTCATGAATTCAAACAAAATACATCATAACAATTGAAAGGTAAAATATTCACAAATATAACAACACATGAGATAGTCAAAAGATTAAGCTTTTATTTATTTAGCAAAAAGTTAACCCTCTAAAGGTTGTCAAAATTACCTGCCCCAAACATCTACCAGCAATCCGTGGCCCGTCCGCTGGGGTAGGTAAAGGGTGTCCATGATAATGAGTTCTAATAAGTGCAGGAATAAAAAGACGGCAGGATCACAATGGCTTCATCCCCCAAACAGAGGATCCCTCCACCATTTGTTATCCTACCTATTGTCAGAAGGATCAGTGATCCTTAAATGTAAGAACTATTGTTTAGAGTTATTACAGACTGATATTCACTAATTTACACATATTTTAGTCCCCCATTTTATCCCCATTTTATGCGTTTTCGGCCGTAAAACCGTCATTCGGATACTTAATTATGTATACTTTTATTTACAAGCCTAAAACAGCATACCAGACAAGATGATAGTGAAAACGAGGACTTTCCGGATGAAATGACAAAGCTGCGAACCTTCTGTTAGAATTCTGACCTGGGCAAGATGAAAGGTCATGCGACCTAATGAACGACCGTGCATCTCCGACTAATGCAGTCCAGTCCGGCAATGAACGAGGGTGCGACTTGGCGTGCAAGGTAATCCCGGTAATGCAGGGGCGTGCGTCTGATTGCACCCCGTGCGGATTCGATGACCAGCCACACCCCGGAACTGAACGACCAGTGCAACAAGAACCCGGAAACGAACGGTCGTGCCTCAGGAAGAACGGTCGTGCGAGACCGAAGACCGGTCAAGATCTGATGACGTCATGCAGTATGGTGCACCATACCTCCAATAATGCATAAAGTGAGGTCGTGCAACAGGACGCACTACCGTGCGATATCGAAATTATATAAAAACTTGCAGAAACTTTCTGCTCGGAAGACTGGACATTTTGGAAGTGATTCTGGCGATTTTCAGGCTCCGGAGGCTTCTGCTTTCACCCGGATTCAAGCCACATTGTGCCGATTAGCTTCGTTATCTTCCAGATTCTTAATCTTATGCTTGTTTATGGTTTGGTTTTCTAATCTTTCCATGATTTTGTTAATCTTTTAAGCATTTAGATTAATGTTTATGTATTATTGTAGCCTTTGGGCAAAAACACAACAATCTCTTGCTTGATTATAACCATTACTATGTTAATCTTTGTTTGTAATGACATTTGGAAATATTTTCTACGTTAATCTTTGATGATTAGTTTGCAACCTTGTTATTGATATTGATTTCTTGATTATAAGTAATTATGTTGGATGATTGGTATTTGGTTAGTTAAGATGGTTGAAAAATGAAGCTTAATTAATCTTGTATTAGTAAACTTTAAACTTGGTTAACTAGTTTAGCTTGGTTAAAATGTGTGCACCATGATACTAGAAATGGTTAGTGGTTTAATAAAATGTAATTATTGTTAATCAAGAAAGCTTGCCGTCACGTAAGGACCTTAACGGGTTAAATGGTGTCGTTATAAATTCTTGCCATAATTTGTTAGCTTAGTTAGTAGTTTAGGCCAAAATTGCTATCTTGGTGAATTTATGTGCAAGGTTTGTAAAATGAACTTGGTTGTGATTTAATCTAGTTTATGCTTGTCTCGGTGGTTGCATTGTGTTTATCGGTGTCGCTTTCCTTGTTTAAGTGAGGTTAGAAAACTCCTAATGGATGACTAACTTATTTTTAAGAGATTTTCATAGACATTTTTCAATTGCACGTTATAGAACAATTTTAGGTGGTTAAAGTGTGTTTATCGTTTTAGCTTTCCGAATGATTGTCATGTTAGGATTCCCGAAAGGGATACTAATTGTCTTAAAATGGAAAATTGACCGAATGCTTCTAGTGCCAAAACCGACTTAGTTTGCATGCTTTGGTTGTGTATTAAGCAAGGCTATTTATCTATTTTCACGTTTATAATCTATTATGTTTTATTAAGTATTTATTTATGCTTACTTTAGTTTTTAGAAAATCACAAAACTTATCTTTCTTCCGTTAATTTAATGATAAAGGTCTAGTATTATTCCTCCGCCCATTTCCTTGGATCGATACTTGGTTCTTACCGATACTTTACTACATATGTGACGGGGTACACTTGCCTCTTTCGTGTGTGTTTTGATGTTAAAGTAATAATCACTTTTATAAATTTAAAACCGAATCGTGTGTTTATTCATGGTAAAAATATGTATATATGCGCACACGTCAAGTTGTTGGCGCCGTTGCCGGGGAAATGGCGAGCTTTAGGAACGACCCGAGTCATTGTTTTATCGATGTATATACTTCTGAATGTTTGTGTATATTTTCTTGATTATTTATTTGTTTATTTATTTGTTAATATTTCTTGCTTTTAATTCGATTTATTCGTTTTCGTGAATATTTTTGTACACTTGTAAATTTTTGTTCCATTTATTTATTTAATCCGGATTTATTATTTATTTATTCTTTGAGTTTTCGGCTCCTAAAAATCATTTTTATACTAGCCGATTCGATTATTTTTATTGTGTTGATTTTTATAAAAATTTCGGGTCCATTTTCGGATTTTTATAAAATTTTTCAGCCCATTTTAAATAATATTCTGTTTCTTTTCAGCAAAAAAAAAACAACATTATTATATTAATAAAATATTCATTGTGTCAATTTTTCTTTTGCAGGTTGATGTTCTCGACCCCCGCTCCAGAAGTTGTTGAGCCGTCAGACGAACCCGAGCGTGATCTAAGGAGACGTCTTCGCGTGAGAGGGCGTGCGGTTGGGCTACTGCTCGCAGCTGGTGAGCAGGAGCAGGTGGTACCCACTGAAGCCGAGGGCTCAGGGGCAGCAGGGAACGCAATCATGGCAGAGGACGAGCGACCTTTGAATGAATCTAATCAGCCCGGAGCGACAGGCCTGGAGCCGAGTATCCTACGACCTACTATAGATGCACCTGTTTTTGAAATTAAATCTAGTATTATTAATATGGTGCAGAATTCGGTGCAGTTTGACGGGCGTGAACATGAGGATCCCGGACGACATATAGCGGCTTTTCTCCAAGTTTGTACCACGTTTAAGATTAGAGATGTTTCAGAGGATGCTGTTAGGTTGAGGTTGTTTCCATTCTCATTGCGTGAAAAAGCCAGAGCATGGCTTATGTCACTACCAGCTGGGTCCATCAGGACCTGGAATGGGTTGGCGGAGCTGTTTATGCAAAAATATTTTCCACCTGAGAATACAACCAAGTTAAGAAATCGAGTTGTGACCTTTCGCCAAGATGAGGGAGAGTCGTTGCACACAGCTTGGGAGAGATTTAAGGATCTGTTACTAGATGTTCCACATCATGGCTTCTCCAAGAGACAGCTGGTCTTGACATTCTATCAAGGGAGAGATTAGACATGAATGCAAGAGGTGATCTAGGAACGAAAACGCCGAATGAGGCCTATGGTATCATTGAAAAAGCTGCATTGAAGTCTAGCTCTCGTCGCGAAGGAGATAGAGGTCGGGCTACATCATCATCAGCATCCCGCGCAGGAGTTCATGATGTAGACGACTATACAGCCATTACTGCACAAATCTCGGCTCTTGCATCGAAATTCGACAGGTCCCAGATGGTTGTGCAGGCTGACTCAGGATGTGACCAGTGTGGAGTGTCACACGAGCCTGGTGCATGTTTTCAGGGAGTCGTGTATGAGGGCCACGAAGAAGTAGATTTTATGAGTAATCAGGTGAGGCCGCAGAACAACCCATACAACAATACCTACAATCCCGGATGGAGAAATCACCCAAATTTTGGGTGGCGAGCGAATACAGGCAATCAAAATCCTTTGGGATTTACTCAGCGCGCTCCAGCGCCACAGCAGGGTCAGGGTCAGCAGTTCCAGCAATATAACCAATCTTACCAGCAGCGTCCATATTCATATCAAAATCAGGGCACTGGGAGTAGTTCCTAGCAGCAGGCCCCTCAGTCTAGTTCCAAGCTGGAGGATATGATGGCTCAGCTTCTTACTAGCTCCTCGAGTGCGAATCAGTTGGCTGAAAAACGCTACCAGCAGAGCGAGGATCGTTTTCTTTCTCATGAAGGAGAAATGAGGAGTCACAAGGCCTCGATTCAGAATATCGAGAATCAGGTTGGTCAGCTGGCGCAGATAATGTCAAAAAGACCCCCGGGTGGTCTTCCGGGCAATACAGAACCAAACCCGGGTGGGCTTGTGAATGCGATCATGACCAGGAGTGGAAAAACTACCGGACCCGTCATATCGGACTCATCACCGATCACTGAAGCGGTCCCGAGTGACACACCGGACGAGGTGCAAGCCAGGCTACACCCAGCAAGTACAGCACAAGTCCAGGAGCCGGTCAAAGATTACACTCCTCCAGTACCTTATCCAGGCAGGCTGAAGAAACAGAAGAACGACGAACAATACGGTAAGTTCCTTGAGTTGTTTAAGCAACTACACATTAATATACCGTTTGTTGAAGCCTTGGCACAGATGCCAAAGTATGCGGAATTCCTTAAGGATATCCTCTCGAATAAACAGAAGCTCAAGGATATATCATGTGTGGTGATGAATGAAACTTGTTCTGCCGTCCTACAAAACCGTATGCCCATGAAAATGGGAGATCCGGGTAGTTTTACGCTCCCGTGTTTGATTGGAAACATGTCTGTTAGCCATGCATTGGCTGACTTGGAGCGAGTATCAACCTTATGCCATATAAGGTTTTTACTAAACTGGATCTGGGTGAGCCGTCACCTACTAGAATGAGCATTCGGTTGGCAGACCGTTCAATCAAGTATCCGCGTGGATTTGTGGAAAACATGCTTGTAAAAATCGATAAATTTGTTTTCCCCGTGGATTTTGTTATTCTTGACATGGACGAAGATTCAAGAGTGCCTTTAATACTTGGACGCCCTTTCCTCAATACAGCGAGGACGATTGTTGATGTGGTAGCTGGCCAAATCACACTCCGAGTGAATGATGAGCACGTGACATTCGATATCAAAAGATCGATGCAGCATCCGCAAAGTCACGATGACATGCTTTATTATGTCGACATTGTCGATGCATGTGTAAGCTCTCATTTTCAAGGCACTGTTGACAAGATTGATTCGGACACACATCTGTCGTGTGGGGACCTGATTGGCATTACGCAGGAGGGGCACGATTTCCAGCAGCCAGTCTATCAGATTGGTGACGATGGTTCCCAGAGTCCGGAGAGATTTCTTGAAATTGTCCATGTAGAAGAAGAGAAAGCAAAACCGTCGGTTGAAGATCCCCCATCTTTGGAGTTGAAAGAACTCCCACCACATCTCGAGTACGCATTTCTGGACGAGTAGCGTCGCTTACCGGTCATAATTTCGGCATCATTGGAAAAATATGAGAAAAATCAGCTTCTCGAGGTTCTGAGACTTCATAAGAGAGCTATTGCATGGAAAATCATGGATATCAAGGGCATCAATCCTTCTTTTTGTACTCACAAGATTTTGATGGAAGACGAGTACAAACCGTGTGCACAGCATCAGAGGCGTTTAAATCCGAATATGCAAGACGTGGTGAAGAAAGAAGTGATTAAGTTGTTAGATGTCGGTATGATTTATCCTATATCCGACTCTGTGTGGGTGAGTCCAGTGCAGGTTGTACCTAAGAAAGGTGGTATGACTGTAGTCTCAAATGATAGGAATGAGCTAATTCCTACCCGTACCGTCACTAGGTGGCGAGTTTGCATTGATTACCGCAAACTCAACGATGCTACTCGTAAGGATCACTTCTCGCTTCCATTCATCGACCAGATGTTGGAACGTCTGTCGGGGAAGTTGTATTACTGTTTCTTGGACGGGTTCTCTGGGTACTTCCAAATTCCTATCGCTCCTGAGGATCAGGAGAAGACTACCTTTACCTGCCCCTTCGGCACATTCGCCTACTGGCGATTGCCTTTTGTGTTGTGTAATGCACCAGCGACCTTCCAGAGATGCATGGTTGCTATTTTCCATGATATGATTGAGGATTCTATGGAGGTTTTCATGGATGACTTTTCGGTATTTGGGGATTCCTTCGATCATTGTTTGGAAAATTTGAGAAAGATGTTGAAGAGGTGCGAGGAGACGAATCTGGTCCTGAACTGGGAAAAGTGCCACTTCACGGTGAAGGAGGGCATAGTTCTGGGACATAAGATTTCTCATGCGGGTATGGAAGTCGATCCAGCTAAAGTTGACGTTATTTCACGACTTTCGCCTCCCACCTTTGTGAGAGCGATACGGAGCTTTCTTGGTCATGCAGGGTTCTACGTTATTTCACGACTTTCGCCTCCCACCTCTATGACCCGTTTGTTGGAGAAAGACGCTCCGTTCATATTTGGAGATGATTGCTTGAGGGTTTTTGACCTTCTCAAGCAAAAGTTGATTGAGGCCCCTATTTTGGTTGCACCTGACTGGAGTCTGCCATTTGAAATTATGTGCGACGTGAGCGATTACGCTATTGGGGCCGTTTTAGGTCAGAAGAAAGAAAAGCACTTTCACCCGATCTATTATGCGAGCAAGACTCTTCACGACGCTCAGGAGCACTACACCACGACTGAAAAAGAGCTCTTGGCAGTTGTTTTCGCATTTGACAAATTTAGATCGTATTTGGTGCTTTCGAAAACCGTTGTGTATACTGATCACGCAGCCATTAGATATCTCTTCAGTAAATAGGACGCTATACCGCGTCTAATCAGATGGATCTTGTTGCTGCAAGAGTTTGATATTGAAATTCAAGATAAAAAGGGTGCGTTGAATGTAGCGGCTGACCATCTATCTCGGTTAGAGCATGGAGACATCGAGAACTCGCGTTGGGATTCAATCAATGACAATTTCCCACACGAGTCGTTGATGAGTGTTGAGATATGCGATGAGGCGCCTTGGTTCGCCGACTTTGCGAAATACCTTGCTTGCAGAATTCTGATTAAAGGGTTGACTCACCAACAAAAGAGGAAATTATTTTCGGATATCAAGCACTACATTTGGGACGATCCTTTCTTATTCAAGGTGGGTGCTGATCAGGTGATCAAAAGATGTGTATCAGGGAAGGAGGCGACCAATATTCTGCGCCATTGTCACGAGGGACCTACCGGAGACCACCATGGAGCCAACTTCACCGGCAAGAAGGTGTTGGATTCCGGGTTTTATTGTCCGACTATTTTTCGTGATGCGCAGAGTTGGGTAAAAGCGTGCGATACTTGTCAGAGGGCGACGAATATAACGGCACGCGATGAAATGCCCCAGAACTGGATACAAGTTTGTGAAGTCTTTGACATTTGGGGGATAGACTTCATGGGACCGTTCCCCCCCCCCCCCCTCACGAGGTAACAAGTACATCCTGGTCGCAGTTGACTATGTATCAAAGTGGGCGGAGGCACATGCCTTACCCACAAATGACGCCAGGGTGGTCGTGAGATTCTTAAAAAGTTTGTTCGCCCGATTTGGCGCTCCGAAAGCGCTTATTAGTGACAGAGGGACTCATTTCTGTAATACACAGCTTGAAAAGGCTTTGTCCCGTTACGGTGTGCATCACCGTTTATCCACGCCTTATCATCCGCAGACGAGCGGGCAGGTGGAAGTTACTAACCGAGGGCTAAAGCGCATCCTTGAGCGGTCTGTTGGTGCTAACCGTAAGGAGTGGTCGGACAAACTTGATGAGGCATTGTGGGCATTCCGTACAGCTTATAAGACCCCTATTGGGACCACTCCCTTTAGGCTGGTATACGGAAAGGCGTGCCATTTACCAGTAGAGCTGGAGCATAAAGCTATGTGGGCTTTAAAAACTGCAAATCTGGACTTGAAAACCGGAGGTGAAGCCCGGTTTCTCCAGATCCATGAATTGGAGGAACTGCGACAACAAGCTTATGAGAGCTCCGTCCTCTACAAAGAGCGCACGAAGAAATTTCACGACAAACGCTTGAAGGACCACAAAGAATTCCAAGCGGGTGATCTTGTTCTTCTTTACAATTCACGACTGCACTTATTTCCAGGGAAGCTTCATTCACGCTGGACAGGACCATACACAGTTAAGGAGGTATTTCCGTATGGTACTGTTGCAGTAGAGAACGCAGGTGGCGTTACATTCAAAGTAAATGGACATCGGTTAAAGTTGTACGTTGTCGGGCCGATTGAGTCGGCTGTGGAGGTCATCGAGCTCCAAACCCTGCACACATCATAAGTGTGGGGAGGAGAGAGTCTACGTTACTGACTCGCGGACCAAAAATGTAGCAAGAGCGTATTTTACGCTTTAGGGGTAATATCGTCTTTTTATATGTTTTTTTAGTTTTAGCGTAATTTAGGTATGTTTGGTAGTTTACGTTAGTTTGTATAATTTTAGATGTGCCGGGCGAAGGTTCTATGTTGCGATATTGATTAAACAGTTTGCGTGTTGAAAAAATGGCAAAAAGCGGCCGAACCAGTTGCTGGAAATCGCTTCTACAGAAAAAAACTGATCAGCAGCTGTTGCACGACCGTGTCGTGTGTCGCACGAACGTGCGGTTACGGACTGGCTAGCACGATGAGTCGCACCCCCGGTGCATCTCCGAGAACACCGTGCTGGGTTCGAGCGATGTCGGTGACGCACGACCGTGCGATAGGTCGAACGACCGTGCGTGAGGCTGAGGGCAGTTTTGTCATTTGGTAGTATAAATACCCTCATCTGCAACCCCCATTCACAATTCGCGAAAACCCTAGTCGCACCAGCCGTTCCAGAGCGATTTCGCCTCATTTCGCACGGTTTGTTCGCACGGTTTCACACCCTCCTTCTCGTGGTACGTTCCTTCTTGTAGATTTTCTGTTTCTTCGCTTTCTAGGTTAGATTCATCCGATTCTTCAAGGCTTTTTCGGGTTCCCTTCATAAACACAAGCGAAAACCTAGCCCTTGCAAGAATCTCATATCTCGTGAGCACCCGGTTGATTCGCTGCCCCCTGTTTGCCCAAAACTTGTTGAAATTTTGCAAAAATCAGGCTGTTCAAAGTTCAGGGGTTCGAAATCTGCAGAATCGAGGTTGCACGGATGTTCCTTGGATGGAACGGTCGTGCAATACCGGTTGTTCACGATGTTTGCTGTTGGTCTCGGTGATGCACGGTTGTGCCGTTGGTCACACGCCGTGCAGATCCGACATTTGTTGACCATCTCTGCTTGTTCTCGGCGACGCACGACCGTGCGTCTCGTCGCACGTCCGTGCGACAGGCAGAATAACAGAATCTTCATAATCACGTTTGCTGCTGTTTTTGAATGAAATCTTTCCTGTTCCCGCTAATCTAATGATATTCCTCATGCAGATGAATCACCCATTCTTGCAATTTAACCCCGATGATGAGAAAGAAGCTATTTGTATTCCAAGACGTGACGCCTTATGGAGAAGGCGAGGGCAATTCGGCGTCCCCCGGAGGCTGGATTGGGATGTTATGAGGGAGCTAAATCAGTATGATAGACTTGATAACATGCTCACTATCCCACTTGCGCGCTTAGTATCTATCAACCGACCCATATATCTTGAGCCCACGATAGAGTTCTTCTCCACATATGCCTACGAAAAACCAATTGCTCATAGAAGGCCAAAATTCCGCTACAAGGAGCGGATAACTTTCAGGTTGGGTGGACAATGGCACACTTGGTCAGTGGGTCGATTGGGTAGGAGGCTTGGAATTTATACAAGAGAAGAAATGGATTCCGAATTCTTCACGGAGCATTTTACCTTCCCGAGCGATGCAGCACGGGCCGAGTTTTGGGCTGAAAATGCAATTGGTGACCCGTACGACCCGAGAATGTCTAAGGCTTCGCGATTGAAAGACCCTTTGGTTCGAGTGATGCATCATGTGTTCAGCCACACCATTTGTGGCTGCATGGAAAGTTTGGGGAACTGTCCAACACCGGATTTGATTTTTCTATACGCGCTGGTTGATGGAGTACACATCAACCTAGCCGCAAGGATGGCTGAATACTTTGTGAAGAGCTCAGGGAGGACGCCCAACAGTCAGATACACGGCGGTCAGTATGTAACCGAAATTGCTTACAATTTGGGCCTGATGACTGATGAGGTACTTGAGAGTCTCACGCTGGTGACCGAAGGGGTATATGTTGATATTCGGTCATTGAAAGCTATGGGGTTGATTGTTGAGTTGGATCGGGGGGATAGATTGAGGGGTCTAAACAACGAGGTCTGGGACCCGTTGCCCCCAGCTGAGGAGGAAAACGAGGATGAGGAGATGCATGATGAGGAGCAGCATCACGAGGAGCACGGACCACCGACACCACCACATTCACCGCAGCACCACGGTTTCCACCAGCACCAGGACTGGCCTGAGTTTTACCGGCAGTTCCAACAGATGCGAGTTACGCAGGAGCAGCATAGGACTTATATAGACCAGATTACGACTAGTCAGGACCAGATCAGGGCGAATCAGGACAGCTTGTACCAGGGGGTGAGTGCTGGGTTCTCATACCTGTTCGGGGAGATGCATCATGCCTATCCCAACTACTTTCAGCATCCTCCGCAGTTCCCACCCTGGAACCCACCTAGTTATAGAGATGCGGGCCCGTCCTTCACGAGAGATGATGCTGGTGACGACGAGTAGGAGGCAGTGGTGTTGACAGTTGGTGGTTTTTATTATTTCCGTACTTTGTTTATTTCGGGTGTTCATTTTGTTGGTTATGACAAACACCCTCGGTTATGTAATTTATTTTCAGACACTTTACTTTGTTTGTCATGTCTTTGTTTGGATTTTTAGTACGTCTATTTATGTACATTATGGTTTATTTGGGTTTATTTTTGTTTATGTTCTGTTTTGCTGTACCATATAACATACTTGCAGATCTTGGCTATCAAGTCTTTGACCGGAGCACACGACAGATACAGCTTGGAAGTCTCGTTTCATCAGACATCATCTTGAGGGGAGTACTATTATCCTTTTTCTCTATATTTCGGGTTTCGCATTGGGGACAATGCGAAGTTCAAGTGTGGGGAGGGGGTTAACTTTGTTTGTCCTCTAAAAAAAATTATTCTGTATTCTGTATATATTTTAAGTAAATAAACCGGTTGGTTGTGTTTTAGAAAACTTCGGACTTGATAAAAACTCGACAAGCAAAATAAATTTTGAAAAGAAAACCGGAAAGCGTGGCAAACAAAGAAAGACTTGCATGATAGTTTTCACACTTTTACCCATTCCTTCCGTTACGTGAGCATGTTTGAGCTTTGATATTGTTATATATTTGTTCATTTCGGAGTAGGAGTGAGCCGGATGTCATGTGTAATTTAGAACTTGTCACTAGTATGCTTGTTAAGACCATGAACTTGCGGAATTGTGTAGAAGTGATAGAGGCACTTAGATTACCCCTTTGTTGTTAGCCTTGTTCTTTGTGTTGTGTTTCTCGTATACCCTACGTTACCCTTTAGGTTTAACCATGTCGAGCCTTCCCGTTTACCTTTGTTTACCCAACATTATCGCCCACTTAGCCAAATTTAGCCTTTTTATGTTTTAAACCTTTTAGTGTTGAAACTCGGTCAAAATAATCGTTTAATTAGCGCATGTTATTGTTTATGTTTCATTGTATAAATCCATTAGTTTATATGCTTTAAAAAAATAAATAAATAAAAAAATAGAAAATAAAACACCCTAAAATAGGGTGAAGTAGACAAAATTCGAGCAATTTTGATTGATAAAATGATGAAATCTTGTTTATGAGCTCGTTGTCGCGTAAGTAGCCTTTTTAAGGCGTTTGTATGTATAGTTTTGTTGTATTGCGCTTGTTAAACGTAGCTACCGAGTTTTAACCATTTCGCCACTTTAAATTTCCATTTCCATACCCTTCGCCAAAGCCTAACGTTACAACCCGTAAAGACCTCTTGATTTACACTTTTTCGCATGTTAGTTGGTGGAGACGAGATCTTATGACAAGCTTATGATATTACACATTTCATTGACGAGGCATTGAGTGTTTGCACATACACATTTTATGTATGTTTCATAAATAAAACCGAGTGTGTGTGAACATTGTGAGTTGTGTGAAGATTAACATGTTAAGTCAATTGAAAGTGAGTCACGGCTTTTTGGTTATCACCATATATTTGCATATGCTTGTTTGGGTTTGATTCTTTTGATATTGTCTTTCGAAAAAACCGGCTAACCGTTTGTAGTTATTTCAATAAATAGTGTGTAAATTATCGTTCTGGTTTGATTCTATCTTTTATTGCATTTAAGTTTAGCTTGCTTGAGGATAAGCAAGGTTCAAGTGTGGGGAGATTTGATATTCGCTAATTTACACATATTTTAGTCCCTCATTTTATCCCCATTTTATGCGTTTTCGGCCGTAAAACCGTCATTCGGATACTTAATTATGTATACTTTTGTTTACAGGCCTAAAACAGCATACTAGACAGGATGATTGTGAAAACGAGGACTTTCCGGACGAAATGACAAAGCTGCGAACCTTCTGTTGGAATTCTGACCTGGGCAAGATGAACGGTCGTGCGACCTAATAAACGACCGTGCATCTCCGACTAATGCAGTCCAGTCCGGCAATGAACGAGGGTGCAACTTGGCGTGCAAGGTAATCCCGGTAATGCACGGGTGTGCGTCTGATTGCACCCCGTGCGGATTCTATGACTAGCCACACCCCGGAACTGAACGACTAGTGCAGTTGTCCGTGCAACAAGAACCCGGAAACGAACGGTCCTGCCTCAGGTAGAACGGTCGTGCGAGACCGAAGACCGGTCAAGATCTGATGACGTCATGCAGTATGGTGCACCATACCTCCAATAATGCATAAAGTGAACGGTCGTGCAACAGGACGCACGACCGTGCGATATCGAAATTATATAAAAACTTGCAGAAACTTTCTGCTCGGAAGACTGGACATTTTGGAAGCGATTCCTGCGATTTTCAGGCTCCGGAGGCTTCTGCTTTCACCCGGATTCTAGCCACATTGTGCCGATTAGCTTCGTTATCTTCCAGATTCTTAATCTTATGCTTGTTTATGGTTTGGTTTTCTAATCTTTCCATGATTTTGTTAATCTTTAAAGCATTTAGATTAATGTTTATGTATTATTATAGCCTTTGGGCAAAAACACAACAATCCCTTGCTTGATTATAACCATTAGTATGTTAATCTTTGTTTGTAATGACATTTTGAAGTATTTTCTATGTTAATCTTTGATGATTAGTTTGCAACCTTGTTATTGATATTGATTTCTTGATTATAAGTAATTGTGTTGGGTGATTGGTATTTGGTTAGTTAAGATAGTTGAAAAATGAAGCTTAATTAATCTTGTATTAGTAAACTTTAAACTTGGTTAACTAGTTTAGCTTGGTTAAAATGTGTGCACCATGATACTAGAAATGGTTAGTGGTTTAATAAAATGTAATTATTGTTAATCAAGAAAGCTTGCCGTCACGTAAGGACCTTAACGGGTTAAATGGTGTCGTTATAAATTCTTGCCATAATTTGTTAGCTTAGTTAGTAGTTTAGGCCAAAATTGCTATCTTGGTGAATTTATGTGCAAGATTTGTAAAATGAACTCGATTGAGATTTAATCTAGTTTATGCTTGTCTCGGTGGTTGCCTTGTGTTTATCGGTGTCGCTTTCCTTGTTTAAGTGAGGTTAGAAAACTCCTAACGGACGACTAACTTATTTTTAAGAGATTTTCATAGACATTTATCAATTGCACGTTATAGAACAATTTTAGGTGGGTAAAGTGTGTTTATCGTTTTAGCTTTCCGAATGATTGTCATGTTAGGATTCCCGAAAGGGATACTAATTGTCTTAAAATGGAAAATTGACCGAATGCTTCTAGTGCCAAAACCGACTTAGTTTGCATGCTTTGGTTGTGTATTAAGCAAGGCTATTTATCTATTTTCACATTTATAATCTATTATGTTTTATTAAGTATTTATTTATGCTTACTTTAGTTTTTAGAAAATCACAAAACTTATCTTTCTTCCGTTAGTTTAATGATAAAGGTCTAGTATTATTCCTCCGCCCATTTCCTTGGATCGATACTTGGTTCTTACCGATACTTTACTACATATGTGACGGGGTACACTTGCCTCTTTCGTGTGTGTTTTGATGTTAAATTAATAATCACTTTTATAAATTTAAAACCGAATCGTGTGTTTATTCATGGTAAAAATATGTATATACGCGCACACGTCACAGACCCAACATTGTTCAAAAAACATCAATAATAAAAAACTACCAAACCATAAAAAATGGGCTCCGGCCACGTCTAGAAATTTCCATCATCGCCCATTTTTGCAGCTCACACCTTCGCTGCATCATCATCACCACTAGCCGCTGCATCCTCAGCCTTATCCTTCAACCCGCTGCCACTAGCCTCAATTGCCAGAACCTCTTCAGTCTCCTCTTCATCGTCAAGCTCAGCCAACTTAGCCTTCCAACCTTCCTGGTCCCAGGTGGTCCTATCAAAGCTAGGATCCTCAGCTTCCTTTGCCATTTGCAATTTAATTTTGAGCATAGCAATTGTGGCGGAAAGCTTATCACCCTCCATCACTTCAGCCTTCTCCTGATCAGCAGTAATGTGGGCCATGACCAGCTGCTTTTTCGCCAAGTTGAGCTCCTTCTCGAGGGTAGAGATGGTTTGATCCTTACCCAGGAACAGCTTTTGGAATTCCAGCTCCTTTTGCTCAGCCTCCTCAGCATAGGAATCCATAAGCATATGGATCTCAGCAAATTTCTGCAAAAGAGTGACACGCATCAGGATTCATTATCTTCAATATGGGTAGAACAGTTTTAAGGATCAGGGATCCTTACCTAAGAGACATATTCCTCAAACTGATGCTGGAGGAGAGGCAGGCCTTCAAGGGTGTCAGCAGTTTTCCTCTTCTTTCCACCTTTGCCCTTGGTGCTGACAGCCTTAGGAATTACGACGCTAGGGCTAGTAGCAATTTGTTTCTTGCCAGATCGGGCAGCAACATCATCAAGATCACTGACACTGAAGCGAGAGGCTGATTTCGACGACTTTCCAGCACCTACAAAGGACAAATAACAGATAAGTATCCTTATTGTATATCTATTTAAATATTTAATTATGCGTAAATGAGAATACTTACTTGACATGGTGACTGAACCAGAGGATACTTCTTGTGAATCCTTTGTGTTGGCCTGGAATGTTCTAACTACGAGATCAACGCTCCAAAAGGCAGCGATCCTTTCTTTTGTTGCAGGGGACTGAATGAGATGAGAAACTGAGATAGTTGCACAAAAATACAGAAAAGGATCAGTTATCCTCAGAAGAAACAGAATCATCCTATTATCCTTCTATAAGGATCCTATATCCTACCATGGGTGGTCCACTCTTTGGGGAGATCTTTCCCATCTGGAATAGAATCTCTCTTAACAAAGAAGAAATGTTTTTTCCAATTGGTATCATTCTCTGTGGTCTTAAGGATTGGATGAGGATCACCGGGCTTATGTTTGAACAGGAAAAGGTGTGATCCATGGCTCACAAGGTTGTACAACTCAGCCAGTTTCGACATTCCTATCTCTATACCCTGTTGCTCGATGATGTTCTCGATGGTGTACAGTACCCTCCACATCATCGGAATGGCTTGAATATAGCACATGCCGGTGAGTGCAAAGAAGGATTGGGTGAAAGCGGGGAAAGGGTATGAGAATCCTATCAGGAAGGGAGTGGCCAGAAAAGCAACCCAAGTGTTGGAGACGGAGTCACTTTTGGCAGTAGGGTCAAAAGGTTTAAAGACGGTATCTGTAGCAACTCTCACTAAAAAGTCCTATTTAGTATTATAATTAGTCCAATAGGAAACCCTAATTGAGAAACCCAAGTGATTCTGCATAAACCTTAAGATTTCCAGAACAATCAGAATCAGGATTAGGGCCCCTAAAACTCAGGGGGGGTATTTTCTATTGATGATTATCCACTTATCTCGTTGTCGAAACAGAATTTTAAGAAACTGTTGACTCAGCTAGGCTAGTCCCACACGTGGCAACCCTATAGTGCTTAGGTATTCCTTACGGACTGTAAGTAAATTTATATTACGGTGCGCAAGGGTTGTTACGGACCGTAAGGGAATATTTGTTACGGTCCGTAAGCTAAGTGAAAATCGAATATAAATAGAGGGCAGTGGCACTTGATTTCTGGTTTTATTACGACGATCAAATTCGACCTGTACGTCGAGTTATTGTCGAAATAGTCTCAAAATCACTAATTGATGCTACGATACAGGGTATTAATTCGATCGCTATTACGATTCAATGTCCGATCGATTGAAACTATCCGATAGATGTTTAAGTGCTGCTCAAATTGGGTTTATACTTTGTCATTCGTCGGGATTTCGACTTGAATGTTTGAGTGTTGTTCGAAATCGGACTATACTCTGTCATTCGTTGTGAATCCGCTGGATGTTTAAGTATCGCACTTTGTCATTTGTTGTGAGGGTTTGATCTCGTGAGTTATCGTAAAAGCTGTATTAGTTACTTACCTAGTTTCGTGTGCAAATTAGGTTATTAAGCTTATCAGTAGGCTAAACTCTACCTCATACCAAAGTAGATGCTAATTCTCAGAAGAGTTAGAATCAGGAAGCTTGTTAAATCAAGGTGAGTTCACAAATTTTTCTACAAGGCACGACCATCCTCAGTAGGTAGGATGCCACTCCACTAATCTTCGCACACATGTCTGGGAGACCGCGATACATACGAATTCTCCAGAGTGCAGAATAACGTACGTTCGTCCTGGATTGGACAACAAAACAAAACTTCGGGATAATCTTAATCCTACAGGCTAGTAAGCCAGTGAACAGAAACGTGAATTCACTCAACTTTGTTGTTGACTCGTTGTTACATGCCTTGCAGGTCGTTAGATCCCTAGCTTAAGGAGCTTGCACGAGGAGACGTGGTCGTTGTGGGAAAACATTTCAATTAATATTAAACTTATGTTTTGTGCTTCCGCTGTAAACTCAAACTATGTTTTGACACCAATTGTATTGTGTTGGATTTTATAAAAATTACTTACATGCTTTGTTCAATATGATTGGTGGCTATGATCCTGGGCATGTCACGCCTCCAAGGCGGGGTGGGGTTTTTGGAGGGTGTGACAGAGTGGTATCAGAGCCATTGGTTATAGTGAACTTGGTTTTAATAAAGGGAAAAAGTTTTTGATGAAAACCAGACTATAACCGGTAAAGTGTTCAATGATCCACAACGATGCTTCATTCCAAGTGCAAGACTCAATACTTTACGGTGTTCTATAATATTTATTTTAAGTGCTATGGGTTAAGGTTAAGTCATCCCTAAGTATTTCATGTGTACAACCTTAAGAAATGTCTATCTGACAAATTTCTGGTAGTATTTCTTTAAGACATAGAGATAAATGAAAAGTGTAAAGATTTGTGACTTTAGATAGAAGACAGAAAGGTTAAGTTTCTCGAACACAAAAGATTAGTACTAGTATCCTTACTTATTTGAGTAAATCTCGAGGACGAGATTTCTATAAGGAGGGGAGAATGTAGCAACTCTCACTAAAAAGTCCTATTTAGTATTATAATTAGTCCAATAGGAAACCCTAATTGAGAAACCCAAGTGATTCTGCATAAACCTTAAGATTTCCAGAACAATCAGAATCAGGATTAGGGCCCCTAAAACTCAGGGGGGGTATTTTCTATTGATGATTATCCACTTATCTCGTTGTCGAAATAGAATTTTAAGAAACTGTTGACTTAGCTAGGCTAGTCCCACACGTGGCAACCCTATAGTGCTTAGGTATTCCTTACGGACCGTAAGTAAATTTATATTACGGTGCGCAAGGGTTGTTACGGACCATAAGGGAATATTTGTTACGGTCCGTAAGCTAAGTGAAAATCGAGTATAAATAGAGGGCAGTGGCACTTGATTTCTGGTTTTATTACGATGATCAAATTCGACCTGTACGTCGAGTTATTGTCGAAATAGTCTCAAAATCACTAATTGATGCTACGATACAGGGTATTAATTCGATCGCTATTAAGATTCAATGTCCGATCGATTGAAACTATCCGATAGATGTTTAAGTGCTGCTCAAATTGGGTTTATACTTTGTCATTCGTCGTGATTTCGACTTGAATGTTTGAGTGCTGTTCGAAATCGGACTATACTCTGTCATTCGTTGTGAATCCGCTGGATGTTTAAGTATCGCACTTTGTCATTTGTTGTGAGGGTTTGATCTCGTGAGTTATCGTAAAAGCTGTATTAGTTACTTACCTAGTTTCGTGTGCAAATTAGGTTATTAAGCTTATCAGTAGGCTAAACTCTACCTCATACCAAAGTAGATGCTAATTCTCAGAAGAGTTAGAATCAGGAAGCTTGTTAAATCAAGGTGAGTTCACAGACTTTTCTACAAGGCACGGCCATCCTCAGTAGGTAGGATGCCACTCCACTAATCTTCGCACACATGTCTGGGAGACCGCGATACATACGAATTCTCCAGAGTGCAGAATAACGTACGTTCGTCCTGGATTGGACAACAAAACAAAACTTCGGGATAATCTTAATCCTACGGGCTAGTAAGCCAGTGAACAGAAACGTGAATTCACTCAACTTTGTTGTTGACTCGTTGTTACATGCCTTGCAGGTCGTTAGATCCCTAGCTTAAGGAGCTTGCACGAGGAGACGTGGTCGCTGTGGGAAAACATTTCAATTAATATTAAACTTATGTTTTGTGCTTCCGCTGTAAACTCAAACTATGTTTTGACACCAATTGTATTGTGTTGGATTTTATAAAAATTGCTTACATGCTTTGTTCAATATGATTGGTGGCTATGATCCTGGGCATGTCACGCCTCCAAGGCGGGGTGGGGTTTTTGGAGGGTGTGACAGTATTCGCCAGGAAACAATAGCGAATCCGATCAATCTCCGGGTCGGTAAAACGGCATAGCTCAGACGAAGGATTTTTGATGATGCCTTGGCTTTTCAAGGAATCATCCTTCTTTGGATCCTTGGCTGGTGAGGATCGAAGAACCATTTTCGCCATGGATGATAAGAAAAGAGAAGATCAGAATAAGCAAATGAAGAGAAAGGGAGAAAGAGAGATACTTGATCGGTCGTTGAATGAGGATTTAAAGGGAAGTATCGCTCGAATTTAAATGCAAATTGATCCTTATCTCTAACCTATATATAATGATGATTCTGCAGGTTGTCACTTAGCTGACGCACGATGTGTAACGGCTAGTCTTGCTCTAATGACTATATTTATGATATTTAGTTCGTTGCAGATAAGATCAAAAATATGACTCAATAAGTTGTATTTTATTCCTCATATTTTGGGGGCAATTGTTAGGGATAGATTTTCTAAACCTAAGGATCACGGATCCTCAAATGCAGCCAGGATCACGGATCCTCAATTCTGTTTGAATTAAGGATCCTCAGAAGACGTTGCAGGATTAAGGATCCAGGATCCTCATTGTTATCCTAACACTAACGGTTGTTTCCATTGTATTTAAGCTTGTTTTGCAGGAATGAACGAGTGGGACTTGGTCTTGCCAATATTCTTGGGGAATATGCCCTCAATATTCTGCATGTGCATAGCTTAATGACCGTTTTAGAAGTCGTGGGTAGCTTGCACATTTAGCGGATAGTTTGTTATTTAGATTATTTCTATTTTTAAAGGGGATAACAAGCTTGAATTTGAACAATTAGCAAACACATACACTCTCTCACAAGCTCTCAGCAACCCATTAGCAATCACATACATTTTGTACTCTAGTGATCCTTGTAACAAGCTTGTTATCATCCCGAGTTGTAATCATCATATGTTAATTATAGTTGGTGATCGGTAGTTTCCATCACCCGAGGTTTTTTATGCCGGAGATCATACATTGATCAAGGGCTTTTTCCTCGTATAAATCCTTGTGTCACTTGTTCATTTCATTTACAAATTTGTTCATACATTTGTTCATTGATTCAAGCATCATACCTCACAAAAGAAGATTTGGTTACATTATCCTAGTCTGATTTTTGACCAAAACAGACATGCAGTGCATTCTTCAACCATCGCAAAAATTCTTTGCTTCTTCTTTGCCTTCTATTTGATTTCATTCAAAGGTGCTGAAATATAGCTCTACTAATTCAACACACTATAAATGTCATCATTCTAGGATGGCAACTATTTCTTTGGATCGTATTCTAGCGAGTCATGGGTGGCTAAACCGGTCCGGTAACAGTTATTAGCTTAAATTACTTTTTATTTTGATTATTTACTGTTTTGGTCAAAATTTACCTAAGCAATTTAGTGATCAAATTAGTTAAGTGAGGTAGTGTGCTAAGAATATGTATCGAAAATATGCTGTTTAGTTGTTTGCAAAAACAGTTTTCAGGATATAGCTCAGGATATCGAGCTATATCTATAATCAAACAATGAGCAAAAATTAAAGGGTGACACGAGATGTACGAGGAAAGCCCTTGACCAATCTAGATCGCCGGCACAAAACCTCAGGAGCTGACAATCGCAGCTGCCTTGTTCTTCTTATTACTTCAAATGTTAGGATACAGTGCAGGATATTGACCAGATCGCTACTAAGTGTTACAATGTTTTTCAGAAAGTGAGAGTTACGAGAGAAAGTATGAGAGCTCGAGAGTAGTGAGTGTGATGTCCTATTTGATCTGGTTTATCCGTCTATTTATAGCTACAAAATGAAAACAAAATCTCCTATAATTGGGGGATGCCAATGAATATTCCCTAGTTAACGTTAGAGGCCAAGTAAAGAGGCCTCAACGTCTTTCTTCTAACAACTTGGACCGAGTCTTCAGGGAAAGAGGTCTTCATGAACGTTGCAAACTTGATCTCGCACTCCTGCACATAATTCCGTTAGTGACCCTCAGGATACCGCATCAGGATGTTACCAATATCCTGAGTCAGCATCCTGAGTATGAATATTTATCATATAATCAAGATATAATTCAAGATACTATTCAGGATATGGGCTCAGAATTTCACCCATAACAATTGTCCCCAAAAATGTTACCGTTAAGGATCCTGAGTCCTAACGGTTACTTTTTTACGTATTCCAAGGTAATTATGAGATAGGACTTTGATGTGACAACTGGTAACCGTTCAGCCTATATTTAGTCATCACTTCCCTATAACTTCTCATCCTTATCTTCATTTAACCTTCATCCGAAAAGTAAAAGGTAAAATCCTCCCTTTCATCTCCATCTTCTTTCCCTCTCTATTCTGCACAATATTCCGGCGATCTTATGGCGAGGCAAACCAGATCCAGCTCCAGCGACTCTGCCCCTTCGTTTATTCACCAGAATATTCTCCAAGATCCGGAGAAAGAAATATGCTCCTTTGACAGCGCTCATTTCTCGGCTCTCAAAACCTCCGGCATCTTCCCAAAGGGGACAGTATTCCGACCGTTTGATCGGGAAATCCGATCGGACATGGTTTCCAACGAGTGGTTGTGCTTCAACGCTTTCCCTTTTACCTTAGGGCTACAATTCCTGTTTCCTGACTTTATTACCGAATTTTTCAACATCACAAAAATCTGTTTCAGTCAAACAATGCCAATGCTTTGGCGAGTTTTGCTTGTTCTTGATCAAATCAAGAACACCCATGTTCCTGATCTTTATGTTCATGACCTCCCCTTAGCATACCGGCTTAGATGCCACGTCTCTTGCCGATTCTTGTTCTATTCTACCTCCAGTAATCCACTGATACTCCGTGCCACCAGGAATGAGGAGGAATGGAAATCCAAGTTTTTCTTTGTAAAGAGAGATTCAATCCCTGGTGGAGTGGATTATCCGATGAAGTGGTTGAGAAAGGGTAGGATATAGGGTTTTAGGATGATCATGTCTTACATCCTGTCTTATATCTTGAACTAATTTCCTTATTTCCTTGTATACAGCTGATTTCAGAAAGCTTGCACCTCCACTAGCCGACTCACAGAAGAGAATCATGGCCATCAGACTTCTTCCAGAAGTTGAAAGAAGTTTCAATCCGTATCCAGCATCTCCAAGCCAACTTTCTAGCTCAAACATGTCTTGTAAGGATCCTGCCCAATATCCTGCATACATGCTTTTATTTGATATGGTTTAAAAAAGGGTTTTAAGGTCACTCCCTGTATGCAGACTCCAGCAAAGTTCTAATCCTCCTGAACCTTGATGAGCTTGATAGCTACCCCACTCCAGTCAACGTCAAGAAGGAAACTCCTATCCCAATATGTCCTAACATACACCCCATACGTGAAAACGGGCCCCAAATACCTTAAATATTATTAAAAATAATTAAAAATCAAGTTTTTGGGTTTGAGGCGGGCCGCGTAAACCACACCTCAAACCTTACGCGGGCCGCGAGCAGTCGAGAACACGGTAACACCCGATGATGACACGTGTCATCATCGTGGCAGGTCTAGTCGATGACCCGGATTAGCTACAGCGTTGACCAAGGTTGACGCGGGCCGCGTGGGCCCTTGTCTTCCTTTACTCGGGCCGCGTAGAACCCGAACTCAACTCCTATAAAGCTGGAGCTCGGGCCTTTAGTCGATTTCATTCAAAACTTTCTTTCTTTCTCTCAATATTACGTAGTGTACACTATACTCGGGTATAATACCCCCTAAATAGCGAAGTTCTGCTCCATTGTAAGTATTATAACCCCTGGATACATATTAGATACGCTGCCCGATTGATCTAGGGTTCCGTAACGGCTGTCGTGGTTCTGCCCGACGTAGTCTCGGGGAGGGTATTACTAATGTTAAAATGGGTTATTATACTAACACGTGTGCTTATGTTTAAATTATAGATAATTCTCATGAAACCCTAAAGGATAATCTAAGACAGCAATGTCAGTTGATCCACGTTTTGTAAACTTTTTGTTAACTGTTTTTACAAAAGCTCATACAATTAATTATATATATATTAAACAGTTATTGAGTATTTGTAAGGATACAATTATCGTGGGTATGTTGGGGTTTTGTATACAAAATTTGTTACTGGAGGGGTAACATTTCCACAAGTCAGGTCTGACAGTACCACGGGTGATAATTGATATAACTTGGAAACAAATATAATTGCGAGATTGCCCACAATACTGTGCAATGGTTTTTATTTAAACTTGATTAAACTGGGATTCACTCATCAGTACTTCCCACTGACAAATGTTTTTAAAACGCGTTTCAGGTAACAGACTGTGAAAGCCAAATAGAAGCCAGCTGGACAGCACTGAAGGCTTGGAAAAGTGGCAATAAAGTTACCTGAAAAAATAGATGTCTTTATTAAATAAAATAGGATTTGTTCCTATGAAAATGTGTGTACTGAAAACTTGGGTTTTATCCCATGTGTTTAATATTATGAAAATGTGGTATTTTACTCTGATCAAATATTTCCTAACTACGATCCTGATGAAAATTCCGCTGCTAAATTAGACAATACACGATACCACCGAAACTGGCCGCGGCCGCCCTCTCCTATGCTTAATAAGGGATCGGGGGTTGCGACAGAAGGTGGTATCAGAGCTAAGCCACTGATTCAGCCACAGAAGTGTTCTGCTGACATCAAAATTCAGTCTGTTAGGAAATAAATTATGGAAATACGTGCATAATTGTATTTTATTGTTATGTGTTATTTGGCTATTTGTTAGTTTACAGTATGAGCGACCAAGGACCATCTGACGCGTACCGTCAATTGTCTGGTTCGCTTAGAAGCGAAGGTGCCTCTTCTCAGCCTGCCCTCTCAGGGTACTCTGCTGATACGGAAGAAGGAATATTCTTGGTTAAGGTTCAGTCTGAAGAGCCATTTCCTCAGAAAAAGAGAGGATGGTTCAGTTGAGGGGCACATGAGCGTAGGAAGCGTATGAAAAAGTTACATGACCAGAAAGCACTAGCAGCAGCTAAAAGATAAACCAATGCCTATGCCCAGGATATGATTAATAGGGGTATAGCCAACATCCACATCCTAGCAACCACTGCAGCTGACACTAATCTGGAACAAATGATAGCACCCCAACCACAACCACCAATTCCTGACCAACTGATGGAAATAGAAAACCCCAAAATCAAGTAGAAATGCATGACTTCAATCCGGAAGAAATACCTAGGGTACCTGCACCAAAACCCTTAGACGCAAATTACGACCCCTGGTGGGACGATAATAGGGACTATGTGCAACGTTACCCGATACATGAAGACATGCCCATGCCCAGGCCAAACATAGGAGCCTACCCAGGTTTGGATCCTTTAGATCCCTATTACCATGATGTATTCATTAGAGAGATTTTAGAGAATCCTTATCAATTTCAGGCCCCTACACCCCCATATCAAGAACCCGCACCCCAGATTCCGAACCCAGTCCTAGAACCTGCACCCCTAATGAGTGCAGAAAACGTACAAGAACTTAGGACATTTGGTGAGGAAATTTTAGAGAGTAGTGAAAGAATGCGACAGGTGGGAGAGTGACGCGTCTGGAAGTACGACGAGCGCAATATGGATTTTTGGATGAATCCATATCCATGAATGTGATGGTAGAAACGGTAGTAATAATAATATTAATAATAAAATATAATATGTGTGTAGATGTATGAAAAAAAACTACGGATGCCTATTACTAGTTGTGTAACTTTAAATTTCAGTCGGTATTGTAATTTTAATTTCAGTACTGGTGTGTAATAGATGCATAGTATATGAAAATAGAGTATGTCGCAATGATCGACGCTTTTGACCAAAATGCGTGTCATGTGATTGGCTATATTAAATATTATTTGGTGATATTAATACATGGTAAATGTTTAAAATTCAGATGGCCGACGAAGGAAATCAAGAAAATCTGAATAATGATAACCAGAGTAACATTAACTTGGTTAATGAGAATCCGAGCATCAATAACAATGGAAACCAAATGGATAATAGTGTTATCCAACACATAGTGGCACAAGGAATTATAGATGCAATGCCATTTATTCTTCAAACTGTTAAGGATGCTGATAATAAAAGTAAACATAGCAGTAAGCGACCAACTGAACCAGAACACAGCGTGAACAATGGACCCGTACTTCAAGTGCCCATTCCCAAAAGAAGAAGAACCATGCCTTATGGTTGTTCTTACAAAGAATTCTGGTCCTGCAAACCAATAGAATTCTCAGGCAATGAAGGACCCATTGCAGCTCTACGCTGGATAGAAAAGACTGAGGCTGTTTTAAAAAATAAGCAAGTGTGCTGAAGAAGACAAGATAATGTTTGCTTCTAATCTGTTTAAAAACTCAACCTTAGAAGGGTGGAACACTATCCTCCAGTCCAGAGGAAGTGATAAGGTATATAATATGGAATGGGAAGAATTTAAAAATATGGTAGAAAGGAAATTGTGCCCTCCCAATGAAAAGGAACAGATAGCAAATAAGTTTCTGAACTTAAGAATGACCGGGGTAGATAGTAAGGGTTATACTACCACATTCTTTGAATATGCTAGAATAGTACCAACCCTTGCATCACCTGAACCGGTATTAATCTCCCGTTACATCTGGGGATTAATTGGAGAGATTAGACATGTAGTCAAGTCAGCTAGACCCCAAACTATAGATGAAGCTGTAGAACTAGCAAATACCTTGACAGATGAGTTAATCCGTACTAGAAAAGAAGACCAGAGAAGAAACCTAGCTCAAAGATTTACCCAAGAATTCCGTTCTGGGAATTTCAACCGTAGGAATATAGGTTCTACCCCTTCACCATAGTGCAAGGTCTGCAAGAAAAAGCAATCGGGAAAATGCTCCACTTATTGCAATTTCTGCAAGGCACCAGGACACAAGGAAGAAGATTGCAGAAGAAAATCCAGTAATGGACTATGCTTCAACTGTAGAGAAAAATGTCATATCAAGCCGAACTGTCCGAAATTGGCTCTAGCTACAAACAACAAGAACACTAAAAATGCTAGAGCATTTGTTCTAACTGCAGATGAAGCCACGATGATTCCGGACGTCATAGCCGGTAAGTTTTTAGTTAATGATGTTTTTGCTAAAGTATTATTTGACTATGGTGTAAACCAAAGTTTTTTTAATACTTCATTTTGCAAACTCCTAAATCAACCATTAACTAAACTCTCACAAGAATGTCTAGTCGAGACAGCGAATGGAGAAACGGTTAGGATTTCTAAAATCTTGCAGGGAGCAAGAATAGAATTTTTAAACCAAAAGTTTATGGCAAATCTTTATCCCGTGAATCTGGCAGGATTTGATATTGTATTAGGAATGGATTGGTTAATAGCCAATAGAGCCAGTATTTTATGTGATCAAAAGTCAATTCAAGTAAATTCACCAAAGGGTGAAAAGATCACAATAAAAGGAGATAAGCCATCTAGATCCACGAAATTCATCTCTGTGATGAAAACTGCATGTTGTATAAGAAAAGGGTCTATAGTGTATTTGATTTCTATAATCACTAACACTAAAGGAAAAGAACTAAAAGACATGTTGGTGCATGTTTGTGACAACAGCTTAGATTTGGTCTTTGGATATCTTGTAATTAGTTAAACGTTAAACAGTTAGCGGGTTTAGCTTTGTATTAGTGAGTTAATAGAGTTTGGGCTAAACAAAACCCATATTGGGTCATAGGGGACGAAATGGGCTTGCCCATGGAGGAACCTTAGCCCGAGTAGCAAACCTTGTGTTATATAAACAAGGTTAGGCTTTAGGGTTTAGGTTAATCAACAAAAACAGTGTGTGAGAGCAAATTCGTGAGAGTGCTTAGGCTTGGACGAATTTGGAGTTGGTTAGGGATCTTGATTGATTGTAATCGCTTTGATAGATTATCAATAAAGATCCGGTTTGAAAGTGATTTGCTGTTTCTGTTCTTCTACTTGTTTCTGTGATATTCTGATCAAGAGGATTCCGCACTCTTGATTGGAAAGACAATTCTGTTGAAGATCCATACGAATAGGGGACCTACAATTGGTATCAGAGCATTAGGCTCTTGAAGGCTCGGTTCAGAATTGTTGGCTGCAGAAATCAGGAAGAAATTTTCGAATTTTTTAAACCTGAAAAACTAGGGTTTCGAAATTTTGTGGGTTTGATAATTTTCGAAATTTTTGTTTAATCATATTTGGCTGTTTGATCTTCTGCTTTGATTGTTGATTGGTTTGCAGGTTTTAGGGTTTCTAGGACGAATTTTTGGCTGAGAAAACTTGAAGATTTGAAAACTGTTTTCGTGTTCTTCATCAAGTTCATCAAAAGTTTGTCAAATGTTTGATGATTTGCTTGTTTGATTTTGCAGGAAGTTGTTACGAAATCTTGGAAAAATCTGCTGAATTAGGAAAATATTTGATCAGATCCTGCGAATTTGGATATCAGCGAATTTGTGACTTGAAATCTCGGTGGACAGTGAAATTGTTTGACCCGGCGAATTTGAAATCCAAAGGCGACTTTGGTAACCGGATAATTTTCCTCAGCGAAATTATTACGGTTTTCGGCAACTTTACAGGTCGTCGTAATAGCGAATTTGTGACCAGCGAAATTGAACTACTTACTGACCAGCGAAATTAATCACTGATCCAGCGAAATTACCAGCAAATTTAAAACCAGCAAATTTAAAAAAAGGTGGAATTTCAGTTGGCAAGCGTCGATAAAATTTCAGTGTTTTGCAAATAGCTCTGGAAAATCCCGATTTCGGTTTTCGACATTAGATATCATTGGATTCGTCTTTTCGAGACGATTCTAACGGTGTAATTGGGTAACCATTGTTTTCGGAAAAATTTTGTACGGTTTTATCAGTCTGTTACGTTAAAAATGTCGAACATGTCTAGTTTGAATGAGCTGTTGAGAATGGAGCATGAGGTTGGCACTACCAACAAACCACCTAAGATGATGAAGGTGGAAAATTACTTGACATGGAAGGATCGTTTCCAATCCTTCATTGAATATCAAGACATGCGCATGTGGATATGTATTGAAGATGGGTACACAAACCCTACTCACGACTTTGAGGGCAGACCACGTAGAACAGCCTATGTGAACATGGAAGAGAATGATAAAAAGATGTATGAGGCTGAAAAGAGAGCATTGGATGCTATTAAAATGTCGTTACCTGATAGCATCAAGCATACATTCACAAAGTACACAAATTCAAAAGATATGTGGGATGCATTAGAAAAACGATATGCAGGAAATGCAGATGTTAAGAAAAACAAGATTGATCTACTGAAGAAGCAGTTTGCTATTTTCAAGCACATGAAGCATGAGTCACTTGAGGACATAATCACTCGTTACTATCATCTGATGTCAGAAATGGAAAACTATAAGATTGATTGCTATACTGACGTAGAAAAGAATGACAAGCTGCTCGATGCCTTACCTACCAAGTGGGATATCTACACTCTCATGATCAAGGGTGAAGCAGATTATGAGACAAAGGAGCTGGAAGAAGTAGTTGGCAAGCTGAGAGCTTATGAGCTCAGTATGAAGAAGAAAGACACTGGATATGATCAGGTTCAAGATCCAACGATTTACAATGGGCTTGCATCTTCTTCATCTCACAACGCTTCTAGCGACTCTGCTACTGCGTTTCTTTCGTGTGAGAATGAGCAGGTCACAGTGAATGAAGATGGTGATGTGTGTTTTGTAGTTGCTTCAGGAGGATCAACAGGAGCCAAGAAAACATCAGCTTCTAAGCAGAGTAGTGGTGTTAAGTCAATGCCAATGAGTGTGAAGTCTGCTGAAGAGCATCTGGCTTTACTTGCTTCATTTGTTGCTTCCTATGAGAACTACATTCAGGGGAAGATATCTGATCCTGCTACTTTGGATGAAGATTATGATCAGATTGACCCTGATGATCTTGAAGATATGGATTTGCAGTGGCAAATGGCCATGATTACTAGAAGAGTGAAGAGATTTATGAACCGAACAGGCAGGAAGTTGATTGGAAAGACAATTCTATTGAAGATCCATACGAATAGGGGACCTACAATTGGTATCAGAGCAAGTGGAATGAGAGTGCCACTCAGGCATTCATGGCAGAGATAGTGCCAGTTGATGAGGCTGAAATTACTGTGAGTGATGCTGAATCTGAAGTGAAAAATGCTGAAGCTCAAGTGGAGAATGCTGAAGCAAAAGTGGATGTTGAAATAGAGAAAGAGAGTGAAGCTAAACAGGTTGTTGCTGATGAAAACTCAGAAGTTCATGAGAAAGAGGTACAATCTATTTCTGTGTGTTTAAGATGTCGTAAACTACAAGGTGAGATTGATAGGTTGTCAACACAAAACCAAAGTCTGGTAAGTGAGATGTCTAACATAAAAGAAGCAATTTTTTTTGTTAAAAGAAATGAATCGTCATACTTGAAGAAAATAAAAGGTTGTGAAGCTGAAATTGAAGCTTTAACTTGCAAATTAAATGAAAAACTTCAAGTCATAGACTTAGCTCATGACATGATGGCTGAGAAAACAAAAGAGATTTCTGAAAAATGCAAAGAGTTGTCAGATGCACAACTCAAAATTGTTGAACTTGAAAAGAAATTGAGTCAATTCAGAGATTCGTCTTTTGTAATGAAACACATGATGGGTGGGTTAAAGAAGAGTAATGACAAGACCAGTGTGGGCTTCCAGGGCTTTAATGAAGTTCCACCTCCTCTTAGTCATAACTATTCATTCCTGCCTAGTGAAGATGAGCTAGCAGACTTTATGGCATCTACACCAAGTAGTTTCGCATCCACATCAAGTCAAGGTGATGGATCTGAGAGTGATGATTTGAAAAGGAAAAATTCACCTCCTAAGAATAAAAATCAAGCTTTTGTTAAAAAGATTAATTTTGTTCAAGGTAGTGATATGAAAAATGAAACAACTGTTATTGAAAATGAATCAAATGTAGAGTTTGCTAAAAATAAAAACAAAGAAAAATCTGAATCCAAGCAAACTGAACAAGGTTCATCCAAGGGATCATCACCATCTGATAAGGGATCTACCTCAGAGACTCCAGCTAAGAAGTCTTCGAAAAAAAGATCGTGCTTTAAGTGTCACGTCAAAGGACATGTAGCTAGTTGTTGTCCTAACAAAAAGAGTGAAGCACAACTTAGTGAAAAACAGAGAGGGAAATTACCAGTGAAGGAAGGTGATAGTGAGGAGAAAGGCTCAAATTCTCCAAAGAAATCTGCTCCTAAGCAACCGGAGAATGTTGCTGTTGGTGTAGATAAGGCTGGAAAAGGAACTCCACAAGTTCCTCGTTTTCAAAGAAATCAACCAAGATTTCAGCCTAGATCTCCACCAGGCAGATATGAGAGACCTAGAAGCAGTTCACCAAGAATGAACAATTTTAATTCTAATAATTTCAGAAGTCAAGGTCAATATCAAAATCGATACCAAAATGATGGTGGTCGAACTTTTTATAACAATGGCTTTAGAAATTATAACAATCAAGCTTCTTGGAATCAAAACTCAAGGTATCAAAATCAAAATTTCCAAAGGTCAAATAATCCAAACATATTTAGGAACCCTCAGGACCAGAGACCTTATGGAAATCATGCCCCATTTCCATCAACAGGTCTGAGATCCAAGACTCCAGTTAGGAGTAATGGATATTGGATGGATGTTCCAGTAGTTAGTGAATTCGGACGACCCAAGACCATTAAGGCTTGGGTCCCCCAATCTAACTAATTTCTTAGTTGGTGTGTGCAGGAGCTGCTAAGGAGGCTTATCAACTTATGTTGATAGTGGCTGCTCTAGGCACATGAAGGGGGATGTGAGATTGTTGATTGATTTAAATTGAAGTTCAAAGTGCTGATTCGACACACTAGATAACCTGGCAGATCTTTATACAAAAGCTTTTGACAGGGCTCGCTTTGAACATTTAGTCGAACTCAACGGGATGAGGAATCCTGAATAACTGGTTTTTCATAAGAATTTTTGTAAATAGTTTACTGTTTTTCTTAAAATACAAAAACATTGAAAAATGGAAAAATATAAAAAAAATAGAAAATTAAAAATGAGTTATCACTGTGTGAAAAAGAAGAAATGATAGTACATCAGCAAGTTAGACTGCCACACTGAAAATGAAATTAAATTGCTTAAGTGTGATAGCAGCTTCATCATATGATGTACCAGTAGGCGAAAAGCATGAAATAATCAACTTACCAATGTGATATAAACCTAAATGAACTGTGTATGAGTGGGGAACACATCAGTGGTGTATGGTTTAATGACCTTAAATCTTGCGTTGATAGATTGCCAAAATCTGAAGTTTTGGGTCTTTATACTGTTATTTCATCTGGGGATATCTTGATTGTACTTCTGTTCAGAACTAAAATTGTACATGACCCCAGGAAAGAAAGTCACTTGGAATTAGCTCATTTCTATTTGAATGTCTGTATGTTGTCCCGATACACACAATTTTGATCTGATTCTGAAATCTTCTCTGAAAAAAGTCGTGTACCTCCTCTGCTGCATCCAGATATATGCTGACCTGGAGGTGCTAGGCAACGACAGCTTCTGCTGCATCCAGATACATGCTGACCTAGCTATACGTTGTCGCGCTATAGATCTAATACACCCGAAAGAGGCCCTCAAGTGCCCAAATGAAACCCAAGAAACCTATATCAAACTGAGAAAAACTCATTTGATCTGTATATTATACCATCTCTGCTAAAGATCTATTCTGTTCTCTTCTCAACCTATTCCCAGTTAAGATTTCAGAAATCTGGATTGGACTTGTGAAATATGTGGTAGGGAAGATACTTGCATGATAGAGTGTGTTGTTTATATTTCCAGGATTTGATTTGTATTTATTTGGGTGTTCATTGTTAAGCAATCAAAACATGATAAAACAGATTATATGCAGACCTACACATTGTCAGGATATCTTAAAGGATGAATTCAGTATACTCACCTACTACGATGAATCTTTGTGCATACCTTGATCGCGGGGGTATATCCTGAAGTGGGACACACTAGTATATCAGTAATAAAATTACCTTAAAGTATCATATGGTAATGGTACTTGAAATGTTCATGCATTTTGTTTAAGTGGACAAACATACTGGTAATCATCTTGAACTGCTTTTCATGAAAAATTAAATGAAGAATTATCTAATAGTGTGAAACAGTTTGATTTTGTTGATATGATCTTCTTACCAGTGATTCTCACAAAAATAGAGTGTTTATTGCTTTTGTATTTACTTGCTTTCAGAAAATATAAAAAAAAATCCAAAAATAGTGTATTTTTCTGTTTAAAATTCTTAACGTACGGAAAACTGTTATTCTTGGAGGAATTGTTACTGATAGGGGGAGACGGTGTTAGAAAGTGAGTTCAAAATTTTAAATCATGCGGGTTATAGGGTTTAACTATCTCTTGAAAAATAATAATTTATTTAACTTTGTTGAAAAATTCTTATGGTTTCTCGAGATGTTTGTTTTTTAGTATACAGATTGAAGCAGTGTGTGGCTGAGAAGTTGCTGTGAAGATGAGAGTTTGATTGGATGCATGGTAGAACCTCCTTTCTACATTGCAAACAAAGTTGAAGAGTTTGAAGATTGCTATACAAATGCTGAACTGGAGTTTACTCAAACGCTAAAGTTTTTGAAGATTTGGTGATTGGATGCATCAGCTTAGGGGGAGTCTGTTGCTGACAGAGCTATTGAAGCTGAAGCTATCCAAAGACCAAAGACAGTGCAAGACTACATGAAGATTGCAAGATGACTGAAGACAAAGTTATTTTATGAAGTTATTGTCAAGGGGGAGTTTGTTGGTGCATGTTTGTGACAACAGCTTAGATTTGGTCTTTGGATATCTTGTAATTAGTTAAACGTTAAACAATTAGCGGGTTTAGCTTTGTATTAGTGAGTTAATAGAGTTTGGGCTAAACAAAACCCATATTGGGTCATAGGGGACGAAATGGGCTTGCCCATGGAGGAACCTTAGCCCGAGTAGCAAACCTTGTGTTATATAAACAAGGTTAGGCTTTAGGGTTTAGGTTAATCAGCAAAAACAGTGTGTGAGAGCAAATTCGTGAGAGTGCTTAGGCTTGGACGAATTTGGAGTTGGTTAGGGATCTTGATTGATTGTAATCGCTTTGATAGATAATCAATAAAGATCCGGTTTGAAAGTGATTTGCTGTTTCTGTTCTTCTACTTGTTTCTGTGATATTCTGATCAAGAGGATTCCGCACTCTTGATTGGAAAGACAATTCTGTTGAAGATCCATACGAATAGGGGACCTACAAGACATTCCAGTAGTGTCTCAGTTTTCAGATGTCTTTCCAGAAGAATTGCCAGGACTACCGCCAGACAGAGAAGTCGAATTCAGAATCCATCTATTACCAGGAACAACACCAATTGCCAAAGCACCCTACCGTTTGGCACCAGCAGAGATGCAGGAACTAAAGAAACAATTAGATTAATTATTGGAAAAGGGATTCATACAGCCAAGTTCGTCGTCGTGGGGAGCACTGATTTTATTCGTTAAAAAGAAGGACGGATCAATGCGTATGTGCATTGACTACCGTGAATTAAACAAGGTCATGATTAAGAACCGGTACCCATTACCGAGAATCGATGATCTTTTCGATCAATTGCAAGGAGCTCGATTTTTCTCTAAAATTGATTTAAGATCAGGATATCATCAATTAAAGGTATAGGAAGAGGATATTCCCAAAACCGCATTTAGAACAAGGTATGGCCATTATGAATTTACTGTCATGCCAATTGGTTTAACCAATCACCCAGCTGCATTTATGGACTTGATGAACCGAATATGTAAGCCATATTTGGATAAATTCATAATTGTTTTTATTGATGATATTCTCATATATTCTAAGAGTAAAGAGGAACATGCAAAGCATTTGCACGCACTTCTAAGTCTATTAAGAAAGGAAAAGCTTTACGCTAAATTTTCAAAGTGCGAGTTTTGGTTAGAGCAGGTACAGTTTCTTGGATACTTAGTCAATCATGAAGGAATTCATGTGGATCCAACAAAGATCGAGGCAATTACTAAATGGAAAACCCCTTAGTCACCAACGGAGGTTAGACGTTTCTTAGGATTGGTCGGTTGTTATAGAAGGTTTATTCGAGATTTCTCAAGAATAGCCATTCCTTTAACTAAGTTAACCTGTAAATCCATTAAGTTTGAATGGGGAACAAAGCAAGAAGAAGTTTTTAGAATTCTTAAGCATAGATTAACCCGTGCGCCCATATTAGCGTTACCAGAAGGAAGTGAAGACTTTGTAGTCTATTGTGACGCTTCTAAGTTAGGTTATGGATGTGTGTTGATGTAACGCCAAAAGGTTATAGCTTACACATCTAGACAACTTAAGAATCATGAAGAGAATTATTCAACCCATGATCTAGAGTTAGGAGCAATAATTTTTGCTTTGAAAATTTGGAGACGTTACCTTTATGGTAGTAAGTTTACCATATTTACTGATCATAAAAGTTTAAAATATGTTTTTGGGAAAAAAGAATTAAATATGAGACAAAGACGTTGGATGGAGACGCTTAGTGATTATGACTGTGATATCCAGTATCATGAAGGAAAAGCAAATGTAGTGGCAGATGCTTTAAGCCGAAAGTATCACGAAAAGCCAAAAAGGGTACGTTCTCTTAAATTAAATCTGCAAGTAGATTTAAATGATCAGATAAGAGAAGCACAAGAATCAGTAATCAAGGAGGATACTGAAAAATTAAAAGGTATGATTAAGGAATTAAAACAAGGAACAGATGGAATTTGGAGATTCCATGAAAAGAGAATATGGATACCTAAATTAGGAAACCTACGTCATCGTATATTAGAAGAAGCCCATAAGTCTAAGTATACGATGCATCCAGGAAGTGATAAAATGTACCAGGATTTAAGAAAGACTTTCTGGTGGATAGGAATGAAAAAGGACATAGCAACCTATGTTTCTAAATGTTTAACTTGTTCACAAGTTAAAGCTGAACATCAGAAACCCTCAGGTTTGTTATAGCAGTTAGAAATGCCAGTGTGGAAATGGGAATTGATAACAATGGATTTTGTTACTAAATTACCCAAAACAAAGAAAGGTAATAATACAATCTGGGCGATTGTAGATAGACTAACTTAGTCAGCTCACTTCCTGCCAATGAAAGAAACTTTCAGTATGGAACAGTTAGCTAAATTGTATGTAAATAAAATCGTTTCATTACATGGAATACCTTTATCAATTGTTTCGGATAGAGATAGCCGTTTTACCTCTCATTTTTGGTCAAGTTTCCAAAAAGCAATGGGAACCAAGTTAAATCTAAGCACAGCTTATCATCCTCAAACGGACGGAGAAAGCGAAAGAACAATTCAGACAATGGAAGACATGCTTAGAGCTTTTGTAATTGATTTCGGAGGTAATTGGGACGATCACTTACCTTTAATAGAATTTTCTTATAATAATAGTTATCACACAAGTATCAATGCTGCACCATTCGAAGCACTTTATGGACGAAAGTGCCGAACCCCAGTCTGTTGGGCAAAAATTGGGGAAAAGCAACTATCTGGACCTGAGATAGTACAAGAAACAACCGACAAGATTATTCAAGTCAAGGAATGACTGAAAGCAGCACGTGATCGACAGAAGAGCTATGCTGATAATCGACGCAAACCATTGGAATTTCAAGTAGGTGATAAAGTGTTGTTAAAAGTCTCTCCTTGGAAAGGAATAGTAAGATTCATCAAACGAGGAAAGCTAAGTCCCAGGTATGTTGGACCTTTTGAGATTATTAGAAGAATAGGACCTGTAGCCTATCAGCTACAACTGCCAGAGGAAATGGCAGGATACATGATGTGTTTCATGTATCTAATCTCAAAAAATGTTTAGCTGATGAATCACTAGTAATACCTCTAAAGGACATAGAGATAAATGAACAACTTAAGTTTGTAGAAGTCTCTACAGATTGAAGAGAGGAAAGTCAAAAACCTCAAACACAAGAGACTAGTTCTGGTCAAAGTGAAATGGGAGTCCAAAAAAGGACCTGAGTACACATGGGACCTTGAATCAGAAATGCAACGAAAATATCCACACTTGTTCCAGTAGATCTCGAGGACGAGCTCTTAAACAAGGTGGGGAGGATATAACAACCCTAAAGAAAAATCGACACTCTCCCGAATATTTTTTCCGGCACCCTAATATATTTTAAAATATCCCAATATGTCCTAAAATACACCCCATACGTGAAAACGGGCCCCGAATACCTTAAATATTATTAAAAATAATTAAAAATTAAGTTTTTGGGTTTGAGGCTGGTCGCGTAAGACACACCTCAAACCTTACGCGGCCCACGAGCAGTCGAGAACACGGTAACACCCGATGACGACACGTGTCATCATCGTGGCAGGTCTAGTCGATGACCCGGATCAGCTACAGCGTTGACCAAGGTTGACGCGGGCCGCGTGGGCCCTTGTCTTCCTTTACGCGGGCCACGTAGAACCCGAACTCAGCTCCTATAAAGCTGGAGCTCAGGCCTTCGGTCGATTTCGTTCAAAACTTTCTTTCTTTCTCTCAATATTACGTAGTGTACACTATACTCGAGTATAATACCCCCTAAATAGCGAAGCTCTGCTCCGTTGTAAGTATTATAACCCCTGGATACGTATTAGATACGTTGTCCGATTGATCTAGGGTTCCGTAACGGTTGTCGTGGTTCTGCCCGACGTAGTCGTTGGAATACCGTCTCGGGGAGGGTATTACTAATGTTAAAATGGGTTATTATACTAACACGTGTGCTTTTGTGTAAATTATAGATAATTCTTAGGAAACCCTAAAGGATAATCTAAGACAGCAATGTGAGTTGATCCGCTTTTTGTAAACTTTTTGTTAACTGTTTTTACAAAAGCTCATACAATTAATTATATATATTAAACAGTTATTGAGTATTTGTAAGGATACAATTATCGTGGGTATGTTAGGGTTTTGTATACAAAATTTGTTACTGGAGGGGTAACATTTCCACAAGTCAGGTCTGGCAGTACCACGGGTGATAATTGATATAACTTGGAAACAAATATAATTGCGAGATTGCCCACAATACTGTGCAATGGTTTTTATTTAAACTTGATTAAACTGGGATTCACTCATCAGTACTTCCCACTGACAAATGTTTTTAAAACGCGTTTCAGGTAACAGACTGTGAAAGCCAAATAGAAGCCAGCTGGACAGCACTGAAGGCTTGGAAAAGTGGCAATAAAGTTACCTGAAAAAATAGATGTCTTTATTAAATAAAATAGGATTTGTTCCTATGAAAATGTGTGTACTGCAAACTTGGGTTTTATCCCATGTGTTTAATATTATGAAAATGTGGTATTTTACTCTGATCAAATATTTCCTAACTACGATCCTGATGAAAATTCTGCTGCCAAATTAGACAATACGCGATACCACCAAAACTGGCCACGGCCGCCCGTTCCTATGCTTAATAAGGGATCGGGGGTTGCGACAATATGATGGCCAAAGGTGGAGGTATCCTGAGTTTTAGGACGAAGCCCTTGGTCATCAATGTTTGTATGCCTTTTGAACAATATAACAGTTGAAGGTGGATGGGTCTTGGTTTGAGCTGAAACCTTCAACTGTTAAGTAAATATAATTAGAAACTAATTGTGCTTTTGGTGGATGGATCTCAGTTTGAGATGAAACCAAAAGCACAAACTTTTGCTATGTTAATAATATAACTTTCTTTTAGCCTTATCCATTGTTGTTATATTTTTATTGCATAAGTTTGTAACACCCTTGCTTGTTTAATACAATATTTTATATAAGTTTCGTAAAAATGCATGTTTTTACGATTACACGTAAGTATGTCAATACGAGTTTACTAAAACTTTTACAATTTAAAAGTTTGAAAAACTTAATGTAATTGAATTCGTCGTTTAAAAGATACGACGAAACGCCGCGCGGAAGCTTTCAACTTTATTGTGTTCGGTTCCTCTTCGAGCTTGATCTTCATCCGGACACTCTTGGCAATCACCTATGATCAAAACCAACTTAAAAGTTAGTTTTAATAGTTAAATAACAAGTTTAAACAAGTTATATGGGTCAAACAAACAAAATTAAACATTTTTCATGTTCAGGGGGGGCTAGGCGTCACGCCTAGGGGCTAGACGCCCCACCTAGCCCCCTTTTGGCAGAATGTTTCTTTTATGTTGCTGTACATACCCAGCATGACCCGATTTCATGGAAACGAGCATAACTCTCTCGTTTTTTATCCGTTTTACCCAATTCTTTTTCCTACGCGTCCGTAATTTAATTCTCCATCATATGGAGTTAAAATCCAACATCCATCATAATAAATTTTGAGACTTCTAAGCCTTCGAATCGTTACCTTTTTATCGACTTTTAACCCGTTTATGCATTTTATCAAACAAACATCATCATCATCATCATCATCATCATCATCATCATCATACTCAGTAAATCCCACCAATAGCAAAGCAAAGGTAGGGTCTGAGGAGGGTAAGATGTAGACAGCCTTACCTCTACCCCGTAGGAATAGAGAGGCTGCTTCCAGTGAGAACCCCGGCTCGAATTTTATCAAACAAACAATATTTGTTTGATCTTTATATCACATACACTTCTTCAAATTAAGGTTATCTACCATATTAGGTTCTAATCACAGGTTTATTACACAATTTAAACCCGTTTTCGCTCGTATGCTTATTTTGACCCGTTAAGGATATTTAAGCACTTTAAAGCTTGAAATCGCTTTCATTCATTTCTAGCATCTTATTCCTACATTTCTTATCAAGTAATCTTCCACCACAACTATATGTGCGTTGGATTTAATGTGGATATTTATATGTTCCAAGTTTTACCCCTCGGATTATCATTTTACGGCAAAGACACATATAAAGTCTTTTGACCAAAGAATTACCTCTTTTGCTTTTTGTACTTATTCTAAGTATCTATTTGCTTGTAACACTCATTTCCAAACAACCTTTAAGGGTCGTTAGCTCGATTTAGCTCACAAGGGCGTTTTGGTCAATTTTAGTCTTTCTTTTACGACGAGGGACTTTTAAATACTTGTTTGACTTAAAATTCGACCCTTTTAACTTTGATTTTGTTTAGAAACCATTATGTTTCTAAAACACCATGTTTATGATTCAAATTATTCGGTTTACCTAAAAGATAACCGAATATCTTATTTTAACCTTGTCCAACTGTTATAGAACTCCAAATTCTACATGATGAGTTGTATCGTTACACAAACCTGGCTCGGATCAATGTATTGACCCGTTACGATACCTTGCCTTAGTGGCGCTAAGTAATAGCGATGTCATCATTCAATCGATATTTATACCTGTAATCATGCACTCGACAAAATATTAGCCGATATTGTCAAAGGGTGTTATTTTCACCTTTTCACCCGTTTGGTCTATATGACCGTTTACTTTTACGAGATGGATTTATTATCATCTTGTCTACATGACTTGTACCGGTTTACACCATACGGGCAATTTACTTATAAATCTATTTCTTGATTATTTTGATCCCTTTATATCTTACGCCATAAGGTGTCCTTCAAAACTAACAGTTATCGTCACGAGTGACTACATTGCCATTTTACCCTTATTAATTGTATTGATTTACCTTATAAGGTAAATCATTCAAAACTCGTTATTTATTAGTCATTACATGACTAAATGACCTTATTAGCTCTTTTTAACCATTCTACATGGTTTATCATTATTGTCTTATGTTCCGAACCTCGCATGTCGGTCGAAACATCATAATTCAAATGTGACTTTGATTATTCAAAATCTATAAAACCAATAGATGTCAAATAAAAGGTGTAAGTTTTAACTTACCTTGTATCCAAGTTACGTCTTTTCTTCTTCCTTGTTTCGTTTGACCCGCTTCCTCCCAAGCCTCCATCTAGCTTGTCATGAGTCAAATTATCATCATCATTCACAAGGTGGTTAGATTAGTCATTCAAGATCATGACCTTCACACCTTATGAGTCTTTTACCACTATTCTTAATGAACCTTATCATAGGTCGGTTTGACTTTTAAAAGTCAAACCACCAATTTACAAATATGGATGCACTAACAAGTTCACATGACTCGATTTAGACACATTATCAACCACTTAGTGAGCGTCATCTTTTGAGATGCTACATCTACTAACATGTTATCTAATTCATACCTCAAGTAACCATAATTCAACATGTAATTTTAGTCATTGTATGCACATATACACTTTGACCATCATAACCATGGGTTTAACTCTTGTGTCAAAACCCACTTCTAATCACTTATGAACTCTTAACAAAATCTCTAATTTGTTCAAGTAGTTCATTCATATGAATTAATATGATGTTTATACACATCAATACAACATCAATTTCATCAAATCAACAAAACCCACTTAGCTCATACTTGGTTATTTGATAAATCACTAATTTATGGAACAATTCTACAAGTTTGCATCTAGGGTTTGTTCCTAGACTTGTACCCACACTAATATCATTATAACATTGAACATTCATGCAAGAATTTCGTTCATGCAACTTCATCACAATTTCGAAATATTACTAAACATCAAAATTCAACATACCTTATGATCCCCTAAGCTTGGTGATCACGATTTTATTAAAAGCCCCAAATTCTTGGCTTGATTTCTCCTTGATTTTGATCAATTTTGTGGATTTAGGGTTCACTTGATAGAACCCCTTTTGGCTCCTGGGAAATGTCGACCAAACACACACTTGAAGTGTGTTTTTTAGTGTTTTGTTTTAATTAAATAAAACTATTTTCAATTTTGTCATGTTTAGTCCCCTCACTTGTTCAACTTTTTATAAAGAGTATTATTAATCAAGTTTCATTGACATTTTAACAACATTTAATTAACTAGGTTGATATTCCTAGTTACTTGGCGGGTTTGGGGAAATCACATCCTGTTTTTACTTTAAGTCTTTTATATACTTTGTTTTCTCAAAGTATTTATCCTCTTTTTAATTAATATTAGATTTATTTATTTAAATCCTAATATTTACCGGGTGAATTTTTACCACTAACGGTATTTTACCCGTCAGTAATATTAACGGTGTTTGATTACCAAACCCGTTTTTGGGGTGTTACATGTCTACCCCCCTTAAAGAGGTTTCGTCCTCGAAACCTTTTTCTTACATGTTTTATCGAGTTTAATTCCATGCATTTGATCTTGATAATCAATCGAGCACTGCTCATATTCTAACCAATTGTTAGTATTACCAGAAAAGTATGGTAATATCCTTTTGGTTATTAATCATCTACGTATCTTACATGACATAATGCGACTTGAAATAACGTATTCTCGTTATTTCCACTAGTTTAATTAACTTAGCAATATTCATCACTTAGATCTAATGTGATTATATTTCACATTACACTTCTTGACCGTGATCATGTCACGTCATGCCAAATTTTACATCAACTTTCTATTTTTAGAATTATCACTTTTCGGATATATCGTCTTGCACCTATCCGTGTCAAGACTTATATCTTTCATGTTTACCGTTTATACGTCTATCATAATTCATTTTTGTAGAAATGTTATTTCCTACCAAAACCGAAGTTTTAGTTTAGCGTCTTCTCTTTATCCTTTGTCAATTATCCATACCGGGATATTGACAGTCCAAAATTTATTCTTTTTCAGTCTTTGTTTTATGCTAGGATTCTCCATTTATTCCCTCGCTTTGTCTAATTAACCCGTAGGTTTTATCACTTAGTCTATGGGCTATTTTATTAGACTTTCACCTCTTTAAGGCGAGGTCCTTTTAATCTATTTATTTCTAGTCATGACTCGTGGGTCGTTTTAGTCTCGTAGACCTTTCCTTTGTTTATAACCCCAAAGGTTATGTTGATCCCGTAGATCATTCTTTACTCATGTCATTCTTAAAATACATGTTTGGTGTCAAGGAACTCTGTTTTTGTTTGGAGAATCATTTGGTTTCAAGCATAAGATCAGTTAACCTTGACTGTAGTTCGTGGCTACGATTGTTTTCTTTTGGACGATTTTCCGACTTTATGACTTTTCACGTCATTTATGCGTCAGTTCTTCTTATGCTTACTGTTATTTGATTTGCATATATTCTTATTTGGTTATGTCCCATTGCCGGGCTCATTACTCTTTTGCATTTAACGCTACCTTTATCCCGCTTGCGTTTACTCATGCCGTTCGGCATGATATTATATTCGACCCCGTTCAACTTTAAAATAGATGAACATAATTTATTTCAATTTTCTATTTACATTATCTTGTCGTCTTCTAGTTATGACTCAAAACCCGAGTCTTTTAACTTCCCATCCGAGTTCCCGTTTCTCGGTCCACACATGCGTTTAAATCCTTACCCACCAACCGGGTGTTTTACCGTTATTATTGCAACCCTTACGGTATGCATTATGACTTCGTTTCGCTTTTATATTCCTACTTTGTTCTCAAATTTGGTGTTTTTACAAAATCGGCCCGTTAAGAGTCATATTTGCATTCTCCGGGTTCGAGTGTAAGCACACCCCTCCCAATTGCATACCTTAATCGTTTTACATTAATCTTTGTCCCTTCACTCGGGCTCATCATCCTAATGTAATACGCTTCCGTCACCCGGCTGTGCGTTTACATTATTATCAAATATTTTGCTCATTTGATTCATTTGGGTACTTTTTAAGTTAGTCCCATTCACCCCGCCCTTACTACATCGGATGTAAATGTGTCCGCTATAAGAACTTCATGGTATCATATGCCACTACTTACTTGGCCAGAGTAAGCGATTAACACATGACACACATGACCTTTTTATAGTTTTCACATCACGCCCTATGTAAGTAACGCCTCTATTTAGTTTTCTTGGAAATAATATCCTGGATAGGTATTCTATTCAGGTTTTCCAATTTTCTAATTTACATATGCAACAATCATTCTCTACATGTTTGTTGCGTATTGTTATTTGTGCGATTATATTTAAAAGCAAGCACCTGGTAATGCTTGCCCCGACGGGCGTTTCTTGCCATTAACTTTGTTCGCGGTCGTTACGCGATTTAGTCCTTGGTGAGCATGCTCCTCTTGTCATACTTCGGACCGTTCTTCTATCATATCCGTAATTTGTTAAACTCTCGCTATCCTCATATGCGAGTGTCCTTCAACTAAAACATATACAATAGTTAGTAATTTCAACATTAAAGGATGCCCGTATTATAATACAAGGCTTTTCTACTATACGCATCAACGCGTGTAATTTCGTTGACTATATCTATTCTATATCGTTTTTTATTTGTGTAACGCGTATTACACGATAACCATATGTGTTGTTCTCAACACTTTAATCATACTAAACCTTTGATATACATGTACTTACCGGATTTGCGATCAAGCCTCGAACCGAACACACTTTACTTTTTAACCATGAGCTCTAATTACCAACTTGTAACACCCTTGCTTGTTTAATACAATATTTTATATAAGTTTCGTAAAAATGCATGTTTTTACGATTACACGTAAGTATGTCTGTTAGGACCGGTTTGACTCCGAACGATTGCGAACCGACCGTGCGACGTGCGGAATCCGTGCACGAACGAGACCGAACACACGAACAGTAATATAACTGTGATTCTATTCAAAGATTTGGTAGCGTACAAGAACCGTGAATCACCTAGACACTTTCTCTCTCTAGTTTCTCTCTCTAGAACTAGACCTCTCAAAGTCACAAATGACTAAAAGTGTCCAAAAGTCTCTAATTCTAACCCTACCTCATCTATTTATAGGCCAAGGCTTATAAGAGCTTTCCTCTTATTTACAATATTGCCACCTTGCCTTTTCTATCTAATATTACAATGTAAGGCTAGAAATAAACTGTTTCAGCTACGATTTGAGATGACGGAGGCGATAGACATAAATGCACTAACAGACTCCCCCTTGGATATTGCCGTAGTCAATCTCAATCATTGAGTCAAACTCGTAGCTTCTGGTCTTTCTCTCTCTCACTAAGTCTTCTTGAAGCTTTAACACATTTTCAGCAACGAACACTCCCTCTTGCTCGAACAGAATCCCCGTGGATCTGTCTTCAGCTCCAGCTCCCCCTTTTGGTAAACTCTTCAGGCTCCCTCTGTCGTCAAGCTTCCGTGCTTTGGGATCGACACCTGGCTTTTCGGTTACAAGCTCTTCCGGGAAAGAATCCTGGCTCCTATGCACGCTTCCCCTTGCGTTGAGCTCGTCTTCAGACTCCCCCTTAGACTCGGCTATCGGGATCGTAGTCTGGAATCTGCAATCCTCAAACATTTATAAGTAAAACATTTTACAGTGAAAACATTTTCAGTTGTCCAGGTATCGTAACCTGGCTCTATTAAACTTTCTAAATCAAGATCCTGGGACTAAGATATAATAATATGAAATATATCCAGGATTACTTGATACTCTCCCTATCAACAATCTTCATAGATTTGGCAGTTTCAACGAACCGTATCAGAAACTGGCTCTTTTACAGATTTTAACAGTATAAGCATCCAAATCCCTCACAGTTAATCATCCAAGTCCAAATTAATGACCTTGGAGATATCGCAAACTGTTTTTGATTTTTGATTTTAAAACATCAAGTTTCAAATTAATGAACTTGTTTTATTTTCAGAAACACAATCAGCATACTTAGATTTTGAAACTCAGTTCTCAGACATCGATTGTCGAAAATAAAGCAGAATCAAAATCTTTTTGAATTTTATGAAATATAAAGCAGTAAAGAAATATGTACAAACATATTTACAGACAATATTTTTGATTGAGTTTGCGTCAGAGGATCATATCAGTTTTTGACAAGTCACAAGTACCGTTGAGCTTAGTTACACATTAAGAATTAAACAATTCACTTAGATTGTCGATATACTGATCCACTTAAATTTTCACACAAATTTCAACTGATTCAGGATACGAATTAGATGTATTAAGAACTTAAACTCATTCATGTGTCCCACCTCTTGAATATACTCTCGTATCCAGATCCCAATATTCAGTCTTACAGGTGAGTATACCTAGATGATATCTGTAAGGGGAATAAATTATAGTACGAAACCGTGAGAGCTCAGGTCAGAACTTCCGTTCTGTAGAGAGATGACGGCTCGACTTTTTGGTGTGTCCCCTTTAGAGGATCTTTTGAATTACAACAGCCATGATTAGCATTTTTCAATGTTTCATCATTTTTTAGCTGAGGGTTGCGCTATGTTTCAAGCAATGCGGAAAGTATTATTCGAGGACTAGGTCAGAACTTCCATTCAGCAGAAGTCCCGGAATAATACCCCAGATATCACTAAACATAAAGACCTAGTATCTCAGAAAGAGGGGTCCTTCAAACGAGATTTCAGGGGTTACCTATATATCCAAGTAGTGTTCCCCACGAAATAAGCAAGTTTGAATTTTAAGTTTATATCCCGAAAAAGTTTACTAAATGTATAAAAACCTATCGGCATATCATCAGTGAGACTGTTTAACGCTATAAAATCATTACATTTCTTTAGCATACTTTAACTGTCTACTGATGTACTATCATTTCCTCTTTTTACACAAAAACTCAATTTTTGAATTTTATCATGTTTTTGGCTTTTTCAAATTTTCTAATGTTTTTGGATTTTCTGACAATTTCTTACTCCCCCTAAAATGCAAAACCATTTAAAGAAAATTTGACAACCAATACTGATAGCTTTGTCTCGCCATCCATTTTCTGCTTCACATGCACTGATTTGCAGAAAAATATAACGTACCCCCATGATTTACAACCCATTGATTTTTGACAGTTTGGAAACCGTTTTTCAATCTTGTGAAAGTAATCATGTTTGTTCAGCCGTGAGGGTTTCGGCGTATTCAATCAAAACTCCCCCTTACAACAAACTATTTTCCCATAATGATTTCAAAACACTTAAGTTTGTTTTAATCAGAATGGTTTTTCCTGAAAAATTAGTTTGTTTACCCATCACATGTGGGTTCGGGGTCATCTCATCACCTTGATCTCTTTTAACCATTTTGAAAATTTAACATTATTAGGTCAAACACCACTATCACTTATAGAAAATCAAGTACAACTTAACGTCCTCGATTATCCACTTGTAAGACGAAATATCACAGTTACCATCCTGTGAATTTCTCAAGAATGATGCCGATACCTGCTTCACACTTACCAACCTGGAAGCTCCGGCAAGTCAGGAATTCAACCAACAG